>OZ009938.1:25318779-26518779 GCA_963932045.1 Caenorhabditis sinica
CATACCCACTTGAATCAGACGGCGAAAGGATTTGTTGGATTGTATTTTGAGAAAGGGCACTATGAATTCTTTCGCCCACACACTGGAAAGGACAGTTTGCTGACAACGTATGTCTATATTTTTTGCTTTTGATTGAAAAGTCTTTTCCAGATTCTGCCACAAATGTTCCAAACTTGTGCACCACAAGAGTGGAACTGTTAATCGCCATGCAGGATCGTGCAAGGCAAAGTGCAAAAAGTGTGGGTTTACAACATGTGAACGCGGAGATGGCAACATATCAAAGTGCGATGACTGTGGGGTCACCTTTTTTAGTCAAAACTGCTTCTCAAACCATCTAAAGAAGAGAAATAGTAAAGCGCTCCCACATTGCAAAACTTATGTCTAGTAAGTGTCAAACTGCAATTATTAAATGAACAATTGCCAATTTTCAGCTGCCAAAGGTGTTGTTCCAGTGTTCGTAGCCCCGAATACGCTGGAGTCGAGCACAAGTGTGGAACCCAATTCTGCCGAATCTGCCGAAAGAGCTGTCGAAAGTCTCACAACTGCTCATACGCACCACCAAGTTCAACGGAGCGGCGCAAGGCGTTGAAGAAACAAGAAAAGTGGCGCCTCTTTGTCTTTGACTTTGAAACCATAGTCTCTTCCGACTCCACAGTTCCAACGTTTCCTCAAGATGGTCCACAACACGTTCCAAATCTGATTTGCGGTCAATTTGTTTGCTTTGAATGTGTGGATAGTGACGGCTGCATCTATTGTGGGCCACCGATCATCTTCTCTTATAAGAGAGAAGCGCAAAAGGGGCCAGTTTTGTCTCAGTTTGTAAAGTTTTTACAAACAGACACTCGACTTGCCAATGCGATACTCGTTGCTCACAATGGTGGCAAGTTAGTTGTGAAACGTGATTAAAACTTTCAACTCTCCTTTTTTAGGTACGATCACAGTTTTGTCTTGTCCGAATTGGCAAGCGCTGAAGGAATCACCCCAAATCTTCTCCTCAACGGAAACAAAGTGGTCCAAGCCGAGATTGAAGTAAAGAACATTGGGCAAATCACCTTCAAAGACTCGATCAACTTTATCCCCATGGGTCTCTCCCGAATGCCTGAAGCTTTTGGATTTGTCCACGTCTCAAAAGGAGTGTTCCCCTACTTGTACAATCATCCCGATCACTACGGCACTGTGCTACCATCTTTGCCCGATGTGTCCTACTACCAGCCAGAGTTCCTTACCCCGCCTGCAAAGAAAGCATTCATGGAATGGTACTCAAAACATCAAAACACCCCATTCGACTTTGACGCTGAAATTGAAAAATATTGTTTGGACGATGTGCTCATCCTTGCCACCGCCATCAAAAAGTACATCAAGGTTTGTTTTTTGAAGACATTTGTAGAAATCAACAACTTGCAATTTTCAGATTTGCGGCAACATTTTCAATGGCTGGAATCCACTTGTTCATTGTAGCACGATTGCGTCGTTTGTGCTCTTTGTCATGAAGTTTGAGCACTTTCAAAATGACGAGATTGGCTACATACCCGAACGTGGATTTCCGGGGAGGAACAATTCGGTATTTGCTTTAAAGTATCTCGAGTTTATCGATTCGGAAGATGAGTCTCTGAGAATTCAGCATTCTTTGAACTATGGAGAAAAGAAGATTGTTTGTGGACCGCGGTGGTACCGTGTGGACGGATACAGCGAGCAACACAAAACCATTTTTGAGGTTTGCTGCAAGTGTTTGAGAAAAGTTGGACAACTTGGTGCTCTTTCCAGGTGTACGGTTGTTTGTACCATGGGTGCCGACAATGTTTCACAGCGCGAACAGAAAAGTGTCCACACAATCCGCAGTTCACTTTTGAGGACTTGTACCAAAATACCATGAGTCGTCAGCGTGATTTGGAGAATGCCGGATACAAGATTGTCGCCAAATGGGAATGTGAAATTAAGCAAGAGCTGCTGAAGAATCCAAAAATGAAAGCGTTTTTCACCGAAGTGAGTTGCTGTTGTTTAAAAGTTTTCATTGGAACAAATTTTCAGTGTCGACACATGAACCATTTGATGCCGAGAAAGGCAATGTTTGGTGGTCGGACACAACCTTTCCAAGCTTTTGCCGCATCAGACAAGCAATACGAGATTGTCTACTACGACTTTTGCAGTCTCTATCCCTTTGTGAACATGAAAGCCGCTTGCTATCCAAAAGGTCAACCAAAAGTGATCCGTGCAAATTTCGCGCAAATTGTCCCGAATACAAGCCTTCCATATCGTGGGCTCGTGTTTTGTGACGTTCTACCTCCCGCCGATTTGGCGATTCCCGTTCTTCCAATGTCCATTCGCCAAAAGCTAATCTTCACGCTTTGCCGTACATGTGCTGAAAGAAACAAGGACCCACCGTGTCCTCATTCGAGTGTCAAAAAACGCTACCTCACTGGCTGTTGGTATTCGGAGGAACTCAACGAGGCCGTGTCTGTAGGATACAAACTTTTACGTTATCATGAAGTTTGGCATTGGGAAGATTGGTTTGTTGGCGGATTCTTTGAACGATTTCTTGCACCCCTTCTGAAAATCAAACATGAAGCATCGGGATGGCCGCGTCAAAACATGACCGACATTGAGAAGAAGGCGCATGTCGAAACTATTAAGAGAAACGACGGAGTGGCCATCGAGATTGAAAAAGTTGCCAAAAATCCCGCTCTCCGCCAAATGGCAAAGTTGTTTCTAAATAGCGCATGGGGCAAATTTGCACAAAACCCAATCAAAACGGAGACGAAACTTCTCGAAATTTCCAATGGAGATGGTGTATTTTCATTCTTCAATTCTGTTCAGCACGAGCCAGTCTGTCTCGAGCTTTGGGGAAGCAAGCACATTCTCGTTGGCCGAAAACCTCTCCGTGACGCTGTAAAATCCGCCAGATACACAAACGTTGTCTACGGCGTCATCACAACGTCTGTTGCTCGGTTGTGTCTGTACGAAGCGATGACGCGAGTCGGAGCAAAAAACCTTCTCTATTGCGGTGAGATTTTTTCATACTTTTTTTGCAATAAAAAAGTATATTTTTCAGATACGGATTCTGTAATCTTTCGCCAAAAGAGAGGACAGAATTTACTTGGAGACTTGTGCGGAGACGGCCTCGGAAAGATGGTCAACGAAACCCCCAAAGGATTGGAGATTAAGGAGGTGGTTTGCATCTCCCCCAAAGTGTATGCTTTGAAATATGAGAATGAGAAGGGAGAGGAGTCGTACAGCGTGAAGGCAAAAGGATTCACACTGAACTGTCTCACTTCACAAAGTGTTTCGTTTGAATCAATGAAGAAGATGGTGAGTCTTTGAAAAATTGCGCCTACCAAATTGAAAATTTTAGATGCTCCAACATCTCGAGAAGCAAGCTTACGAACCTTTGGAGGGAAAAAAGTACTCGTTCACTCGTGGGATCAAGAGGCCGTTGGATGCTCCGGAAACCAAGCTGGTTTCAAAAAAGTTGAAACCTGTTGCGGATAAGGGCACAACCACCGCCCAAGGATTCCACGAACCGTTTGGAATTCGAGACAATTTGAACCTTGTTGAAAACTATCCATTCTAGACTATTCATCCGTGTGCTGTGCTGTGTGTAATAAAAAAGTTTTCAAAAGACTATTGTCATCGAGCACACCAACACTTTTTTTCCTCAATGATGATGAGTAGTGCAGACCGACGTCGCGGTGTTTGCGAGTGTACACGGCTTGTGTAAAAACGTTTCAGACGTGTGAAATCACGGGGGCTTGGAAAATGTGGCCTTTTGACCGATAAGAAGAAGGAGAAGAAGCTGAAAAGCATTGACACTAACGACCCCCACCACAAGGTACACTTTAATGAGCTTGTAGTTACAGAAAATGTCCATTTTGTTTCAAATTGAAGCACATTTTGTTTCAATTTTGAAGCAAATTTAGTTTCAATTTGGATAATTAAAAAACTAATGTACTCTTTGTTTTTGACACAGTGTTTGGGGGTCATTTTATTTCTCTGAATACTCAACAATCAGTTTGTGGATTTTTCAAATTTCTACTTTTGAAACTTGTAGATTGACATCCTAATGACCTTTCAGTGGTCTTTTTAAAAAATTTGGTCCAGGACTAAAGTTTTGGTCAACGGTAAATGTGGAATTTGAAATTTCAAGAATCAATTGTGTACACTGTGATTTTTAGGACACATCCCTCTCTGCAAAAAGTCAAATTGCGGAAATTGAAACAAATTTATTTGATTAGAAAAACAACAGATATAGAACAGTGAGGATTGTAAAAAGAATTCAACACTTTTCGACTAGACGCCGTGTTTTTGGCTTTTCCACAAGTCTCAAATTTCCAGCCACTTTCCAAACTACTCGGTAGTAGTCTGGACCATACCGCTGTGTAGGAATTTGAAGATTGCTGTCTGAATTACACAAAATATGAACAGTCAAAGAAATGTTTCTCCTACCTCCTTTCTAATTGATCTCGGAAACAAAATGTCTTCCGCCTCGAACGACACAAATTCCATCGTGTTGCCCTTCATTTTGTTCGTCAGCTGGTCAAGGTATGGTCCCATCTCACAAGCCAACGATTTCTCCTATCCTCTCCTCTCCGTCAGTACCGCAAAAACAATAGAGTCTGTCTCCGCTCCGGAGAAAGCAATTAAATTCGTCTTCCTCCGTCGGGGATGCGGAAAGCTACCAAGTCTCCCGTCTCACAAGCCAACGGGATCTCCTTTCCGCCAGGAACGAGTCGGTCTCCTCTACATCAGGAACGAGAACAAAATAGAGTCAGTCTCTTCTTCATCGGGAATGCGAAAAATTATCGAGTGCCCCGTCTCACATTCCAGCGGGCTTTCCTCTCCACCAGGAACAAGAAAACTATTGAGTCAGTGTGGAAAAAGATGCATCACTTTGAAAATTGGGACCATACCTTGACCAGCTGACGAACAAAATGAAGGGCAACACGATGGAATTTGTGTCGTTCGAGGCGGAAGACATTTTGTTTCCGAGATCAATTAGAAAGGAGGTAGGAGAAACATTTCTTTGACTGTTCATATTTTGTGTAATTCAGACAGCAATCTTCAAATTCCTACACAGCGGTATGGTCCAGACTACTACCGAGTAGTTTGGAAAGTGGCTGGAAATTTGAGACTTGTGGAAAAGCCAAAAACACGGCGTCTAGTCGAAAAGTGTTGAATTCTTTTTACAATCCTCACTGTTCTATATCTGTTGTTTTTCTAATCAAATAAATTTGTTTCAATTTCCGCAATTTGACTTTTTGCAGAGAGGGATGTGTCCTAAAAATCACAGTGTACACAATTGATTCTTGAAATTTCAAATTCCACATTTACCGTTGACCAAAACTTTAGTCCTGGACCAAATTTTTTAAAAAGACCACTGAAAGGTCATTAGGATGTCAATCTACAAGTTTCAAAAGTAGAAATTTGAAAAATCCACAAACTGATTGTTGAGTATTCAGAGAAATAAAATGACCCCCAAACACTGTGTCAAAAACAAAGAGTACATTAGTTTTTTAATTATCCAAATTGAAACTAAATTTGCTTCAAAATTGAAACAAAATGTGCTTCAATTTGAAACAAAATGGACATTTTCTGTAACTACAAGCTCATTAAAGTGTACCTTGTGGTGGGGGTCGTTAGTGTCAATGCTTTTCAGCTTCTTCTCCTTCTTCTTATCGGTCAAAAGGCCACATTTTCCAAGCCCCCGTGATTTCACACGTCTGAAACGTTTTTACACAAGCCGTGTACACTCGCAAACACCGCGACGTCGGTCTGCACTACTCATCATCATTGAGGAAAAAAAGTGTTGGTGTGCTCGATGACAATAGTCTTTTGAAAACTTTTTTATTACACACAGCACAGCACACGGATGAATAGTCTAGAATGGATAGTTTTCAACAAGGTTCAAATTGTCTCGAATTCCAAACGGTTCGTGGAATCCTTGGGCGGTGGTTGTGCCCTTATCCGCAACAGGTTTCAACTTTTTTGAAACCAGCTTGGTTTCCGGAGCATCCAACGGCCTCTTGATCCCACGAGTGAACGAGTACTTTTTTCCCTCCAAAGGTTCGTAAGCTTGCTTCTCGAGATGTTGGAGCATCTAAAATTTTCAATTTGGTAGGCGCAATTTTTCAAAGACTCACCATCTTCTTCATTGATTCAAACGAAACACTTTGTGAAGTGAGACAGTTCAGTGTGAATCCTTTTGCCTTCACGCTGTACGACTCCTCTCCCTTCTCATTCTCATATTTCAAAGCATACACTTTGGGGGAGATGCAAACCACCTCCTTAATCTCCAATCCTTTGGGGGTTTCGTTGACCATCTTTCCGAGGCCGTCTCCGCACAAGTCTCCAAGTAAATTCTGTCCTCTCTTTTGGCGAAAGATTACAGAATCCGTATCTGAAAAATATACTTTTTTATTGCAAAAAAAGTATGAAAAAATCTCACCGCAATAGAGAAGGTTTTTTGCTCCGACTCGCGTCATCGCTTCGTACAGACACAACCGAGCAACAGACGTTGTGATGACGCCGTAGACAACGTTTGTGTATCTGGCGGATTTTACAGCGTCACGGAGAGGTTTTCGGCCAACGAGAATGTGCTTGCTTCCCCAAAGCTCGAGACAGACTGGCTCGTGCTGAACAGAATTGAAGAATGAAAATACACCATCTCCATTGGAAATTTCGAGAAGTTTCGTCTCCGTTTTGATTGGGTTTTGTGCAAATTTGCCCCATGCGCTATTTAGAAACAACTTTGCCATTTGGCGGAGAGCGGGATTTTTGGCAACTTTTTCAATCTCGATGGCCACTCCGTCGTTTCTCTTAATAGTTTCGACATGCGCCTTCTTCTCAATGTCGGTCATGTTTTGACGCGGCCATCCCGATGCTTCATGTTTGATTTTCAGAAGGGGTGCAAGAAATCGTTCAAAGAATCCGCCAACAAACCAATCTTCCCAATGCCAAACTTCATGATAACGTAAAAGTTTGTATCCTACAGACACGGCCTTGTTGAGTTCCTCCGAATACCAACAGCCAGTGAGGTAGCGTTTTTTGACACTCGAATGAGGACACGGTGGGTCCTTGTTTCTTTCAGCACATGTACGGCAAAGCGTGAAGATTAGCTTTTGGCGAATGGACATTGGAAGAACGGGAATCGCCAAATCGGCGGGAGGTAGAACGTCACAAAACACGAGCCCACGATATGGAAGGCTTGTATTCGGGACAATTTGCGCGAAATTTGCACGGATCACTTTTGGTTGACCTTTTGGATAGCAAGCGGCTTTCATGTTCACAAAGGGATAGAGACTGCAAAAGTCGTAGTAGACAATCTCGTATTGCTTGTCTGATGCGGCAAAAGCTTGGAAAGGTTGTGTCCGACCACCAAACATTGCCTTTCTCGGCATCAAATGGTTCATGTGTCGACACTGAAAATTTGTTCCAATGAAAACTTTTAAACAACAGCAACTCACTTCGGTGAAAAACGCTTTCATTTTTGGATTCTTCAGCAGCTCTTGCTTAATTTCACATTCCCATTTGGCGACAATCTTGTATCCGGCATTCTCCAAATCACGCTGACGACTCATGGTATTTTGGTACAAGTCCTCAAAAGTGAACTGCGGATTGTGTGGACACTTTTCTGTTCGCGCTGTGAAACATTGTCGGCACCCATGGTACAAACAACCGTACACCTGGAAAGAGCACCAAGTTGTCCAACTTTTCTCAAACACTTGCAGCAAACCTCAAAAATGGTTTTGTGTTGCTCGCTGTATCCGTCCACACGGTACCACCGCGGTCCACAAACAATCTTCTTTTCTCCATAGTTCAAAGAATGCTGAATTCTCAGAGACTCATCTTCCGAATCGATAAACTCGAGATACTTTAAAGCAAATACCGAATTGTTCCTCCCCGGAAATCCACGTTCGGGTATGTAGCCAATCTCGTCATTTTGAAAGTGCTCAAACTTCATGACAAAGAGCACAAACGACGCAATCGTGCTACAATGAACAAGTGGATTCCAGCCATTGAAAATGTTGCCGCAAATCTGAAAATTGCAAGTTGTTGATTTCTACAAATGTCTTCAAAAAACAAACCTTGATGTACTTTTTGATGGCGGTGGCAAGGATGAGCACATCGTCCAAACAATATTTTTCAATTTCAGCGTCAAAGTCGAATGGGGTGTTTTGATGTTTTGAGTACCATTCCATGAATGCTTTCTTTGCAGGCGGGGTAAGGAACTCTGGCTGGTAGTAGGACACATCGGGCAAAGATGGTAGCACAGTGCCGTAGTGATCGGGATGATTGTACAAGTAGGGGAACACTCCTTTTGAGACGTGGACAAATCCAAAAGCTTCAGGCATTCGGGAGAGACCCATGGGGATAAAGTTGATCGAGTCTTTGAAGGTGATTTGCCCAATGTTCTTTACTTCAATCTCGGCTTGGACCACTTTGTTTCCGTTGAGGAGAAGATTTGGGGTGATTCCTTCAGCGCTTGCCAATTCGGACAAGACAAAACTGTGATCGTACCTAAAAAAGGAGAGTTGAAAGTTTTAATCACGTTTCACAACTAACTTGCCACCATTGTGAGCAACGAGTATCGCATTGGCAAGTCGAGTGTCTGTTTGTAAAAACTTTACAAACTGAGACAAAACTGGCCCCTTTTGCGCTTCTCTCTTATAAGAGAAGATGATCGGTGGCCCACAATAGATGCAGCCGTCACTATCCACACATTCAAAGCAAACAAATTGACCGCAAATCAGATTTGGAACGTGTTGTGGACCATCTTGAGGAAACGTTGGAACTGTGGAGTCGGAAGAGACTATGGTTTCAAAGTCAAAGACAAAGAGGCGCCACTTTTCTTGTTTCTTCAACGCCTTGCGCCGCTCCGTTGAACTTGGTGGTGCGTATGAGCAGTTGTGAGACTTTCGACAGCTCTTTCGGCAGATTCGGCAGAATTGGGTTCCACACTTGTGCTCGACTCCAGCGTATTCGGGGCTACGAACACTGGAACAACACCTTTGGCAGCTGAAAATTGGCAATTGTTCATTTAATAATTGCAGTTTGACACTTACTAGACATAAGTTTTGCAATGTGGGAGCGCTTTACTATTTCTCTTCTTTAGATGGTTTGAGAAGCAGTTTTGACTAAAAAAGGTGACCCCACAGTCATCGCACTTTGATATGTTGCCATCTCCGCGTTCACATGTTGTAAACCCACACTTTTTGCACTTTGCCTTGCACGATCCTGCATGGCGATTAACAGTTCCACTCTTGTGGTGCACAAGTTTGGAACATTTGTGGCAGAATCTGGAAAAGACTTTTCAATCAAAAGCAAAAAATATAGACATACGTTGTCAGCAAACTGTCCTTTCCAGTGTGTGGGCGAAAGAATTCATAGTGCCCTTTCTCAAAATACAATCCAACAAATCCTTTCGCCGTCTGATTCAAGTGGGTATGAATGGTGACATTTTGATTGTGCTCATCAAAATACCAAACAGCAAACTGATATTCTGGGTAGTACTTTGCAATTTCCACCAAATGTGTAGATGTGTGGGTATCGTTGTTCATATCCAACCCACTTTGCTTCAGCACCTTCTTTGCCTCGACCAGCTGGGCATCTTTGGTCGTTTTTGAACTCTTTTAAATTGAAAAATTACTCTTTTTCCCATTGACATACTCACCCGGTCATTTCTGGTAAGTTTTCGGAGGAGACTCTTTGCTGCTGACCGTTCCGCAGCGCTCTTGTTGACGTTCTTCGAATCGCTGTCGGCGATTCCAATGGCAATGGACACTGGAAGGCAGTATCCGTCTGTCAGGACAAATTGCCTGTTCAACCGGAGGATTCTCTAAAATTTTAAAAACTGTTTGATTATTATTATTATTCTCAATAAAATTGTACCTTGATTTTGCTGTTGAGAGTCACTCCTCCTCCACGACCGGCCAAATCTCCTTGGCCCGATTTCTTGAAGATGAACATGGCCAACTCCAGTTTGGAGTGGTCAATGAGCATCTGCTTGGCTGATTGGAGGTGAATGGCCAAGTCATTCATCAAGTGGTGGCCCGTTCCGGTTGCGTACGTTCGGTGGTTCAAGTGGAACTCTTCCACATTTTCACCGTGATAACGTAACCTATAAAATTTATGAATTTCATCTAAAAACTTTTGACAAGACCAACCTCAGCCAATAGACGGTGCTTTCCAGCGACCCTCCAACTCGCTGCACCATTCTTCTGATGAAGATGTCAAAGATCCGCTGAACATGGGCCACCAAATTTGGAATTTGATCCAAATGTTGGAGGACGATTTGATTCTCCCTCATTCTCACTAGCCGGTTGTTGATCCGGACGGAACCCGCATCCTCCCAGTCCACATTTTCGTGAAGAAATGCCAGTTCATCGTCCGTCGGAAAGACCATATTTGGGATGAATTGGTCAACGCGCGGTGGTGGAACGAGCCGCCCGGCTCCATCTGTAATGTTATTTTTTATTAATGAAAAGACACGCGAAAAACTCACATTGGACATTATCGCCGTCGTTGGAACTCTCTTCTTCTTCATCTAAATCGCTCTCATCTTCATCATCACTGGAGCTATCGTCGTTTTCTTTCTCATCTAAATCTCTTTCATCTTTGTCATCATCAGAGCTATCCTCGTTTTCTTCATCATCTAAATCTCTGTCGTCTTCGTCATCAGAGCTGTCCTCTTCTTCTTTATCATCAGAGCTATCCTCTTCTTCCTCTTCATCATCAAAATCTCTCTCGTCTTCGTCATTATCAGAGCTATCTTCTTCTTCCCCATCGGAACTTTTGTCCTTTTCTTCTTCATCATCTAAATCTCTTACGTCTTTTTCATTGCCAGAGCCATCTTCTTCTTCTTCTTCGTCATCTAAATCTCTCTCGTCTTCTTCATCTGAGCCATCCTCTTCTTCTTCTTCATCTTCTTCTTCATCGGAGCCATCTTCTTTTTCGTCCGATTCTTGATCATCAGCATCAGAGCCAACTACTTTTTCTTCATTATCCAATTTTCTTCCATCTTCCCCGCCAGAGCAATCTTCTTTTTCTTTCTTGTCAAAGTCTTGTCCAACGTCAGAGATGTCTTCTCTTTTTCCCGAGTCTCGCCCGGTTTTATCACCCTCTTCATCATCAGAAAATTCATCATCCGCGTCTCCCTGGTCTTGAGTCTCCTCTCTATCTTCTTCTTTTTCTTCTTCGGAGTATTGCTCATCCTTAATTTCTTCTTCTTCTTCTTCATCAGAGATGTCAGGTGTTTTTTGGTTTGGAGATGGGGGCCGCCGCCGATTGCTATCATCTATTGGTTCATGGTAGATGGAAATTGAACAAGTGAATCGGGGTCCAATATAATCCTCACGTAAACCTTGTGCAAAATGAATGGGATGAGGAATAATGGAAATTGAAGCAGATGCAACATTTCCAAGTAGTGGTGGACAATCGCACAATCCCGCGGTTTGTGACTGCTGAGTTTTACGAGTTGGGACAAAATCATCAAACGAATCGCGAGAGTTTGCAGACAAAGTAGATGCTAATGGCGTATCAGGAGAAGAAATTGCTCGAGGTGGAGAGAGTAACCGCTGCTTAACATGTGGCTCAAAAACAGATGATGATAAACGAGGTGACAAGTGTTTACTAGAACAAGAGCGTGAACGTTCGAAATTTGATGCGGACGTAGCGCGGTTGGTTGCAGATGAAAGACGACATACCGTGTCCGGAGACGAAACTGCTCGCGGTGAATCGTTTGACCATCTTCTTTTTGCCTTTTTGGGCTTGGGTGGTGCCGCCGATGATGACAAAGATGATGATGAGCGAGAACGGGTAGGGGTAGATTGGTAAGAGGGCAGACGGTCCGGTTCCAAATCGGGCGTTGATGACTTCTTCTTCTTCTTCTTTGTTCTCTTTCTCTTTTTGAAGATTGGAAAAACAGCTTTGTTTGGGGGGTCAGAGTCCGAAGACAGAATAATTGGTGAATCGGGCATTTCGGCACCAGAAAATGTCTTCAAAATGTCAAAATTTCCGTGACACGGGCCCCATTTTGCCCCGCTTTTTTAACCCCATTTATCAGTCACTCTAATGACATGATTACACTTTTTACATCTCTACGTTGCATCTCTCTCTCTCTCTCTCTTCCTCTCCTGAGAAATCCAGTTACACTTTTTTCCAACTTGCCCCCAACAACAACAATGTCGCAAGAGGACTCAAAAAAGGAGTCCTTCAAGCAAAATGAAGATTCTGGAGAACGAGGTCCGTCGGACAGTTCATCTACTGCTGATTCACCACCTGCAAAAACAATCTCGAGTTCCGTTCACAAAGAAGTAAGTATTTTCATTTGAGAGTAATACATTTTTAAACATTTTTAGGACTATGATAGGCGGAAAGCAGAAGGCCTACAGATGCCAACCAATGAGAAGGCCGAATTGAACCCGTTTTACTTGTTCGACGATCCAACCTTCATTCTCCACATGTGCCCGGAATGCAGATACCTCAATCGCGGTCTGGCTCCCCGCAAGATTGACGAAGAGTATCAGGAGATTTGTGAGTAACATTTTCAAGAAACTATAATGCGATTGAGTTTCAGCACTTCGTCTTTGCCGTATTTGCCGATTCGCTTTCAACCAGCAGAGATACAGCAAGTACCACAACTTCAATCTTCTCTGCCTCAAGAGAAAACACGCGGAATGTGGAAAATAGACCCTTGTCGCTTTTTCTCTGACGAACGAACCTAGTTGTTTCTTTGAAATTTTGCCTTTTTCGCTTTCTTTCTTCAAAAATTTTAATTTGTCAAAATTTCCAGAGATTTTTAGACTTTTTCTTTTTGCTTTTGATAAATTTCTTCCCTGATTTTTTCCGTTGTCTCCGATTTTCTGAAAGAATTGTCCTTTTTCTCTTGAAAAAATAAATGTTTTTCTCTGATTGTTTTTATCATCCTTTAAAAACAGCAAACAATGAAAAACAGCAAAACATGAAAAATTCAAAGTACATGAAGGATTAAGATTGAATTACTTGAAAAATTCAAGAAAATTAAAAATTTTGGTCATACTCTCGTGTTCATACCCCTTTCTTTTACTATACCTTCTTACCGATTTTCTTTTCTCTTTGCCGTGTGAGATTTGCCCCACTTGTGCAAACTAGAAATTCTAAAAACAACTGTCTGCAAACTAGAAATTCCAAAAGTACAACATTTGAAAAATTCCAAATTCTTGTTTTTTCCTTGTCTCGCCGTGATTGGTAAATTTATGTAAACTTTCAGAAAATTGGAACCCCTTCTTTGGGTATCATCATTCTATACATCACATCAAGAAATGACTTTTTGCACTTTTGAATAGCGTTCAAATACTCTCTGGTACTTGTATAAACTGTTGTGTACATATTTTAAATATTCAAAATTTTGAAATTTCAATTTGAATAGTTTTGGACTCTTCATTTCAATTACTTTCTAGTTTAACCCCTCTCTTTCATCTTTTTCTATTATCTTTACTTCTATCCTTTTCTCCGCTACCCTCTCATCTATCCACTTTTAAAAAACTACTGAAATATTAATTTCCGTTTTTTGAATAATTTTGGACTCTTCATTGTTCTCTAATCCCTCTTCATCTATTTTCTCTATTATTTTCACTACTATCTTTTTTTATTTGAAACTGATGAAATATTAATATTCAAAATTTTGACATTTCAATAATTTTGGACTCTTCATTTCTTATACTCTCTAGCCCACCTCATCTTTCCGCTTTTGAAAAACTACTGTTTGACATTTCAATTTGGACCCCCTCAAAACTGTTTCAATGATCCCTGACCCCTTACGCTTTTAAAAAACAGCTGACAAAAAATTTTGACATTTCAATTTGGACCCCCCCCCCCCTCAAAACTGTTTTAATGATCCCTGACCCCTGACCCCCCCCCCCCTCTCACCTATCTTCTTTTTTCTCCAAAACACATGACGCTTGGGGAAGCCTTGTGTTGTACTTCTTCACCCCGTTGGGGTGGGTAATGTTATCTTGTTGGATGGGACAAACTCCTCATATATTACTACTGGCCTGGGTTGGACTCTCCATCGACCCAACTGCATAGGTGGTGATATGAACCCACCAAGATGGGCCCTGGTCGCTTCCACTCTCGCCTACCCCGCTGCAGCCTGGGTTGGACTCTCCATCGACCCAACTGCATAGGTGGTGATATGAACCCACCAAGATGGGCCCTGGTCGCTTCCACTCTCGCCTACCCCGCTGCAGCCTGGGTTGGACTCTCCATCGACCCAACTGCATAGGTGGTGATATGAACCCAGTAAGATGGGCCCTCGTTGCCTCCGCTCTCGCCTACTCCGCTGCGGCCTGGGTTGGACTCTCCACCGACCCAACTGCATAGGTGGTGATATGAACCCACCAAGATGGGCCCTGGTCGCTTCCACTCTCGCCTACTCCGCTGCGGCCTGGGTTGGACTCTCCATCGACCCAACTGCATAGGTGGTGATATGAACCCACCAGGATGTGCTCTGGTCACCTCCGCTCTCGCCTACTCCGCTGCGGCCTGGGTTGGACTCTCCATCGACCCAACTGCATAGGTGGTGATATGAACCCACCAGGATGTGCTCTGGTCACCTCCGCTCTCGCCTACTTTGCTGCGGCCTGGGTTGGACTCTCCATCGACCCAACTGCATAGGTGGTGATATGAACCAGCCAAGATGGGCCCTCGTCGCCTCCACTCTCGCCTACTCCGCTGCGGCCTGGGTTGGACTCTCCATCGACCCAACTGCATAGGTGGTGATATGAACCAGCCAAGATGGGCCCTGGTCACCTCCACTCTCGCCTACTCCGCTGCGGCCTGGGTTGGACTCTCCATCGACCCAACTGCATAGGTGGTGATATGAACCCACCAAGATGTGCCCTGGTCACCTCCACTCTCGCCTACTCCGCTGCGGCCTGGGTTGGACTCTCCATCGACCCAACTGCATAGGTGGTGATATGAACCCACCAGGATGGGCCCTGGTCGCCTCCACTCTCGCCTACTCCGCTGCGGCCTGGGTTGGACTCTCCATCGACCCAACTGCATAGGTGGTGATATGAACCCACCAAGATGTGCCCTGGTCACCTCCACTCTCGCCTACTCCGCTGCGGCCTGGGTTGGACTCTCCATCGACCCAACTGCATGGGTGGTGATATGAACCCACCAAGATGTGCCCTGGTCACCTCCACTCTCGCCTACTCCGCTGCGGCCTGGGTTGGACTCTCCATCGACCCAACTGCATAGGTGGTGATATGAACCCACCAGGATGGGCCCTGGTCGCCTCCACTCTCGCCTACTCCGCTGCGGCCTGGGTTGGACTCTCCATCGACCCAACTGCATAGGTGGTGATATGAACCCACCAGGATGGGCCCTGGTCGCCTCCACTCTCGCCTACTCCGCTGCGGCCTGGGTTGGACTCTCCATCGACCCATCTGCATAGGAAGTGCTCTTCTAGATGCATTGACGTCACCGGAATAGTATCAGAGCAATAGATTGATAGGAGTGCCGACGACAAAACAATTCTAAATTCAGCGGACTGACTGTTGTCAACATTTTAATTGAGGAGGTGAGCTTTGCATTATCATTTCAATCAACAACATTCTTATTTTCAGACTGGATCGGTGACTCAAAGCAACTTCGTAATCAAAAAAGGAGAAGGAAATTGGGGCAACAGAAAGGGATCGAAAAAAGGAGAAAGACAAAAACAAGGCATTAAGGAAGAAGGTAAGAATAGGAATATTCTCTCAGTTTTGATCACAAACTCTTTCTTTTCAGAAAAGCGGAGAAGATTTGAATATGAGATAATGTTTTAATAAAGGATGTAACTCAAAATAACTAAGACTATCAGCGAGAGAAAGGAGACGGTTAGGCAACAGAAACAATAGGCAGTCAGGAGATGAGAAGGTAGGATAGCGAGCACCACTTCAGATATAAAATAAATCTTTTCAGTGGTCACAGTGACAGAATGCAATGGAGTATCCCATGAGAATTGGAACTCAATGTCAAGTTGAGGACGAGATCATTAAAAAAGGACAAATGGTTGAATGATTGACCGGCATACTGTAGGTGTATCGTAGCCTTATTTTTCAGTAT
This sequence comes from Caenorhabditis sinica, assembly GCA_963932045.1. Classification (NCBI taxonomy): domain Eukaryota; kingdom Metazoa; phylum Nematoda; class Chromadorea; order Rhabditida; family Rhabditidae; genus Caenorhabditis; species Caenorhabditis sinica. The sequence continues at coordinate 25,334,863 of OZ009938.1, forward strand.
GATTCGATTTTTCCAGGTGTTCATGTCAATTTGGGAATGCAGACGTCTAACGAGACAACTGAAAATTCGGTGACATTTTGTTTCGAAAAAATTGATATACAAGAACAAAAGGTGAGTTGTACAGTGCTCCACATAATGATACGCCACCCCCCAAAATTTCGAAATTCTCAAAAACGAGAAATGCCGAGAATTCATCATTCACGGTGTATAAAACACTCATTGAGTAAGGCTTATGGGTCCCAAAACAAAAATGAACTGAAATCAAAAAAATGAGAAAAATCAAAATTTCCAAATTTTTCGTTTTCACCAATCCACAAAATGATACGCCACCTATCATTTTTCGATTTTTTTTTGCCTTTCTCCAGTTTTTTGTTGGATTTTCAAGAAGAGTGGGTAATCGGGTCACCATTAAAGCAAATCAAATCAAAAGAACGAAAATCCGTGAAAGAATAAAGATTAAGCACCGATGACTGAACTGCCAGGCAACTTGGGTCCATGATGGCATGTTTGGAGATTGGGATATTGTTGTAACCTTTGCTATCCGTTAGATTCTGGAGTAAGACAGTCCACCGGTCCACTAACAAAACGTCTGGGTACCGGACAACCGCGAATTTATGCAGCAAACTTCGATTACTTCTTAAACAGGCCTCGAGACCAAGGCTAAATCGAGCTTGTTTGTCTCCGCAGAAGCTTTTCATCAGAAAATATCAAAAGTCCTGATTATCACATAAGCAATAAAGCAAAAGGCACTAATGGTTATTAAAAAACATCTCAAAATTTGACGGCAATCGACGTAATGCGAGCCACTGAGAGCAACAATGGTCGTCCGCACCATGACGCCTTCAGTTTCGGAGGGAGTATCGCAGTTTTTCTGTTTTAAAGTCAGCCCCATAATTACGAAATCCACTTAAAACATCAGAATTGAATAAATTCCAATTGCTGAAGATCACCTGGAACCAGGAAAAATGAATCAGGAGTTTACCGTGATTTTCTTCCGACTTCACCTTTTCCTTCGAAGATTTTTGGTTGATTGCCGTCAAATTTTGAGATGTTTTTTAATAACCATTAGTGCCTTTTGCTTTATTGCTTATGTGATAATCAGGACTTTTGATATTTTCTGATGAAAAGCTTCTGCGGAGACAAACAAGCTCGATTTAGCCTTGGTCTCGAGGCCTGTTTAAGAAGTAATCGAAGTTTGCTGCATAAATTCGCGGTTGTCCGGTACCCAGACGTTTTGTTAGTGGACCGGTGGACTGTCTTACTCCAGAATCTAACGGATAGCAAAGGTTACAACAATATCCCAATCTCCAAACATGCCATCATGGACCCAAGTCGCCTGGCAGTTCAGTCATCGGTGCTTAATCTTTATTCTTTCACGGATTTTCGTTCTTTTGATTTGATTTGCTTTAATGGTGACCCGATTACCCACTCTTCTTGAAAATCCAACAAAAAACTGGAGAAAGGCAAAAAAAAATCGAAAAATGATAGGTGGCGTATCATTTTGTGGATTAGAAAAAACGAAAAATTTGGAAATTTTGATTTTTCTCATTTTTTTGATTTCAGTTCTTTTTTGATTTGGGACCCATAAATCTTACTCAATGATTGTTTTATACACCGTGAATGATGAATTCTCGGTATTTCTCGTTTTTGAGATTTCCGAAATTTTGAGGGGTGGCGTATCATTATGTGGAGCACTGTATTTTAGGAAAGAGAGAGAGCAGATGACTTAGAGAAGAGCTCTTTTAGCTTTCCTCTGAATTGCTTCCCACAATAGAATTTAGAAATCAATATTAAAATTTTTAGATTGCACTACATATGCCTTCTCTTCTGAGCGGATTTCGATAGTTCTACATATATCTCTCAAACTCGATTTCGCAACATCCGAGAATTTCTTTTTTGAGGTGAGGATCAGTTTGTAACCGTTTCAAAAAGCTACAGTAGCATCAAAACTACTGTAACTGTTTGAAACAAATCAAACTTTTATATTTTACAAGAGAATAATAGACCGTTTTTGCAGAGTTCGAAGTCTACTGTGGAATGGAATTAGAAGAAGTGACCGCTCGCTATACGGATGAAGTAACAACGACATTCTCTATTGTTATTTCCTTTTGAATCTTCTTTTTTCATCTATAATGTTTTATGAATACAATCGATAAAATTTTTTGGTTTTTCAAAGTCTAGGATTCTAACTATAATGGTCTTAGTGTCCAAAGAGGATCAGGGAGTTCGGTATCAATATGTACTGAATTTTCGGAAAATATTGACTTGAGAATTATGGCTATGAGATTTATTTCAATATTAAAAAAAAGATTCAAAGTACAATAATAGGGAGTTTCAAATTGATGGAGAGCCAGAAAAAGAAAAAAAAACTGTTCGGTAGCATTGAAAAATGGTAAAAAGTGAAAGATGAGACGAGAGGGAAAACTGAAATTTTTGTTATAGATGGAAGGTTTCCAAGTACTAAGTGGTGGTTTTTCATGATTCTGCTTCTTTTCCCAATGAATGTTCTGATTTTTTGACATACTTTCCACGAGACGCACTTAATCTCATTGTTGTGTTTTTCAAAAAATTCTGGATTTTGCCATGTCACACACGTACACATATAGATACATCTAATGATATGGTAATTGATTATAGTGCAGTTGGAATTGAATAGCATCGGAAGATGTTCATTTTGTTGACGTTCAGTTTTGGATACACACATTGAAGTCAAACCGAAACGTATGTATTACAGAATCTAAGCATACGATGCATGACGGGTTTTACCATAAATCTGATATATGGCCGATATCTGATTATCATTTTCAATCCAACTGCATTGTCAAAGTCAAATCCAAGCCATCGCCAATTATTACTGTAGACGAAACCTTGTGAAATTCCAAACTAGATTTCTCAAAAAATTCGATTTAATGATTGCCACTTCTAAAATTTTTCTAGCACTTCGATGACCCTATGTTAAATACGAGTTTTCTGTCAAAATCTGGATTCGAAAGATTAGTGACGAAACATGTTTTCATCGTTTTCAGGGTGAAGCAATGTGATATTTCCAGCTGCTAATCTCCTTATTGTATTACTGCAGGCTCAAATAATTCGATTTTAGGATTTTTGTACCAGTGTGTGCCATTTGATGTTAAGACACGTTCTCTGTCAAACCCGATATCAGTGTTGTACAAAAAAACTCAAGCGCGATTTTTTCCATTTGTATTTTGCATAGTGAGTTTATAGACTATTCTAAAACATTTGGCACACATTTCAATAATACCCCTCTCAAACCGGCCTAAATGGGGTCCTTCGGGGTCTAAAAATTTATATTTTTTAATGAAAGAGATAATGCCTAAATCTTAACGATAATCATTAATATGCATCATTTTAAGGATTTTTTGTTTTGGGACGTTAGTTCTAACTACTCTCCTTCAAACACAAAAATGTCATGTTATGTCGAAAATTTTTCAAATTTGTGAAAAATGTGATTTTTCAAGAAAATTTTCAATTACTTCCAAAAAGTTAGGAACGGATTCGAAATCTACGTAAAAAAATACTCTAGAAACAATCCCAATCAACAAAAAAAGTGGTGACCTTAAAAGGGTTTTATGCCGAAATGTCATTTTTCACAACGTAGGGGGGTACGTGACTCCAGAAAATCACCCAAACTCGACCATCTCAGATTTTGTCCAAAAATCAGCCACACGTTGCACCAACATAGCATGTTGTACTGGCAAAATATCAAGATCCAATCTCATCGTCTTCCTATTTTTTCCTTCATCAACTTAGAAACGGAAAATCGGTCGAAAGGTGAATTGAACACCTCCATGTTAATGAAGGAAAAAGTAGGAAGACGATGAGATTAGATCTTGATATTTTGCCAGTACAACATGCTATGTTGGTGCAACGTGTGGATGATTTTTGGACGAAATCTGAGATGGTCGATTTTGGGTGATTTTCTGGAGTCACGTACCCCCCTACGTTGTGAAAAATGACATTTCGGCATAAAACCCTTTTAAGGTCACCACTTTTTTTGTTGATTGGGATTGTTTCTAGAGTATTTTTTCACGTAGATTTCGAATCCGTTCCTAACTTTTTGGAAGTAATTGAAAATTTTCTTGAAAAATCACATTTTTCACAAATTTGAAAATTTTTCGACATATTATGACATTTTTGTGTTTGAAGGAGAGTAGTTAGAACTAACGTCTCAACACAAAAAATCTTTAAAATAATGCATATTAATGATTATCGTTAAGATTTAGGCATTATCTCTTTCATCAAAAAATATAAATTTTTAGACCCCGAGGGACCCCATTTAGACCGGTTTGGGAGGGGTCTTATTGAAATGTGTGCCAAATGTTTTAACATAGTCTATAAACTTACTATGCAAAATACCAATGGAAAAAATCGCGTTTGAGTTTTTTTGTACAACGATCAGAAGACCAAAGCTCGAAAACCTCAGAGAACGTGTATTAAGTTCATGATTCGTAGGATGAGCATCAGATTAGCTCGTTTTGGAAACCGGTGAGAAATTCCTTTTCAAAGCCTAGGATCATCAATATAATGCTCTTAGTGTGCAAAGAGGATCAGGGGCTTGGTATCAATATGTGCTGAATTTTCTGAAAATAGCGACTTAAGAATTATGGCTATGAGATTCATCTTAAAAATTAGAAAAAAATCCAAAACACAATAATGGGGAGTATCTGTTTGATGGGGAGCCAGCAAGAGAATAAATTAGGGGACAGCATTGAAAAAATGGTAAAAAGTGAATGATGAGTGGGAGCGAATGATACAAGGGACAGGCTCTTGTCCTACCGGTCTAATGTTAGACCATCTGGATAAGAGAGAGGTGCACACTCTGTGTACCACACATTGAGCATGTAGGGGGACTATGAATTCGACTTTTTCTGCTTTTCAGGACGCTAATATTCTTCATGACTCTGCTAATTTTCCCAAACAATTTTCCGACTTTTCGACATACTTACCCCGCAACGCACTCAACCCCATTGTTGTGTTTTTCAGAAAATTCTGGGATTCGCCTGGTCAGGCATACATACACACACAGATACAACAGATGATATGGTAATAATGTAAATCTGAGAAAAGACCAATTTCTGATTTCTAATTATGCTGTTCAATCCAATTGCATTTTTACAGTCAGAACCAAGTCTCTGTCAATTATTACTGTACACAAAATCCGGAATAGTTCCAAACTCGATATCCCGCGAAATGTCGATTTTATGATTTTTCAATTTCTTAGATTTTTTCTGGAACATTTTTGGATTTATGTTTAATCCGAGTCTTCCATCAAAATCTGGATCCCAAAGATTGGTGACGATACATATTTTTTTCGTTTTCAGTGTGAATCATCGTGATATTTCCCCCGCTAATCTCCTTATTTTATTTATGTATCCTTAAATTTTCTGTCCGGGTCTCTTGTACCAGTGTGTGCCATTTGATTTGAAATTCATGATGAGTATCAGATTAGCTTGGTTTAGAAGCTGGTGAGGAATTCTTTTTTAGAGCCTAGGATTATGAATATAATTCTTTCCGTGTCCAAAGAGGATCAGAGGTTTGGTATCAATATGTGCTGAATTTTCTGAAAATAGCGATTTGAGAAATATGGCTATGATTTCCATCTCATTATTCAGAAAAAATATCTAAAGTACGATAATGAAGCATTTCAGTTTGATGGAAAGCCAAAAAAAAGAAAAATTAGGTATTAAAAAAATCATTGAAAAAATGGTAAAAAGTGAATGAGGACATGAGATGGAAAATTGGAACTCTATTGTGGATGAGAGGTTCTCAAATCCTCATTTGTAATGTACCCGAATTAAGGTATGGCTTGTCGAACAAGTATATACTTTTTGGATACTACACAACAATAAGAAGTAGGTTAGATTTCAAAAATTCGTCGAGTTTGAAAAAAGTTACAAAAGTTCACAGTTGGCTGACTCACTTTTCATCACTAAAAATTTAAAAACACGAATTTCTCAGACAAATCGTAAAACAAGCAGAATTCCATTGGTGGAAAATCTTTCTGTTTTTTAGCTTTCAACAAGTTTATACTCATCCACAAAAGCATACCTCAATTCGAGTACTTTTCGATATACTTACCACGCGACGCACTCATTCCCGTTGTTGTGTTTTTCAAAAAATTCTGAATTTTGCCATGTTACACACATACTATTCATATGGTTATTGATCAGATTGCAGATGGGCTTTTTTTCTATATTTCCGAAGCGGCCACATCAAATTTCTAGTGTCAAATACAAAAAAAAATCAGTCAAAACTCGATTAGGATTTCCGGCTCTGTTCCTGTTCCTTGGACCCATGGCAAGGTTGGGCAAAGAATGTCAACGAGCAGATTGTGACAGGAATTGCTGAACAGTGGGGTAAGTAAAGCTGACTTGTAATGTACCCGAATTGAGGTATGGCTTTTTGGACGAGTATATACTTTTTGGAAACTACAGAAAAATGTAAGATTTTCCACCGATGGAATTTTGCCGCTTTTGCGATTTGTCGGAGAAAATCGTGTTTCTAAATTTTAATGATGAAAAGAGAGTCGGGCAACTATAAACGTTTGTAACTTTCTTCAAACTGGACGGATTTCTAAAATCTAAAGTGCATTTTATTGCCAAAGAAACACCTTTTCCGATGATTAAGTTGATTTTACCATATATATTTTTTAAAATTAGTTATCACTAAAAAACGAGCAAATTAATTTTGATGATATGTGCATTAAAAAAAAATTCAACCGTTCATTTTTTGTGAAACCAGTTTTAAACGATAGAAAATGTCTAGTTTGCTATAGAAACCATGTTTTTTGGCCGGGGGAGGACGTGTGTCATTGTTTTTAAAGAGATGGAAAAATTGATTTTTCGTGATTTTTTCACTCAACTGCAATTTTCAGTATGAACTTGTACTGCGGTACTAATTGATAGTTACAATTTCAGATAATTCGTTTAAAGAGCTTTCAAACAAGATATTGCTCAAAAAATTCTGTTGGGTTTGAAGCATTTTATAGTCGGTCTAACCTTGCAACCTGATTTTACTGTGGAGTAGATATTTGAGAAAAATGAAAATCACGGTAGAAACTTCAAATTGGTTTAATTTTGAAGGAAATGCAATATATAAACAAGTTATTAACTAGAACTTCTCTCTAGCTCATCAACTTCCAATAAAATTTCCAAGTTTTCCATTTGTTGACTGCGATTTTGGAACTCTGATGTTTTCGCAGTTTTTGAGCTACAGAGAATAGCTAGAGGAAAGTTTCAATTGATAACTTGTTTATATATTGCATTTCCTACAAAATGAAACAAGTTTGAAGTTTCTACCGTGATTTTCATTTTTCTCAAATATCTACTCCACAGTAAAATCAGGTTGCAAGGTTAGACCGACTATAAAATGCTTCAAACTTCACAGAATTTTTTGAGCAATATCTTGTTTGAAAGCTCTTTAAACGGGTTGTCTGAAATTGTAACTATCAATTAATACCTCAGTACAAGTTCATACTGAAAATTGCAGTTGAGTGAAAAAATCGCGAAAAATCAATTTTTCCACCTTTTTAAAAACAATGACACACGTCCTCCCCCGGCCAAACAACATAGTTTCTACAGCAAACTAGACATTTTCTATCATTTAAAACTGGTTTCACAAAAAATGAACGGTTGAATTTTTTTTTATGCACATATCATCAAAATTAATTTAATGGTTTTTCAGTAATAACTAGTTTCAGAAATTTTATATAGTAAAATCAACTTAATCATCGGAAAAAGTGTTTCTTTGGCAATAAAATGCACTTTAGATTTCAAAAATCCGTCCAGTTTGAAGAAAGTTACAAACGTTTATGGTTGCCCGACTCACTTTTCATCATTAAAATTTAAAAACACGATTTTCTCAGACAAATCGCAAAAGCGGCAAAATTCCATCGGTGGAAAATCTTACATTTTTCTGTAGTTTCCAAAAAGTATATACTCGTCCAAAAAGCCATACCTCAATTCGGGTACATTACAAGTGATAAGAAAATGTTTATATAAAAAAAGGGAGAATAGATGCCAATCTGGAATGAGACGAAGCAGCTTGGAAGTTTTAGAAATATAAATTGGGTTCGTGGAATTATGGAATGGCATTTGGATTCCGGACAGTACCTCCATTCTCCTTGTCATATAGTTCCCAAAGTTTGTCCATCAGCGCTTTTGGAGCATTCTCACTCATTTTGTAGGCAGCGCGAACATTTGCGACGGTGGACATTTCAGAGATGCACTTAGTCTGGAAAAAAAAACATGTTATTCTCCAGTCACAGTACTACAACGCTCACTGTCAACCTATCCAACTTGTACTTGGTAGCCACTTGGAACGTCTTTGCCAGAGGCATAAATGATTCGTTTAGCAGACAATTTTCACAGTAGTTCAGTACATATGATGATTTGAACGATTCAGCAAGTAGGAGGACACCCTCCATATTGTAGTCTGAAAACAAAAAAAACTTTTAAGTACCAAATCTCCCGAACTATTGAGGGGTTGCATTGAATGAATAACTTCCAAGAAGGGCTGGAAATCTGTTGGGTCAACACCAGGAAGAGAAATTGTGTGCTGGTCGGATTCCAGAAATCCTCCGTTGGTTGGGAAGAACATTTCGTGAAAGTAGGTGCTCTTTTTGGCAAGTTTCTGAAAACTTGCCGGATATAAGCTCTGCCCATTTCACAAAAATATTAGGTTGAACAGAAAGTTTCTGGCCATTTGTGAATTGGTTATTATTGGATAAGTTTAAACATGAGAGGATTCGTTTTGCATGCTTTCTGATGAGTGATCAACATTAAAACTGTGCACAAAATTTGAAGATTCGGGGAATCTCTGACGATGAGTTATATAATATGTTGAAAAAGTGAAGAGGACATTTTTGGGGTCAAAAGTGAAAAACGACCTGGGGTTTTTTTGAGAAGCAAGGAATTTGTCTGATATTATTGCCACACATGACTGAGTATTTGAATAATTTTTCCTCAGCTGCGACAAAAATATAGTGGTCAACCAAGATCAGGAGACTTCTTCGTACGAAAAATCGACTTACCAAGATTTTTCGAAAAATCAATTTTTTGCTCTTATTTCTTTAATTAGCGAGGGTTTGCTGTAGTTTTTTCAGCAATTATGTAAAATATCATTCAAAAATTTTCTGGAGAATTCTGTGACTAGTTCTCCAGCTTCATTCGAAAAACTAAAAAATTTCGACTTTTTTACATTTTTGATGAAAAATCAGGATTAATAGGTATGAGAGGTGGGATCATTTTTGATTTCAGTGTTCAACTACATAGTTAACAACATATCAAAAAATGATGAAAAACAACCACATATGAAGTGAGATATGAAGCCGAGAAAACTCCAGATTTTTCTCTGAAAATGAACAATTATTTTCATTCACTGATAACTTTCATAAGATACGTTCTGGGGTGACGAAATTTCAAATGTAATACCTCTGAATCTTCATAACCAAGACCCACTCACAAGCGAGTCTCTATCGTAAGACTCATTAAAATAGCATTAGTTTTAAAAATGTACAAAAACTTTCTGTTCAACCTAATACTAACCTTCTTTTTCACATAAAAGTCCTCTCCGCCAACAATAAGATGGAGATCCGCTTTTCTCGCATTCTTCTTGAAGCGATTGGACATTGACGGGACGACATCCGTCACTTTGAGAACCTTCACTTCTACGCTTACTGTAATTGCATCGTTCCGACTCTCCTCCAGTAGCTTTTCCCATTTCATGACTTTTGGAGGGCCCCATGATATAACCGAGTTTACTTTTGTAAAAATGCGTTTTGATCGTTTTGAGTATCTTCCTAGTGATGTCCCGTGGATGATAAAAGTGTACTTTGTAGCTATCGACCATTCATTTTCAATGCTCTTGTTTGAGCAGCACAAGTATAAGCCAAGGTGATTGCTCGTCTCTCGTCTCATTGCAAACCCCCTACAACACATTTCTGGTTATTACTAGTTTTATTTTGTAACCAGTTACCAAGTCACCCCATAATAAAAGTGTGTTTCACTATAGCTGCTGTCGTTTGTGCTCCAAGATGACAGTTTTTCAAACTTGTGCTCTATGGTAAACACTTTTTCCATGACTGGAAACTTTAAGATCTGGAAACCAGTTTTGGTTTTTTGAATTGAAGTGTAACAACTTACATAGGATTCTTTCTCCGTTTCCGTAGCTTGATGTGCAGTCATTGTAGATGATGTTTCTCCAGACATTTCACTCAATTCTACCAAGTTTTGGTTGCCGTTTGGAATACTGTCTCTCGTTCTCTTTCGTGCAGGTTCCATTCTAGAAATGTCAACATTTTTTGAGTTGGAAATTGCGTGACAACTTCGATATGTTAAAGCGGATTTGACATAAATAAAGAGGGGCAAAACGGAAAAGTGGCAGAAAAATGATTCGACAATGTAGCCAAAAAGCTTGGTTTTTGAGGAGAGACTCAGACTGACAAAGTTTGTCGTGAGAAATGTTTTGAGTTATCGGTGTGTCTGTGTGTGTGTGTGTGTTGTTTGGGAGAAAAGAGGAAAGAAAAAGGTAGGAGAGCGTGAGAGAAAAAGGGAAGCTAGGCAAAAGAAGAAGGACTTGTCTTCCACTTCTTCCTCGTTTCCTTTTTTCTGATATTGACTTTTCTCTTTCTCTCTGATATCTACTTACGCTCTCTTATTTTTTTTCTGTCCTCTTCTCACCCAAACACGCACACACACCCACAAGGAAAACTCAACATTTTTCTCACTACAAACTCTGCCAGTCTGAGACTCTCTAGAGCAGAGGTATAACATAGCGCATATTCTTAATCAGACTTCGAAATTCGAGAAGTACACAACTGGCTGTGACGAAGAAGCAATATTGTACAAGTACTCGACTGGTTTGCAAACCAAAATGCACCATTTTTTACAGAATTACAAGAAAACACAGGTTCCGGACACAACTTTGATATGTTGAAGCAGTTTTAACAGAAAAAAGAGAGAAACAAAATGATAAAGTGCCAGAAAAATGATCAGATAATGTAGCCAAAATGCTTGGTTTTTGAGGAGAGACTCAGACTGACAGAGTTTGTGATGACAAAAATATTGAGCTATCCGTGCGCGTGTGTGGGAGAGAAGATGAAAGAAAAAGGAAGGAGAGCGTAAGTGGATATCAGAGAAAAAGAGAAACGAGGAAGAAGTGGAAAACAAATCCTTCTATTTTTGCCTAGTTTCCCTTTTTCTGATATTGACTCCCCCTTCCTTTTCTCTGATATCCAAAGAGAAGAGGAAGAAAAAAATAGCATAGCGTAGAGTCAGATGAATGACGCAAATGAAGTTCTTAGAATGGCACGGATTAGAACTGAAATCCTCTCTTTTCTAGAAAAAGATGACAAAAAGGCAAAAAAATTTGATGTTTTTTGAGGTGTATTGTCTAGTGTTATTTTACCATTAATGACTTTTTCTTATCGAATTTCGAAACATTTGTAACACTATATTCATCTGCTCAAAAAATTGACTTCCGAGTGATGTTTTTCAGAAAACGGAAAAAGGGAATTTGCAATAACGGATTGCAGAATGAGAAAAAGTGAATATTAATCACTATTCAGATATCCCTGAATTCTTTGTGAAAAATGTGGTCTGATAATAGATCGGAAGCAGACAAGATTGAAGTAATAGAGTCAAAATGTTCTTTGATTCAGATCAGATAGCGTTGATGGAAGACTAATTTAGAAGTGCTATGAGTCTTTTCATCACTGACTGAATTTTCCATTTTTTTTTGATCGGGAAAATCAATCGACCGAACGACCGCCAACCACGCTCGGTCCGTCATCTGTTGACGCCGGTCGGTCGGTTAAAAACACAAACGTCCTAAAAAACCGAAAAAAAAGTTTGATTCACATGAAAATTTATTGAGCAACAGATTCGATTAAGAAAGTGAAAAAAAAACTTTTCGAGCATGGTATGAAATTATCAGTTTTCCAAAGGCTTTTGAATCAAAAACTCGAACTCTTTCTTGTAGTCGAACGAAATTGTTGCCTGAGCACCATCTGTCAAACGTCGAACATCGAAATGAGCCTTCGGATCTTCCTCAGAGTCCCTGAAAGAATATTAAAAAATGAGTTTCTAGATATTACACGGTGAATCGGTTACAGATATCAAAAACGTACCTTTCTGTGGCCGGAATACCATCAAGAAACTTTTCATCCTTGACCAATTTCTGCCAGTACCCGCACGAAATTCTCATCCTTTGCAGATTAGCCAATCCTCCATGTATCCATGTTTTGACCACTGCATTCATAAAGGAATATGAATAAGGAAGGTCATGAAGATTGATGAAAGAGCTAGTTGAGTTCAAAATAGCATCTGGATGGAGAAAATCCGCTTCATTGAGGGTGACATCAGGTATTGTGATCGGAGTTGTGTATGAAGAGAGATTCTCTTCCAAGGTGTCTCCAAAAAACTGAAGTTTACATTTTTCGGCAACCAATTGCTCGTGGAAAAATTTGAAGTTATCTGGATGGATCAGCTCATCGTTTACCAGCACTGCGTGAATATTTGAAAATACTCCATGACGCTTCCAAAGAAAGCATTTGATAAAATCATTTTCCTCCGAGAATTGTCCACAGACTCTGACTTTCTCCACTTTTATCAACTCCATCAAATATGACGAGTACATCTCGAGGACATCCAATTCGGTAACTCCAGAGACAATTCTGTCCGAGTCCAGGCATATGACTGGTTGATTCTTATCCTTGAACTCCTTTAACTCAAACACAATATCACCTATTTCCAATGGGGTCAGTCTCTTCTCCGTTCCAGTTTCTAATGTCCACGGTGTGCCGTACGCAACGCGAATCCACAATTTGTTCTGATTTTCTCCAAAATTTACTTCGATGCAAGTGCGTCCAGAATCGCTACAATAGTTCGACCAATTATAATACAACGAAGTTGCCTGCAGCTTGTGAACGCTCAACATTTGGCGAAAATCTGGGTTATTCGTCGCTATTTTGAGTCTGAAAATTGCGAATAAAATGAGAAAAGGCTATCCAACGCTTACGCTTCTGCTCCTCCCAAATTCTGTATCATAGCTGCTTGCATAGTCAACGGAAGCTTGAGGATGGGGAAATCGTGAGACATCATTTTGTTTCTGTAATAAGGAAATGAATTAGGATTTCTATCAAAATTGTCAGTCGTGATTGGAAAAAAGAGCGAAAAATGGTGACTGAGGAAGAAGAAAAACAAAAACAGCATAAGCAGCACCAGGGAAGCTGAGTGAAGAATCAATCTAATGATGAAAAAATTGGACTAAGGATGAATATAAAACAACGAGGAGCATGAGCATAATTGAGGAAATTGAGAAAATCAATGAAATAAGGAAAACCTATCGAGACAAATGGCTAGCAAAAACACAAACATAGTAGTCAGTTCAAAAGATAGGCCAACTACCGTATATTGATTTTAGAATGTCGAAAATGAACAGTTGTAAAACTACAGCGCGTGCGATGAGGATACAAGACCCCTGCAAATTTAGATGTTCAGAAAAAATGGAAATAATACAAAAATTTGTGACTGCTATTTGTCAAAAAGTAGCTTTCATTTTTCAGCACGGAATTTCATAAAAAGGTTGAGCTTTCTTAAATTCGCAATGGGGCGCACTTTCTCGGCCGCCATTTTAATTTGAAAGAACAGAATGAGCACTGGAAAAAATATGCAAAAAAAATTAGTTCAGTTTTTGACAAATTGTCTCAAAATTATCGAAAAATTGGTAAATCGGGTATTTTCCTGACAAGAGGATTTTCCTCGTTTTTCGGGACAACTTTTCGCAATTTCATATGTTCATGAATATATCAAATTTACGTTTCAAATTGAATTTTTGAGTCATAATCGCAAAAAAACTGAAGAAAATCATTGAAAAAGCAAAGAAATCAGCGATTTCCAAAAAATAAGAAGAACGTTACGAAATTCCGTTTGGGGAAAAGGGAGACTACGGCTACACTTGTTCGCGATGTGTCTGTTGAGCAGAACACCGGGGCAATGCAATGGCAATGTAAGGACCTCACTGGGCAAACAATAGACGGGGGGGGGGGGGGGGGGAAGAAGAACTGTTATGGACGGAGAAGATACTGCAACGTAGAAGAGACAGACACCATTGTAAATAGGTGATGTTGTATTCAAGTTGAAAGAGCTCATGGAAGTGGATGGAAGATATGTGTATCCCTCAACGTCAGTCATGTGGCTAAAGTCAGACATTGACCGGTTGTGATGGATTGCATCAGTTTGAATAATGTTAGAGGATATGGCGTTTCCCGCTCATTCCCCGATTCCCCGAGCACGTAAGCACCCCCTAAATGAAAGTACATATGTGGGCAAAGAAGGGGGAGGGGGTCCAGGCCCGATGGCAGTACACCCCAGTGGGCCACTTATTTTTTTTTGACCTCGACCCGTTACAATCACAACAGTACTTTAAAATCGAAAAAAATAAGTTGACGAATCTCGAAAACATAAGAAATTCACTTGCTCGAAATGACAGCCAAAGGATGTAGTAAGTAGGATACAAGAGTCCTAAAAAAAACTGAAAAAAGTCTGATTCATATGAAAATTTATTGAGTAACAGATTTGAGAAATAAAGTGGAAAAATAACTGTTAGAAAATGTGTTGAAAATCTCAACGTCAGTCGTCTTCGGCTTCTGTCAATGGCTTCTGAACTTCAAACTCGACGTTTCTCTTGTAGTCGTACCAAATTGTTGCTTGAGCATCATCGTTCGGACGTCGAATAACACGCAGATTCGGTGAACGTTCAGGGTCCCTACAAGTTTAAAAATTATAAGTTGGTGGATATTACACGGTAAATGACTGCTGAATGCACAAAACTTACTCATTTATGGTCACAAAGCAATCCAAAGAGTGTTCATCTTCGACCGATCGCTGATGGTGATTACACGTAACTTTCATCTTCTGGAGATTTGCCAACCCTCCATTCATCCATGATCTGACCACTGAATTCATGAGCGAATATGGTGCAGCATAAATGTACAGATTGATGATAGAGCAACTTGAATTCAAAATAGCATCTTGATGAAGAAAGTCCGCTTCATAAAGAGTAAAATCCCGCATTGTGATTGGATTTTTATATGCGAAGAGATGCTCTTTCGATGTTTCTTCATGAAATGTCAGCTTACATTTCTCAATTGCCAACTGCTCGTTAAAAAACTGGAAGTTCTCCATAGGTGTTTTTTCGTTTTCCAAGTCGGCGATAATGTCCGAGATTTCTCTTTGATGTTTCCAAAGGAAACTTTCAAACAAATCGTTATCTTCCGAGAAACTTCCGTGGATGTTGACTTTTTCCACTTTGATCAAGTCCATCAGAAATTTAGCGTACATCTCGAGGACTTCCCATTGATTGACTCCAGGGACAGTTCTATCCGATTCCAGGCACATGACTTCACTTAATGCTCTCTTATTTATTCTAGTAAATCCCTTGAACTCCTTCCACTGGAAAACGATATCATCTATTTCCAAAGGCGTTTGTCTTTTTTTTGTCCTTTTTCCTAATTTTACTGGTGTGCCGCTCGGAACACAAATCCAAAACTTGCTGGTGTTGTCTCCAAAATCGACTTCAATGAATACACGATCATCCCAGAAATTAACTTCGAATTTGTAGTACAACGAAATCGCACTTAGCTTGTTCATGCTCAAGATCTTACGGAAATCTTTGTTATTTGTTGCAATCTTGAGTCTGAAAAAAAAATAAGATGAGATGCGAATATCCAATACTTACGATTCTGCTGGTCCCAACTTCTTTATAATGGGTGCATGCATAGTCATGGGAAGCTCACGAACGGAGAAATCGTCTAATGGGATAGATGTCATTCTTCTGAAATTTAGGAATGATATAGTATTTCTAGTAAGCCTATTAAACATATGTGAAAAAGAGGAAAAAGTGTGGCTAACAAGGGAACCATGTACAGAAACTGTGGGATCGATAAAAAGTATGTGTCCCATTGGAAAGATCATGTTTTGAAACCACGGTACAGCAGGTCAGGAACTCGTTCAGAAGACGTGAAATTCGCTTCTGAATCTTCACGAAAATATTATAACAAATAGAATTCACAGAAACTGCGAAATCCCCTTTTTCCTATACGCACTACCGCCTGCAAAAATGTGGCTCCGTATCCAAGTGGTGCGTGCGGCTGTCCACCAGCCCCCACTATGCGGGTTCGATTTCCGAAGCGGTCAAATGTATTTGTTTTTTTTTTTTGAAAGTCCCCAACTCTTTTCAAATACTTTTAAAATCAATTTTTTAAGATTTTTCTGTTTTTTTTAACTTTTTTGCAAGACTCTAGTACAAATCCATTTTCGAGGTGGCTTTCACTTCCCGCAACGAGGTCTTGCAAAAAAAAATAAATTGAAAAATTGATTTTAAAAGTCTGAAAAGGATTGGGGACTTTCAAAAAAAAATTTGACCGCCTCGGGAGTCGAACCAGCATAGTGTCCGCTGGTGGACAGTCGCAGGCACCACTCGGCAACGAAGCCACATTTTTTAACAGGCAGCTGTGCGTATAGGAAAAAGGGGTTTTAGCAGTTTTTGCAGCGAAATATCGAGGAGTTTCTGTGAATTCTATGTGTTATTTTTATGAAGATTCAGAAACGAATTTCACGTCTTCTGAATGCATTCCGCAAAATTGACCTGCTGTACCGTGATTTCAAAACATGCTTTTTCCAATGGAAAACATCCTTTTCATCGATTCCTGTACATGGCTTCGCTGTAAGGAGGTAGACACAAGGAGCATGAGCACAACAGAGGAATTTGAAAAAAAAAACCAATGAAATAGCAAAAAAGACAACAGTGGTGTAGCAAGCAAGAATATGAATATAAGGATCTGTTTAATCGATAAAATAGTGTAGCTAGGAAAATAATGAATGTCACGTACTCAGTCTCATCGAGAGAGGGAGGAGAGAGAGCGAGAGAGACCAATGCATCTAGTGTGTGTTGTAACGAACACAGAAGACTATTGTTTTGGAAAGGCACACCATCGCAAGCGGTCCTCGTCTCAGCCTGAAGGCATAGTCTCGTTGTCTATGGGGCGCACTTGCCTACTTACCTGATAGTCCTTACATACCTACTGTTATATAGGGAAAACGTGAACTTAAAGGGATAACAAAACAACTTTCGTGCCCAGAGTTCAGATACATATCTCTCTGAAATGTGTTGTGAGAAGTCAAAAATTGAGTTTTCGCCGTTTCCAGTTCCCATTCATAGTGCATGAAAAATTTCTCTGATTACTCAAAATTTTTATAAACGTTCCACTATAAAGGGAAAAGTGGTAAAGATGGTGACGATAAGGTTCTAAATACAACATAGGGTACGTGGCGAAAAAGGTGACAAGAGAGGAACAGAAGATAAGTGAAACCTGATGGAGACAAGAAAATTGAATATGAGGGACCATCCAATTTCAAGATCACATTGATTGGAAAAATATTATTTTATAGGAAAAGAGTGTGTGCACGTAGTTCCCATTTCCCCCCTCCCCCCTAACAAGGACTTATGTTTGGCCGAAATGGTAATAAGCGTTTTGGAAGAAACAGAAAACATTTAATTATAAGAAAATTTATTGAGTGACAGATTTGAGAAAAAGTGAAAAAAACTGTTCGAACGTGGTATGAAATTATCAGTTTTCCAGAGGATTCTGAATCCAAAACATAAAATCTCGTTTGTAGTCGAACTGAATTGTTGCCAGAGCACCATCTGTCAAACGTCGAACATCAAATTGTTTCCTTTCACCTTCCGTAGGATGTGTTTCATTCTCAGTGTCCCTGCAGGTTTATAAACTATGAGTTTAAAAATATTACACGAAACTTACTTCCTAGTGGCCACAATGCCCTCCAGAAACTCTTCATCTTTGACCAATGACTGCCTGTACGCACACATAATTCTGAGCTTCTGGAGGTTCGCCAATCCTCCATTCATCCATGTTCTGACCACTGCATTCATAAAGGAATATGAATAAGGAAGGTCATATAGATTGATAAGAGAGCTACGTGACTTCAAAATAGCATCTGGATGAAGAAAGTCTGCTTCATAGAGGGTGACATCAGGTGTTGTGATCGGAGTTATGTAGGCCGAGCGATGTTCATCGAATACTTTTCCACGAAAAGTCAGAATAAATTTTTCAACTGCCAACTGCTCATTGAAAAATTTGAAGTTTTCCAAGAGAGTTTCTTTGTTTTCCAAATCAGAGATAATTTCCGAGATTTCTCTATGATGTTTCCAAAGGAAACTATTAAGGAAATCATTATCTTCCGAAAAACCTCCCCAGACTTTGACTTTGTCAACTTTGATCAGATTCATCAAAAATGACGTATACATGTCGAAGACGTCCGATTCGGTAACTCCAGGGAGAATTCTGTCCGATTCCAGGCACATGATTGGGGGATTATGATACCTTCCATCCACTTCCTTGAACTCCTTTAGCTGGAAAACAATATCACCTATCTCCAAAGGTTCTTGTCTCTTCTCCGTTCCAGTTTTCAATGTCCACGGTGTATCGAACGGAACGCAAATCCAAAATTTGCTGGTGTTTTCTCCAAAATCTACTTCTATGTAGACGCGACCATCCCATGGATCAGTCTCCCATTTGTAGTACAATGAAGTCGCATGGAGCTTGTGCGTGCTCAGCACTTTACGGAAGTCTTTGTTGTTTGTTGCGATTTTGAGTCTGAAAATTGCAAATAAGATGAGATACGGCCATCCGTCACTTACGATTCTGCTGGTCCCAAATTCTTTATCACGGCTGCTTGCATAGTCAAAGGAAGCGCGAGGATGTCGCAATCGGGAAATGAGGATGACGTCATGTTTTCTGAAATAGGGAATGAATTAATATTTTTAGTGAACCTTTCAGACATATCTAAAACGAGAGGAAAAACTCCGGAAACGCAAAACACAAAGAGCATATGCACAACAGAGGAATTCTAGAAAAATCAATGAAATAGCAAATTAGGCAACTAGAGGTACAGTAGTGTAGCCAGCAAGAATACGAACCTAAGGATCTGTTTAATCGATACAGTAGTGTAGCTAAGAAAATAATGAACACCATGTACTGAAAATAATCGATTGCACCTGTACATCTACTGTCTGTTGTGACAATTGAGGAACACAATAGATTGCTGTTTAGGGATACAGTGTCAATTAAAACGCACCTGGCACTGTGCCAGAATGCACTCGGAAAAGGAAGTCAACTATGGAAAAAATTAGAGATTTTTATATGGAAGGACGTAGAATGACAGGGATAAAAAAAACCCTCTCTCTCTTAGTACCCAGATTTCAGATATGTTCTCTCTGAAATGTGTTTTGAGAAGTCGAAAATTCATTTTTCGCTGCTTCCTGCCTTCATTTTTAGTGCATGTAAAATTTCTTGAATTACTCAAAAATTTTTTTAAAATTCCACTGCAGTGCCGTCAATATCGATAGGAACACGCCCTAAATGTGGTGACATGAAAACACGAAAATAGAGATATAAAAAATCTGTAAACGCCATTCAGAACCCAAAAATACCCGGCAAACAAAATTTCATGTTTCTGCCATTTTCCATAACCCCGTACTAACGAAATGGTCCACATTCAACCGGACAATATCGATAGGACCACTTGACAATTCTGGTATTTCAGCAACAATTGTGGTCAGATTTTTGGGCGAAGTGACAGTATGTGGGCAAATATTAGTGCCCAAACTGGATGGCTAGCAGTACACCCCGACGGACCTTATATTCTATTTGACTTCTACCCATCACAATCCCTACAGTACTTTACAGTCGAGGGAAATAAGTTGGCCAATTCCAACATATAAGAGATTTACTTTTACAAAATGGCAGCCAGAGGTTGTATTGAGTTCGATACAAGGGTCCTGAAAACCACAGAAAAAGATTGGATGCTTATGAAAATTTATTGAGAAAAAGATTCGATTAACAAAGTGGAAAACTGTTCGAGCATGGTAGGAAATCATTAGTTTTCCGAAGGCTTCTGAATCCAAAACTCGAACTCTTTCTTGTAGTCGAACGAAATTGTTGCCAGAGCACCATCTGTCGAACGTCGAACATCAAATTGCCTCTTTTCACCTTCCGTAGGTGGTGTTCCATGCTCAGAGTCTCTGCAAGTTTATGAAATATGAGTTTGTGGATATAAAACGGTGAACTGGCTACGGGATGCAAAAACTTACTTTCTTGTGGCCACAATGCCCTCCAGAAACTCTTCATCTTTGACCAATGGTCGCAAATGTCCACCACAAATCTTGATCTTCTGGAGATTCGCCAATCCTCCATTGACCCATTTTTTGACAACTGCATTCAGGAGGGAATATGGTGCAGCATATTCAGATACATTGATACAAGAACTACTCGATTTCAGAACAGCATCTGGATGGAGAAAGTTCGCTCCACAGATAGCCACATTAGGTATTACGATTGGAGTTGTGTATGTCGAGCGATTCTCATCCAATGGTTTGCCACGAAAGTCAAGAGTACATTTTTCAACTGCCAGCTGCTCGTTGAGAAATTTGAAGTTTTCCATGTGAGTTTTTTCGTTATTCAAGTTGGAGAAAATTTCCGAGATTTCTCTATGATGTTTCCAAAGAAAGCATTTAAGTAAATCGTTACTTTCCGAGAAACTTCCCCAGACTTCGACTTTCTCAATTTTGATCAAGTCCATCAAAAATGATGCGTACGTTCCGAGGACATCCCATTGGGTAACTCCGGGGAGAACTCTGTCCGATTCCAGACACATGATTGGGGGATTCCAATATCTTCCATCCATATGCTCGAACTCCTGTAACTTGAAAACAATATCACCTATCTCCAAAGGTGTTTGTCTTTTTTCCGTCCCAGTTTTCAATGTCGACGGTGTGCCGAACGGAACGCAAATCCAAAATTTGCTGGTGTTTTCTCCAAAATCTACTTCTATGTAGACGCGAGCATCCCATGGATCAACTTCCCATTTGTAGTACAATGAAGTCGCATGGAGCTTGTGCGTGCTCAGCACTTCACGGAAGTCTTTGTTGTTTGTTGCGATTTTGAGTCTGAAAACTGCAAATAGGATGAGATACGGCTATCCGGCACTCACGTTTCTGCTGGTCCCAAATTCTTTATCACGGCTGCTTGCATAGTCAAAGGAAGCGCGAGGATGTCGAAATCGGGAAATGAGGATGATGTCATTTTTCTGAAATTAAGGAATAATATAGAATTTCTAGTGAACCTATCAGAAATATGTAGAAAAGAGAGAAAGAAATGTGTCTAAGAAAGAAGAAAAACACGACAAGCATGAACTTAGTAGTTTATGAGATGACATGAAAGCATAAAATGCTTTCATGCCAATCATTCTTATCACCCTGACGCGAACGCAGGGTTCCAAAAATTGTGTTACGGGTCTTATGCAAAGCCCTGGGGTAGTTTTTCAATATACGGATACTCAACCTCAGTCAGGTCGGGGTAGTCATGCGTCGTGTATACGGACACTTCCCGGGTTCCGCCGCCCTCTATGTTTTGTGTTGAGGTTGGGCGGGGCATGGTCACATAGGGAGAAGAGACGAGCGACGAGCAAAGAAAAAGGAAGAAGAAGAAAATGGACAAAGAAGACACGATAAAAAACACAATTGCCGCAATTTCATGTAATAGATTATAGATTTTCACCAGTAGAAAAGTTCTCGAAATATTTCAATTTTGAGAAAAAAAAATTGTTATTTTCCAGGAAAATTCCTATTTTCCAAAAACAAATTCGAGAATTCGATGTTCAAAAATAATTTTTCGATTTTGACAGAATTTTATCGAATTCGAAAAAAACCTGATTTTTAAAGAAGATCTTATGTTCAATGGTATGAAGTTGAGTTTCGCTTCTTTTTTAGTTTAACAATTTCTTTCAAGAAAACACTCGCTTTTCCTTTTCGTAGTTTTTTCCAAATTCTAGTTCTGAAAAAAACCTACAAAACACACATTTCCGATTCGTTTTTGGTAAGGTACAAAATGTTGAAAACTCAATAAAACTTGCAGAACAAAATCAATCCAAAAATCCTCCCTCTCTGACCAGAAATATCGAGAAAAGGTCCACAAACGCTCTAACCGGCCGGTCGCTGAGTGACCCACTGCCTCAATAGAGATAGAGCGCGCTTGCACAGAACATCCAGTGCCGGTTACAACGGTATGCCGTTTACCCTTTTTCTGGGCTAACACGTCATCTTTGAGTGTCTGAAAAAGTAGTTTGGAGTGGTCCTTTTGTTATGGAAATTGGAGAGTATATTGATTGTAAATAGAGCTGCAATGTTGTAGTTGATAACTTTTTTTCCAGCAACTTTTTTGGAAGAGATTAGCTAATTTCGAAAAAAGTACCCCATTTTTAGAGAAATTTCTGAAGATTTCCTCGAAATCAGGAAATTCCATCTTCGAAAATTTCTATTTTTCCATTTGATTTTCACTCAAAAACAATCTGAAACATGTTCAATATCACTAAAATCAACAAAAACCGACCAAAAGTTGAAAATTCTATGAAAAAACTGGAAAAAAAATTCCAGATTTCAGATTTTTTCTGCAGATGTCAGATTCCATTGATTGATTCTAGATTACCTTCCCGATTCATTCTAGATTACCAGATTCTGAGTAAAAACGTCTATTTTGACGAGGATTCTTCTTATCACCTCCGCTCATTCTCTCGAAAAATTTTCCCTGTGGCCGAGTGGTTTTTGGCGTGAGAAGCCTACCAATGTCACGACCTGGGTTCAAACCCCCAGGGCGCCAAACCTTTTTTCTTGTTTTTCTAGAATTTTTAGCTCGTTGAAAAAATATTGAAACCAGAGAAACTCATGAAAACTTCTTGGACATTGGGAAATTCCATCTTCGAAAATTAAAAAAAAATTGAATTTCATTTTTCCACTCCAAAAATCATCAGAATCAAGTCCAGAATCATTGAAACCATTGAAAACAACCAGAAATTCAAAATTAGAAAAAAACCAACTTTTCCTCATTTTCTCGAAAAATGTTCCCAGTGGTCGAGTGGTGAGGAGCCTACCAATCTCACGATCAGGGTTCAAACCCATATTGCGCCAAATCTTTTTTTTTCATGTTTTTCTGGTGATTTAAGCTAGTTAGAAAAGATATTGAAATTACAGATTGCCAGATTCTTGATTCCAGATATCAGTTTTTGTCACATTTCAGATTCCAGATTGATAACCAGCTTGAATCAGATTCTGCGTATAAACGTCATTTTTGACGAGGATTCTTCATATCACCCTGACGCGAACGAAAGGGTTCCAAAAATTGTGTTACGGGTCTTTACAAAGCCCTGGGGTAGTTTTTCAATATACGGATACTCAACCTCAGTCAGGTCGGGGTAGTTATGCGTCGTGTATACGGACACTTCCCGGGTTCCGCCGCCCTCTATGTTTTGTGTGAGGGTTGGGCGGGGCATGGGCACATAGGGGGAAAAGACGAGCGACGGGGTAGAAAAGAAGAAGAAAAAGAAAATGGGCAACGAGAGAAGGAAGTGGCCGAGTGGTTTTTGGTGTGAGGAACCTAGCAATCTCAGGACCAGGGTTCAATCCGCTAGGGCGCCAAATATTTTTTTTGTTTTTCAGATATTTTAGGAAAGTTAGAGAATGTATTGAAATCAGAAAAACTCTTGGAAATTTTCTGGCCATCGGGAAATTCCATCTTCGGGAATTTCAAAAAAAATTTTGAATTTCAATTTTCTTCTCCAAAAACCATCTGAAACATGTTCAACATCATTAAAATCAACAGAAAAACGATCAAATTTTGAAAATTCGTTGAAAAAAACTGGTTTTCGCTCATTTTCTCGAAGAAATGTCTCTGTGGCCAAGTGGTATTTGGCGTGAGAAGGCTATCAATCTCACGACCAGGGTTTGAACTCCGAGGACGTCAAATTTTTTTCATGTTTTTCTGGTGATTTAAGCTAGTTAGAAAAGATATTGAAATTACAGTTCATCAGATTCTTGATTCCAGATATCAGTTTTTGTCACATTTCAGATTCCAGATTGATAACCAGCTTGAATCAGATTCTGCGTATAAACGTCATTTTTGACGAGGATTCTTCATATCACCCTGACGCGAACGAAAGGATCCCAAAAATTGTACTACGGGTCTTATGGAAGGCCCTGAAATAGTTTTTCGATATACGAATACCCACCGTCTGTCGGGTCGGGGTGGTCATGCGTCGTGTGTACGGACACTTCCCGGGTTCCGCCGCCCTCTATGTTTTGTGTGAGGGGTGGGCGGGGCATGGGCACATAGGGGGAAGAGACGAGCGACGGGGTAGAAAAGAAGAAGAAGAAGAAAATGGGCAACGAAGGAAGGAAGGAAAAAGAAGAAAACCACTTAGATTTAGTCTCACAATATAATACTAAACGGATTTGAACAAGGTTATTCTAGAACATTGGTTTTTAATATTTTAGAAACCCCAAATTATCACTAGAAGAAGTAAAGTTAGAAAAGATATTGAAACTAGAGAAATTTATAAAAACTTTCTGGACATCGGGAAATTTCATCTTCGAAAATTTCAATCTTGAAAATTTTTAATTTTCTCCAAAAACCATCAGAATCAAGTCTAGAGTCATTCAAATCAATTGAAAAGGAACAAAAATTGAAAATTCGATGCAAAAAACCTCTTTTCCCTCATTTTCACAAAATGATCCCTATGGCCTAGTGGTTTTTGGTGTGAACATACCAATTTCACGACCAGGGTTCGAACCCTAAGGGCGTCAAATCTTTTTTCATGTTTTTTTGATGTTTTAAGTTGTTTCGAAAAAGTATTGGGACTAGAGAAATTCATGAAAATTCTCTGGAAATCAGAAAATTCCATCTTTGAAAATTTCAATTTTTAAAAATTCCTTTTTTACTCAAAAACTATCTGAAACATGTTCAATATCACTAAACTCAACGAAAAAAGACGAAAAGTTGAATATTCGATGCAGAAAATTTCTTTTCCATCAGGTTCTTGAAAAATTTCTTTGATTTCACATTTTTTTGCAGTTTTCAGTTTCCAGATTGATTACCAGATTTTACCAGAATCTGAGTATAAACGCCATTTTTGACGAGGATACTTTTTATCACCCTGACGCGAACGCAGGGTTTCAAAAATTGTACTACGGGTCTTATGGAAGGCCCTGGGATAGTTTTTCGATATACGAATACTCACCGTCAGACGGGTGGGGGTAGTCATGCGTCGTGTGTACGGACACTTCCCGGGTTCCGCCGCCCTCTATGTTTTGTGTGTGGGGTGGGCGGGGCATGGCAAAACAGGAAGAAGAGACGACAGACGGGGAGAGAAAAAAGGAGAAGAAGAAGAAGAAGAAGAAGAAGAAAAAGTAGAAAAATGGACAACGAAGGAAGGAAGAAAGAAGCAAATAGCAGTCTCAAAATAAGGTATAAAACGGAAAAAACATGTATGAGAGAGTTTTTATGACTAAAGAAACATCAGTTGGAACGCCAAAGCACTTTTTGGTGAGAAATGGTCGAAATACTTAATCTATCTCCTCATGAATTCAGCTGTCATTCCAAGTTACAGAACCAATCATGTTTTCTGAAAAATGACTGTTCTTATCCAAACATCAGTTATCATCCAGACCATCTATCTTGTTCACTTCCCCGTTATCACCGGAAAATCTTTGTTGTGGCCTTGGAAATCGGTTTCGCGCACATCATCTATCTACCGATTTTCCAACTTTACTTGTTTTATCTTATTTTTGGTCACGCTCCTTATTCCTACTATAGATACGGTTCTCAACACAAGAAATTTGTGTATTGTATCGAAATGTGTTGACGCAGTGTGGATGTGTCTCCTATAATTTTTTGTATTTGATTTTTCTGTATTTCTATGATTTTATTGAAAATATTACTTCATTGGTGAGTTACTATTATAAGAAAACCGAGTTTTCAAAATGAATTTTCAGAATAGAAATGTTGCTATCAAAATGGGTTACTGTAGACGGGTTCAATAGTTATGCGGGTGGAGTTGAAAAGGTGAGGTTAGTTTCAAATTCTAAGACAAAATTTTCAGGGAGGCAAAACTTTTTTGGTCATTTTTTAGAACAATTTTTTAGGGGGATCGCGAAATTTATTTATTTCCGAAGCATTTGTATATCAAAATTTGATAGATTTCAATTATTATAACTTTTTAAAATATTGGCTGTTTTTTCAGGAAGTTGGAATCGGAGGAAATCAAGAACAAAAATATGAAGTAGGGGACACTCGATATCACCCGAAATAGCAGTTTTTGAGAATTTTGAAAATTCTGGGAATTTTGGAAGTTTGGAACTTCGACGATTCCATGTCCTCAACTTCCATTCTTTGATGCCATTAATTTTCGGGTGAGTCTTAAAAAATTTGAAAAGGTTCAAGACTGTTCGAAAATTTCAGAAAATCTATGGAAAGGAAATCTCTAAAAAGAATCACGAGGAACGATTCCCGGAAGTAAGTAGTCAAAACTTTTTTGAATTTTTGAATTTCGCGGTTTTGGTTTTCAATCTCAATGAGAATTTAGATTACATGAGGATTTCAAAGAATAATCACAAAATTTCAGAAGCCTATTACTGTAGAAAGGATCAGATGACCCGACTGGAGTGGAAAAGGAGAGAGGATTCAAAAGTAAGTTTACGTTTTCTGAGAATCTGAAATTATAGCTTTTGTGATTTTCAAATGGAAAATTTGGAATTAGTTATTCCAGGTTTCTGAAGCAAAAAGAGGAAGTTGCTGCCAAACCACTTAAGCCAACACGGTGCACTGGAAAAATCCATTTTGGTGGATTGCCAAGATTTCGAAACAGAGGATCCAAGGATTTCTTTGAATCACGAAGTATTTTATGCGACTTTCAATGTGGTTACCAAGAAGGATATGACATGTTTTCAAGGTTAGAATGAGATTCTGAGATTAAGATGAGCAATAATTCACATTTTCAGTCCTTCCGTCACCAACCCAATTTCCACTTTGGTCGTGTTTCATATGGTCATTTAGCGGATGAAGATCAAATCCATGAGATTCTCAGTTCCCATATATTTGAATACCGTGGAGACAAGGAGAGAGGATTCGAAAGTAAGTTCAATTTTTTTGGATTCTGATGTTCTGAAATCTTGTGATTTTCAATTGGAAATTTATAAGTTTTTATTCCAGGTTTCTGAAGCAAGTGGAAAACATTGGAAACCAACCGCTAAGGAGAACTGCGGAGTTCGATATCATTTTTTTTAATTTTGAAGTTAATTTTTGGGTATTTATTAGATTTCATTCTCAAGACTTTCTGGACCTTCTGAAACATTATTGAGCATTCCCGAACTTATCTTGTTAATGATGAAATACTTCTCATGAATAAATATTTTGAAATTGATAATCTTTGTGAAGTTTGAGTTCCAGGAACAAATTTTGAATTATCAGGAAGACGTCGCTCACGAATGAAACTAGATCGATCATCGTTCTACCTTGCTATCACTCTATTTTTCCACAGAATCTCTATCAACTCACAAAGATAGAACACCGTTTCATAAAAACGCACAGTGTGTACAAATACTTGCTGTGCTAACAAGCTAGCTAACTGTACTTGTGAGGTTTTTTTTCAAAGTTTATCTGAGAACTCACATTCTTGGCGACCTGACTTTTTTTTGGTGGCGCACAGTAGCTGAAATTTGTGAAGAATATGAATGCGTGGTATGTGACCCCAACAATTTTCTGGAAGGTACAACCAAGGGATGAGCATTTTGGAACGTGCTAGAAGGTAACTATCAAATGGGTCCAAAAATCATATGAATTTGAAAAGAAATCAGAATGTGGCGTGATGTTGATTTTCACTCATTTTTATCACTTTGTCTTACTCTATTAATCTAAACGAAACATCAAGAAAACACATGGAACTTGAAGAAACGTGCAAACGGCAAGTCGGAAAAAACTCTAAAAATTTTGAGAATTAACTGACATGTAAATGCTACGAGGTATCCGACTCAGAATCTTCTGATTTTTTGGGAATAAATAGGATTTTAGTGGATTAAGAAAACCTGAAAATACTAGCGGCCCGTTTCCAGGTTCCTCGTTTTTAGGGAGCATTTTTAGAAATTTTGCAAAACTTGGGTATGCACCATTCAACTGGGTATAGCTCCCTTCATTTTAGAGATATTGAGTTGTTCTAAAGCTTGATCGATGTATCATTTCTGTGTGCACAATTATTGTCATTGCGACCATTAGCTATCTCTTACACGGATTTTGAAAAATTGCAATATACGAAGGTTGCCACTTCCAACAAACTCAGAAAGTGCCAATTTTTGAACATCGGGTCTCGGGAGACTATCACCATTCGGTTGCGTCTTCTGTATAATGCACGTATACGTGTTCAAATATAGGTCGAGCCTTTGAGTTACAAGACTTATTTCATTTTTCCTGAAAATTTTCAATTTTTCATCGTATCCCTATACATGAAAATGAGAAAAATCGGTAAGAACTGAAATCTCAGATGATGGTCAGATCTTGTCAGAAACATGGATTTAGGTGAAAACTGAATGAAAAACATCACGCTCAACTGTTCTTCGTTCACCATTCAAAAAGTCACTTTTGTGATAAAAACTTCGTGTATAGGGATACGATGAAAAGTTGAAAATTTTCAGGAGAAATGAAATAAGTCTTGTAACTCAAAGGCTCGACCTATATTTGAATACGTATACGTGCATTATACAGAAGACGCAACCGAATGGTGATAGTCTCCCGAGACCCGATGTTCAAAAATTGGCACTTTCTGAGTTTGTTGGAAGTGGCAACCTTCGTATATTGCAATTTTTCAAAATCCGTGTAAGAGATAGCTAATGGTCGCAATGACAATAATTGTGCACACAGAAATGATACATCGATCAAGCTTTAGAACAACTCAATATCTCTAAAATGAAGGGAGTTATGCCCAGTTGAATGGTGCATACCCAAGTTTTGCAAAATTTCTAAAAATGCTCCCTAAAAACGAGGAACCTGGAAACGGGCCGCTAGTATTTTCAGGTTTTCTTAATCCACTAAAATCCTATTTATTCTCAAAAAATCAGAAGATTCTGAGTCGGATACCTCGTAGCATTTACATGTGAAATCGAGCAAAATTTTGCATCGCCGTAGGTCAACATCAAACAAGTCTATAATTTGTTTTGGCTCCCACTGTGATCCTCTTGAGGAAGTTATCTAAAAAGTTTTTTCAAGCTGCAACTCATTCAAAATTTGAGTTCCCGCCACTAGGTCCGCAAACACCCGCGTTACGTCACAAAATGTCATGTGACGTGGCGCGGCGCGGCGCCAGGGGTTGGTCGGCAGTCATCTGCAAACTTAAACAAACTTTATGAACAAGGCCAGCTAGTAAACTTCTGGGTGATAGTTTGACTTAATTTTCGATAGGCATCCTTTTGAAGAAGTTTTGAATTTTGAATGTCCTGAAAATTAGCAGAACATATTTTGAAGTCCTTAGATTTTTTCGCAAAACCACGAACATGAGATTTTTGACCACAATACCTTGAAAAAATGTGGGCTTATTTTGAAAAATGGACACCCAAAAGATTAATTCTAGAATACTGCTTCTCTGAATTATCGCTGTTGCACCAAATTCACTTGTGTTTGCTCCTATAATGACGCCATTCACATTTTGTGAAAACTGAAATTCGGCATATTTTAGAAACTTATCACTTTTCAGCCCACGACCGTATTTTCTAAATCCAACAAAGATTCATATTGACCGAAAAACTAAAATATCAAAATATCACAGAACCAAGTTACCCTAGTTTATCAGTAGGCAGTGCTCGTGGGCAAAAAGTGTACATTTTTGGAACCAACTACCGAAAAGTCAATGTGTTAGGCGTTCCTTATCTAAACAGCCGATATTTTTGAAAACCTAACATGATCATCATCACCTTCCAAACTTGAACCACTGATAGACAATTCCCTCCTATTCCCTCTATGACAATCAAAAAAATGTGTTATCATAGTAGACGTTATGATATTGTATACCGATAAACGTGTTGTACATGTATATCAAGGACTGTGTATGTTGAGGAGGCAATTGGGTGAATGTAAAAGTGACAAGATAATAAGTGAGTTTCCGTTGTACCTATACACTTGAATTTTGAAGTATGCACTTTGATTTTAGACGATTCGTTCTGTTCTGTAAAAATTTTTCAAAACCCTAATTTTTTTGGTTTTTTTTTTAGTTCTGGTTCTGCCAGAAAAAATGGTTCCATTTCTGATAATTGGAGAACTTTCAACACAAAATTTCTGCCCAATTCCCAATAAGGAATCACATTACACTCTTCTACTTCCCTATTGCGCGATCTGTCCACATTCCCTCATTGTAAAAGTGGTGACCCCGGACCCCCCCCCCCCCCCCCCCTCACACTGAGTGAACGCGTTCTCTCAGTGTGTCCCCTCTATCGAGAAATAGACTAGGAACGTGAGAGACCCAGAGTATTTGTTGTTCACATCGTCCCATCCGTTCTCTTTTCCACATTCCTAGTGCCTCCCATCCTTGGTTGTTGTGTTCAGAAATAACATTTTCCTTGGATTTTTCACTAGTTTTCAAGGTTTCCTTCGTAATTTTGGAAATCCTCTTTTGCCGAAGTTCGATTTTTTTTGATTTCAACTTCATATTACTCAGCTATTTTCAAAAAATGCTCCAAATATTCTTTATTCCACCCATTTACAGTTCAAAAAATCCTGAAAATGTGAGTTTTTCTAATGTTTGATCTCCGTTAGAATGATTGGTCCAGTTGTCTGCCACTAATTAAACTAGTGGATACCTGGATTTTCCGTTTTGGCGGAGTAAAACCTGATTTTTTTCTTTCAAAAACGTATTCAAAGCTGAAAATCTACAACGCGACGACTGGGAAGTATTTCGCAATACTTTCGGAAATCCAAGAAAACTTCAAAATTAAAGTCATGACAGATGTAAGAGTCCTTAGCGCTACTTATTGAAAAAAAAACAATTAAAAAGCAGCTACATTTCCATAATAAAATGTGCGAAAAGGCTCTAAAAATCAGGAGCCGTGACTGTCGTCAAACACGGCGCCTGCGGCCTAACATTTTCAGCTCGATAGAAGTTTCTAGAACTTTTATCCGCTAGTCCCAAATATTATCGATTCTTCTAATGGAGGACAATATTAATATGGAAGACGAAAGGAACCGAGAATTGATTCATATGTCAGTGGTATTATCCCACACGGGAGCAATATCAGGAATCGAAGGACGCAGAGAAGTGGATTTCGGACCGTGTGATTGGTGAGTGTTTGTTTGTCGTCTGTTTCTTAAAGTAAGATTCCTTTCATTAATTTCTATTGCTTTCAATTATCAAAAAATGTGCTAAGAGTTCAAAAATCATAAGGAAAATGCTTCCACAGCACTCTAAAACCCCGAAAATGAGCTTCGAAATGAGCAGAAGGTACTTGAGGCGGCCATGGTCGCCAAAAGTACCTTTTGCACATTTGCAAAGTTTTAGAGCGATTTTTGTGCATTTTCGTCATTTAAGAATAATGCAGTGAAAGAAAACTGAGCTCAAATTTGAACTTACAGGGAGCTAAGATTCGAAGAAAATCGCCGAGAACTGATCATCCGCTGTACCAACAAAACCCAATCTACGAGGAAGGGTCTAATCTCAGTTTTAGCTTCGTATGGCAGTGCAGAGAACGGAGAGAACAAAGTCGAGGGTATCGAATGGGTTGAAGTGAAAACTGGAATAATCAATTATGAAAGAAGTGTCAGGCCAGGGATAGACAACTGGGAATTCGATGCGTCAGAAGAAATATATTGGCATCCGAATCGAGTGACCAGATTTGAAGTCGTGGTATTCCTAATCCTCGATGATCAAGAACTAGAGGACGACAGGGCCTGGAAACTTTTTGATTGGCCCGTTTACCCTTTCACGACTGTGATTTTGCACTTCGAAGAGGACAGGAGGACATTGTTTCTCAACCGAGAACAGTTGTCTCTCAACTGCACTCGGATGGCAGAGAAGTTGAGTCAAGGCGACGACGACGACGATCTATGGATAGTTGTAGGTTCCCGATCCACTCATGTGGTGACGTGCCTGAACATCCTGGCCAACCCTGCTTTTATGAATGGTATCTTTTTTCACAAAAAAACCTCAATTTCATTTTCAATGTTTACAGACGACAACATCCTCTACGCACATGAAGCCGCAAGTCGTCTCGGTTTTCATGAAGTCTTCCGCAGGTGCACAGAGTACCTGGAAGCACGTCAAGAGGTAAGATTTTTATAAAAATTGATCTGAAAAATTATAGGAAATTCTATGAAATTCTTAAGTAATGTGTTATGTTTTTCAGGTCAACCCAAGGTTTGCCGCAGCTCTTCGTCGATATCCTCTCCGTTCGGCTGCAGGAGATATTCAACAATAATGCTGAAACGCTCATCCTTCATCTAATCACTCTATTTTGTCTTACTTTTAGTTTCTTTCTAGTCACTTTCCTCGGTTCCTTTCTATTCCTTCTTGTTTTCTCTCGGTTTCCCTTCCCTGTAGTTCAATCCACATTCCCGATTCTGAAATTGTAGCATCCCGGTCTCAACTCTCTGTCATTTCTGTAGTTGTTTTGTCGATTTTTCACATATTTGATCTACATATTTTTGTCCTTAGTTACCTCCATCAGCAAAAGTAACATTATATACCATTCTTTTTCCACCGTATCTTCATAAATAACTATTTTTCTGCATTTTAATCTGTCTGAATTTCAATAATCACAAAAACATGTTTTCCAGCACAATATTTTGAATAAACACCCTCTATTTTGATGATCCATTAAACTTCATTTACTCCCAGATACAACCTCCTTGGACCAATGGGTTGCACTTCCCCCATTCATCTTCTTCTTCCCCGTTTTGCCCCCCTTCAGATCGTCCCTAGGCCATTGACCCCTCTTCTCAACACCACATTTTCTCCCCTCCGCACACACATGAGATGATAGAAAGTCCCCACTCAGAGACGCAGACAAGAAACAGAAGAATCCCTATGTTTACTTGTTTTACTTGTCCGTTTGTTTCTCGTTTTCTCTCGCCCTCCACTATTTCTCATGTTTTTCTTTCTTTTCCGAGGAGGGCGG
This sequence comes from Caenorhabditis sinica, assembly GCA_963932045.1. Lineage (NCBI taxonomy): Eukaryota > Metazoa > Nematoda > Chromadorea > Rhabditida > Rhabditidae > Caenorhabditis > Caenorhabditis sinica. Next base: position 25,367,941 of record OZ009938.1, read on the forward strand.
CTGCGGCGGAAACGGAAAATTCGACTTGATCAATAAAGGGGGGGGGGGGGGGGGACAAAGACGTAGAGGACGGCGGGCCGCCGCGTGTGCACACTACGGCGACCCCTCTCTCCTCTCACAACCGACTATACTACAGCGTAGCCTTCTTTTCATCATCAAGTCTGCAAGGCGCACGACCTTACGACAATTCGCTTACCGTAGTCGTTTTCTGTAGATGTTTACACGATTTTTTCAAGTTCCATAGGATTCCTTAATGCTTTTATTAGGTTAGGTTTGCTCCTTTAAATCGGAAACAAAAAACTCATGACATTTTTCATCTTTATCGTATAGAAAAACTTATTTTTCACTTGAAATATCGATATTTTTCTTCAGGTCAGGGATTCGAGCGGCTTTTTTCTGGTCGGAACAAGACACTCTAGGCAAACCAATTGGATGTGCAGGTCCAATGCAAAAAATACAAGAAGACAGTGATTATAGTGAGTATTTCAGTCTTACTCATAAGAAAAACATGGCATAATAGACGAAATGATGCCCGATTTTTCGTTGCCAGAACCGTAAAACAATGTGTTTCGATTTCAGATTCGCTTCATATGGTTTCAAATGATGAAGGACTTCACGTCATAGCGCTGCAAGGCTTTTGGACAGCTTCGCAGTACTGTCAGATGAAAAAAGTCGATGGAATCTGATCGAAATGACCTTAATTTTTCAATCTTCCGGAAAAGTGAGTTTTTGATCAAACGTTTCTGGAGATTCAAGTCAGCCTTCAGTTTTCATAGTCAACAAGACACGTTTTTTTGTCTAATGATGGAACATAATCATTCCATTCTTCAAAAGAGCTCATTTTTCAAACGGGTGATCTGGAAATTAAGTAAAAAATGGAGCTGGCAAAAGATGGAACCTATGGATTTCATAAGATGGGCTTTGGTAGTTCTTACTTCTTTTCATTTTCAGATTCACCACAAAGCACTCCGCGTCCATAATGAGCAGTGGACTACAGCGGACAGCGGGCAATACAATGAACAGCGGGCAGAATTACTATCACTGATAGTGAAATATGGTCATCTCATAGAATAGGATGATGATAAACGAGCGCCCTTAGCAAAAACCTCAAGCAACTCGCTCAATTTATGAAATTTGAAACGTAGATGTTCAAAGAAAGCATGTCAAGGTAAGTGTCATGTGTCTGGATTTTGCTATTCGAACTCCAGGAATCCTCACACATTCAAAATTTCTAATCACATTGTTGCAATTCCCAAAAAAAGTTAGAAGTCAGTAAGTATTTGTCGGCGGTCGATCGGTGTACAGCAGACGGTTGATCGGCCGGTGGTCAGTCTTCAGTCTGTTGGCGTTCGATTAGCTCTTGGACCGTCTTCAGCCTGCCGGTGATTGGACGTTCGGTTGGCGGTTGAGCAGCGGTTGGGCGGCTATCTCCTGGCTGTCTCTCGGCGGCCGGACGGTTGGCGGTCGATAGTTTTTTCCCAATTTAGTAAAACGTTGCAAGTCAAAATGACAAGAGTAGCTTTTCCAAAATGTTACACTCATTTCCATTACTTTCAGATTTCTCCAACACCACTGCAAAATATGTGATCTGTCCCCCGACGGTAGAAAATGACTAATTGGAAAGATGTTGAAGAAGAGAAAACCAGTTGCTGCCTCCGCTAAAAAACAACTGAACGGTAATGTACTCCGTTTGAGGTACGGGTTTTTCACTGAGTGTAGGCTCAATAGAACAAGCATAAAAAGTTATTTGAGGATTCGGAATCGTTTTTGTACCTTTTTTGTGGTTTTCGAGAAAATCGACTTTGATCAAATTTTTACGAAATTGAAAAAGTTCATTTTCAAAAACTCATAACTTTTTTTTCTCTCAACCAATTTTTAAACAATAAAGTGCATTAGAAAGGCAAATACATCAAAATTGTGATACAAGTTAGTATGTTCTATTATCTGTTTTCAGAAAAAAGTTGTGAGCCAGAAACTAAGAGTGGTCATGTTGCAACATGGCGCTAAAATTTTTATTTGAATGGAGAGGGGTATTTTTTAATGTCTTAAAAGAAAGAGCACTTCAAGTTTAGTCCAACAAAAACATAAAAAATGGGGCTACCCATTTAAATAAAAAAGTTATATTCGATTGAAGAAAAAAATTTTTGAGCTTTTTTTGGAAACACTCAAATTTCAGCATGACTTTGTTCTGAACAATAGTTATTTGTTAAAAATTTCAGTGTTAGCATAATTTCAGCTTTAAAATGCGCTATTGAACTTTGAATAATATTGAGTTTGAAGCGAGTTATGGTCTCTGGAAGTTTACAGGTTGAATTCTGCAGTGGTGGAGAAAATCGAAAAAATGAAAATTAAGTTAGAGGCCCAAAATTTTTTGCATCATGTAGGGTTTTTAATTTCAAACAATGTTTTCAACTGCAACTTTTTTTCATCTCTTCATCTTCCTGCCATAAATTGGGATATTCTTTAACTCTTCTCTATGATCGGTTGGTATAGTAAAATTCCGATTTTTGGCAGGAAGATGAAGAGATGAGAAAAAGTTGCAGTTGAAAACAATGTTTTAAATCAAAAACCCTACATGATGCAAAAAATTTTGGGCCTCTAACTTAATTTTCATTTTTTCGATTTTCTCCACCACTGCAGAATTCAACCTGTAAACTTCCAGAGACCATAACTCGCTTCAAACTCAATATTATTCAAAGTTCAATAGCGCATTTTAAAGCTGAAATTATGCTGACACTGAAATTTTTAACAAATAACTATTGTTCACAACAAAGTCATGCTGAAATTTGAGTGTTTCCAAAAAAAGCTCAAAAAATTTTTTCTTCAATCGAATATAACTTTTTTATTTAAATGGGTAGCCCCATTTTTTATGTTTTTGTTGGACTAAACTTGAAGTGCTCTTTCTTTTAAGACATTAAAAAATACCCCTCTCCATTCAAATAAAAATTTTAGCGCCATGTTGCAACATGACCACTCTTAGTTTCTGGCTCACAACTTTTTTCTGAAAACAGATAATAGAACATACTAACTTGTATCCCAATTTTGATATATTTGCCTTTCTAATGCACTTTAGTGTTTAAAAATTGGTTGAGAGAAAAAAAAGTTATGAGTTTCTGAAAATGAACTTTTTCAATTTCGTAAAAATTTGATCAAAGTCGATTTTCTCGAAAACCACAAAAAAGGTACAAAAACGATTCCGAATCCTCAAATAACTTTTTATGCTTGTTCTATTGAGCCTACACTCAGTGAAAAACCCGTACCTCAAACGGAGTACATTACCGTTGAGCTGCATCGAATTTTGATTTGGATGTCGCGATTCGATTCCCGGTTTGCCTGAAAAAAAGTGAGTTTGGAACTAAATATGGCTTGAATGTCACATACTGATTTGCAAAATAGAGCATGATGAAAAAAAGAGTGAAATGATGAAATGATGAAATAAAGAGTGAAAATCGAAATCATACCACATTCTGATTCCTTCTCAAATTTTATATGATGTTTGGAACCATTTGATTGTTATTTTCTAATCCTACTCATCACACACTCTAAAAGTCTCATCCATTTGTTGTAACTACCAGAAAATTATTGGGATCACACACTGCACACTCATATTCCTCAGAACTTTTTTTGGAAGATACAACAATGGGATGAGACATTTAGAGTGTCGAATAATGTCAAAAATCCAGTTTCAATCTATCGAGAAAAAAAAGAGAATGTGATTCGATTGAAATCCATATATTTTTTCATCACCCAAGATTGTAATTAGAGAACTTCCAATCAATTCGCACCTTCGTCTCCAAACCCGAGTCGGCGAACAGCTTCCGAGCAATGCAAACGGGAAGTGGATCTAAATGAGGGGAGAAAAAAGCATCTATGTGAGGCTCTGTGCCACCAAAAATTATCGAAATGTGAGTTTTCAGTTGAATATTGAAAGAAACCCTTGGCACGACTAGCCTTTGATCAGTTAGTAAAGTCTATGAAACCCTTATTCTTCTGGTGATAGACCAGGCAAATTCTATTCAAAATCCTAATAATCACGCGTAGAGCATTAAAAATCAATTTCATACTCAATTATTCCATTCTTCTCAATCCAGCCTGAATCATATAGATTAATAACCCTGAATACAGATTCCCCCCCCCCCTCACCCACTATGTTTTCATCACTTTGTTGTATATACCGAAAAAAGATTATGGTGTTTCAGCAACAGTGCGGATTACATCCCCCACGATGAAAATTGAAAGAAATACAGAGTAAAACTGAAGTAAATACTCGTGATCTGTCATTCTTGATCTGTGTTTGCTTCTGCTTTAATCGTGTGGGACATGATCCACACTATTACTGGAAAGTGCTTCCCTTCAATACTAATTTTAATTCATTTTCAGAATCGTCAATAGACATTGACAGCTTGCTGTCTAGATATCACATCGACTATTTGCTGTCCGGATCTTGGTTCAACGGAAAATTCATAAAAACCGTCCTGAGCAACATCTTCACTTCATATTGCCGGGAGGAGAAACTTGAACGAAATTGCAAACTTCCACTGTCAGGATCTGTACTACGAAACAAATAAAACGACGTCAACAATCAATAATCTTGATTTCACCCCGGAAAATATTTCAAACTTATCAAATCATTCCCCCCATCGAAGATTTGTCTCTAAATCTTGTTTGTATTGCAAATACTGTGTTTTCAGATCAAAAAAGTTCAGTTCTAGCCCAAAATAGTCATATTTCACTTAAAAATGAGTCTGTCGCCCGGCGGTATAATGACTAATTTTCGAATAGACGTTTAAGAAGAGAAAACCAGTAGATGTCTTCCCTAAAAAACAACTGAGCTGTGTCGAATGTGGATTCGGATGTCGCATTTCAATTTCTAGTATTCCTCAAAAACGTGAGTTTTCCCTTAAATGTGGTTTGAATGTCACAAAGTGATTCGCAAAATAGAGCAAGACGAAGTGGTGGAAACAAGAGTGAAAATGAAAATCATACCACATTCTGATTCTTTCTCATATTCATATAATTTTTGAAACCATGCGATAGCTATTTTCTAATCCTACTCATCACACACTCTAAAAGTCTCATCCCTTTGTTGTACCTTCCAAAAAAATATTGGGTTCACACACTACCCACTAAAATTCCTCAGAACTTTTTTTGGAAGATGCAACAATGTGATGAGAAATTTAGAGTGTCGTATAAGGTCAAAAATCCCTTTGTCAGTCTATCAAGAAAAAAGAGAATGTGATACGATTGAAATCCATCAATTTTCATCACCTAAGATTGTAATTCCAGAACTTCCTATCTAACCATGCCTTCGTCTCCAAACCCAAGTCGACCAAAATCTTCATACCAATGCAAACGGAAAGTACATCTGAACGAGGAGAGTAGCATCTATGTGACTGTGTGGAATCAAAATAACCAGATCGTCAAGAATGTGAGTCTTTCAGTTGAAAATTGGAAAAAACTTTTGCACGGCCGGCTAGCCTGTGATCAGTTAGTAAAGACAATGAAACTCTTGTTTTTCTGATGATAGACCAGGCGAATTCTGTTCAGAATCCTACGAATCACGCGTTGAACAGTTAAAATCAAATGCACACCAAATTCTTTCAATTTTCGCAATCTAGCCTGAATTATATAGATTGACAACCTCGAAAAATAGTTTTTAGCCACACCCCCGCCCACCCCCCCCCCCCTTCCTCCCACTCTGTTTTCATCACTTTGTTGCATCTACCAAAAAAAAAGAAGTATTTCAGCAACAGTGCGCGATACGTCCCCCACGATGAAAATTGAAAGAAATACAGAGTAAAACTGAAGTAAATACTTGTGATCTGTCATTCTTGATCTGTGTTTACTTCAGTTTTACTCGTGTGGGACATGATCCGCACTATTACTGAAAACCCAATACTTTTTTCGCTTCGCTTTACTACTAAATTTGATTTGTTTTCAGATTCGTCATCGTACATCTACTATTTGCTGTCTAGGCATCGTCGGATCTTGGTTTGACGACGGAAAATTGATAACAACTGCCTTTGAGCAAAATCTTCTCATATTGCCGAAGAGCCTGTACTTCAAGGCCAAGAAACGACGTCAACAACCAAATAATCCTGCTTTCATCGACCCGGAAAATTTTCAAATATATCAAATTATTTCCCCGTCAATGATTTGTTTCTAAATCCTTTGTGTCTTTCAAATACTGTGTTTTCAAACCAAATGAGTTCAGTTCTAGCCCAACATAATCATATTTCACATAAAAATGAGTGGATGTTGTCATCTGTGCTCCACCGCACTGCGAGTTAGATGTGCAGGTTTCTGTGCGTCTCTTCGTTTTGTATTGTGTCTAAACAACCGTCGTGCATGTTTTAAGTATAATTTCCCGTATTGAATCCACTTCTACTCAACAATTGCTGTGAAAGTGACAAAACGTTTTTTCCATAATTTTCAGATAATTTAACTCGCGTTTTCTAGATGATGTTCGGTTTTACCCTATTGGCGTTGCTTCAACTAAAGAAGAGAACGAGTTTTTCATCGTTTTGCTGATATGTTGAATGTGTTCTGCAAACATACAGTAAGTATTTCTCATTATCAAAGAGGAGAGGTATCATACTGATGAGGCCAGCCTCTCCTTTTTCAAAAAGAAGATTCCCTATGCTGTATATGATTTGAATGGCCGAAACAGATTACTTTTCATGCCACAATGGCAGCGACTGATGTTGCACACACTGTGTATTTTTATCTCATTGTTGCTATTATCCAATAAAAATTGGGGATGGATTTTTTCTTGAAGAGTTTTGACGATGTATACCAGACCGTACAAAAATTGGCGTCACCAATCGGCATCCAATCAACCACCGACAAGCCACCGACCGACCACCGATCAACCAGGAACCGACTGTCAGCCGACCGACCGACAACCGAACGCCGTCCAACCGCCGTCCTACGACATGTCAAAAATTGAAGAAATTGCCAAAAATGACGAAAAACGATTAAAATCGAGCCCGAATGATTTCGAAGACCCTATAATAGTTCCAGAAGATTTTCGGAGGATTCTGAAACATGTTTTGCCGAAATCGTCAAAAATTCAAATGAAATAAACCAAAAATGCCCAACCAACGGCGAAAATCAAGCCAGAAAGTTCTAGAATGCTTCAGAAGACGGCTGATGTGTTCTGGGGCGTTTTGGGCGCACAAGGGTTCTGAATTGCCTAAAAATACTCTTTATTTTTGAGTTTTGGGCCAAATATTGAGTGAAAAAACAATAAAACTAGCCAAAGTTGCTCTTTATTTATGAGTTGTGGTCCATAAATGTCAATAATTGAGTGGAAAACTGGTAAAATTAGGAAAAAAATGCGCTTTATTTTTGGATATCGTTCCGTAAATGCTGAAAATTAAGTGAAAAATCGATGAAATTAGGCCAAAATTGCTTATTATTGTTGACTTTGTGCCATAAACGTCCAAAACGTCCAATGAGAATGGGTAAAACTAGCAGAAAATCATAAAAATTGGACACCCGAAAAGCAGGCGGACCTTAATTTCCAAAGTCGAAATTATCCAAAAATGGGAGGAGCTTGAAGAAATCAAGCTCCGCTTACTTCTGGGGGTCCTGTTTTTATGATTTACGAAGCAAAAATCGCAACATTCAAGCCGAAAATCACGATTTTCGCTCCAAAAACCATAAAACAAGCCGAAAATGACTATTTTCAGCTCATGCGAGTGTGACATTGAGCGTGAGGAGAAAAGACCGAACTGATGAGAATCGAGGAAGAGGAACGTCGACAACAAAAGTCGTCGTGCCAAATTTGTCTCGTCATAATCGACAACTTCAGGAGCATTTGTTGGATGAGGATGGAAGTTGTAAGAGGCGAAAACTTAACAATGACTTTTTTCAGGAAAAAAATGATCAAAAAATCGTCAAATTTTGTCCGATAATCAGTTTATTTTACCTGTCAATCAGCTTATTTTACCTAAGTGGCTGAAATAAGCCTGAAAGTGTACATAAGACTTTAGCGCTAAAAATAAGCGGAAAATCCTGATTTTCAGCCAGAGATAGTCAATTTCAAGTCAAACCCCCTCAAACTGGCACAAAATTGGCAAAAAAGCTGAAAATTCGAATTAAATGTTGCTTTTTTATCTAAAAATTGTCTAAACTGAAAGTCTCCTGAAAATGACTACAGTCTTCACAAATATAGTCCAGAAATAGATTGAAAATAACCGAATAACCTCAAAATTGACTAAAAATCTGCTCAAATCCTCATTCTTTTTTTTCAATACAAAAATGACTCAAAAATGCTCAAAATCATAATAATAAACACTTAAAAAATAACACAAAAATGAAAAAAATAGACCCCTAGAAGGGGCGGAGCATTATTTTCGCCAGATCTTTGACAAAAACGATACGATTTTTCCAAATTTCTCACTTTCAGAGGGTACCAAAAAGCCACCCACAAACATTCACACGTTCCAATCGTTGTTCCCATCCAATCACATTCGCATGAGCTGTAAATAGTCATTTAGCCTAGTTTTATTGTTTTTTCACTCAATTTTCGGCCCGAAATTCAAAAATAAAGAGTATTTTGAAGCAATTCAGAACCCTTGTGCGTCCAAAACGCCCCAGAACACATCAGCCGTCAAAAATTGGGGATGGATTTTTTCTTGAAGAGTTTTGACGATGTATACCAGACCGTACGAAAATTGGCGTCACCAATCGGCATCCAATCAACCACCGACAAGCCACCGACCGACCACCGATCAACCAGGAACCGACTGTCAGCCGACCGACCGACAACCGAACGCCGTCCAACCGCCGTCCTACGACATGTCAAAAATTGAAGAAATTGCCAAAAATGACGAAAAACAATTAAAATCGAGCCCAAATGACTTCGAAGACCCTATAATATCTCCAGAAGGTTTTTGGAGGATTCTGAAACATGTTTTGCCGAATTCGTCCAAAATTAGAATGAAATAAACCAAAAATGCCCAACCAACGGCGAAAATCAAACCAGAAAGTTCTAGAATGCTTCAGAAGACGGTTGATGTGTTCTGGGGCGTTTTGGGCGCACAAGGGTTCTGAATTGCTTCAAAATACTCTTTATTTTTGAATTTCGGGCCGAAAATTGAGTGAAAAAACAATAAAACTAGGCTAAATGACTATTTACAGCTCATGCGAATGTGATTGGATGGGAACAACGATTGGAACGTGTGAATGTTTGTGGGTGGCTTTTTGGTACCCTCTGAAAGTGAGAAATTTGGAAAAATCGTATCGTTTTTGTCAAAGATCTGGCGAAAATAATGCTCCGCCCCTTCTAGGGGTCTATTTTTTTCATTTTTGTGTTATTTTTTAAGTGTTTATTATTATGATTTTGAGCATTTTTGAGTCATTTTTGTATTGAAAAAAAAGAATGAGGATTTGAGCAGATTTTTAGTCAATTTTGAGGTTATTCGGTTATTTTCAATCTATTTCTGGACTATATTTGTGAAGACTGTAGTCATTTTCAGGAGACTTTCAGTTTAGACAATTTTTAGATAAAAAAGCAACATTTAATTCGAATTTTCAGCTTTTTTGCCAATTTTGTGCCAGTTTGAGGGGGTTTGACTTGAAATTGACTATCTCTGGCTGAAAATCAGGATTTTCCGCTTATTTTTAGCGCTAAAGTCTTATGTACACTTTCAGGCTTATTTCAGCCACTTAGGTAAAATAAGCTGATTGACAGGTAAAATAAACTGATTATCGGACAAAATTTGACGATTTTTTGATCATTTTTTTCCTGAAAAAAGTCATTGTTAAGTTTTCGCCTCTTACAACTTCCATCCTCATCCAACAAATGCTCCTGAAGTTGTCGATTATGACGAGACAAATTTGGCACGACGACTTTTGTTGTCGACGTTCCTCTTCCTCGATTCTCATCAGTTCGGTCTTTTCTCCTCACGCTCAATGTCACACTCGCATGAGCTGAAAATAGTCATTTTCGGCTTGTTTTATGGTTTTTGGAGCGAAAATCGTGATTTTCGGCTTGAATGTTGCGATTTTTGCTTCGTAAATCATAAAAACAGGACCCCCAGAAGTAAGCGGAGCTTGATTTCTTCAAGCTCCTCCCATTTTTGGATAATTTCGACTTTGGAAATTAAGGTCCGCCTGCTTTTCGGGTGTCCAATTTTTATGATTTTCTGCTAGTTTTACCCATTCTCATTGGACGTTTTGGACGTTTATGGCACAAAGTCAACAATAATAAGCAATTTTGGCCTAATTTCATCGATTTTTCACTTAATTTTCAGCATTTACGGAACGATATCCAAAAATAAAGCGCATTTTTTTCCTAATTTTACCAGTTTTCCACTCAATTATTGACATTTATGGACCACAACTCATAAATAAAGAGCAACTTTGGCCTAGTTTTATTGTTTTTTCACTCAACTTTTTGCCCAAAACTCAAAAATAAAGAGTATTTTTGAGCAATTCAGAACCCTTGTGCCCCCAAAACGCCCCAGAACACATCAGCCGTCTTCTGAAGCATTCTAGAACTTTCTGGTTTGATTTTCGCCGTTGGTTGGGCATTTTTGGTTTATTTCATTCTAATTTTGGACGAATTCGGCAAAACATGTTTCAGAATCCTCCAAAAACCTTCTGGAGATATTATAAAGGTTTTTTTTCAATATTCAACTGAAAACTCACATTTTTGACGATCTGGTTGTTTTGATTTCACACAGACTCCCATAGATGCGTTTTCCTCTCCTCATTTTGATTCACTTCTTGTTTGCATTCATCGAAAAATGTCTGCTAACTCGGGGTCAGAGACGAAGGGATGGTTTGACTGGAAGTTGACTGGAAGTACAAACTCACGTTTTTAAGGAATACCGGAAATCGAATTGCGACATCCGAATCAAAAATCGACGCAGCTCAGTTGTTTTTTAGCGGAGGCAGCTACTGGTTTCTTTTCTTGGACGTCTATTCGAGAATTAGTCATGTTGTACCGCCGTTGCAACAGATGACATCCAGTGGTGTTCGACAAATCTGAAACTAATGTGAATTAGTGTAACATTCCAGGAAAACTATGTATCACTTTCCACTTGCAACGCTATTTAATAAATCTGTAAAGGCCGCCCAACCGCCCACCGACCGCCGACCGCAGAGAGACTACCAATCGACCGCCGACAGACTGCCAGGCGATAACCGCCCAATCGCCGGTGATCACCAACCGACAACCGACCGATCAGCGTCAGGCTGAAAACGGTCCGAGAGCGAATCGATCGCCAACAGACTGAAGACTGATCACCGACCAATCGACCGTCAGCAGTACACCGACCGACCGGCGACAAACCCCGACTCCTAAATTTTTTCGGAAATTGCAACAATGTGATTAGAAATTTTGAATGTGTTAGGATTTCTGGAGTTCGAATAGCAAAATCGAGACCAAAGACGCTTACCTCGACATGGTTTCTTTGAAAATTTGCGTTTCAAGTTCAGTAAATTGGGAGAATTGCTCGAGGAAGAGCGCTTTTATATCATCATCCTGTGGGATAGTCATATTTCACTACCAGTGGTAGTAATTTTTCCCGATGTCCGTTGCAGTCCATTGCTTATTCTGGAAACCGTGTGCTTTGTGGTGAATCTGAAAATAAAAAAAAGTGAGAACTGCAAAGGTCCACTTTACGAAATTCATAGGTTTCATTCTTTCATTCTATTTCATTCTCCATTCAAGTAATCTGTTTCGGCCATTCAAATCATATACAGAATAAATAATCTTCTTTTTGAAAAAGGAGAGGCTGGCCTCATCAGTATGATACCTCTCCTTTTTGATAGTTAAAAATACTTACTACAAGTTTGCAGGACTCGGTATCCGCGAAACGGTGACAAACTTTTTCCCTTCTTTGGTTGGAGCATCACCAATTGGGAAAACAAAACAGACTTCATCTTGAACAAGAAAATCGAAATAATTTGAAAATTATGACAAATACATTTTATCACTTTCGCGATAATTATCGAGTGAAAGTGGATTCAATACTGGAAATTATACTTGAAACATGCACAACGGCTGTTGAGACACTACACAAAACAAAGAGACGCACAGAAACCTGCACATCTAACTCGCACATCTAACTCGCAGTGCGGTAGAGCACATATGACAACATCCATTCATTTTTATGTGAAGTATGACTATTTTGGGCTAAAACTGAACTTTTTTGGTCTGAAAACACAGTATTTGCAATACACATAGGATTTAGGAACAAATCATTGATGGGGGAATAATTTGATGAATTTGAAAACGTTCCGGGTCGATGGAATTAGGATTTTTGAATGTTGTCGTCGTTCCTTGGTCTCGAAGTGCAGATCCTCATTAAATTACAAAGGAAGTTAGGAAACTTGTTCTTTGAACTTGGAGCAATCATTGAGCAGCAATGAGTTTCGCAAGGATGGGACACGATCATTATAAATGAACAGAAGTTTTTCCTCCCGGCAAGATGAGGGGTTGATCAGTGCGGTTTTTATGAATCTTCCTCCCTCAAACCAAATTCAATATTCAACTAAAAACTCACATTCTTGAAGATCAAACATGATTTTTAGATTATGAAACGGCAGTACTGGCTGGACTCCTTGAATCTCCAGCACGGTTTTTCAATATTCAACTGAAAACTCACGTTTTCGACGATTTTTTATGGCACAGAGCCTCACATAGATGTGTTTCCCTCTCCTAATTTAGTTTCACTTTTTGTTTGCATTCACCGGAAAATGTCTGGCGACTTGGGTTCAGAATCGAAGGTACGGATTGATTGGAAGTTCTGGAATTACAATCTTAGATAATGAAAGTAGATGGATTTCAATCGTATCACATTCTCTTTTTTCCTCGATAGACTGGAACATGGATTTTTGAACTTATACGATAGTAGCCATTTTCTAATGCTGCATATCAAAAACTCTAAATTTCTCATCCCATTGTTGTATCTTCCAAAAATAGTTGTAAGGAATAGGAGTGCGTGGTGTCTGACCCCAATAATTTTCTGGAAAGTACAACAAAGGGATGAGATTTTTAGAGTGTGTGATGAGTACGATTAGAAAATAGCTATCACATGGTTCCAAAAATCATATGAATTTGAGAAGGAATCGGAATGTGGTATGATTTCGATTTCACTCTTATTCCCACCACTTCGCCTTACTCTATTTTGCGAATCACTTTGTAACAGTCCAGTCATATTTAGTTCCAAACTCACCTTTTTTGAGTAATACCGGAAACCGAATCGCATAATCCGAATCAAAATTCGATGCTGCTCAGTTGTATTTAAGCGGAGGTAGCTCCTGGTTTTCTCTTCTTGAACGTCTATTCGAAAATTAGTCATTTTATACCGCCGGGCGACAAATGACATATTTTCTAGTAGTGTTCGAGGAATCTGAAAATGATGTAAATGAGTGTAACATATTGGGAAGGCTATGCATTCTTCTCACTTTCCCCTAGCAACGTTTTTTAATGAATCTGTAAAGGCCGACCGACCAACTGACCGACCGCCTACCGCGGAGAGACAGCCAGGCGATAGCCGCCCAACCGTCGGTCGATCACCGGCAGGCTTTCCGAGAGCTAACCGAACGCCAACAGACTAAACGGTAACCACATACCAATCAACCGTCAGCTGTACACCGACCGACCGCCGATAAATTCGACTGACTCCTAATTTTTTTGGAAAGTGCAACAATGTGTTTGAAGGCTAGTTGTCCTAGTTGTTTTTTTTTTGCAAAATTCAACTGAAAACTTACATTGTCACACATTCAGTTTGTTTTGATGGCACATAGGTTTGCAATGACGTTTTTTTGTTCTAGTTGAAGAATGTGTGCCGATTTGGAGTTCGAGACGAGCAAGGGTATGACGGATCGAGTGGAAGTTCTAGAATAACCAATGATGATAAGAATAGATTTCAATTTTATTATTTAAATCTTATCATATTTTCCTTTTTCTTCAATAGACTCAAATTCATATGGTTTTTGACCACGACAGGTTTTATCTGATGATTTTTATCACACGCTCTCAATTTTAATCTCTTTGCTGTATCGTTCGCGGAATTATTGGGAACAATGAATCCCTGGTGTGTGTAACCCACACCGCCGACAAAATTCCAATAATTTTCTGGTAGTTACAACAAAGGGATTTGAATTTTAGAGTGTGAGATCATTAGTAAATAGCTGTCGTCTGTGGTGAAAATTCAGATATACTAGGGTTAATAGAGGAGAAAAGGAAATGTCTAAATTTTTCATCTGACTAGAGAATGGCTTGAACATACCGCGGCCTTCAAAATGACACCAAACCGCACGAATTGTTCTAACTCCTTGAACGTCGCTTCATAAAGCAGTCATGTTTGACCACGAGTGTTGAACTGAATTTCTTTCGTATTCCGTCTTCCATAGTTTTTTGTTCCGTCTCCAGTGTTCCGTGTTTCGTGAGAAAAACTTATGACCACAACTGTTGATAGTGAATCACAACTCATCACTCGAGGAATCTGGAAGTAATTTGAATGAGCAAAACATTTCAGGAAGGCTATGTGTTCTTGGCATTTTTGATTTGCAAGTTTTACTGAATCGGAAAAAAGATCGATCAACAGCCAACCGGTCACCGACCGACCGCCGACAGAATGCCAGGCAATAGCCGATTGACTCCTAGATTTTTTTGGAAAGTGCAACAATGTGATAAGAAATTTTGGATTTTAATAGCGAAATCGCAACGCTAGACGCTTACCTTCATATGCTTTGTTTGAACATCAATGTTTCAAATTGCACAAATTGGGAAAGTTGCTCGAGGTGGTTGCTGAGGGCGCTCATTTATCATCATCATGTGGTGAATCTGAAAATGAAAAGAAGTGAGAACTGCAAAGGACCATCTTATGAAATTCATAGGTTCCATCCTTCGCCAGGTCCATTTTTAGTTAATTTCAAGTTTGCCCTTTTGAAGAATGGAATGATTATGTGCTATCATTAGACAAAAAACATGATTTTTAGATTATGAAACGGTAGGGCTGGCTGGACTCCTTGAATCTCCAGCAAGGTTTTTCAATATTCAACTTAAAACTCACATTTTTGACGATTTTTGATGGCACCGAGCCTCACATAGATGTATTTCCGTCTCCTAATTTAGCTTCACTTCTTGTTTGCATTCACCGGAAAATGTCTGGTGACTTGGGTTCAGAATCGAAGGTATGAATTGATTGGAAATTCTGGAATTTCAATCTTAGGCGATGAAAATTGATGGATTTCAATCGTATCACATTCTCTTTTTTCCTTGATAGACTGACAAGGGGATTTTTGACCTAGATTTCTCATTCCATTGTTGTATCTTCCAAAAAATTATGAGGAATATGAGTGCGTAGTGTGTGATAGCAAGAATTTTTGGAAGGTACAACAAAGGGATGAGTATTTTAGAGTCTTGTACTATTATTAAGGTTACTATCGCATGGTTCCAAAAATAATATAAATTTGGGAAGAAATCAGAATGTGGTATGATTTTGATTTTCCTCTTATTTGCACCACTTGGTCTTACTCTGTTTTGCAAATTACTTTGTGACATTCTAGCCACGTTTTGTTTCAAACTCACGTTTTTGAGAAATACCGGAAATTGAATTGCGACATCCGAACCAAAATTCGACGCAAAATTCGAATATAGGGGAGGCAGCTAATGGTTTTCTCTTCTTGAAGGTCTCTTCGAGATTTAGTCATGTTATGACACCGGTGCAACAGATGACATATTGCACAATAGTATTCGAGGAATCTGAAAGTAATGTAAATGAGCGTGACATTTCAGGAAGGCTATGTGTTATTGTCGTTCTGGACTTGCCGCGTTAATAACTAAATTCTAAAATGATCGATCGACCGATCGCCGACCGACTAAAAACTGAACGACCGCCAACTAGCCTGTGACGAAAGCCGACCGACAACCGATCGACCTACACCAGACAGGCCACCAATCGACCGGCCAACCATTCGACCGCCGACAGACTGCCTGGCACGAGCTTCCTAACCGCTGGTCGATTGCCAACCTCCGACCGATCACCAGAAAGCTGAAGACCGGCCACCGACCAATCGACCGTCAGCTGTACAGCAACCGACCGCTGACAAAACCGAATGACTCCTAACTTTTTTCGGGAATTGCAACAACGTGATAAAAACTTTTGAAAGTGTGAGGATTTCAGGGGTTCGAATAGCAAAATCTGGACAAAAAATGCTTACCTCATCATGCTTTCTTTGAACATCAACATTTCGAATTACATAAATTGGGAGAATTGGTTGAGGTGGTTGCTGAGGACGCTCCTTCATCTCATCATCCTGTGGGATGATCATCTTTCACTTCCAGTGATAGGGATTCTGCCCGTTTTCCGTTGCAGTCCATAGCTGTTTCTGGAAGCAGTGTGCTTTGTGGTGAATCTGAAAATGAAAAGAAATGAGAACTGTAAAGGTCCATCTCACAAAATCCATAAGTTTCGCCCTTCGCCAGCTCCATTTTTTACTAAATTTCAAGATCACCCGTTGGAAAAATAAGCCCTTTCGAAGAATGGGATGATTATGTTCCATCATTAGACAAAAAACATGCCTTGTAGACTATGAAAACTCAAGGCTGACTCGACTGCTTGAATCATCAGCAACGTTTTATAAAAAACACACTTTTTCGGAAGATTTTTGAGTTTGCGCCCATTTCAATCAGATTTCATCACACTTCCTCATCTAACAAGTCTGTGAGAACGATTGAATGCCGAGCATTGTCATGATGGAAAGCCAACTTTTTGTAGAAACCACACGAGCCGAATCTGAAATCGAAAAATAATTATGCTACTGTCAACAAAAATTAGTTTGAATTTCCGCTATTGAGGAATATTCGGGCTCATCAAAACGTTCCGAACACTTACCCTAACCATTATTTGACTAAATTGTGTTTCTTGGGTCATCATTCCGCAAGATGAGCATCGTTTACATCCACAAATAGTGGTTCTACCGCTGACGATGGTCCGGTTTCGGTTGCAGTTCCTTAATCCGTTGCTCATTGTTGTCGTTGTGTATGTGCTCCCGGACTGATCTAGAAATGAGAAAAAGTGAGAACTGCAAAGGCCCATCTCATGAAACCTGTTGGTTTCTTGCTTTTGCCGCAAAATCCCAGTATACTCCTTCAAAAGAGGGGATTTCTGGCCCATCATTAGTCAAAAACGGGCCTAATGGGTTCTTTTTGCTGATGATAGGCACACGTTTCAGACATTCCAGCAGTATTAGAAAGAAAAACTTACTTTTCTGGCATTGAGAAGCATCAGATCACAATTCGTCAGTTCCATTGAATTTCCTGATCTGGCAGTACTGCTAGACTCTCCGAAAGCTTTGCAACGTTTTAATATGGAGTCATCCATCAGTGGAAACCATTCGAGCCGAATCTGTAATTGAAAAACATTGTCTTACGCTACTGTCAACAGAAATCGGTGTGAATTTCCGCTATTATGTGATATTCGGGTTTATCAAAATGTTCAAAACACTTACTCTAACCATAATCTTCCTATATTATTCGCATCGGGGCTGCACATCCGATTTGTTCGCTTAGAGTCTTTGGTTATAACCAAAGGAATTCGGTCAAATCGCTGATCTGAAGAAATATATCGATATTTCGAGTGAAAAATGCGTTTTTCTACACGATAAAAACAAAAAATGTCATGAATTTCATATTTTCTACACTACTTTGACTTCAAAAGCCAATCAAAACTGAAAGAAGCATGAAGGAAACACATGGAAGTAGAAGAAACTTGTAAACTTATAAAGAAAAAAGATTACGGTGAACAAATTGTCGTAAGGTCGTGCGCCTGCAGACGCTGTAGTATAGTTGGTTGGGAGAGGAGAGAGAGGCCGCCCGGGGAGATGCACACGCGGCGGCCCCGCCGTCCTCTTCGTCTTTGCCCCCCCCCCCCCCTTTTTATTGATCAAGTCGACTTTTCCGTCTCCGCCGCAGCCACCCTCCTCGGAAAAGAAAAAAAGACATGAGAAATAGTGGAGGGCGAGAGAAAACAAGAAAAAAACGGACAAGTAAAATAAGTAAACATAGGGATTCTTCTGTTTCTTGTCTGCGTCTCTGAGTGGGGACTTTCTATAATCTCATGTGTGTGCGGAGGAGAGAAGATGTGGTGTTGAGAAAAGGGGTCAATGGCCTAGGGACGATCTGTTTGGGGGGAAGAACGAAGAAAAAGAGGATGTAGGGGAAGTGCAACCAAATGGTCCAACGAGGTTGTATCTGTGAGTAAATGAAGATTATTGGATCTTCAATATAGAAGGTGTACATTAGAAATATTGTGCTGGAAGACATGGTTTTGAGTTTATTGAAATTCAGACAGATTACAATGCAGAAAAATATGGAGTTTTAAAGACACGGTGGATACAGAATGCTATACAAAGATATCGTTGGTTATGGAGGTAAATAAGGACAAAAATATGTAGATCAAATATGTAAAAATTGACAAAAAACAATGAAAATGGCAGAGAGTTGAGACCGGGATGCTACAATTTCAGAATCGGGAATGTGAATTGAACTACAGGGAAGGGACACCGAGAGGAAACAGAAAAGTGACTAGATTGGAACTACAAATTACATGTATTGATCCCCAACTGATACCCCTAAATTTTTTTGAAGTAGGCATAATTCGAACCTACCCATAGATGTAAGAAACCCTGTGTAACGATTTTTTTTGAGGAGCCCCCCTTCCCGAGTTAGGCCGCCTCCTAGATTTTCGCGCGAGATGGGCGCC
The DNA here is from genome assembly GCA_963932045.1 of Caenorhabditis sinica. Classification (NCBI taxonomy): domain Eukaryota; kingdom Metazoa; phylum Nematoda; class Chromadorea; order Rhabditida; family Rhabditidae; genus Caenorhabditis; species Caenorhabditis sinica. The sequence continues at coordinate 25,386,672 of OZ009938.1, forward strand.
CGCAGAGTTTGACAAGTCATAACTCGGGTCATAATGGTCCAATCAAGAAGTTTGAAAGACCAAAATGTGTGAAATCTTCTTGTCTTTCAATTAATAACAAAATCAATAATGGAAAACATGTCTTGAATTTTGAAAATTGTAAAAATGTGAAAGATGTCAATCCCAACTTTTTTTCCAACTCATTGAATTTTATGGGACCATGACCAGAAGAAAGAGCACCTTTGATTTAGTATATGTTCAAAAAATCAGGGTAGGTTGTCGGTCATTTTCGAGAAAAAAATTAATTTTTTTGAAAAAAAATTTTTTTTTGAGAAATTTTTTTCTCGAAAACGATTCAAAATCTTATTTTCTTTTGTTGTTTTGTTGATTCTAAGCATAAATAATATTACTATGCATCAGGATTCATCAAAGACCTGGACTTCCAAAACTCGTAGAATATAAAATCTCATACGTGTCCTTCTATGATATCAGGTCTTTGATGAATCCTGATGCATAGTAATATTATTTATGCTTAGAATCAACAAAACAACAAAAGAAAATAAGATTTTGAATCGTTTTCGAGAAAAAATTTCTCAAAAAAAATTTTTTTTTTCAAAAAAATTAATTTTTTTCTCGAAAATGACCGACAACCTACCCTGATTTTTTGAACATATACTAAATCAAAGGTGCTCTTTCTTCTGGTCATGGTCCCATAAAATTCAATGAGTTGGAAAAAAAGTTGGGATTGACATCTTTCACATTTTTACAATTTTCAAAATTCAAGACATGTTTTCCATTATTGATTTTGTTATTAATTGAAAGACAAGAAGATTTCACACATTTTGGTCTTTCAAACTTCTTGATTGGACCATTATGACCCGAGTTATGACTTGTCAAACTCTGCGGGCGCCCATCTCGCGCGAAAATCTAGGAGGCGGCCTAACTCGGGAAGGGGGGCTCCTCAAAAAAAATCGTTACACAGGGTTTCTTACATCTATGGGTAGGTTCGAATTATGCCTACTTCAAAAAAATTTAGGGGTATCAGTTGGGGATCAATACATGTTAGGAAAAAAAAGGGTAATTATGAAAGTAGGGAAATACAAAAATGCAGGAGAAATAGAGCGATAGAAAAGTAGAACGGTGGGGCGCTAGAATTTCATACTGGAGCGACTTCTGGAACATGAGGTGGAGGATTCTGACCCTCTTCTGGAACCGGACGTGGAAGACGACGAAGTGCTGCGGCGAACGCTGGGTTGTGCTGAAAGGCATCAGGTCATTTTCAAAGGATTCTAGATTTGGCTCACCTCTTGACGTGCCTCGAGGTACTCGATGCACCTATGGAAGACCTCTCGGAAACCGAGTCTTCTTGAGAAGTGGATAGCATCGAGGACATTTTCGTCTGAAATCTTTACAAATTAGCTCTGTCTCAGTTTTTGATATAATTACCATCGAGGAACCGTGGATTCTTGAGTATGTTGAGAGGGAGCACGAGCTGCTGTGAATCCAATTCCATGATAAACCAATCGAATTGTTCCAAGCCATGTTCCGCATCTTCTCCTTTATCGGCGAGGTTGATTTCAATGGTGACTTTGAATTTAGTCAACCGATTCTTCTTCCAGTATTTTCTCGCCGACACGTCAAACCGGTAAAATATGTCCTCCGGCTTGACATATCTTCTCTTGAATTGTTCGCTATCTTTCACTTTGACCCACTTTATTTCTTCATCTTCTTCTTTGCCAATCCATGCCTCTACCGTGATGAGGACACCTCTCATTGATGGAGCTTTGCTCCTACCTCTTATCACCAATCTTTTGCTGTTTCTGTCGATGTTGTTGATGTTGAGATCCCTGCAAATTAATAATATGAACATTTTTCTTTTTCTCCCAAGGTCAAAAAATCAACAACAACAAAAAAAAACACTCACCACTGCGACGGCCCAATGACTGCTGTCTTGATATCCTCGTAATCCGATTCTTCACCCGTATTCAATAAGATTAGTTGCATGTTGCGTTTTGCAAGCACACCATATTCCACCATATTGCCAAAAGAAAAATGAGAAGTAATTGAAAATTGCAGATGATGTTCGGAGAGTGCAAGAAACTTCTCTCGAGCTGAAAATGTTAGGCCGCAGGCGCCGTGTTTGACGACGCATACCTACGACTTCTGTTTTTCAGAGACTTTTGGGATATATTATGATGGCAATTTAGATTTTTTATCTGTTTTTCTCAATGAAGAGCACAAAAGACTCTTACATTTGTCATGCCTGTAATTTTGAAGTTTTCTTGGATTTCCGAAAGTATTGCGAAATACTCCTCAGTCGTCGCTTTGTAGATTTCAGCTTTGAAAACGTTTTTGAAGAAAAAACTGTTTTCACTCCGTCAAAACAAAAAATCCAGAAATCTACTAACTTATATAGTGACAGACAGCTGGACCAATCATTCTAGCGGAGGTCAAACATTGAAAAACTCACATTTTCAGAATTTTTCGAACTGCAAATGGATGGGGAACCAATTTTTTGGAGCATTTTTTGAGGAATAGCTGAAGAATATGAAGTTGAACTGAAAGAAAAAACAGATTTGAGTTTTGGCAAACGAGGATTTCCAAAATTACGATGGGACCCCAGAAAATAAATGAAAAATCGAGAGAAAATGTTGTTCTGGATACAACAACCTAGGATGGGAGGCACTAGGAACGTGGAAAAGAGAACGGATAGGACGATGTGAACAACAAATACTTTGGGTTTCTCACGTCCCCTGTCTATTTCTCGATAGAGGGGACACACTGAGAGAACGCGTTCACTCAGTGTGAAAGGGGGGGGGGGGGTCCGGGGTCACCACTTTTACGATAGAGAATGAAAGGGGGGGGGGTCCAGGGATGACGGGGTCACCATTTGTACACTACTCTCCACTTTTCCACTTTTACGATGTAGAATGTGGTCAGATAACACAATAGGAGGGAAAAAGGGTGAAATGTGATTCATATTCGGTTTTGGAGGAAGAATTGGGGATTGGGATGTGGAAGGTTCTCCAATTATCAGGGGAAAACGAGATTACAGCAAAACCAAAACATGGGGAACGGGTAGCAAATCCTCTAACTTCAAAGCTATCTAACTTTGAAGCAATTCATATAAAGTTCACAAAAAGTATCGATGCTATACAAAAGTATTGGTGTGTTCAAAAGTATCGGTATCATACAACGGAAATTCACTTGTCACTTTCACATACCCCCAATTGCCTTTTCAACATACACAGTCCTCAATATACATGTACAACATGTTTATCGGTATACAACATCATAACGCCTCCTATGATAACACATTTTTTCGATTGTCATGGAGGGAATAGATGGGAATTTTAATGAAAGGAATTCCGCCTGCCAGTGGTTAGAATTGGGAAGATGATGAGGATCATCTTGAATTTTCAAAATATCGAATTCTAGGATGACTGAGAAACGCCTAAAATATAGACTTTTTGGCAGTTGAAATGTCGTTGGTTTTAAAAATGTAGACTTTTTGCCCACGAGCACTGACTGCTGATAAACTTGTGTAACTAGGTTGTATGATATTTTATTTTTTTGGTTTCTTGGTCTTTGTTGGAGTTAGAAAATACGGCCGTGGGCTAAAAAGAGGTACATTTTTAGAATCTGCTGAATTTCAGCTTTCACAAAATGTGAATCGCGACCAATATGGGAGTAAACACAAGTGAATTAGAAACATCTAAAACTCAAAGAAACAGTTTTCTAGAATCAAACGTTTCGGCGTTTGTTTTTTTTCCAATTTCGAAAATTAGTAACAATTTTTCAAGATTTTGTGGTCAAAAGTCTCATGTTCGAAGTTTTGCGAAATAGACCAAGGACTTAAAAATTTGTTCTGTTAATTTTACCTAGCGCCCCGAGTATTCAAATCGAAAAGATCTTTAAAAGGGTGCCTATCAAAAATCAAGTCAAACTGTCACCCAGAAGTACACTGGCTGGCCTTGGTCATAAAGTTTGTTTAGGTTTGTAGATGACGGCCGACCAACCGCTGGCGCCGCGCCGCGCCACATCACATGACATTTTGTGACGTAACGCGGGTGTTTGCGGACTTCGTGGCGGGAACTCAAATTTTGAATGAGTTGAAGCTTGAAGAAAACACTGAAGATAGCTTATTCGAGAGTTTCACAGTGAGAGCAAGAACAACTTTCAGACTTGTTTGATTGCAGGAAGAATACAGTAAATATTGATATGATCTAGACACACCGATTCATTTTTCAGACAGTATCATGCTACATAGCAATTGTCGATGGCAATTTCGAACCTTTGTCAAGTTTGGATTGCCGTCGATGGCGCAGAAAAAAACAGTAATTCAGTTCAGTCTCGGAATACATATTAGCAATTTGACGGTTGTTGGTAATGTTTGCAGTCATGCTTTCAGCAAAAGTATTATTGATGGGGTACTGTAGAACACAAACCAGGATTACAGTAAAAAGCATAGAGGAGTACTGTAGAAAAAATTCCAGAAGTACCGTTTTTAATGAAAATTCATCCTCAAATATATTGCAGGTATCAAGCTAATGTTTGTTGCTTCTATTCTTCCTGATTTCCCCTCACAATTTCCCCATCGCTTCTTCAAAATTGCTCGCAAAAATATATTGAGTGGGCTTAGAAATATCTTCAATTTTTTTTTGGTTTGTTTCGACATTCTCTCTTCTCATGCATTCCTGAGCCAAGTCATTAATCACTGGGTTTTTTGGGAACAACTGATGTTCTAAGAGGCCGGGTATCTTTTCTCTCATCTTTTCTACTGGGAATTAAAGTAGTCATGGGATAAACCCCTTTTTCCTCGTTGGAGCTCCAGTGGTTTTTTGTTGCAGAAGATGTTGCCTTTCCGAGTGCGGCACTATGGGGGAGGGGGGGGGGGATGGCACATGACCTCTCGGAGTGAAGAACTTTTGCTGAATGTTTGCTAAGGTGATAAGAAGGAAATGGATAATGAATACGTACAGAAAAAAATGGTGGGAACGACAAATGTTTCAAAGTCATCTACAGTACAGTACAGACCAGAAGCTTGTCAACTTTGCTCATTCTCAGTGCAAAACGGTCAACTTTAAGGGTCTGAGAAATGGATTTTCCGCAGTTCAATTTTTTTAAATTTTTTGGGTACAGAGATCGATTCTAGAACTCCATTTTAACAGTTTTCAATTATTAGGGTGGTCCATAAGTTTATTCCGTTTTTCACACATTTTTTCATCTGAAGTTTCTCATAGGAAATTGCATTCAGAGACCTAACTTTTGCTTGGAAAGAATATACATATCTTTGTTATTAACCTTGCAAATCCCTGACCAGCCTCTACTAAAGCTGGAGTTCTAGCAGTGCAAGTTGTTGAAGGTGCTCATTTTGACAACCTCTTTTATTTTGCATGATTCTTATAAAAGATGGCACTGGACAAACTTGGAACCATTAAATTCGGAAAGACTAATGCTGAAAGTGCTAGATTAAAATACTCTATCAATTGAATTTCTGAAATTTGAGTTTTAATTTACAAATTATTTTACTGATGGGTGACGATAATCATCGGCGTTTTACTATTTGTGCGTGCTATGTTTTGGAAGAAGTTGCATTGATGAATTTTTTTGTAAATCAATTACAAATAAGTTTTTATCATGTCTATATAATATCATTTTTCTACTGCAAATGATACCCTCACACAGCTCACTTCAGTTGAGCAACCATTTTTTCACGAAAAATTGCGATACTTCTTGGTCTGTCGTTCTTCAAAAAAGTGCGCTCCGTTTGAAACTTTTCGCAGTAGTTAAGCAATTTATCAGCCATCAATTATAGTTATTGGATTTGACTAGAGCGTGTTAGTTCGTCAGAAAAGGTTATAAAAACATCTCTTGGTCAGAAATGAAATTTTGGTCGTTTTCACCAAATTGGCATACATGTTTCTTTTCAACTTTCCATACGGGCATTAACTCACTGTGTTTTTCACACTAATTTTTTAAAAACTTATTAGTCTTCTGAAAGTACTTTAGTTAATTTCATGAGTTTTGGTTACCCCGCCGGTTCACACTATTCCTTCAAAGTGCAATATCTACCTAATCAAGTTCCTCTAAACATTGCCTCTCAGTTTTCTGGAACCGCGATATTTTCAGAAAATCTTTTTTGTATCGCTTAGAAAATTTTATTTTATACTCAAAAAAGTACCTTGACATTAAATATCTACTATTTCGAAGTTCGAATTTTCTTAGAACAAAACCCTATGTCAAGATCAATCACCACCGACGCGCGCAAAACCTCCGTAACTGACGAAATATAAATCGGTGAGATGAAACAAAAATGTGGCTACAAGTACATGAGTCACTCTTCAAAATAAAAAATATTGGCTCCAATGAGTATCCAAAGAAGCTCAAAAATGAACGTCAAACTTGAACTATCAGAAACGGAAGAAACTTATGGACCACCCTAATATTTTTTCATAGCCATTTTTAAGAGAGTTCGGTATCGAGAAAGTTTACAAAAATTAGTTCCATATCCAGTGTTAATTCGAGAAAAGTGAGACAGATTGTTAAAAACAATCTATCTATTGAGAAAAGGGTTATAATGAAAAGTAGTGAATTGCAAATATGGAGTTCTAGAGTTGTAGGGCATCAGAATCCTAAGCATCTGAACGTGAGACACCTTCAGAATGTCTTAATTTTTCGAAATCCTCCAAAATCACAAAGTCCTTCCGAATGTTCGAAAGATGAATTGTCCGAAGAAACATGAATTGTCCGAAAAAATCCTGATCTTGATTATCCGAAATAAGTTGTCGAAAACCAACGGAACTTCAGTGCGATTCTCCACACCTTACAACGGTTTCGAAACGTCTGGTTTCAAAATGTCTGGTTTCGGAATGTCTGACTTCGAAATGTCACGGTTTCGAATTGTCGCGGTTTCGAAATGTTGCGGTTTTGAAATATCGCGGTTTTGAAATGACAGGTTTCGAAATGTCGCTGTTTCGAAATATCGCAGTTTCGAAAAATCACCGTTTCGAAACGTCTGGTTTCGAAATGTCCGGTTTTGAAATGTCGCGGTTTCGATTTGTTGCGGTTTCGAAATGTCGCGGTTTCGAAAAGTCGCGGTTTCAAATTGTTGCGGTTTCTAAATGTCGCGGTTTTGAAACGTTCGGTTTTGAAATGTCTAGGTTTCGAATTGTCGCGGTTTCGAAATGTCTAGGTTGCGAATTGTCGCGGTTTCGAATTGTCGCGGTTTTGATATGTTGTGGTTTCAAAATGTCGCGGTTTCGGAATGTCTGGTTTTGAAATGTAGCGGAGCCGAAATCTCTTCCGTCATATTTCGCAAGAAGTACATTGTAGTCAAGCTGCGTAATATCTATTTTTACATTTTCCGTTTGTTTCATCATGCTCCCAAGTCATGCATTCCTGAGCCACCTCATCCATCTTTTTGGTTTTTTTTATACGACTGCTGTTCCTGAAGGGCAATTTATCTTTCCCTCTTCTCCCCCGTGGATCACACTTTGAGGAGCAAAGCCCTTTGTAAGATTCAGCCATTTTTTTCGGGTTGTCTTACCAATGCTATTTCTGTTAGTGGGGTGGAGCATAGATTTTGGATCAGTGTTTCAACTATGCTCCGCCCATTTTTTGAAGCTCCCCCCCCCCCCCTCCCCCCCAACTCTAAAAGATTTCTCTCATTTCAAAAATTTGTTTGTCTTGGAAAAATGTTAACTGGGAACGCCCAACAATAATGTCCGGCACTCTATATTATTTTCACTATTTTCTTAAATGTTCAACTATTCACAAATAATAATATTGATGATCACGGTTTCAGAACAAGTGGTGAACCTTTCCGAAAATGCGCGACCTCCCTATTCTTGCGAAAGTGGTCTGTGTGGCCACTTTTTTTACTGTTGGATTTATTGTGGATGGACAAGATGCTGACATTGTTCAAAAGGACGCAGATAAATGTTTTGACACATATGTTAATTACTATGGAAATATGATCTGCCCCTATGATGAATTTCAAGTGAAAATTGAACTGTATGAGGAAGACTTTTTTGTGTAAGTTGTTGTAAGATCATTGCGAAAAGTTCAAATATGTAATTTTCAGTGATAATTGGCTTAAATGTGAGAAAATGGTATCCAAAGCCCCACACCAGTTTCGAATTGCGGGATGTCTCAAGTACGATCCTGGAGTGAGTTTTGAATTTAGATGGAGCATCTTGATAATGATTGATTTCAGATGACATACGAACCCTATATGATAATCACACACGATTGTACCCCTGATAAATCTGTCAAGCAATTCAAACAACAACTTGATATGGTCTGGCAATGGGATAAGTCGATTCCAAAGAGCGAGAGGTAAGAAAAATAATCTGAGATTCTGAAGGATTCTGAGATAAAATAAAACCACGATTATTTCAGAATTCACAATGAAAACATCACTCTTTGCATTCATAATTCGGCCGGTACATGGGACGACAAGATCATACATCTTGCAGAGGAATGCTGGTATTATAAGGATGGATCATTCTACAAAGGTGTTCTCAATGGTTACTAATGTCAAACATTTTCACAAGAGTTTTCTAACAAATCCAATATTGAACTTTTCTCATTTTCACTCCCAATTTTTCAAGATTATTTTGCCCACCATACTTTTTTTTCTACCATTCCTCTTGATATTGAAATAGATTCTTTATTCAAACCAAAAAATATTTCTCTAAATTTTTGCTTCTTATCTTCAAGACGTCCCAAGATTTAATGAATCCATCTTATTATTCGCTAATACTGACTTATTTTCCATGATCCCGCTATAGTTTTTCAAAGAAAGTTATAAATTTTGTACACTTTTCATAACAGCTTTTTTCCCTGTCTTTTTCAAGTTTTGAATTCAAATTATATAAAATTTTGCCAAACGCTTTTTGCTCTGTTTGCTCTGAATGGTACCATAAAGTTATTCTAAATAGGTTTTTTGGCTCTATTCGACTTTACGGGTCCCAAGGAAAAGTTGACGGGCCCCATAAAGTTGACGGGCCCCTTCACAGTTGACGGGCCCCTTCTCAGTTGGCGGGCCCCATCTCAGTTAACGGGCTCCTACTCAGTTTGTGGGCCCCTTCTCAGTTGACGGGTCCCAACAAATATAGTGCTTTGAGATACTAAAAAATATTGCGTTGAGCATAGTGAGTTATATTATGTTGTTTTAAGAAGGAAAACTGATTGAATCGTTGACTTTGAAATTTGAAAAACATATTTTTAGCCACACCTTGCCATGATTCAAACAGTTTTTTTTGTCTGAAAATTTGGCTTAGCTAGCTGTAAAATAGTGTATCTTGCCTGGAAATCACCGACAAGGCGTTTCTAAGCCTGATATTGCAAAAAGGATTACCATCTGAATGAAAAGTGGTTTCACAGAAAGTTGGGAAGGTATGTTGGAATAACATCAAGTCATATTTTCTCTAGGCTAGCAATAGTTTTTAGTACCTTAAAGCACTATATTTGTTGGGGCCCATCAACTGAGAAGGGGCCCACTAACTGACATGGGGCCCGTTAACTGAGATTGGGCCCGTCAACTGTGAAGGGGCCCGTTAACTTTATGGGGCCCGTTAACTTTTTCTTGGGAGCCGTAAAGTCGAATAGAGCCGTTTTTTTTCCAGTTTCCTTTTCAATAAATGCTTTTTTAGATATTGAGTTCTGTTTTTTACAAAAAAAACGTCTGAAAAAAACCCGAAAAACGGAAGCGGAACACCCACAACAACACATTTTCAGGCATTGACAGGAATGAAATTTCAGAACCGAGGAGTCATTCAAATGGGTTCAAACTGGAATAATAGATTTTTGTGATACCATAAGTACCTTTAGGTTCCAAAAACTTCGAGAAATCAACAAAGTTTCTTTTTTTATATCCAGGTTGGAAATCTAAATCTTCGATTGGGGAGTACAGTATGCTATAGTATGAAATTCTAAGATACTGTATGCTACAGTCTTAACTGCTGAACTACAGCATGCTACCGTATGAAATGCTAAGGTACAGTATGCTACAGTATTAACTGCAGAGGTACAGTATTCTACAATATGAAATGCCAAAGTACAGTATGCAACTTTCTGAAGTGCTGAGTGTGCTGGCTCTGATAATTTTTCGGATTACGATGCCGTTTTGAATTTCGCTTTTAATATGAGTAAAGCTTTTGAAATACGGAACATTTATTAAATTCTTAAGGAACATATTGAAAAACAAAAATACATAAACCGAACACAAAAATCATCAGAATAAGAGATGTCCGCATTCTTTTTTTCATCTTTGGTGCAATTTTTCCAATGATCGAGTCCAGCCAATTGACTCCTTCTAGATTTCTTCCGGTGACATCATTCCTTGCAAAGAAGCCGCGGGCAACAGATTCCTTGTCATGTCTGTAGTCGATGCAGAATCTTGACAACAACTCTGAAAACTGACAATAAATTGTTTCAAATATATTTGCTTTCCCAAAAACTCACAATCCAGTTTACATCTGTGATTGCAGGCGAGGGTGTTCAAAACACTTATCCAAGCTTGGAACCAGCTGATCCCGAGGTGGGAATCAGAACTTCGGGAGATTGTCCTGCCAGACGTCATTGTGCCAGAACTGTGTCCCGAGGTAGGGGATGGTGGTGGTGACCATGACGGCGAAAGCGCAGATATGGACGATGATCTTCATCTGAAAATGGGGAGACTGTAATTAAAATGCAAAAATTTTCAAAATTTGAAGATAGCCGACTGTTACTGAAATGCGGTCAAACGAAAATGAGCATGTGTTATCATCCTCTGCTCAGCTTTCTAGGTTTTTTTCTCCCTCTAGAGTCAAATTTTTCAAAACAATATTCAAAACTGTTTCACTTCTAGATAGTTGGACTACTTTAAATGACCTTTTCAGACACAGAAAGTTGGTCTTTTAATAGTATAAACACTAAAAAAGATAAACAAATGTTTGGTTATCAAAGTTTGAAAAACAAGAACATTGAAATTAACTCACCATTCAAAAATATCCTCCTTCTATTTCATCATTGCGATCACAAATTTGGCATTGATATTGGGATACGCTGAAAATCTGGAACGTTAAATTGAGATTCTGAGATTCTGATCTTACCAGTTTCTTCTCCATCTCTTCTTGAACTCGGCACCGTTGCAATTTTCCAATAAATCTCTGTAACATTTAAAGTTATCTCCATTTTCCACTTGAAAATTGAACTTACTTTCAATAAAAATCAATTTAAAAAAGGAGACATCTAGAAACAGGACGTCAAAGAATAATAGATAACATTAAGATATAGAAATTAAAAAAAATCAAACTTAGACTACTCGACACATACACACTGCGTCTGGGCGTAAAATATATATGAATGAGAAAAAAAATTTCTTGAGGCCAAGATAAGACGAGAAAAAAGCGATTATGCAGGTGAATGTCAACATAAACAATAGCACTGGGAATTGAGAGAAAAAGAGAAAACTGGGCGGAATCGTATTAGTGGCGGCGACAGCTGAGTTGCGTCACTACTCCGACGGAAATAGAAGTTTTTCTGAGAATGACTAATGGGAAAAAAGAGACTCGACGATGAAATGGAAAAAGAAGAAGTAGGAATACGGGATGAAATATGTACATATGAAACCCAATGATCGTGTGAAGTCATTCATTATTCGTTGTTTCAAAGGAAATAAAAAACTACATTTGGGGCCATTCATAATTCCGCTTTCCTATAGCCAAATGAAATGTCGAAAAAAAGAAGTATGCTACAGTAGGAAATTTTTAGGTACAGTATGCAACATTATGAAATGTTAACGTACAATATACAACTGTTTGAAATGCTTATGTACAGTATGCTACAGTATGAAATGTTGAGGTACAGTATGCTACAGTATGAAATGTTTAAGTACAGTAAGCTACGGCTTGAAATGTGAAACTAACTGGAATTTTGAGATACTGCACATCACAGTATGCTACAGTATGAAATTCTAAGGTACAGTATGCTACCCGATAAATTCTGAAATTTCGCATACCTAAACTTTTGGCAATGTGAGAAACTAAATCAGGATAAACTTTTATGAAGATTAATAGATAAATTTTCAACAACAACAAAAAAATCAAGAAAAATAACAAATTCAAAAACATGATGACATCGACGTAGCTATTCTTCTTTTCGTCTTTGTACTGCACACAGTTGCCATCTGTAAGTCGAAAAAGTTTTGAAATTTTTTTGATTTCTAGATAACCGGACTACTATGTATAAACTACATTTTCAGACACTAAAAATTGTTATTTCCAGAAGAATTTCCAAATTATGAAACGTTTTTATGTGGTACTGTAGTAAATTCAAAATCTCAAAAAGTTAGATTACAACACGCATGAATGGAAAATTGGACAACGACTTACCAATGCGCTTGCCGCAGCGGAAGGGATACTCTCATATAGAAGTGCCTCAAATCTGAAAAAAGTTTATTTCAATATTCTTTAGTTAGGGGGGGGGGGGGGGGGCTCCCCCGGTGAATTTGTAAGAGAGTTATCTAGAGTGGCCACTTTACTTTTCAAGGTATAACTCTGCTGTTTTCTACCCGATTCGTTTGAAATTCGGCAAAAATATTGCAAAAACCTTCAAAATCATAAATCCAACTTGTTGAATCTATCGGGCAAATAATAAGCAAAAAACCCTTTATGAAAGCATTGTCCATAATTATGGCTTACCTTGTGGAGATGTTCCTTATCTATTCATTCGTCATTCGATCCTTCCGGTGTCTCAACGATGTCCAAAAGAGGTCATAGATCTTTTTATCAATCTTGTCACCTTTATGCCATCCATAGAGCTCAAAATATCCAACTTTCAGCTCTTCTTCGTTTAGTTGAGATATTGGCAGACGCTCTCTTGAGTAGGGCTGAAAATGGTCACTTTCATATTTAGTTAAAAAGTTTTGAAACTAACAATTGAGGTTAGTAGGTTATTGGACGAGACGAAGATAGTGGCCACGGTTGCCGGGACTTGAGGCGTCATCGCAACTGCTGAAAATGTGACTTTTTTGAACTCAACAAATGTTAATTTCAAAAATACCTCGACGTTTGTGTGTTTGTGGTGAAATCCCTCCGTGTCATATCGAGATGAGCCAGGATGTTTGGAAGCGGCGGCAAGACACTGAAAAAAATTTGGGATGTATCTGATGGAATGTATCTAATAATTTGGGATGTATATCAATGAGCCACTTGGTATTTATATGAAGCTGACTCTCAGAATTAGATCAGAAGGACTTTTTTTTCCAAAAAAAGGTTTGCTTTTTAAATTTCAAAAAAAAACTAGGTTCAAATTTGGAAAGGTGTTCTTGCTAGAACAAAAATGTTTTCTTTTTTCAAAAACTTTAATTGGTTTTTAAAAACCGGAAACCTGGATTTGAGACACCTAAAAACCTCCTAGACAATTAGTTAATGTCAAGTCCCTTTCTCTAATTTCCCCGCAATCCAATTCTCAGATTTCTTTCACACATCTCCCCCTTTTCTCTGTTTTTGTTGTGGCCTTCTCTTCTCATTAGGATAAGAAAAAGGGGGAGGGGTGATGTGAACACCGACACCCCTCATGCATATGCCTTCTCCAAGACTAGTAAACACCCACTAATCCAAAAAATGATAAGATTTCATTTTGGAGTGACGCCGACATTTGAGTAGATTTTGAATACATGAAAAGTTTCTGGGCTTCAAAAAATTGGATTTATGATTCTAGAGGGTTTTACGATATCTATGCCAAATTTCAAAGCGATCCGGTGTAAAACATCAAAGTTATACATTGAAATATGAAGTGACCCCCCCCCCCTTAAAAAGTGTAGGATTTTTAGACTGTTATACTGGTCAAGTGTAGGATTTTTATAATGTTATACTGGTCAAAAGTCACGACAGCTCTATCTACAACAACTTACCAAAAGAATAAATTCGAACCGTTTTTTCATTAATTCCCGCATTTGAAAAGGTATTCCCGTAATGATTTGATACCTGAATTAGCTGACATTAGGCATATATAGTACAAACCAAAAAAACTCACTTTTAAAATTTTTGCCTAAAATACTTCATACATATATACATAAATTACCAGTAGTGAATATTAGTTTATATATTAATACATAGGAATAATTTTGGAAAAATCATTAAAAAAAAGGTTCATAAGACACTGAACCAACCAAATAATATGCAGAATGAGGAGCTTTCCGACATGAGCCAAACAATCGAGTGAGTGGAGAAATAGAGAAACGAGACAGAGTGAAAGACAATGGGCAAGAGAAATAAGAAGAACCGGATGGGCTCTTTGAGAGGTGTGAAAACACGAAAAAGGGGAAATTGGAATGCTGAAGGGACGGAAAACAAATGACGCTGGTGTGGGGGGACAACAGGAACTGCTATATATTTTTCTTAGTCGTCCTGAAATTTTCGCGCGAAATTCAAAAACAACAAAACTTCAAACATTCATCTATTACAAATAATCATTGGAAATTAATATGCAATAGTCTGAAATGCTGAGTTACAGTATGCTACAGTATGAAATGCTTAGGTACAGTATGTGACAGTATGAAATGCAAAGGTACATTATGCTACAGCATGAAATGCTTAGATACAGTATGCTACAGTCTGACATGCTGAGGTACAGTATACATTAGTATGAAATGCTTAGGTACAGTATGTGACACAATGAAATGCTAAGGTGCCATATGCTACAGAATGAAATGCTAAGGTACAGTATGCAACAGTATAAAAAGCTAAGGTACAGTATGCAACAGTATGAAATGCTGAGGTACAGTATACAGTAGTCGGAAATGTTGAGGTACTGTATGCCTCGGTATGACATGATGAGGTACAGTATGTAGAATTCTGAAATGCTCTCCGATCTATGTTAATATGCAACCAAAACTCTTAATTATAGAAAAAGTTGAATTTCGTTGATACTTTTTTTCTGCGCTTTATTTTTCTATTTTTCACAATCACCTTTATTTCTTCTCACTTTTGTGTAAGAAAAAACTTAGCTCTTTCCCTATAATTTTTTTCACTTTCTTCACTTTTCTTCTTAGCTGATCCCCCCAAATTCCTCAGTGCCACCACTCATCTTTTTTTTACTTTGGGGGCGTCTGTTATTCCCGAAGAACTTTTCTTTTTTTCATATTCTGCTGTTCTGAGTCTCTATTTTACACTGTTCGGAGGAGTTCTTTGGGATTACACTTTCAGGAGAAGGCATTTTTTTTGGCACATCTAACTTTTGTTCCGCCCCTCTGCTCTGAGAGCTTCATTTTTATTCTTTTGAGTTTACAATTTTCCGAGTTCTCTCCACATTGTTCTTCCTTTTCCATTTCTAATTTCTTTGATATCACAATTTTAAAACGTCAATGTCAGAATCTCAGAAGACACATTTTTCAGAAAGATAATTTCAATTTTCTTTTTTTGCCTACAGGTGCTCGTTTCCATTAGTTGTTCCTTCTAATTTTAGATTTTGGTAAATTGGAAAAGAACTTCTGAAAGAACATGTATTCTTTTTTTTCAACTCCAGGGACTACTTGTTGAGCAAAAGGAGTTTCCCTCCTCCCTTCTCCTCTATTTTAGCCACCGGCTTTTTTTGCTCCATCGGTTCTCTTTTCATTTCTGGACAAACACACACAATATCCTCTTTTATTCTGCAGTGTTTCCACGTGAAGGGAGTGTGCCTTCCATGACTCTTCTTTTCCCTTTCTTTCTTCAGGGACTACTTGTTGAGCAAAAAGAGTCCCCCCCCCCTTCCCCTTCCTCCTTCCGCTTTCTCCCCATTTGAGCCGCAGGCTTTTTTCTGCTTCGTCGTTTCCCTTCTTTTTTAGTGGCACACACAATCTCTTCTTCTGCAGTGTGTTCACGTGAAGGGAGCGTGCTTTTCATGACTCTTCTTTTTCTCCTATGTTCCGCCGACGCTCTGCAGTAGAATTTGAGTTCAGAAATATCTTAATTTTTTTTTGGTTTTTGCGTGACTCTATCTCCACACGCAATCTTGAGCAGTGTCATTGATAATTTGATTTTTAGGGACGACAGTAGCCTCCATTCATCAAAATGCGTATTCTGAGTTTCGTGTTCCTTCTGGTCTTCATGATTCCCAGTTTGGAGGCCATCAGAACGCCATTCAACGTTACGGGAGAGATTTTCTGTAACATTGTGGAAAATTTCAATGTTCGGATTGAACTTTTTGATGACGGATGGCTAAGGTAAATCTCTTATAATTCTAAACACACAGTATTTTTTTTCTTCAGCGATGACCGTTTGGGATGTGTCCAATATCAATTTGACTCCACTGAAAAGCCATTCCGTTACGAACTGCAAGGAGAAATGGAAGAAAACGGAAGTCTTCTTTATGTGAGTTATAAAAAAAGTTGATAGAGAAAGAAAATAACTGTTTCCAGAATTCTCACAAACTTGACATTGTGGTGACCCACAATTGCAATAGAGAGGAATTGGTGCAATCGTTTTCACAGAGTCTTGGCTACTTTGAAGCTACTCCAACGTCAGTTTCCATTTTTTCTTATTCTGAAATTATTTTATTTTTTCAGTCCACGGGACCTCGAAGAAGACATTTGCCTTGGTTCTATTGGAAAGACGGTTACCTCATTCGATTTTAAAAAGCCATGCCAGGAAGTCAAGACTGATTTCACTGCTCAATATTGACAAAATGGATGAAAACATCTCTTCGACCAACTTTTCTCTTCTTTTCTTTCCACTGGTTGTCTCATTTTTTCTCATAATTTTTTCTCTTGTTATCTACAAAAAACATCTTTGCCCTAGTTTTGTTTTCATGTCTGCTTTCTATGTACAGTACAACGATCAGTTTCGAATGTCATAAAACATAAATTCTGAGTTGAATCGAATTCCTTTCTCAAGGGAACCATACCACCTTTTAAAATCAGAATTTCATAAAATTCAGCAAATATGCTGGGGATAGTCTATTTAGGCACTCCTCCAAATTTCAGATTTTGTCCGCAACTATCACGGGAGTTAGCAAAGTGTAAATGCTGTAACGGGCGATATCAGCACTAATTCTGACCCTTCCAAAGCGAATTTCTCGTTTTCCAATTGGCTTCAAAAAACTGGAGTTTCCGTACTTTTTAAATTGTCCTAAATTTGAAAAGAGTACGAAAACACCGAGTCTCTCTGGCTCTTTTAACCGACAATGGAAGTTTTGATGATTTTCAAACTGCAAAAAGATAAGTGATTTTCTATATTTTTCTGTTTATTGATTAAACTAAAAAGAAAAAAAACTTGATCAAAAATTAAATTACAAATTTCATGGGGCTGGGAAGAATCGGGAAAAATTCAGAAAAATAAAAAACAACGAAGATGGGAAATTGGAGGATCAGAGATTGTAACACATTGGGAAACAATTTGTGATGAAACTATAAATATGTACAAGTCAACGTTTGGGGGAAGTTTTTGGCCAATTCAGTAAAAATCAAGAAACACAAGGAGACAAATTGGTAGTTCGAATTATCATTGGATTGGGAAGAAGTGGGAAAAATAAGAAAAGGGACCTGAGGCAACTGGGAGAGCTGAAAAAAAAACAGAAAAATCACGAAAAAACTGTAGAAATGAGGAGAGTGTATGCATAAGTCTAGAGCTCTTATTTTTCAGACAAGAAGCGAGACCGAAATTTCTATGGTGAGATGGGAAGAACGAAAGTAGGAAAATGGGACAGAAAACAGTGGAAAAGGTGAAGAGAAGGAGAGACCATAGACCAAAAGATCACAAAACGGAAAACGGAGGGAAAATGAGCGACTGGGAAACGTGAGAGGAGTTGAACGGAAAAATGAATGAAACCGGAAAAAATAAAGACGAAGAAGTATGAAATGGTTCTCAAGAGCAGATGGTTTGAAAGTTGTTTCCGGAAGCTGTCGCTTTGTTCAGAAAAATCGGCGATCTGAAAAATGAATTCATTGAAGGTGTTTTTTTTTGGAGTTAGTTACTTAAAATTTGTCCGAATTCATTCAAAATTTTGTCTATTTTCTTCAAAATCAGAGAGACCATGAAGGTAAAAGTGAAAATCTGTCAGGAGCACTTTACAGATTTATATTACTACTCTCTAAAAAACCACTAATTTAGTACAAAAAAGTGAAATTTTGACCTCCGAATATCTCATTTCCTCAGGTCATCAGAAATGAGATGTTCTTGATTTCCAGGAGTTTCTAGTTATAATGAGATAAACGACAGGCAGAATTATAATATAGTTTTCTACTGTAAAACTTACAGAAAAATTGACGAATCCTTAACGATATTGCCAGGGGGCTACTCCAAGTTTGATTCCTCTCGTGTTTGCCCAGTCGTCCTCTATCTCCAATCTTCTTGGGGCGTTCTTGTAGAAGATTGTGACACTGTCTTCAGATCTAATTTCACCAGTGAAAGAGAAGAAAAATTCGGCAGCGCTACCTTCTGCGATGGTTCCCAAAGATACGTCGAATCCGACGCGTCCATGAGTATTGTTCTCGATCTTGAAAACAATTTTCTCCCGAGTTTTGTTCCAAATCGACATTATCCTTTCACTATTATTTTGGACCGTCAAGGGATCTGGATACACTTTTAATTCTGCATTCTCGTAGCTCACATTCAAGCTGTAGCGCTGGACTCCTTGGTGTTGCAGCCATTCTTCGGGGGTTTTACTTCCGTCCTCTATTTCCAGATACTGTATCGTGATTGCACCAGAAGACGGGAGAACACCGGAAAGAAGCACTGGCTGGAGTTCAATAAGGAGGCAATCCTTGGGATGGATGTAGCCACTACGGGTGGAGAAGTCGAGACGATCGTGCTTCATCAACTTGAACACAACTTTTTTGTTTGTGTTGTTCTCGATTTCCAAGACTGATGGCGATTCCTTATTGTAAGGAAAACGGACTGGTTCGTTGTAAACGTAGAACTTGACTTTTTCCTCCTCTTCTTCTTCCTCTTCCTCTTCTTCTACTTCTTCTCCTTCTTCTTCAACATCCATGACACTTCCACTTCCCGCGGCTCCGCTTTCTACAGCTGATTCGTTTCCTCTTTCTGGAAAAAATAACGATTTGTAAGAAATGATGGGTCCCAAAAATGTTCAGGTGTCCCTAAAAAGCTAAGGGTTTTCTGTCAACTTTGCTTATTTTCAGTGCAAAATGGTCAACTTTGAGGGTCTGAAAAAATGTGTTTCTCGCCGTTCAATTTTTTTGAAATTTTGTGGGTATAGAGATCAACTCTAGAACTTCATATTTGCAATTGACAACTTTCCCTGATAATCATTTATTTAATAGATAGATTGCGCTGAAAAAATTTATCTCAATTTTCTCGAGATTATCATTGACTTTGGAAAAATTTTCGGCTCTATGGGCGAAGGACGGTCCCATGGGAATAGAGCGGTCCCATGATCCCAGAACGGTCCCATGGGACATGAACGGTCCCATGGGACAAGAACGGTCCCACGAGACAAGAACGGTCCCACGGGACAAGAACGGTCCTTTGGACAAGAGCGGTCCCATGAGCCAAAAAAGGGCAGAGCCCTTGTAGAGTAGTTGCATTGTTACAGTATTGTTAACTGATCATAAGTAGCATTAAAAGTTAACTCATGGGTATTTTTTACCAGTTTTCTGACGACTTTATTCAATGGTTTCCAACATGAACACAATTTCTAGCGGATCTTAATATTGATCATGATGATGGGACTTGATACTTTGGTAGCTTTAATCTTGATTTTTGAGCCACTGCTCCTGTTATCCTTTCCGGAATTGCTTACCTTTCTTCAGGATTTAGATTTTATCCAGTCTGAGGTATAAACACCATAAATATTGTAGTTGAAGCAATGGCAGTTATCAACGACATGTTGGTAACAGTGGTACTCAATATTGTAACTGTTTTAAGTCCTTCCTGTAACTGTAAATGGTGGCATGGCAATTACGTCCTTTGCTCTCTCGGTTACTGATGTCTTCCAGTTGATGGGCACTCGGGTTTTGACTGCGTGCATGGACTCGTGTCTTGATGATCTTACTTCTCGTACGTATAAACTTCTGAAGCTTTGGCTACAGCGTCCACTACTGCTATCTCGACTTTTGAATCGTTCTGACTTTCTCATGCATCAGCGTTGGCATTTTTGAGCCAGTGACTGATTCACTAAAAAAGAATTGATCGTTCGGAACCAAATCCCTTCAACTAGTCAGCAATGTTGCGATACTTAATGCTGATAGAGTTCAGTTTCTCAGGGGAATTTCGAAAATGAATTACATGTCAGAGTCGGGTTGACTATGTGAAATGTTACTCGCAGAGATAGTATGTGGTAGCCAATGCATACAATTCAACTTTAACTGACAGGCTTCAACAGATTATATGTTCGGGTTGAGGGGATGTGTTGACGAGAGAGTGTGGACACTGTAGTCGACCAATCGGGGACCATAGGGATTTGAAGAAGGATCGTGTCGTCTATGGTAATAGAAGGTCATGGGAGACTTACAAAACTCATGTTTGCAGTCGTGAGTTCCATGATATTATGTTTCGAGTACCATCACAAAAATGACAATGTTGGAGCAGTGTCTAATAAACCATTTCCGGATAGGGTAAGGTAGGAAAGGGAGCACTGTATCATAAACCATTAAAACTACCAAACTATCAACTCCAGTCATCCTAATCAATCTTAAGATCCGCTAGAAATTGTGTTCATATTGGAAAACATTGAATAAAATCGTCAGAAAACTGGTAAAAAGTACCCATGAGTTAACTTTGAAGGCTATTTATAATCAGTTAACAATTCTGTAACAAATCAACTACTCTACAAGGGCTCTGCCCTTTTTGGCTCATGGGACCGTCCTTGTCCCATGGGACCGTTCTTGTCCCGTGGGACCGTTCTTGTCCCGTGGGTCCGCTATATTCCCATGAGACCGTTCTTCGCCCATAGAGCCAAATTCTCGGGTTGTAACCTTTTACCTAACTCTCTTGAAATGGTTATGAAATAATGTTGTCAACTATGAAAATGGAGTTCTAGAGTTTATCTCTATACCCACAACATTTTAAGAAAATTAAACAGCGGGACTCCTATTTTCAGACCCTCCAATTGACCATTTTGCACTGAAGATGAGCATAGTTGGCAACTTTTTGACAGGTACTGTACATAATGCGTATACATAATGTGTTTATGTGGAAATTATGGTTGGTCATGCTGACTGCATTTTCAAAAAATCAGATGATTATAATACATACCTTCTACGTCATTATTACCCGGTCGTTCTCCGACATCTTCGTTGTCCTCATCGCTGTCGTTCGGACAACTACAATTTGAACGATCACAAACACTTTGTGCTCGACTTGGCGCTTCTGTTTGAGTGCCAACCTATAAAAAACACACATAATATTTACCGCTGATTCGTAAAATTTTTAAATTTCAGAACTAGAACTCTCAAGTCCCCTGTAGTTATAAGCTGTTTCATGTATTTCAAACAAGAGCTGATACACTTTCTTTGATCATTTACAAAACTTTGGAAAAAAGTAACTCACCGAAACGCCTCCAATTGATGGCGGTGATCCCTCATATATTGGATGATATGGGACAGCTGGAACTTGTGGCTGGAATTTAGATTTTTATTGCACAATACATGGCATTTGGTGAAGAAACGATTTATTTGTTTTTTTTTCTACTTATTAAAACATAGTAGCCCACCAAAGTACCAAACTATGTGTTGAAAAAAATCGCATTTCAAAACGCGAACTTACATTTATTGTGTTATATCTCAAAAAAATTTAAATTTTCTCTGATTCGAATGCACCTAATATCACTTATTAATTCGCCGTATAAATCTTTCACGGCCTCTTTTCTAATTTGTTGTGTGACAAACTTTATCACAATGCACCACTTTGGAAATAAAGTTACTCACCACCACATAGCCTCCTCCAAATGGCGTTGGTGATCCCTCGGCCCATTGAAATCCAACTGGTGGCGGTGGCTGAAATTTGGATTTTCCTCAAAGAATGTTGATGAAAAACAGCCTACCCATTAAGCTATTAGAACAGTGAAAAACGGAATTCGGAGTATGGAAAAATTCCGAAAATCGGAACATTTTTGGAACCAATTTTTATAGGAATAGTTCGAAGAAATTTTCGGAACTATGTGAGCAATTCAGAATTTTGCAAAGCTTCTTTTTTTTATCGGTTCAGTTATGTATTAATTTAGCAATTTCAAATGAAATTTGCAACGGAAAGTCACCTTTTCAGGTCAAAAACCACATAAAATCCTAAACTCATAATTTCGAATTATTGATAGCTTTATGAAATATTGTAATTTTTGTGTGACAAATCTTGATACAATGTAAAACTTTGGAAATAAAGTTACTCACCACCACATAGCGTCCAAATTCGTCCAGAGCCATCCATGGTGAATGAGGAAATGGTGGTGGAGGAAATGGTTGTGACGGAAGAAATGGTGGTGATGGAAGAAATGGTGGTGGCTGGAATTTTTTTACAAAGTTTTTTTTTCTTTCATCGGATCAGTCATGATTTAATTTAACAATTTCAATGAAAATTTGCAACTGAAAGTGTGAAATTCGGACATTTCGTAGATTTCACATGTCTAAAAATGCCCTGTCCGCTTTGAAAATGAAGTTACTCACCATAAAATATCCTCCGTATTCTGCTGGTGCCTCCCCCATATATACCCATGGTCCTTCATCATTCATCGGTTGTGGCTGGAATTCAGGATGGAATTTTTCAGAAACTGTTTATAAAAAAGGTTTATTTGTTCCTTTTCTATCTCATCCAAACATCGTAACCCATAAAGATACTAAACTATGAGTGGAAAATCAAGAATTTCTCAAACTACTGAGTAACGAGGAAGTGAAGTAGTATTGAATTTTTTTGAAATCATGAATTTTCGGTGAGAGCATTAATTTGCGAAATTTTTTAAAAAGTGCAAGAGTTTCAAGTGATGCTCATATTCACAATTTTGCAGATTCTTCAAATTCTAGATGCGTGATTTTGCGTTAGTATATAGATAATACCTCTGCTTCTTCTTCTTCTTCTTCCTCTTCTTGTTCTGCTCTTGGTCTCTCTTCTGGTTGCTCTGCAACCTCATCATCCGAAACGTGTTGGCTCATTTCTCACTGAAAACTGAAAAGTGAAGATCATAATGAAGAAGAGAAGGAGAATCTAGCAGGAGTAACTTGTTGATAATAGTGATGAGCGAGTAAAATACAAGAAAAGTGAAGGGGAAAACGGAATTGATTAAGAAAACCTTGAACAAGCGGTCTGAAATTTCCCAAAAATGCGGATCCCGAATCCGATGAAAATCTGAATTCAGAGGCCACAGCCACGTCATACAATTTTCGGGCAACAATTGCTATTTCAAAGCGCATTTTTGGAGTTTTGGAGTTATGTATCTTGTGTTCATTTTTTCAAAGATATTTGGAATCTACGTAATACAATTTCTCGATCAGAATTCACTTGTAATGTCAAAGATTCAAAAAAGATAAGCAAAAAGATGAAAGAGGAGAAAAACAGAGAATGGGTTGGAAAGCTGTTTCAGAATAAGTGGTTTGTGACAGTGGACACTGGCACATACTCTTTGTTCTGGCAAAAGTATAGATGGGTATAGGAGACAAATAAAGGTGGGCAAAGTCAAAGAATACAATTCAAGAAAATACGCCCTCATTGAAAAAAGCGGAGCAGTTGAGAACGGAAAAAAGCTTTGTTGAAAGCAAAGGAGGAGCTGATGGGAGCAAAAGAAAAAACCACCCAAGACGAATTTACGTGGGAGGAGGGGAGGGAAGAGTTGATGAGCAATCTGACTGAGGGGGGGGGGTAATGATTACTGGAAAATTTTAGAATCCCTCCCCGCCCTTTTAAAAGTTTATGTTTTTATGGGTTTATTTCGAACAAGAAGCTCGTAAAACCCTCCAAAACCCCGAAATTCCGCATTGAGAAGGAGCCCGTTTTGCAAACCCTTGAATATAGTGGAAATAATAGTGATTTTTAGATAACTGGAAACAGCACTATATTTTACGTATTTTGGAAAAACACAGGATGAAAAATCAGAAACAAGAAACTCTCTCCGGAACTCCGCGGATATTAGAGAATGTAGTGTTTAGCAAAATGGATGTCTGAAAGGAAGAATCAGAACATCAAAATGCGGTTTAGAAGTTGTCCAGTAACCAGTCTTTCACTTCAAAATGATCACCAACTCTTTTCGCCCCTCCACCCACATTAATTTCGTCTTGGGTGGTCTTTTCTCTCTTTCCCATCACTTTCCTCTACGTCTCTGCTGCTAGGCAACTCCCCTTTTTTCTCTACTCTTTGTTTTCTCGTGTCAGTTTCTCTGTTTCTTTTTTCAATGAGATTATCACCTTTTTTGACTCCGTCTCAGAAAACGGTCCTGTGGAAAGTGAAAGGCCTTGGACAGAAAAGTGAGGACAGAAAAGTAATAAACTCAGGACAGAAAAGTAATAAAGGTTAGTTTGAAGAAAAGACAAAGGAACTTGATGGGAGAAAAAGAAAAGACCACCGAAGACAAATTTATGTTGGAGGAGGGGAGGGAAGAGTTTCTGAGCAATCTCCTGTGGGATAATGGTTACCGGACTATTTTGGGATCCTCCAAATTATGTTTAAAGGAGGATTCGGACCGAATAGTTTTTATCTCTACGATAAAAACTTTTTTTGGGATGTGCTGATTACGATTATTTCAATCAAAAAGCACAAAAAATGTTCTAAAACCCGAAAATCTGCATTGAAAAGGAGACCGTTTTGCAAACCCTTGTCAAAACGAGAAACTCTCTTATGAACATTGCGGATATTAGAAAATGTAGTGTTTAGCAAAATGGATGTCTGAAAGGAAGAATCAGAACATCAAAATGCGGTTTAAAAGTTGTCCAGTAACCAGTGTTTCACTTCAAAATGATCACCAACTTTTTTCGCCCCTCCACCCACATTAATTTCGTCTTGGGTGGTCTTTTCTTTCTCTCCCATCAGTTTCCTCTACGTCTCTGCTGCTAGGCAACGCCCCTTTTTTCTCTACTCTGTGTTTTCTCGTGTCAGTTGCTCTGTTTCTTTTTTCAATGAGATTATCACCTTTTCTGACTCCGTCTCAGAAAACGGTAGAACAAAGGAAGGAAACGGAGCAAAGCGTATGTCTAACTAGTAAGTGCATGGGCATGACTTTCCTTGCTCTAAAGGTCGTAGCAAGTTGGGCAGGTGGAAAATAAGGAAGTGTTTGAGCAAAATGAGAAGAAGGGCAGAACATCTCCGCCCCCCCCCCCCCCCTAATAATGTCTAAATGAGAATTCCGACCAAAAGTTTTTTATGTTTATGAGATATAAGCTGATTCCAGTTAGTTCAAAGAAAATGCTCAAAAACCCCTCCGTAGCCCCGAGAACCCGCATTGAAAAGGAGCCCGTTTTGCAAACACTTTAAGATAATGAAAGTAACTGTGATTTTCAGATAATTGGAATCAGCACTAATTTTCACATATTTTGAAGAGATAAGGCTACAAAAATCAGAAACGAGATACTCTCCTTGGAACTTCGCTGATATTAGAAAAAGGGAGAATTTGTCAAAACGTTTTTCTGAAAGATGAAATATTAGAGTCAAATGAGTTCTAGAAGTTCTCCAGTAACCAGTGTTTCACTTCAAAATGATCACCAACTCTTTTCGCCCCTCCTGCCACATTGATTTCGTCTTGGGTGGTCTTTTCTTTCTCTCCCATCAGTTTCCTCTACGTCTCTGCTGCTAGGCAACGCCCCTTTTTTCTCTTTTCTGTTTTCTCTCGTGTCAGTTGCTCTGTTTCTTTTTTCAATGAGATTATCACCTTTTTGGCTCCGTTTTAGAAAAGTGATCCAGTGGAAATAAAAGGGACCACCGCAAAACTAAAAGGTCCTTCAAAGAAAATAAACAGACCTCTTCCGAATCAACGGCATTTCTTATAAAATGTAAGATCCTTTCAGAGTAAAGTCTAGGTTTTGGCTATTACAATTCTTGAATAACAATATGAAATTGGCTTTTGGCATTACGTTTTTCCTTGAAAAATGTCGGAGAAAAGTAGTCATTGAACTTTTATAAACATTTGAAAACCTAGTTTCTCTTAGTAAGAAAAGGAACAGAGCAAAACGTGTGCCTAACTAGTGAGCAAGTGCATGGGGATTAATCTTTTCCTTGCTCTAAAGGTCGGAGCAAAATGGGCAAGTGGGAAACAAGAAAGAGTTTGAGCAAAATTGTGAGAAGAAGGACAGAAAATTACGGGGAAACAAAATGGTGATTACGGGAAACAAGATTTCCAAAAAATTTCGAATCTGAACTTTTACTTTTCCCAAAAGTGTTGATCGGAATAAAAGATTCTCGTTTCTGCAAAATAAATCCACTGAAAAAAGTGATTATTGAGGCCATAGCGGTTCAAATGTACTGTTAGGGAAGCTGAAGGGTACAATTTAAGGAGAGACCCCTTTATTAGAAAGGAAACGGAGCAACTGAGCACTGAAAAGAAATATAGCTTAGTTTAAAGCAAAGACGTAGAGGAAACTGATGTGAGAAAAAGAAACGACCACCCAAGATGAATTAATGTAGAAGGAGGGGAGAGAAGATTTTCTGAGCAATCTGACGTCAGATAATGGTTACAGGACTATTTTGGGATCCTCCAAATTATGTTTAAAGGAGGATTCGGACCGAATAGTTTTTATCTCTACGATAAAAACTTTTTTTGGGATGTGCTGATTACGATTATTTCAATCAAAAAGCACAAAAAATGTTCTAAAATGGGGTTTTTATGGGATATGAGCTGATTTCCATTATTTTGAAGAAACAGCTCAAAAACCCTCCAAAACCACGAAAATCAGCATTGAAAAAGAGCCCATTTTGCACAATCTTCAAGATAATACGAAAATAATTGTGGTTTTTAGATAATTGGAATTAACACAAATGATGACATATTTTGAAGAGATGAAGTCAGTCTAAAAAAACTCTAAAAAGTCAGAAAAGAGAAACTCTTTTTGGAACTCCGAGGATATCAGAAAAAGTGAGAGTTGCTCAAATCAAAATGATTTTCTGGAAGATGAAATATGAGAGTAAAATCAGTTCTAGAAAATTTCCAATCACAACTATTCAACATCAAAATATTCATCAACTTTTTTCGCCCCTCCTCCAACATTAATTTCGTCTTGGGTGGTCTTTTCTTTCTCTCCCATCAGTTTCCTCTACGTCTCTGCTGCTAGGCAACACCCATTTTTTTTCTCTTTTCTGTTTTCTCTTGTGTCAGTTGCTCTGTGTCTTTTTTCAATGAGATCACCATTTCTTTGGCTCCGTCTTAGCAAAAACGGCCTAGAAGAAAGAAAAAGGACCGCCGAAAAACTAAAAACTATTTTAAAGAGAGTAAACAGGCTTCTTCTAAGTTAACCGCATTTCTTACAAACTGTAAAAGCACTTCAGAGTAAAATCTGGGTTTTTTTGAAATTTTTTTAAAACAATTTTGGAAAATAATATGAAATTGTGTTTTGGCATGACGTATTTTTCTGAACAAAATGACTGAGAAAAACAGTAATTGAACTTTTGACAACATTGAAAAACCTCGTTTCATTAGTAAGAATAGAGAAGGGGAATGGAGTAATGCGTATGACTAACTAGTGAATAAGTGCATGGGAATTAATCTTTTCCTTGCTCTAAAGGTCGTCGCAAACTGGGCAGGTGGGAAGTAGGGGAGAATTTGAGCAACACTGTGAGAAGAAGGAAAAACATTACGGGAGGGCAAAATGGTGATTACGGGAAATAAGATTTCTAAAAAATTTCGAATCTGAACTTTTATTTTTCCCAAAAGTGATTATCGGAATAGATAATTCTTGCTTTTGCAAAATAAATCCACTCAAAAAAGTGATGAGGCCATAGCGGTTCAAATGGACTGTAAGCAAAGTTGAAGTGTACGATTGAAAGGATACCCCCTTATTGAAATAAAACAGAGCAAATGAGGACAGAAAAGAAATAGAGCTCAGTTTAAAGGAAAGGCTGAGAGGAAACTGATGGGAGGAAGAAAAAAGACCACCCAAGACTGATTAACGAGGGAGGAGGGGGGAGAAGAGTTGCTGCGCAATCTGACGTGAGATAATGGTTATTAGACATTTTGGGATCCCCCCCCCCCTCCTCCAATTATGTTTGAAGAGTAATTCCGATCAAAAAGTTTCTGTTTCTATGAGCTGATTCCAATTAATTCTAAGAAAAAGCACAACCTGGAATGAGCACCATATTTTTCCTATTTTGGAGAAATACAGGTTGAAAAATCAGAAACAAGAATCTCTTTCTGGAACTCCAAGGATATCAGAAAAAGTGAGAAATTGTCAAAACGGTTTTCTGAAAGGATGAATACGGACATCAAAATGCGGTTGAGAAGTTGTCCAGTAACCAGTCTTTCACTTCAAAATGTTCACCAACTCTTTTCGCCCCTCCTCCCGCATTAATTCGACTTGGGTGGTCTTTTTTTTTCTCTCCCATCAGTTTCCTCTACGTCTCTGCTGCTAGGCAACTCCCCCTTTTTTCTCTTATCTGTTATCTCTCGTGTCAGTTGCTCTGTTTCTTTTTCAATGAGATTATTATCTTTTTGTCTCCGTCTTAGAAAAAACCGATCTAGTGGACATTGAAAGGTCCCTCACGAAGCCAAAAGATCCATTTTATATAGGTCTCTAAGAGTAACATCTAGGTTCATTTTATAGTAAGATTTTGACCAGAAGGTTCATTTTATAGTAAGATTTTGACCCCTTTTTGGGGAAAAAGTCGTATCTTCTTCACTTCTGTTCTCCAAAATACTTAACTCTCAATCTGGTCTGCTATCGCTTCAATAACCATCCCTTTTTTTCTGAGATATATGTGTTTTGGCGTTACGAGAACTTCTTTCCTAAACAATGTCGGAGAAAAGTAGTAATTGAACTTTCGAAAACAATTGTTTTTTGTTTTTCTTAATCACTAGTTGTTTCTTGAATGTAAAGACAGCAACCTCCACTCTACTCAGTCTCTTTTTACTTCAAATTTCGTTTGATCTCTTTCTTCTTTTGCAACTCTAAAACTCTCAAAATCCTTTCAAGCGAGAAATTTCTTAATCCCCACGCACGTGTTAATATTTTTGCTCCATTCTTCTCTTCTACACGTCTTGTTTTCTCTGCGCGCTGAAATGTTTGCGAGAGCCACAAGGGTGTCCTCTGAGCCGTATCGGTCACCCTCATTAAGGGAAAAGTACACTAAATCCAAAGTTTTGGAGATTTTCAAATCATTCGACAAGTATTTATTTTTTCTTCTCAAGGAGTGATTTTCAAACCACAATTTTTCGGTCAGAATCCTACTGTAATGGCAAAGGTTCAGACGGAGAGAGTTGAGATGATGTTTTCAAAGAAATGGGGTGGCGATAGACACGGGCACATTATTGTGAATCTCGCAAAAGTATAGATGGACAGAGAAAGTAAGACAAATAGAGAAGGGACACTGAGCAATGCGTATGACTAACTAGTAAGTAAGTTTGCGGGAATTAATCCTCTCCTTGTTCTAAAAAATGAGCAGGTGGAAATCAGGAACGAGTGTGAGCAAAATGTGAAAAGAAGGATATTTAATGAGAGACCCCCGTGAGAAGAGGGGAGAGAAGGATTGTTGAAAAATTTGACTTGGAGTAATTGTCACTGAACAATTTTGGGATCCTCCAAATTATGGTCACAGGAGGATTCCGACCAAAAAGTCTTTATTCTTGTGATTCCAATTATTTTGAAAAAAAGTACAAAAATACACCAAAAGTCAGAATTAAAATATACCATTTTAGCCAAAAGTTGCCTCATGCGACCGTGACCGATTTCTGGATTTTTCGGGAAAAAAATTGCCTCTAATCAGAAAAAAGAAACTGTCCTTGGAACTGGATATTAGAAAAAGAAGAGGTTTGGAAAAATTGTTTTCTGAAAGATGAAATACGAGAGTAAAATTGGTTCTAAGATATGTTCAGTAACCAGTCTTTCACTACAAAATGATCACCAACTCTTTTCGCCCCTCCTCCCGCATTAATTCGTCTTGGGTGGTCTTTTCTTTCTCTCCCATCAGTTTCCTCTACGTCTCTGCTGCTAGGCAACTCCCCCTTTTTTCTCTTTTCTGTTTTCTCTCGTGTCAGTTGCTCTGTTTCTTTTTTCAATGAGGTTGTCAACTTTTAGCTCAGACTTAAAAAAACGCCCTTGTGGAAATCGAAAGGTTCCTGGGAAGCCAAGAGGTTCTTTCCTTTATTTCGGTTCTTTTCAATGAGAATTTCGACCAGATGACCCCTTTTTTGGGGGAAAGAGCCGTATCTTCTTCATTTTTGTTCT
Source organism: Caenorhabditis sinica (assembly GCA_963932045.1). Lineage (NCBI taxonomy): Eukaryota > Metazoa > Nematoda > Chromadorea > Rhabditida > Rhabditidae > Caenorhabditis > Caenorhabditis sinica. The sequence continues at coordinate 25,416,925 of OZ009938.1, forward strand.
CCGACATACTTAACCCTCAGTTAGGTCCGTTATCGCCGCAACAATCATAATTTTCTAAAAAGGATGTGTTGTGGCATTACCAGAACCTTCATTCCTAAACAACATGTCTGAGAAAAGTGATAGTTGAACTTTTGAAAACATTTAAAAATCTCATTTCCCGTAGTCACTAGTTGTTTCTCGAATATTAGACAACAACCTCCACTCTCCTCATTCCGTTTTTTCTTCAAATTTTGTTTGATCTCTTCCCACTTTTGCACCTCCCCAGCTCTCTGATACTCTTGAAGCAAGGAACTGCTTAATTCCCACGCACTTGGTCATATTTTTTGCTACATTTTTCTCTTCTGGGTGTCCTCTGAGCCGTATCGGTCACCCTCATTAGAGGGGGAGTACATTAATTCCAAAATTTTGGAGATTTTCATATCATTCGACGAAATTTCTGGGAGAGAAAGAAATTCTCTTGAAGCCTATTCTGGAAACCACTCCTTCAAAAGATTTTGACCAAAACCTGCTAAAGATTTGTACTGAAAGTGTGCAGATTCCCCCGTTTTTCAAATTCGAATTCCTAAAGGGTCAACGTAAAGATTATCACCTCTCTGGCACCGTCATAGAAAAACGGTCCATTGAAAACTATTAAGAATTTGACCAGATGACCTTTTTTTTTTGGAAAAGAGCCGTATCTTCTTCATTTATGTCCTCCGACATATTTAACCCCTATCTGGTTTGCAATCGCCTCAATAATTATCTTTTTCTGATTGTGAAATAGATGTGTTTTCTCATTACGAAAACCTTCATTCTTAAACAACATGTCTGAGAAAAGTGATAATTAAACTTTCGAAAACATTTGAAAATCTCGTTTCTTGTGTTTACTAGTATTATAGAAAATTGTAGTTGTATTTTGAAATCAAGTCATTCTTAGATAACTGCACAAGAGAGTTTTCAAACAAAAACGAAATCATACACAAATTATTTAGAGAAAAAAATTCCAGAATTTCTACAATCCTTCTTTCATCCCCAATCTTCAGTCGAAAATGAGTCAAAACGCGTTTGGTGATGATGTTACGGAGCCTGCTAACAAAAGAGCAAGAACTGGGATAGAGGTAAGGACTAGAAACTCATGTTGAATCACACAAGTTGCAAAACTAAAATTTTGATTTCTGCTTTCGATTCTTGAACTTTTCTAAAAAAAAGGTGTTATTTTATCAAAGTACGACAATCAAGGACAGCCGTCAATGTCAATTCCAACCAATTTGATCAAAAATTTGTTTTTGATTTGAATCAAAAGCCATTACAGTGCAAAACTCGCTTTGTCCTTTTGAAAAAACTGTACGGGAATCTTTAAGACTCTATTCATATCTCATATGTCTTCATATTTCAGATTGTTGCTCAAGGAGACGCAAATCAAGGTTCATCACGAATGTCCAGAGATGATAACGTTGATAATAATGATGACGTCGCAATGTCGCTTCCGTCGGTTGATAATGGTGAGCAAGATATGATTATATTCCCATTTTTCGCCGAAAATCTATCAAAAATCTTAAGAAGGATTCCAACCAAAACTTATTATTACAAAGAATCCGAAGACCACACAATCGTGGCACTTTTTGGAATGCATTATTTTAGTAAACTGCTCATGCTCATTCTTGGTTGCCTTGCCTTTAAGGCGATTCCAGAGTTTAGATTTAAAAATTTTTTAAAAAGATTTTTAAAAAGAGTTTTAAGAGACTTTAATTTATTTTGTTCTAATAACTTTGCGGCTTTAATTTATTTTGTTCTAATAACTTTCCAAGTGAACGAATCGGTCTGTAATTTTGACATGAAATGTGAATGTTAGGGTTCAAACTTTTGTCACAAATCCAAAAATCTAAAAAATGGTTTTTGGCAACATTTTCAAGTTACTGGACCAAATTTCCCGAAACAGGGGGGGGGGGGAGCCGAGAGCAGTGATTAGCTGCCGGACAACTGCAAACACCCTCACTGACTGACTCCACCCCATTTTTCCTGAAAACTTTGCCACGGCCACCGGATACAACTTCTGTGATTTTCGCTATTTTTGGGCCGGGATTTTAGAGCGATTTTAGAATATTTTCATTATGATTTTTGGAATCTAGGCGCAGTTTTACGTATTTCGAGGCAGTATATTTTTGACCGGATTCCTCCCTTGAAGCAATTTTGATAACTGGGCTATAAATTTGTCTTTAGGCAACGGTAAAAGCTCTGGTGGAAATTGTGAAGCGAATGACGAAGACGTCGAGATCAGCATTCCCAACCGATTTGTCAATTTTCCGCACGATAAGGAATCTCCATCAATTTTGACAATTAAAAACAACACCAACAAGAAAGTTGTCTTTGAATTGATGGAGAATGATCGCCTGGACTTCTCCAGCGCCCGTGGCTCCGTCAATCCCAAGGACCACCTCGATATCGAACTCCAACCAGTGCTTCTACTACGCGGTTGTCTTCCTACCTACGGTACTATCACAGTAAAATATATGGAAATGGAGGTCGGGAGGAAAGTCCCACAAGGATGGCTCCAAAAGGAAGAAGTCAAGCGCCGTAGCATTGAGGTGACCTACGTCAATGATGAGTTTCGTGTGCATCCAAAACCTCTTATCATCAGAAATGACGGCAAGGACGCCCTAACTGTTGAAAACAAAACGGACAACAGAATTGCTTTTCAAGTTGTCAACAAAACTGGAGGACGCTTAGAGTTCAACATTCTTGCTGGGACCATCAAACAACGACACACTATCATTCTTAAACTGGATCCTGCATATACGGACGACGACATTACATATACGGACAGCGTCACCATATACTATAAGGACGCTCCTTTGGGGCTGCCAGTCACCGACGACTATTCGATGGCAAAGGGAGTAGAAATCAAAATAGGCTATAAACGTGCTACGCCCTTATCTCGTTTCTCCCACTGTAAGTTCTATTTTTTTAATGTAGTTTTTCAAATTTCCCTTGTGTCAGTCGAAAAAATTTAACCAGAATGCATCAAGGTAAAAAATTAATTGATGAATATGTTTTTTTTTTGAAAATAATCAAAAATCTACAAATCCGACAAAAAAACCAAAATGGTCCATTTTTCAGAATGATAATACTTCTGCGCCTCATCGAAAACTTCCGAAAATTTCTACACGGGTATGGAATCAACCTGGATCGATCTATTATTTCCGGTTGTTGGATTCAAAAAAGTTAGGCTCTGTGTTTGTATTTATTTCGATTTTTATATCCAAATCCATCTGAAAATTTGAAATTTACACAAACACCGAACCTCACCTTTTGTTGATTTGACATTATTTCTGCTTTTTTTTTCAATCACCTTTTTCATGTTCCCCTTTCTCCTTTTTTTCCACTAAACAGGTCTAACACTTCACCCAAACGTTGACCTGAACCACTTCTCAGTTTTTTGTCCTCCCTGTTTCTAAGTTTTTATTTTGTTTTCTCTTTTTTTCTCATCTCTCCCACATCCATTGGCGTCACTTTTCTCATTTTCCCACTTTTTTCCGATCCCATGATGCTTGTAATTGTAATTTTGGTCTGATTTTCTTTCTATTTTTCTCAATAAATTGAAAAAAAAAGTACTACATTCTTCCTCTAGCTTTCTCTAATAAACTGAAAAAATGACTTTAATTTTTCACAATATGAAAATTCTCAAAACTTTTAGCATTATTTTTCTGGATCCCCAGCGTTTCAACATACAAAAAGCATCAAATTTCAAATTAATGGAGACGAGAGAAATGCTGAAACTGGGCAATGAGGAATTACAATAAATAGAAAAATACGGATGATGAAACTGAAAAGTGGGCATGTCAGAAACATCGAATGACATGTTTTTCGAAATTGGTGGACCCATTCTCGATTCAAGTATTCAAACATGTTTTGAAGTGTTTGTTTGAAGATACGGTCAGCAATTTTCTCTTGTTTCCACAACTTTTTTCACAAAAAAACGGAAGCATGTTCCCTCTTTATTGATACAGGTGCCATAGAAAATTTGAAGAAGGAGATGGTCAGTTCTATTCAATACGTATTTTGTGCCTCTTTCTTTCTTACTTTCCGACAAAGAGGTTGGAGGCTTTTCTCAGTATTAGTTTTTTTTCTTCTAGTACTGAAAAAAGTTGAAGAGATATATTTGGAGAGGGAATAGTAGAGATGGGTAGATATGGAACATCTGCTCATCATCGTCGAAGCCTGTGTTTCTTCTTCCCTTCTTACAACTGTCCCCTCCTTGTCCTTCATGCTCTTTGTGTTCTGACCGTCTGGGACGAACATATTTTTTCTCTAGTCAGCCACGCCCTCTTCGACTGCCCCTTTTCCCTTTGTCAGTCTCCTCAGATCGGGCTAAGGGAGAAGGTGACCACTTCTTCCCTCCTCTATTTGTTTCTCACTTTTTTTCCTATTTCTCATTTTGTTTTTGATGTATTCTGAGTCCCTCCCGGGACTCCTCAGGGCCCGGCCTGGGAAGCTCTTTTTTTTCAGAAAATCGACTTCTCGAAATGTTTTCCGACTTTTTTTTTTGGAAAATCGGAAAATTTTTTTGCCCAAAATTGACAATTTTTTTCTTAAAATTAGTAGTTTTTTGACGATTTTTCAGTTATTTTTCTGGTTTTTGAAGTAATTTTGCGAATTTCCGAAAATAATGTTCAGAAAATTTTCCGTCGGGAAAAATTTCCGACTTTTTTTCAGAAAAAATCCGGAAAATCGAAAAAAAAGCGAGAACTCGATTTTCCGACTCCGACCAAGCCTGGAGTGTACCTAGAAGTTGTTACCGATTGTCATTGATTATTTACCTCCGTAATCTTCTTACACAATCTGTTCTTTCGTTATTTTCTAAAAGTATTCGCTCGAATTTATCTTTTCGATTTGCTCTGTCTTTAGTTTGTTTTGTTTTCGATTCACTCACATACAAGCATTTCACAATGGTTTCCGAAGAACCCGAACATCTGTCCATGAATGCGATTCAAATTCAAGAATTGCTAAGGAACGGGATCGATGCTTCTCAAGTTCCAAATCTGATCCAGTTCTCTTTCCCACCACTCCAGCAAATGAATCATTTGCTCAGCAATCCAACTTCCAGAAGTCTTCAACTGCCTCCCGCTGTTCCACCAACACCTAATCCTTTTAATTGGGCACAACTACAAAACGTCCAGCCCATTTTTGGGAATGAGACAAGTCTTTTGAATGTATTCTCCAATGCGTCGGCGGGGGGAAAAATTGTTCCAAATGTAACGAATCCGGAGCGAAGCGGAAATTCCAACAATCTAATCCAAGGTGAAGACTTCCAAGAAATCGTATTGAAAGAAGTTCTCAAAAAAAAAGAGTTGCTTTTTTGAAATGCCCTTCAAAAGGAAAAAATGCAGTTTTGATCATTTGAAAAATACAAAATTCAATATCATATCAATATCACTAAACATGACAAACGTCCATGACAAACACTAAATTGATTTTGAAACTGCAAGACTGAAATGAGCCAATTTCTTTCAGGAAATTTTTGCGGACTACCGCCAACACTTTTCTCGGTGCGAGCCCAGATGGATCGTGCTCAGTGTGTTTCAGTTGACTCATGTGGTGATTCTGCAAATCCAGGATTTGAGCAACCAAGCATGCATTTGTCAGTTACACAAGAAAATCGAGGAGAGACAAAGTCGTTAGGTCGAGCTTCCTTGACGCGGGAGGACTCTGTACCACCAAAAAAGAGCAGAAAACGAGACACTACTTCCAGGGACAGACTTCTGCCTACAGTTTCCGTTTACTGTTTGATCGAGCTGCGGCGATCGGAAGATAACGAATGCTTTCGGTGGTGTTCTAACAAAAGCACAGAACTAAATATTCTGGCTGATATCACGCCCAGTAACGAAATCAAGATTATTGGGACCACTATTCAAAGAAATCCAGAAAATCCAGGTACGTTGATGAAAGTTTTATGGCTGTCATTTCTAAAAGTTCAATTTTAAATTGTATTTTACTTCTCTCATGTAGTTAGTTTGCTATATCACCTTCCATTAACTTGTTTCTGAATTTCAAGATTTTGTCTTTTTTCTCTTATTGAGTTCCAGAAAGCGTAGGGAAACATTTTGAAATTCTTTTAGTTTTTCATTTCAGAGGATCCTTGTCTAGTGTGGTGTAGCCAACGCGTTGAATGTGAAGCACATCTTTTTCAAGTTCTGGTGGATGTTCAATGGAAAAATCAACAATTCTGTGAGGTTATTGATCCAGCGGCCATTTTTCCAAAAACCGAATTGCTAAGGCTGAAGATTCAAAATGGACAATTGATTATTCGGGTGCATCCAAACGCGGATGTGAAGGAAGATAGATGCTTCAAAACACCCTCACTGGATATACCGATGCACACGATCGGAAGAATTCTAAATATGAAAGTCAGGATCTCTCGCAAACTGGATTTGACCTCTGCACACGGCCCCAGTGGTGATTAATATTCAAATATTTTAGTTTATGATAACTGTGTGTCATTTTCAGCATCCTCCCAATCTGAAAACGTCCAAACCTCCTCATCTGCCATCACCACTAACACGTCAGTACAATGATTTTTTGCTGTTATCAATCTGATATCAATAATCATTAAACTACAATGCACCCGATGCTGACACCGACTAATCCCTTTATTTGCTTGTTTTTGAAATGTTGACAAGATTTGTGCACGGAAGCTTACTAATAAATATGTTGCTGACAAGATATACTTGAAGAGGGAAAAGTAAAGATGGGTAAATATGCAACATCTGCTCATCATCATCGAAAAATGTGGACACGTAAGACCAGGTGCCGATAGATGCCTGTCTATGTTCCTGCAGATGTGTGTGTTTCTAGTCACATTTTTCTCTAAAGTTTCGAAATAACAGAAAGCTAAGAAAGGTTCATAGGGGATAGAGAGATAGGGGTTAAGTTTCGAAAAAAAAAGTCCGGTATTAGTTATTGAAAAGGAGAAATTTTTCGGGTTACTGTTTTCCATTCAACATGAATACAAGGGGTCTAGTATAATTTGGGGGAAAAACAACGAAGGGCTTTACGAAAATTTTTATGAAAGATAAAGAAGATCAAATATCAAAAAAGGCTCCAATCGTGCACAAATTTTAGATAAAATCGTATTTTAAGTGGCTGACAATAAACTTTTTGAATATTTGAATTGGGACCAAAAATGTTTTTCTTGTTGAAGTGACCATGATTTTCCAAGAATGCACCAGAACACCGAAAAACATTTTTGCTCAAAATATAGGTAAAGGGACATTCCCTATTTCTTGCAACTGTGCCTGTATTATCCGGAAATTCCGAAAGCTAGTTAGTTTCAATCTCAGGAATGTCTAGTTTTTTCACAATATGGTTGCTGACCGATGATTTGAGTTCCTTAAGACGCCGTGGATTCTGGGAAGCTAGAAGTTTCAAAAAAAACCTTAAAAAATCAACTAGTTTTTTCTTCATTTTAATGTTTATTAATAAATATTATGATAGTACAGAAATGAATCCAAAAATTGAATTACAAATATTATGTGATCGGGAAAAAATAAAAAAAGGAAGATGGGGCCGAGGCCAGTGTAACAGCTGAAAAAAAAAGAGAAACCAAATATAGGAAAATGGAGACGAAAGAAATCGTGAAATTGGGCAATGAGGAATTACAGATAGGAAAAAATGGGTGATGAAACTGAAATATGGCCATGTCAAAAAAGTCGAATGTCATGTTTTTCGAAATTGGTGGACCCCTTCTCAATTCAAAAATAAACGGAAAAGTGGAGAAAATCAGAATGTGGTAAAAATTATTGGAATTGGGTGAAAAAAAAGAAAGAAATGGAAAAATGTGAGAAATATACTCTAAGAGCAGATCAAGGTTTGTATAGGGGATCGGAAGTTGTCAATTTACAGAAGTTTCGGAGATCTGAAATTAGATTCATTTGGGTTTTGCTTTGAGTTTATGGTTTGACATGTTGCTCTGTTTTTCAACCAATTTTCCTTGTTATTCTGTTAGAGGTGACGTTCAATTAGGAATTGTCGGTCTATTTTTTGAACACATTGTCTGTCTTGGAAATTCAGAAACATGAAAAAATATGTTTTTGGTAAATTTTCAAATCCAGGTCAATTTTGGATCTATTAGAGACTGTCGTTCAAATAGAGGCTTTCGGTCTATTCTTTAGGCTTATTTTTGGTGTTGTTCTACAAGGGTTGACGGTCTATTGGAAGTTTTATGATATTTTTTCAATAGTCAATGTCTAACTCGATCAAGCATAGGCATGTTGGCCATGGCACACATAATTCACACTTGTCCAAAAGAAGAAAAAAATCAAAACTTTTGGACAAGTTTGAATTGTGTGTGCCATGGCCGAATCGAGTTTTCTAGAGATTAAGGCTTGAATTTTCATAGAATATTGTTGAATTCTTATTAATAAAAACATAGTGCAGAACTTACAGTAAGAATTATTTTAGACAAGAAAAACATTTTTGGTAAAATTTTTTTTGCGAAAAATTGGCACTTTGAGAACCCAAAACTTGATTTTGATCATTTTCGGAAATGCCGCCAATAGGATTTTTCTTGTTAACAACAAACTAAGAAGATCCATATAAAATTACTAAACTTTGTTGGAACAATTTAGTACCCCTTGTAAGAAGGATTCCAGTCAAAAAATTTGTTTGCTTCAAAATATGTAAAATGTTGTGCTGATTCCGAAGCTCGAAAATCACTTTGAAATCTTGAAAATTGCTTCAAATCGAACTTTTTTTGGCCAAACGGCCTCTTGGGGCAGTGGTTTTCTCCCGGGGTTTTCTCGGCCACCGCATTCTCGATTTTTTCACCTTTTTTTAAGGTGTTTTTTTTTTGAAAACCAAACGAAAAAGTGAAACAACAACGAAAACATATGATTTTCATGAATAAAAAACCTGAACAAATGGTGAAAAATCTAAAAATGCGTTGGCCGAGTCAGGTGGCCGAGAAAATTCCGAGAGTTAGGCCACGGCTCCAGGAGAGAGCTAATTTTCCATTCTGCCTTGTTTTTCGCTTTTTTTGATAGTATTTGAGTCCTAACACTAACTTTTCTTTAGAAGAAGAAATCAACTCTGCTGAGCAAAGTGATGCCGAAAGTGATGAAAATGGAGTGGAAGTCAAAGAGGTTAAACTCATTGTTCATAATGGCCCAGTTCGCTTTCCTCACGATTATTCATCATCAACTGATTTCGTCATCGAAAACAATCTGGGAAGTTCGATTGTCTTCCAACTTGCATACAATGATCATTTGGATGTTGAAATCGTTTCTGGAATGGTTACAGTATACAGTCAATGCATCATTCCTATTTACCCAACACTCGTTCCGGGTATTCTTCCGACCTCTGATGCCATTACTGTACTCTACAAACAATTGGAAAAAGGACAAAAAGTTTCCAATGAATGGCTTCAGGATGAGGGAGTTGTGCGCGTTAGCATTCCCGTTTCCTATGTCAATAGAGAGTTCATAATATCTCCCGATCCCCTTAAAGTCTTCACCTGGAAACCGTTAACTTTGACTATCCAAAACAAAGCAAAAAAAAAAGTTGCTTTCCTAATCGTGAACCGTTCCGGAGGACGACTGAGTCTCAATTTTCACTCTGGAACCATCAAAGGAGAACAAACTGCCAAAATTGTCGTTGAGACCATCATGTCTTATACTGAACCGGATCCAGCCTCAGATTTTATTGATATCTTCTACAAGGAAGCACCAGCAGGTGTGGAAATTTCGGAAGACTATTCAAAAGCAAGCGGACTAAAACTCAAGGTGATCTCTTATCGTTGACCTGTTGGACAAGAAATCGTTACTTTTAATGTAAGTATTGTACTATGTTTTTATAAATGTAAACTCGGGAATTTCACATGAACTTTAAAGGAGGATTTCGGTCAAAAATTTTTTGCTTTAAAATATGTAAAATTTTGTGCAGATTCCGAATATAATCGTGAAAATGCTCGAAAATCTCTCTTAAACCTTTAATAAATAGCTTCAAACCTATTCTTTTGTGGCCAAACGGTCTCCTAGGGAAGTGGCCTAACTCCCGCAGTTTTCTCGGCCGCCTGACCCCGTATTTTCAGTTTTTTTTTCACCATGTTTTAATGGTTTTTTTTTCGAAAAATGGTGGTTTTGAAGGTTTTCGAGAGATTTTTAAGCGTTTTTACAATCATATTCAGAGTTAGGGCCACAAAATGCTACCTAAAAGCGCCTTTCGAAAAAGAGGTACCAACTGGAAGAATTTATGCCTGGTCCGCGGCCGCAAGCAGAAACACACCTTTTTGAACTTGTGAAGCAATTTTGGTTATGTTCAGCAAACATTCAAACTCATTATATTAGTGATTTTGTCTTATAATGTTCAAAAAACTGCAATTCTAACTTTAAATTCGTTAAATATTCGCAGTTTTCTGAAAAATCTCAAGAAAAAGTGTTCCCGCCACCGGTCTAGGTAGCAGCTCTGCAATTTAGGACCACTTTTCAAAAAATTTAAACAAGTTTCCCGTCCAAATTCATTTTGGAACATTTTTGAAACTAAAAACCCGAAGAAAAAACCAATGAATCATTTTTTCAGATCGGCAATACTTCTGAAAACTATCCGGAACTACCGAAATCCACTTCGAGGATTTCGAGTTGGATTTGAATTGATTTCTGCTTTTTCTAATGTCTATTTTTTCTTCCTTCCTTCTTCTTCTCCTAACTCATATTTCTTTTGATACTGTTCTTTTCTCTCATTTTGTCTTGCTTTCTATGTCCAGATCTGGCCGAAAATTTGACCCAATCCCTATATTTGCCCACTTTCAGTTACAAAAACCGCTTTTTGGAAGTCGTATAATTCCCTAATTCCCCCATTTTCTTTTTTCCACTTTTCCCCAATCTCATTTTTTCCACTTTTTCCCCAATCACTAATATTTTTTTCCATTTTTTCCGTAATCAGTGATAATTTTTTCTTTGATATTTTGGTTTGATTTGTTTCTTTTTTCCCAATAAACTCAAAAAAAATAAAACAAATCAGTGTTCATTTCTACACAATTTGAAAAAGCGGGAAAGCACCAAAAAAACCCAGGATCCAACAAATTACTTCATTCCGCCCGTCAACATTCGGCCCGCCCGTCAACACTTTTTTGTCTTCTCTTTCTATTCTCAGTTAAAGGGGGACAGAAGTATTCCAAAAGTTTCGATATTTTTATATGTATCGACGCAAAATTTCAAATAAATGGCAGTTTCTGTTGAACAAAAATCATGAAAATCATGTCTAGAAAAGTTATAGGCGAAAAACCGACCCACAATGTGCAATTTCGAGTTGCTCTTTTGAAGGGGAATTTCGTTTCGAGTTGCGCGTGAAAAAAATAGAGACTCGATTATCACCGTGAATCTTTTTATTTTACTAGTAGAGAAGAGGAAAAATAGTGTATTGAGAAAAAGGAAAAATAGGTTCATTGACGGCTAGATCCTGGAAATGCATACATTGCATTCTCCGTTGCAGCCCTCGCTTCTATTTCTTCATCGACAATGTTTTCCTGAATATTGCAATTTTCGTGAAGTTCTTGTTTTGAGTATATTGATTACCGGTTCGATAAATGTTCCATGAAGGACTAATTCTTTTGCTTTTTCAAACACATCAAATCGCCATAAGTTTTCAGCCTCCGTTTTTCTGGGCTTCCAAACAATCATTTTCTTTGTTTTGCAATAGTAAGAAATCAAGTATTGCACTATTCTATCCCCAGAGGCCTCTGCTAGTTGTAACGCATTCCAATGCAATATTGCTGTTTTGGAACGAAGTTTATATCCAGATTCGTCGCTGAAAACCTCGGTCTATTTTGTTTAGAAAGATGTTCTTACAAAAAATTTCCTTTTGGAAGATAGTAGTTGGCTAGGGAGTGGAAACTCTCTAATGAAGAAGTAGAAAAATGTGGGGAGACAGAAAGGAGATCCCTCTCTCGATTTTGCTTTGTCATTATGGAGTACATCACTTCGAAGGCCTTCTTGTGCGTTTTTTTCTTGGAGATCCAAGTAATCGTTATGTGTTGCGGTCATACTGGCAGAGTGCATACAACTCTGGACTTTCGTGAATTGTGTGCCATTTATAGCCTAAATATGGAGAATATGAAAATAAGGCATAAGTGTGAACCTGGAAGTTAGCATGAATGCCTTGGACATGGTAGAAAAACGACATGATAATTTGATAAGCAAGAGTCCCGTCCCCATTTGACATTCTGATGGCGGTGTGAATATGATTTATGAATCTTTGAACCCATGGTTTCAGAGGCTCAAATTGCTTCTGATTCGATTTCTAAAACGAAAAATTGCTTTCTATGTCCAATTTTCTATTCTCAAACTTCTCCTATGTCCTTCCGGACTGAACGGATCCAATGCCATGCATCATAGTGATGAGCGATGGAAGGATAGTTTTTCATGACTTGAGCCAAATTGGTGCACCTATCCGTGGTGAATGTTTGCACTGGATTGGGATGGCCGGAAAGGTCTTCAAGTTCTTGTAGAAGTCGTGGGAGACAGATTTCGTGTCCTTTTTTTTCAAGAAGCATAGAGTTCCCTCCTCTGGGTTTCCGACTGACTTCAAAATCAAGGACCAAATTACTCGTAATATCCATTACACTGAATCTGCAGATGTAGGCGGAGTATCCTCGACTATCAAATTGGCCATCGCCAGAAAGATGGATTCCTCCTTCATCCAAAATACGGTTCTTGATACGATCCAGAATTTCTGTCCTTTGAATTGTGTAAACCCTCTCTACAGCCGGAGCAACAACATTTTTCACGAGTTGATTGTAACGACGTTCAGAAAAAAATGGAGCATCCAAAACTTTGAAAAGAGCGGAGATTTTCTGAAATCTACTCATAATGGAATTCTATTCTAAAATCTCGTACTGATAGTCTATTGCCAGTCGAAAAAATAGAGACTGCAAGCCGCAAATTTACTTCTTGTTGTTTCTTTCCTGGCTTTCCCTCTCTATCCAACACTTTAGACGATTTCCAAGACCATGAGTGCAAGCAATTAGCACATTGAAACAGAGCCTATGTGAAGATTGAAATAAAAATGACCCCGTTTTATTCTTACTTCTAGAGCTGCACCTTCCTGACGAAGGGTACTATCGGCAGATGTATCAACACCTCTTCTAAGGCATTGCCAGCATTTTGAAATACATGGGAGAAGTTGTTCCCAGTTACACAGAACATTTTGAAATTGTGTGGCCTTGATTTCGTTTGGAGGTTCATCGGGAAGTTGGTAGTCAGGCTGAACTATTACAATAGACTTCTATGGTTTCTAAATCTCACATCAGCTGTATTGTCATCTACGAACTCATCCTCGATTACTATCTCTTCTTCTTCTTGTCCTTGATCTCTCTCTTCTTGGTCGTCTTCAGATTCATCCTGATTTGTAGTTTCGGGAGCAATCCCCTTCTGATAATACAACACTGAGTAAACATAGAAAGCCTGTCTACCTGATAGGGAAGAATCTTCGACCTTGGATTCATCAATTTCTCCGGCGGAAAATGAGAATAGCATATGAATGGACACTGAATCCGGTTGCAATTCAGCAAGAACTGCTTTCCAAGTCTTCTGTTCCATATCTCTCTGTCCTTCGGCACTTGAGTAACTGTCACCAGTTCGCTCTTGAACTTCGATTGATTGCAAAACGCGCAGATTCTGCGGATTTTTCGAGGTGGTGTCATTTCACCAAAATGAGCTTCACAGACAGTTGTTTTTCTATCTCCTTTAGTGGATTCTTTCTTGTGGGTTGCGCCATCTCCTTTTCACGTTTTTCACTTTGTTTTTTTTTGCAATTTTTAGTGTGACTGCTAACATAGTGTGCTGTATTGTTTAGCTGATCATCTTAGCATTTTCCTCTTCTCTACTAGTGAAATAAAAAGATTCACGGTGATAATCGAGTCTCTATTTTTTTCACGCGCAACTCGAAACGAAATTCCCCTTCAAAAGAGCAACTCGAAATTGCACATTGTGGGTCGGTTTTTCGCCTATAACTTTTCTAGACATGATTTTCATGATTTTGTTCAACAGAAACTGCCATTTATTTGAAATTTTGCGTCGATACATATAAAAATATCGAAACTTTTGGAATACTTCTGTCCCCCTTTAAACGATTTGCTCTTGTTTTTCGGAATGGATATTTCAGTTGTCATATGAATTATGTACATTTGTTTTTGTTTTTGCAAAACACCCCAAAAGTTCAAAAAAAATTTGTTTCTCTTTGATTTTACCATTTCCTAAGACTATCATACGCTGCAATAATCGAAGAAATGGCGTTTCTTCTTCCATATGTGTCTTTTTCACCAATTCTCTCTATTCAAAACCGCCATTCACCTTTTTTCTTTTAACCCATCTTTTTGTTTGAACCCATCCCCCTTTTCCTTTTCTATTTCTTTTTTTGTTGTCTTTTCTCTTTTCTCTATCATGTGTTCGTCACTAAATTGTTGTCTCGTGTTGTCTCTATTTTTTTTGCTTTTTTCCCTTTTTCCCGTGTGCGTTTGTGGTCTGATGAGTTTCCGAGATTTTGGCTCCGAGACATTTTGCAACTTGTCATTTTGCATCTACGACATTTGGCAACTCACGTCCATTTCGTAACCGCAATAATTCGCAATCAATATGTTTCGAAATTCCAAACTGAAAGTTTTGCAACCAGCCGCTTCGCAACTTTATAAACTGGTTTCGAAATGACGTGGCGGCAGACTGTCGCGGTGGCAAAACGATCGGCATCAAAATGTCGTAGTTGCGAAGCGACCGGTAGCGAAATGTCGTAGTTTCGGATTGACGTGGTTGCGAAATGTCATAGTTGCGAATTGACGTAGTTGCGAAACGACCGGTAGTGAAACGTCATAGTTGCAAAATGTCGTGGTTGCGAAATGTCCTAGTTGCAAATTGACGTAGTTGCGAAATGTCATAGTTGCGAATTGACGTGGTCGCGAAACGTCATAGTTGCGAAATGTCGTAGTTTCGGATGACGTGGTTGCAAAATGTCGTAGTTGCGAAATGTCGTAGTTGCAAATTGCCGTGGTTGCGAAATGTCATAGTTACGAATTGACGTGGTTGCGAAATTGACGTGGTTGCAAAATGTCGTAGTTGCGAAATGTCATAGTTGCGAATTGACGTAGTTGCGAAACGACCGGTAGTGAAACGTCATAGTTCCAAAATGTCGTGGTTGCAAAATGTCATAGTTGCGAATTGACGTAGTTGCGAAACGACCGGTAGTGAAACGTCATAGTTGCAAAATGTCGTGGTTGCGAAATGTCGTAGTTTCGCATTGACGTGGTTGCGAAATGTCATAGTTGCGAATTGACGTAGTTGCGAAACGACCGGTAGTGAAACGTCATAGTTCCAAAATGTCGTGGTTGCAAAATGTCATAGTTGCGAATTGACGTAGTTGCGAAACGACCGGTAGTGAAACGTCATAGTTCCAAAATGTCGTGGTTGCAAAATGTCATAGTTGCGAATTGACGTAGTTGCGAAACGACCGGTAGTGAAACGTCATAGTTGCAAAACGTCATAGTTGCGAAATGTCGAAGTTTCGGATGACGTGTTTGCAAAATGTCATAGTTGCGAAATGTCGTAGTTGCGAATTGACGTGGTTGCGAAACGTCATAGTTGCGCAATGTCGTAGTTGCGAAGCGACCGGTAGCAAAATGTCATAGTTGCAAAATGTCGTGGTTGCGAAATGTCGTAGTTTCGGATGACGTGGTTGCAAAATGTCGTAGTTGCGAAATATCGTAGTTGCGAATTGACGTGGTTGCGAAACGTCATAGTTGTGAAACGCCGTAGTTGCGAAGCGACCGGTAGCGAAATGTCGTTGTTTCGAATTGACGTGGTTGCGAAATGACAGGTTGCGAAAGTGGGTCATTTTCTTCTTCCTCAATAAATTTTCCCTTATTGTGAAAACCCCCTTATCGCCTGCTGGGTTTTGTTTCCCTTTGAACGGCCCCCCCCCTACGTCTTTTCGTCTTTTTTCTTTCCGGCGGGGGTTTCCCCACTCGTCCTCTTCATCATTTTTCTCTTTTCGAGAAAGCCTCCTCCACCCTTTGCTAGTCCATTTTTTCTGTGTTGTGTGGCTTACCCTTTCTCGCTTTTCTCCGCTCCCTTTCTTCTTTCTGCCCACACGTTCGTTGATAAATGTGGCCGTCCTCCTTTCTGCTCTCTTCTCTGGTTGTGTTGTGCTCCCCCTTTCTTCTGCTTTTTTCAAATTTTCTTCAAATTACGTTTTTTCGGCAGATGAGTTTAGTTTGAGAACATTTTCTCTTCATGACTGCATTACGGGGCATTATTTATATGAAATTTTTTTAGTTGAAAAAAGTGAGATATTTCGAGTCTAAAAAATGGGTTCTTATCATCCGATTTTTATGAATTTTCAAGAAATTATAAATCAAATATAGCACTAAATTTTTGTAATTGACCACTTTTGTCTATAACCCCAACTTCTCGACTTTTCCTCATTTTATGTCTGTTTACAAGAAACGCGACGTTTTCTTATTAACAGGCGCCATGACGAGTAGACGATATCCAACACTGAAAAGAAACGGTAACGAGAAGGAGGAAGATACGGATGAAACAAAAAAAGTTAGTTAACTTTTGTACATGTCTAGGGATTAGAATGAATATACTCACTGAAAACTTGATTTCAATTCTCGGTTCATTTCAGAGCAAAACGTCGCCAAGCACTTCCACAGAGGTCTCCGTTGCTCAACCACAGTCTTCTACATCTGGCTTTGCTGATGCATTGAACTCCAAAACTGCTCCGTATCTCGAAAATTTTCTTCCCGGTAACACAGTATTTGGGCAAGCTGAGGGACCCAAACTTGGTACTCCACAAGATGAAGCTGCTAAAAGCGGTGAAGAGCAGGGAACGGATCAATCTGAAAAGGTGGGATGAGTTTTATTGTTGGCATGGTCGATAGAAAATTTTCGGTGCATAAAGTACCGGCCAGTAAAATGACAAATTTAGAGGTTTTGAAAAAATATAGACTCGCCACGAAAGCTTGTGGTTACATTTTTCAACCTAAAACACCGGCTCCGGGACATATCAAAACTAAACTTTTGAAACTCAAAATTTGGTGCTTTCGCTCCGGGCCGTTGCAGTCAGACATTTCGCAGCTGGACATTTCGCAACTGGACGTTTCGCAGCCAGACGTTTCGCAACCAAAAATGCACTATTTTTTGCTGAAAACGGCTGTAAACGTATGCAAAATGAACAATTAACAATGACAATTGTCATTGTCATTTATTATTGTAAAATTTGCTGTCATTTTGAAGGGAGAGTCCACTAATTCAGATTTTTGAAATTTTCATACCAATCGACGTAGAATTACTAAAAGATCAACTAATTCTCTTGGAGCGTAGTCCAACAATCGCTCCTTCGAAAGATATAGGCCAAAAACAGCCGCAAAATTAGTACTGAGAGTGTGCAGATTTTCACGTTGCACACTCTACGAAATTGAAAGTTAAAAACGTGTGATTCTGCACACTCTCAGTACTAATTTTTGGTCTGTTTTTGGCCTATATCTTTTGAAGGAGCAATTTTTGGACTAGGCTCCAAGAGAATTTGTTGGTCTTTCAGAAATTCTACGTCGAATGATATCAAAATCTCCAAACTTTTGGAATTAGTGTACTCCCCCTATAAGGCATTCTCATACTCAGTTGCAGGATGATTTTGAGAATCTGAAATTCTGGAGTTCAAAAATGTCTTTTTTCAGGGCCAAAACTCCAATAACATCTCTGCACGGCACGCGTCAGTAGAAGGATCTGCCCTTGCACCGCGTCTATTTTCTACATCGTGGGATGTTGCTCCGGTACTTTCTAATGCAAAAAGTTTTACTGATGCAACCCTTGGCGATGTTATCGAATCCTCAGAATCGACTAGCTTTTCTTCTAAGTTTTCGGATCTTTCTGAAACGGACAAACAAGACATTCGTGATGTTGTCGGGAAACTTCTAAAATCTGTGGAAAACTCATTTTTGTTGAAGTCAGCTCCACGACCAGTTTTTACTCTTCGAGATGCCATCAAGGACTTTGGACCGCCTTCTGAAACTGACGATCAGGTGGTGAAGGCCATTGTAGAAGAACTGGTGACAACAGTTGAAGGCTCATCTGACAATCAAGAAAATTGTACCATTGCACCATATTCAACTTCCCCCACAACTGATGTTCAAACTGAAAATCCGGCAATTCTAAAACTTCTAGCCGCCATGGAAGAGTTAAAAATCAGTTTACCAAACTCAACTCAAGGAATGAAGGAGAATGACTTGAAAGCACTTGCCATTTTTTCAAGCACTATGAAAAATTGTGCCCATCAAATTGATGTCCTTACTGCCCAGGTTCCAAAAAAAGGCACTCGAGAATACTCCGTCATCTCCGATTTCCGATCTTACCGTACTGGAATTTATCTGCAAGCTTTGCAAGAAAAAGAAGCTTTCATTGGTTACAAGAACTTCTGCAAGCAGCTGAATAGGGAGGCTATCAATTACGATGAGTTTCAATTTCTGTTCTGGTTGTTCTACAATGGAGAAAAGGACATCGAGGTGGATATATCGTAAGTTGTTTTCTTATTTTTGATGCGTACTAAAACTTTTTCATTTCAGCCAGCGCCGTAGAAATTGTCCAGAATTGCTTGATATTCCAGAGGACGCAGCAAGAATGATTTTCGAAAAACTAGACTTTTTCAACCAGTAAGTTTGAAGGGGGAACATGATCTCAGAATCTCAGAATTTCACAAGGGAAATGTTTTAACATGGGGGTTGAGATTTTTCTAAAAGTTCGCTTATTTGTACTATTTGCTGAAAAACATGATACAATTATAAGCTGCCCGGTTATTGTTTGAGAACTCAAAGTCGGCTCTCAAAGTGTTTTCAGTACTAAAATTTACGGACGAATTCGAGTATAGGACTCAAAACACCTTTTTAGAAGTCTTCTCACTCAAATACTTCTGAAAATGTGTTTTTTTATGTGATGGAACTCATTTTGGAACAATATTAAACATTATAATTTTTTCAAAAATTTCCATATGTCCCAATCCCAGGTGTTTATCGAAATTTCAAAGGAAAAAATTTCAAACTTTGAAAAAACACTTTTTACCTGTTTTTATGATCAAACAACGGGTTTCTACAAAACTTCCTTTGAATATGCTATATCTTTTGAAGAACTACTGAAAATAGGCTCAAAATTGTTGGTTTACATGTTGATATTGCTGTTCCAGCTTGATAGGCAATATTCCAACCAAGAATAATAAAGAATGCGCAATTTATTTTTCCAAAATTCACAAATCTAGAATCTTTCGATTATACTATTCGAACCGCCCAAAAACTTTTTTGGTGAGTTTGGGCAGCTAAAAATTTTACCAACGAAAAAAATTGGCAGCTCATTGAGAATTCACGCTGTAACTGAGCAACTCCAAAAATGAGCAAAGTACTCAAACATGATCAAAACATCAAAGTTAGACTGTTTTCAAGCCAAATTTATCATTTTTGACTCGAAAAAATTTCACTTTTTGGGACCCAAAGTGCCGAATCACCCAATTTCTGGGGTGTCCTATCATTATGACGCGGCCAAAAAAGTGAGTTTCGACCGCTGTGTGCTCCAAAATGGCTCAAATCGTTTGAAATTTTCCTGCCTAGGTTTTGTGACATGCTGAATAAAACGGCAATAACAGATTTCCAATTACTATTTCGGTTGCCTCGAAACCCGTCTTTTAGAGGGGTGTCCTATCTTTATGACGCGCACTGTAGTACAAATGTGCAGACTATCAGAAAAATTTAGGGTTGACCATTTTAGAATGAGAAAGTCCTATCACCTCCTATTTTTTCAGACTCAAAATGCGTGCTGTCTGCAGGGGATTGAGAGAATTCATCAGCACGGAGGTCCGCCACGTTGTCGATCACTATACGGTCGACATGAGCTTGAACGTGACGAAACTCATTTTTGACGGAAGAACTGTAGAATTCACTAAAGGAAACCACGTTTTGGCAGCATTGACCAGTGTCAGTGACATGCTAAACATGGAGAAGACTGTATTCAAAAAACTGGAGTTCAAGAATTCTGCGACACAGCCTCCAATCTGGAACCATCTGATTCCATCTTCCGATGAAATGCAACGAAAAGGATTTCTATTCCAAGCTGAAACTCTAGAATTTTCCAATTTGGATATCTTTTCGTTAATAGTTGGACTTCGATTGAGTATCAACAAACACATGGAAAACCTGAAATTTGCATTTTTCGGTCAACACCTTCGCGGTTATTCATTCATTCAAGGCCATATTCGAGACGTTATGATAGGTCCACATTGGAAGAATGTGAAGACATTTGAATGCAACGCCACGATGGATTACGATACGTGGCAGGGGATCGAGAAAAGCAGTTTGAGAGTCTTCAAAATTGTCTACAATCCTAACAATGATCAATTGATATCCATGCATTCGGTAAGTGAAATTTTAACAAGTAAAGTATTTGTGGTTGTGGTCATAGCTCGTTTTTGAAAAAAAATTAGCCGGGTTTCATTTCGAAGTTGAATTTCCTATAGTCAAAAGTATCATGAGCCTTACTTTCAGGAAAATTTCAATCCGCAAACACAAAAACGTTGCTTGTAAATTTTTTTTTAATTTATCAAAATTTTTCAGGCGCTGTTGCAATCGGAACATTTTGAGGAAGGAGAAATCACCATCGAGGGGCAGCTTCTTCATAACATTCTTTCCCTCGGGAAGCATTTTGGGACCGAGCCACCACTAGGGAGAGTTATTAGCTATGAAGGATTGGTACAGTACCCAAATTCCACGGATGCGCTTTCAATGATAGTGACTAATGAGAAAATTTTGTTTGCGAGACTCCGAAAATGGACAGGGAAGCATGCTCACTTCACATCTCTAGTATTCCCTAACTAGGAATCAGCAAGATGTTGTGAAATCGGGGTTTCTTGAAATTTTCATTGAGAAACTCTATTTCCCAGTTCCTTTGTATGTACTACAACTTCTTATCGCTTCTTGTCATTTTCTATTCGCCTTATCTGCCTTAAATGTGTTTCAAAAACTGAACAGGATGCCTGAAAAATTTTATACCCTGAAACTTCATGTACTCATTTACTATAGTCACCAAGTGACTCGTCATTTATAAATTTCCCTCCCCCTTTTGTCATTTTCTACCAGTCTCTTTTTTTCCCTTCCCCGTCATTTTACTGACTTTGGTTTCCGCATTGTGTTTGTA
Source organism: Caenorhabditis sinica (assembly GCA_963932045.1). Taxonomy (NCBI): domain Eukaryota; kingdom Metazoa; phylum Nematoda; class Chromadorea; order Rhabditida; family Rhabditidae; genus Caenorhabditis; species Caenorhabditis sinica. The sequence goes on from OZ009938.1 coordinate 25,438,119, forward strand.
ACTTGTCCTCCAATTCCATTTTTTAGTCCCATTTTTCATGAACACATTCCTTATATTCTGAATAAAATTAACCTTGTCTGCATTTCTGGTAAACACCAAATCGATGGCTACAAACACAAGTGATAGTTTAAGGTATTTGGCATGACTCGAATCCAAATTCGTTTTCTGTATGACGGAACAATTGCGGAAATCGAGAAAAAGGAAAAAAATCAAACAGGGCGGAGGCAGTTAAGTTTCTCTGTCGTCATTCGTCTTCCTATCATCATGTCTATCGCACTTTCCGATGAAGGTTATATACACACGGTGTACTTTCCAACAGTCGTCATTCTGCAGAAATTTGTGTACTAACCGCGCCGACTTCCTTCCCAGACACTGCTATTTTCCACTTTATAAAAACGTATTAGTTGAAATTTTGACTCCTAGACATTTCGCAACCAGTCGTTTTGCCACTGAGACATTTCGCAACTACGTCATTTCAAAACCACAAAATCCAGGATTTGCTTTCTTACGAAATCCAGGAAAGTTCACGTTAAAATCACCAACTTTGCGAATATACGCTATAACCGGGAATAGTTCACAATACCCTCAACCCCATACAACTTTAATGAACGTGAAGTGAACTAAATCATAGAGTTGCGAAACGTCCGTTTTCAAAATGTCTTTGTTGCAAAAAGTCGCGGTTGCGAAATGAACGTGAGTTGCGAAATGTCGCAGTTGCGTAACAACTAGTGGCGAAATGTCCCGGAGCTGAAATGTTGGACCCCACGGGTTGGCATTATTTTTGATGGATGAGTTACACTTAATTTTTTCAAAAAAAAAAAAAATCTATGAAAACCGAATAGAAATTTCTGAATATTCGCAATTTTAGGTAGATTGATTTTTTCTGATTAATAGTCTGAGTACTTATTCCTAAATATACGGTGTTCTCTTCAATTATGCCTACGCCTGTTTATTTTTAAAACACACGTAGAAATCTAATGTAAAGGTCTCATTATCAAAATCAACTGATAAACTTGGGTTGTCAGTGGGGTACAATTGTGGCTTTCTATTGTTAGTGGTCATATTGTTAAACTTTGTTTGATGTATGACGTTCAAGTTGTTGGGGTAGTCCGGGAGAGATAATAGAGAAGTACACAACCCGGACCCAGTTCTCACTAGAACACAACGTTTATTTTGATCCTCTCTTGCTGCCCTTCCCTTCTCTTTTTTTTTTCTTCTCGGAGAGGCGGCTGTCGTTTTTGATCATTTTCAAATTCTCGAAATCTCAGAATCTCAAAACGTATACTTTTCAAAGCATTTTAGCAGTTTCAAATTCTATTTTACAAAAGTTTATCAAAATTTTGGGAATGCTTGGGAATTTCTGTTTTCAAAACATCTGCTTAATAAAACTCATCTTACCTTCTCAGATTGATCCGCTCCCTCCTCTTCAATACAACCGTTTTCAGCAGCTTTATCTTGTGGAATACCACGTTCGGGTCCGTCTTAAAATCTTAGAATGTAGTAAACTTTTGACAGGAAAAAACCAGCTTTTGGGGTGGGATAGGGGTTCAAATTTATCATTTTCATCTTTGTTGGACGCTATACATGAAAATTGTCAACTACATAGTGAAAGATCTAGAATTGATGCTTATGACCACAAAACTTCAGATTAAATGGACAAATTTCCGCCAGAATAGGCGTTTTTCTACGGAACATTTTTCAAATTTATAAGCTTTCAAGTGGTACTAAACCATTGCTTGTTATTCTGCTTCTACTGCAATTCCCTATTTTTTTAATTCCTTTTCTCTATCGACTATCTATATTCTGTTTTTTGAGTCCGTACTTATCAATGAAGAACAAGGTGAGTAAGTTTTCCAGGTTGTTCCTCTACTAGGATAACTGATTCAACTGTCCATCAAATGGGCATGTGTTTCTGTTGTTTACGTAGAGAAAGAGCCGTTTTTTATGATAATTTTTATAATAATTATATTTTCAGATTTTTCAGTCATCATAATTTTGGAGAAGTTAAGTTAAAGGAGTAATTCAAACATCCATTGTGTCTTCCTCCCGAGTACTTTTTCTTGAACCAAAATTTTCATCTATTCTCCTCTCAAACGCCACAAATGAACAAAGTTCACTTTCTCTCTATATTTAGTCTCTTCTTCTTTTTTCAAAACCGCAATGCAACGACAGCAAAAAAGAACTAGGGGTGGCGCCAGGGAAAAACTTCTGTTTCACTGTCTGCGTCTCTCCCGCGCGCCCCTGCACTGCGGGGACGACGCCTGCCCTCTGGAATTAGTTCTGTTTTTATTCATATTCTGGCGAGATGCGGAGAGCCCAGTTGATCAAGGATTCAGTGGAGAGAGCTGTACTCATTTCGGGAGATCTCTGCCAATTTGTCGCAGGGGAGCCGAACGAATACGAATGTGGTCGAGGAGCCCATACCATTGAAATTGGCCCAACCAAATGGTAATTATATATAATAACTAGGTCCCTTCAAAATCAAATTTTTACAGGACTTTGGATTTCTTCTTCGACCTCGACACCCAACATTACTCTCTATTTTTGAGGGTCAAGAACAATTCCCAGACAGAGGGACTGGCCAAGATCACAGTGAAGTACCGTGGGATTGACTACTGCTCCCTGACAAATGGTTATCTACCACACCGCGATGAGATCAGGCGACTTGCGAGGGAATCTACCGAGGACATTGTATATGATGTACATGAGCGCATGACTACAGGACGAGACTTTCTAGTCCAAGTTGAGCTCCTTCAAGATTCACCAGTTCTCCAACTCTCACCATACCACGAATGGCCAACTAGCCACTCTGATGTAGTCCTGCAATTTGGGGACGGCGAGATCTACTCGACAATTGAGTATATTCGCGCCAAGATTCCATTTCTGGCGGAAGGATGGAATCCTGATAAGACATGGGCCGAGATGGCCGTCATGTCTGGCTTCAACCGTGGAGAGTTCATTGCACTTTTGGATGTGCTGGATGGCAAGGACATCACTGGTTAGTTCAAAGGAAGATTCCGGACAAAATTTTTGTTTTGCTTCGAAATATGTAAAATTTTGTGCTGATTCCGAATATGATAGTGAACCAAGCAAAAGAAAATTTGACCGGAATCCTCCTGTAATACTTATTTTCTATACCTTCTTAGTCTTTACATTGGTTATTTTCAGACGAAATCTCTGCAATGCGCCTTGGAGAATTAGCCAATCTCCTCAAGTTGGAAGATGTTCTGGGCAAAGCTAAGGAGTACCTCAAGACTCATGGACCGGTATATTTTAGAAATTGGGAAAATTCAACACTATTCCATTTTCCAGAGAGTTCTGCTCGACAAACCATCTCGTCGTCAGACCATCTACCCATTTGGAGTTCGTGGATTCATCAAATACTAGCAAGGTACAACACCACTTTCTAAAATTCTGAGCCTGAAATTCTCCCATTTCTGATGCTTCTATCTTCACCTTTTAGATTACCAATTTTCTCTTTTTTTTTGTTTCTTTCATCTTTTTAGTCTCTTTTGTAGTACCTATCGTTTCATGAAACTTTTCCTGTTCTATTTCCCCTGTCCTTTTTTTTCTTAGTTTTCTTTTTAGTCCCTTTCTTAGTAAATATCACTTCCTTTTTAGAACTTTAAATGTCCACCTGTTCCATTTTCTCGGTGTTCCAGCCAACTTTCGGCTTTTTTCTGTAGAATTCCTTATTTTCCCGATGTTCACTCCTCTTCCCCGTTCCCTTCAAAATTCTCTAATTTGCACATTCCCACCCATCACATATTCCTGACAACCGTTTTCTTACCTCGATTACTCATTAGCAATGTGATCAAGTATTACCACTGCATTCCTGTATCCCCATCTCAAAGTGTGTTTTCTGACCTACAGTAGTCTATCATTCCTTCCTCGTCTTCTTCCTGTCTCTCAATGTCAGAATCCGTCTCTTCAAAAAAATAAAGATCATTTACTCGATCAAAAACTACACTTAATTTGATCCTATTTCATTGAAACACGACTCTCTGCATGCGCATCAAACATGGTATCATGTTTTTGTTTTTCTCGGAAGTGACATTCTCTTTTCCCCCTTTTTCGTTTTCTACTTTTTTCTTCTTCATCACCTCATAGCGCCGCTCTCGTAAATAAAACAAGAGAGGGACGCTGGCAGCAACACTCACACGGGCACACACACTTTTCAATGCCTCCAGCCTTCACTCATTCCATCAACAACCACGAAAAAAGGGGAGACTCGACACATAATCTATTCACCTCCACACTGGTAAAGAACACGGCCAAACCGCTGGCCGGCGGGGGGACTCGGGGCGCCTTATTCAGAATGTCAGCGTCTATCTTTCGTCGCTCTCTTGTTTTCTCCTGCTTGTCTGAGTCTCGTGGGATGAGAGCAGAGAAGTGGACAACACTGTCTGAAACTCTTAGTTTATAGTTTTCTATCAGCCAAAAATAGAAGAGGGGGGGGGGTTTCTCACATCATCAACCAAACACACACCAACGGAAACACAAAAAAAGGGTGGCCGGGAGAGGGGACTTTCTACTCTTATGCCTGTCTGAATCTCGTGGTGGTGAGGGAGAGAAGTGGAAAACACTCTCTGAAACTTTTTGTTCATAGTTTTCTATCAGCCAAACCGAGAAAAAGGGGGGGGGGTTCTCACATCATCAACCAAACACACAGATTGCAGGTCGGGGGAGATAGGCATTCTGCCGTTTATATTTCATTTCATCAAATAAACATAAACCAACGGAAACGCAGAAAAAGTGAGAGCAGCGTGTTGATGTTGGCGTTGATGAAGATTGGAAAAAGGGGAGAACGGGTCGAGAAAAAAGGGGGAAAGGAATGAAATAGGAATTGGAAGGTTAACAAATCGCAAAGGGGGGGGGGATAAGGAGGTCCTAATTGAAAAGTAGAATGAAGAAAACTTCTTCTGAGGAAAAGATCACAGAAATTGGAGACTGGTAATAATGATATCTACAGTAACCTTCTCAGAGTTTCATCAAATCAACATTACCGTAACCCTATCAGTGGATGGAAAACAGTCTTCATAATTCAGTAACCTCAAATTGTTCTGCACATGACTGTCAGACAGGGTGGAGTAACTATCTGTGACTTCCAACTATCATGACAAATCCACTTTCCGGTAAAAGCTATGCACACAACTGTAATTTTCAACAGTCGTTATTGTGCTGCAACTTGTGTGCTAACTATGATGGTCTTTTTTTCAAAACTTCAGTCTGCTATACTTTTGAAGATATGCTTCATAATCTGTTTTATCACACCTTTAAAACCATTTGTAATGAGTAAGTTTTTTGTTATTCCTCTGCCAGACTGATTAGTTCCGCTGTCTACTGTCTCCCAGATGAATAGGCACATGCTTCAATTGTTTTGGCGGAGATATAACAGTTTTTTTTGTTTTGTGAGTACTCAATATTTTCAGATTTTCTAATGAAAATCACTCATTATCCATTTTTCAGCACCTTTTTTGAATCCAAACCTTTATTCGTTTCCAAAAAAAAAACGCAATTGAACAAAGTTCGATCTCTCCCCCCTTTTGATCTTATCTTCTTTTTTCGCCGAAAAAAGTCTTGTTGTCACAATAACATCAAAGTCGGGGCGACGCGACGGAAAAGTTCCTACTCTCTTGTCTGCGTCTCTGTTGTGCGTGTGTGTATATGTTTTCCGTTGCCCGCTGGGGACGACGCCTGCCCTCTGAAACTAGAAAATCTTTTTTCATATTCTCTCGTGATGAATGAGCCGAAGATTCGTAAGCACACCTTGTACTGTAAGGTTCATAGTGATGGAAATATCTATGGTCCTCACAGTAAGGATGACCCGTATACCTGCCTGACGAGGAAAATAGGCCCAACTAAATGGTGAGTATTGTCAATTCAAGCTTACGAAATTTCTGATTTTCTTACAGGCGCCTCGACTGGATCAGAGACCAAAATACAAACCGTCGGAGTTTGGTTTTGATTGGTCAAAACCTGACCAATAATGCGGACATGGTCCGTGTCATAATCAGGAAACAAGGATCCAGCTTCGAGGAAAGGATGTGGAGTATTCATGTTTGCCCCGAAATCTACAATGAACAAGGCTCACATGTATTGCATCCCATTTGTGGTATGGGGTTTTGGATTAGACTAGGCTCAAAAAAACCAGCAGAAAAATCTAAGGTATACCCCAAAACGATTTTTGCTACCATTAGGTCGTTTTGGAGAAAATCGACTTTAAACAAAATTTTCAAAAATTTTAAAATTTTAAGTTCAAACAAACACAACTTTGTTCGTTTGTGCTCAATTTCAGTAAACTAAAATGCATATTGTAGCTTAATATGTTTAAAATATTGTGCAAAAGACAACTAAACTCAATTCTATTTCACTAAAAAGTTATAAGCCGAAAAGCAAACTCGCTCTATTGACAACTTGAACCGAGAAAGAATTCCAACCACCAGAATGTTTTGAAACATGTCTCAAACAATTTTTCATGCTTAAATTACTATTGACACTTGTTTCCAGAAAATTTTAACCATACATTTTGATTTCTGACAAGTTTGAAAAAATCGATTTTTGTGAAATTTTAAAAAAAGTTAATTTTTGAAAGCAAGTCTGTACAGGATGTAAAAGTTTACTTTATAGCATATTTTTAGCCTTGTTTTCAGCTTCAAAATGCGCTATTGATCCACAAATAAAATCAAGTTTGAAGCTAGTTATGGTCTCTGGAAGTCTACAGGTCGAATTCCGTAGTGGTTGAGAAAATCGAAAAAATGAAAATCAAGTTAGAGACTCAAATTTTTTTGCATCATGTAGGGTTTTTGATTTAAAACAATGCTTTCAACTGCAACTTTCCCTCATCTATTTCTCTTCCTGCCATAAATCAAAATTTTTAAATGACAACCAAACATAGCGAAGAATTACAGAATATCTCAATTTATGGCAGGAAGATGAAGAGATGAGGGAGAGTTGCAGTTAAAAACAATGTTTTAAATTGAAAACCCTACATGATGCAAAAAAATTTGAGTCTCTAACTTGATTTTCATTTTTTCGGTTTTCTCAACCACTACAGAATCCAACCTGTAGACTTCCAGAGACCGTAACTAGCTTCAAACTCAATATTATTTGTAGATCAAAAGCGCATTCAGAAGCTGAAAACAAGGCAAAAAATATGCCATAAAGTAAACTTTTACATCCTGTACAGACTTGCTTTCAAAAATTAACTTTTTTTAAAATTTCACAAAAATCGATTTTTTCAAACTTGTCAGAAATCAAAATGTATGGTTAAAATTTTCTGAAAACAAGTGTCAATAGTAATTTAAGCATGAAAAATTGTTTGAGACATGTTTCAAAATATTCTGGTGGTTGGAACTCTTTCTAGGTTCAAGTTGTCAATAGAGCGAGTTTGCTTTTCGGCTCATAACTTTTTAGTGAAATAGAATTGAGTTTAGTTGTTTTTTGCACAATATTTTACACATATTAAGCTACAATATGCACTTTAGCTTACTAAGATTGAGCAATAACGAACAAAGTTGTGTTTGTTTGAACTTGAAATTTTAAAATTTTTGAAAATTTTGGTTAAAGTCGATTTTCTCGAAAACGACCTAATGGTAGCAAAAATCGTTTTGGGGTATACCTTAGATTTTCTTGCTGGTTCTTTTGAGCCTAGTCTCAGCCAAAACCCGATACCACAAATGGGATGCAATACATGTCAGTTCAAGGTCACTTTCGAATAACCTTCGATGTTGAAGAGCACATTCAAGGTTTTCCCACTACTTTCCATGTGAAAATCAAGCTTTTGGAGAACACAACTGCTCCTCGCAGAATGCTCAATGAGTGGCCAACTTCTGAAACGGACTGCGGCGTGGAGTTCAGTGGAGAGCAGCACTTATTTATGAAAAAGAGTATTTTCGACACCGCTGCCCCGCGTTTTAGAGAGATTCTGATCGAAAAGGGCGACTCGTGGTTCACGTGGGACAAACCGACTTGTAGTTTCTTGGAACTACTCTACGTTACCACTGGAGCAAATTCAGTGTGCAGTAAGTTCTTCAATTTTTTTCCTAGAGATTTCGAGAGGTTTTCTGAGATTCTGAGCTAAAATTTTTTTCAACTTTTCACCTACAGTATCGTTTCAGAGCACAACGTCAACGGACTTCTCAAACTCGCAAAAGAAGTCAAGAATGATGTGGTTGTTGCCAAGTGTGAGGAGTTCGTGGCAAAAGAGAAAGAGGTGTGTTCGGAAGTTTGAAAATTTTCAAAAATCATAGATTTTTTCAGGAAAAAGAACGTCACGAGCAATTTCTTCAACGTGCCAATTACCTCAACCGTGACTCCAATGTAACTTTCCATCCATTTTCGTGAACGAGATGCGCCCCGATCCGATCGTTCTCTTATTTTTCATGTCTGACCCAGTCTATCCATTTCTCAAACTCGAGCACTTCTACTGCCAACTTTTAGATTCCCAATTTTTCCTTTTCTTAGTTTCTGTCATCTTCCTAGTCTCTTTACAAGTAAGTATCACTTCCTTTTTTGAATTTTCCATGTGAACCATTTCCATGTTTCCGGTATTTTCTTCTGAATCTCGATCTTACTGTAGAATCCTTTTTTTTTGAAACGTTCACCTGTTCCATGTTCTCGGTTTTCTTCCCATCTTCCCGCTTTTTTACTGTAGAATTCCTTATTTTCCCGATGTTCACTCCCCTTCCCAGTTCCCTTCAAAATCCGCCATATTGCATATTCCTTCCCATAACATATTCCTGACAACCGTTTCTTACCTCAATTACTCGTTCGCAATGTGTTCAAGAATTTCTACTGCATTCCTATACCCCCCCCCCCCCCCCCATCTCAAAGTATGTTTTCTGACCTACAGTACTCTATCATTCCTTCTCCTTCTTTTTCTTGTCTCTCAAAGTCTGTCTCCTCGGAATCCGTCTCTGCAAAAAATGAAGATCATTTACTCGATCGAAAACTACTCTTCATTTGATCCTATTTCATTGAAAAACGACTCTCCGCCTGCGCGCAGCCGTATCAAATATGGTAGCATGTTTTTGTTTTTCTCGGAAGTGACATTCTCTTTTTCTCCTTTCTCGTCTTCTTCTTTTTTCTTCTTCATCACCTCATCGCGCCGCTCTCGTAAATAAAACGAGAGGGACGCTGGCAGCAACATGCATACGGGCACACACACTATTCCATGCCTCTAGCCTTCACTCATTCCATCAACAACCACGAAAAAAAGGAGAGACTCGACACATAATCTATTCACCTCCACACTGGTAAAGAACACGACCAAACCGATGGCCGGCGGGGGACTCGGGGGCGCCTTTTTTGTCGCTCTCTCGCCTGGTTTTCTCTTCAGTTTCTATAATATCTACACTTCTGCCTGTCTGAGTCTCATGGGGGCCAGAGGAGTGGACAACCAACACTCTCTGAAACTCTTTGTTTATAGTTTTCTATCAGCCGAAACGAGAGGAGAGGGGGGGGGGGGGGTGGTTCTCACATCATCAACCAAACACACACCAACGGAAACACAAAAAGAGGGAGACTGGAAGAGGGGAGGGGGACTTTCTGCAGATGAAAAAAGGTAGGGGGAGGCAAAAAAGAAAAGTAACAAAAAATTGAAAGGGAAGTTGAAGATTAATGATGATGAGAAGATAAAAGATGGGGGGGGGGGGCTGATCATAGAACACTCATTTAGGGAGTTTGGAATAATGGGTAAAAACAAGACTACTGCACCTACAGTAACCATATTTTTGATGATTGAACTTTCACTAGAGTACCATTCGGATCTGAGAAATGGTGTAATAGACAGTGAGAAGAAATCCGCAGCACAAATATGGAGCTCTTCAAAATTTTCCCAGAGACATCTCTGGGGCAATCTAGAAACACCTGAAACAATTGGAAATCCGCTGGTTACTAACTGGGATGACCGTATTTTGAAGCGGTTTCATTCAGGCAGTTGCTCGAAAAGGAAAATGTGATGGGATACGTTAAATTGAGTGTATTTTCGGAGCTTGTTTTCAGAATTTTCAAATTTCCTTTAGGAAACAGCCCTCAAATCCTCGAAAGATTGGAACTTTTTGAAATTTCTATCGTTGACACCTTTTTCCTTTTCAAAAATATGAGATTTTTTGCAATTTTGATTTTTGCCTCCTTCACCCAAAAGTTTGAAGTTTTCAAAAACCTGAAATTAAAAAAAGCAGTCAGTGTTAGGTGTCACAAATTTCAGAAGTGGAAACTGCCAAGAACTCTGGAACACCTTGTCTGAAGATGCACTTTTTGTTGAGAAATTGTACAATTTTCACTTTCAAGGTGTTTCTAGATAATCACTTTCAAAAAGTTCTAAACTTCCGAGGTGTTGCGGATTCCATTTTAGCTTACATAATTTCTTTTTTTTTTCTTAGGCCACCTTTCTTTTCAGTTTTTTCTTCTCTCAAAAATCCACTATTTGTCAACTACCTGTTTGCCTATTTTTAACCTTGATCATCATTTCAAACTATTTTTTCTTCTATTTTCTTGCTGTGTGCTTCTGAATCTCATTCCTTCTATACTTTCTTTTTCCTTTGTGTATTTTACAGTTTTGTGTGGTCCAAACTGTTCCCTATTATTTGATTAATGAAGCTTATTCACTATGACATCAATTTTCCAAATACACACTTTCTCTTTCTTCTTCTTCTGTCTCTGCACATCTCCTTGCCCACAACGCCGGAAAAACAAGAGCTCCTTTTTCTCGACTTCATCTATTGAGCCGACCAAGAGAGAAAAAGAGACCTTCTCTCTTCTTGCTCATTCGACACTCAACACACAGCCACACTCCGCGAACGACAGAGGACCTTGGGCGACTGCTTGAGCAAAAGAAGGGAGCCCTGGTTGAGCAACAGAGAAGAGCTGTCCGTCCTTCTTCTCCTCGCCCGTGGCTCTTTTTTGCCCTCTTCATCTTCTTGGGGCTCCTTTCTCCATATTCAGAGCACACAGCCACAACTCATTGAGCAAGAAGGAAGGGAGGTGGGGGGGGGGGGGGTCCAGGACGGCTGCTCGGGGAGAGGAGCTCTCCGTCCCTCTTTCTCTCTCACGTCCTTCTCGTCCGGTGCTCTTTTCCGCACACACAGAGCACACAGCCATAACTCATTGAGCAGCAGAGGACGTCGGACAAGGGACAGAGCTCGAACAAGGACACCTGCTCGGTGAGCAGAAGAGCGCCCCCCCCCCTTCTCTTCCTCTCTCTTTCTCTCTTTTTCTCCCTTCCGTACACTCTCACATATCAAAATTTCCTCTTCGCCTTCTTCACTATTTTCCCTACCCTCTTCTTCTTCTCCTAGCCGGCCAGTCTTATCGGAAGATGCCCATCTCTCTTTCTTCTTCCCTCCAAAGAACGAAACATACGTCACCGCCCGGGCAGCGACGACGACAAAGATAATTTGTCATTGAAAAACGGGAGAGGGAGGAAGGAGGACAAGGGGGGGGGGGGGGGGGGCAAAAGAAGAAAGAAAAGAAGATGAGAGAAGATAAGAAAAACACTACTTTGGTGTTCGAGGTTCAGAGTAAAGAATGTAGTGTGAAAGTTGGTCAATAAACATATGGAGGGGGGGGGGGGGTCTTGGAATAGAAAATAACTAGAATCATGTTAAGTATCGGGCTGGAACAAATTTTTTGCACTTAACAGAGCATTTAGTTTTACATCAAAAACGTCTTCTTCGAATTATTAGCGGTCGACTGGCGGTTGGCGGTCATCGGTCGGCGGTCGGAGGTTAGCGGTCGGCGGCCGGAGGTCAAAAATTGGCGGTCGGCGGTCGGAGCTCGGAGGTTGGCGGTTGGTGGTCGGCGGTAGGCGGTCGGTTGGCAGCAAAATTTCACAAATTTCAAAATTTTCCCATCGAACTTTTTTTCATTTTCAATTTTCAAAATGAGCCCATTTTGATGTCTCTAGGTTGATTTTTGATCACTACAGAAAATCGTAAAAATGTTGAAAGTTTGGATAGGGGCAGAGTTATCAAAAACAAACCAAGATACATAGTTTTGGGCTTAATTTGAAGCCCAAAAACAGTAAATTTAAAAAACAATTGACACTCAACATTTTCCATCATATTTCAAAATTCAGGGCATACCCCCCTTACGGTGCTCAAACACACAAAAACATCATGAAAATCAAAAAGTGTGGATTGGGGCAGAGTTTTCGGCAATCAACCTAGAGACATCAATTTGGGCTCATTTTGAATCTTAAAAACATTAGTTTCATCAATCAGCTGACAAACTCAAGATTCACTCCTAAATTTCGAAATCCATCGCAACTGGAAATACCCCTCCTATGGTGCTCGAAATACTCAAATATCATAAAAATCAAAAAGAATTTATTTGAAAACCCAAAAACAGTACATTCAAATTACATAAGATAAACTCAACATTTTCTATCATATTTCAAAATCCAGGGCATGTTCTACAATCGAACACAACAAGATTCATCGTAGAAAGATTAATGTAGGTTCATTGAAAAAAAAGGAGAAAATATCATGACCTGAAGTTTTTTGCAATTCAAGAAACGTTTTTGGAGATGAACATAAGTATGTACTAGTCAAATTATTGGAGATGAGGTCGCCACCGATTTCAATTTTACACAAATCAGTGGAGATTCAAATACACGGAAATCTTGATTCCTTGTAACTTTTCAATATTCAGAAAGTCCTGCACTTTCCAAGTTTCAGGCTTATGTCATTGCTATTTTTTTACATTCCCTAATTTTCCTTGATCCTAGCTCTCCATTTTCTTTCATTTTTTGAGCAGTTGATGTTCTTGAAAAGATCTTCTTGTACACGTCCTCAAACGAATAGCATCTGTGAAGCGGAAACATTCCTTTTTTTTTGAGCTCTAGTCTTTTTTTAGCTTATTTCGTTCCACTCTCTTTTCTTGTTTTATTGAGCTGTTTGAAAGGAATGGCGTCCTCAAAAAGCTCTTTTCTATCTTCTTCATTTTTTTTTTTGAGAATATCTACCATTCAAACGCACTATAGTTGCTCGACAAAAAATGGCTGTTGAGAAGCAGAAGAAAAAGATGATCGAAAAAATGAAAGAGCAAGATAAAACTTCGAAGTCTAATGACAAAACTAAGCATGAGCAATTCGAACTCCGGCAGAAGTCACTAAGTATGATTGATCCAGAAAGGATGGGAAACAATTGAAGTAAACTGAAAATTTTGTAAGTTCATGGACATGCTTGATACACTGGAAACCTATTTTAAAAATCTGAATGAACACTTGCAAAACAAATGAACTATGAATAAGTGTAAAGTGCCACAGTTTTAGCAATTTGCAAAAAAAACCAGCAATTTTCAAATTTTTCGACATGTCTCTTAAATGTTTTACTGCTTTCCAATACTTTCCGTCAGCAACTTCGTTTCTTTCCCATTTCCCCCGTCTTCAGATTCAATTTAGCAGACATTTTTTGGAACATCTTCTCCTTTTCCTAAATGAAATTAGCGGAAAGTTCCTTCTTACATTTTTCTGTAACTCAATTTGGTTTTTTGTCAGTCTTCTGGGACGAAAACTACACTAAAAGCACATTCGTTTTTTTTCGAATGTTTCTCCAACAAATTGCGTTTTACGAATTAGTGATGAAAACAGACAAGGGGAACACAGACAAGGAAAACAGACAAGGGGAACAAAAAAGAATCTATATTGGTGCCTCAGTTTTTAGGTTTATTGGAGACGAACTCGATTCTAAAGCGAAGAAATTACAGACTAGCACTGTGGAAATCGAAGAAATTTTTTTCGGATGATACCGACAAAAGTCCAATAAGCCCTATCAAACGGTTGGGCTTATGGAGGCTGGAATCATCAACCGAATGAACTTCTACTTTCTCAAAATCCAAGATGCCCAGGCTTCCCAATAATTTCCAAGATGACAAAATCACTAGAAGGAAATGAGATGCAATTGGACAGGCATCAACTGTGAGAGATTATATACAATTAGGATGACAAAAAAATGAAAACAAAATGCTTGCAACTTCTAACGTTTTCAGTTGGATATGGTGATTTTCGAGAGTTTAGTGATTTTTTGAGAGTTTAGGTAAATAATTTAGTGTGTTTCAGTTCTTGTGCTCTATTTTTGAAGTTGAAAACTTTTTTCGATGTGTGTGGGAAAGTATTATAGAACGGTACCAAGTTATAATATTTTCTGTACAATTTTTATAGTTTTCTAAATTTGCTAGTTTTCAGGAGGCATGCTATCTCTCCAAAAGAAGATTAAGAATGTCTGAGATTCTGTTGCTATCACAAAGTTCTCAAAAATTCGGGAAATTAAGACATATCTTAATTGCCAGATACTTCCCATTTCCCATTTTTTTAGTTCACGGGTGCTCACTTCCCTTAGTCGTTCCTTCTATTTTCTGGTTTAGGTGAGTTGTATAGAACTTCTGAAAAGGCACGTATTCAGGGACTACTTTGCAAAACGAAACATTTCATATATTCTCTCTGAGCACCAGCTTTTTTTTGCTCAATTTTTCTTCTTTTTTTTTCATTTCTTGGGACACACAATCTTCTTCTTCATTCTGCAGTGTGTTCACGTGAAGGGAGTGTGCTATTTATGACTCTTTCTTCTCCTATGTTCCACTCTGGAGGAGAATTCGAGTTCAGAAATATCTTCAATTTTTTTGGTCTTTGTGTGACTCTATCATCCACATGCAATCTTGAGCAGTGTCATCAATCATTTGGTTTTTTTGGGACGACCCTTGTTTGAAAAGAAAAGTCTCGTCGGTCTTGTGACTGGTCATATTCTGTTTTTTAGTACAGCTGCTGTTCTTCAAGTTGGCTCCTCCCCTTTTCCGTTTTTTAGGCTCCGCCTTCTTTTTGAGCAAGACTCGCATTCCAGTTTTCCCTCAATTTACTTTTCGTTTTCTGGCTGTGTTTTTTGAAGTTCTTTCGGGTATCTCATGTGGTTTCTGATTTTTAAAAAGTACAAAAAGTTTCTTAAAAGTGTTACAGTAACTTTCGAATACCTCCAGTTTTTGCAGGAAGTGAAAAAATGAAAGTGGCGTTTCTACTTTTCGCGCTTTGCGCCCACATAGCTACTGCTAGCTATATGAGGATTTATGGTAATATGACATGCTCTTATCCTATATTTCGATATACATTGAAGGTCATGGAGGATGATATTTTATTGTGAGTTAGAAAATGAGCAATAATCCAGAAAAAAATTGAAATTACAGCGACGACAAACTCCTGATGGTTCCCAAGGAACCCGGATTTTTTCTAGTTAGCTCACCGCATGAATACTCGTTCAGATTCATGGACACTGCAGATGGAAACGTGAGTCAATTTTATCATTTTCTCTAATCAAAGCCCATAATTTTTTTCAGTCCGCCTTTGAAATTCAATTTCTCATCTATCACAACTGCACAGATTACGGAGGAATTCGGTTCTTCAGACAAAAAGTGGCCACGTTTCCAAATGTGCCTGACGGGTGAGCTAACAGAGTTATTTCTTCAAAAATGAATATATAAAAATTGCAGAAAGTACGAAGAGCACTACGACTTTTGCCTAACAAATCGTGGTGTCCAGAAGCCAAAGATTGAATGGTGAATCAGTTGATTCTATAAAATAATTATTATCTCTCTATGTTAGCAATTTCCACTGGCTTTGAGCTTTCAAATTTAGAATCTATAGAACTTTTACACCAGGAACCACTTATTTTTATCTTATTTGTCCAAGTTTCTAAAACTTCAATAAATGAATTTATGTTGTAAGAGTCTTCCAGAATTTTTCGAAATATCACATTTTTTCAGAATTTCAGATTTCTTCAGAATTTCAGAAACGTTCCGCCTGCCTAACGTTCGATATTCTAATCGGATGCGATTAAAAGAAATTGCTCATTCATTTCCAAGCCGATCATTTTCTTGCTCCAAAATTAAGTTTTCCTCCCATGAACATAAGAATTGGTGCCAATTTTTATGATCAAACAATTTTATGATCAACTGAAAAATATGAATTTGTTGAAAAATGAGATGTGATTTTAGTGCAGTTGTCGTCCGAAAAGAATGACAAAAAAACCAATTTAAGTTACTGAAGAATGTACGAAGAAACATTCCTCTAATTTCATTTGGGAAAAGAGAACATCCAAAAAAATGCATAGAAAATTGAATTGGAAGACGGGGGAAATGGCAAAGAAACCTTACTGGCTTCAAGGAATCAGTAAAGCATTCAAGAGACATGTCGGAAAATGTGGAACTGAAAGGGAAGAGATCCTTGATGAACGACATGAAAATTGTTTAAAAAAAGAACAGATGTTAGGAGCTTCACAAAATAAATCTTGATTTTTCCCAACACGCTCTGAAATATATCATCATTGCTGTGGTTTACAAATTTTTCCAGAATTGATGTGCTATTTTTTTTTGTTTTTTTTTTTCAATTCAGTGCAAATTGCTGAAACTGTGGCACATTGTACATATTCGTAGTTCATTTCATTTTAAAGTGGTTATTCAGATTTTTAGAATATGTCTTTTAAGACTTAAAAGTGTTTCCAGAATGTCCATGAATTTTCAAAATTGTCTGTTTTTTCAATTTCATTTTCTTAGGATCAGTCATACTTGCTGCTTTCTGTTGGAGTAAAAATTACTCATGCTTAGTTCTGTCATTCGATTTCAGATCTTCATCTTGCTATTTTTAGCATCTTCTTCTTCTTCTTCTTCTGCTTCTCGTCAGCCATTTTTTGTCAAGCAACTATAGTGCGTCTGAATGGCAGATGTGCTCAAAAAAAGAGGAAGAAGATGGAAAAGAGCTTTTTAAGGGCACCATCCCTTTCAAGCAGCTCAATCAACCACAAAAAAAGAATTGGAACGAAAAAAGCTAAAAAAAAGGACTAGGGAAAAATGGGACGTTTCCGCATCACAGATGCTATTAGTACGTGACAGATGTGAAAGAAAATTTTTTCAAGAACAACATTTTTTTCGGAACTCAAATAAAATGATGTGTGGGGACGACAGACCGGAGCTAAAAAAATGATATGAAAAAAGAAATTAGATTTTTTTGAATATGTGGAATACAACGAGGTTCTACAAACATGAACTTGATCCTGAGAAGCAAATATGTTCTTGTTTACGATGTTCTATGGCACTCCACACTTTTATCTGCTTTTGTTGGAAGCACATTTTCAGTTTCAAAATTTTTTGTTACTGGTAATTTCCCAAACACTTCTATTCAAAGATTAGCAAATGAAGATGAGGTAACAAGCGTTTCTTCATCGTCAAAAATTGACAGAAAAATTATTGAAAGAAATACTCTTCTAACAATAAGACAATAAAGGCAGGGAACGAGAAAAAAAATGAAAAGAGATTTGCAAGAAATGAGAGTTTCAAAAGATAAGCTGACGGTAACTGTTTCAAAAAGTTGATTATTTAGGTTTTCCTGATGCCAATTCGTACGTCTTCTTGTTATAGAAAACCTTGTTCTTTTCAGACTTCGCATCGAGCTCCTTTTGTTTTTCCATATTAATTTTCTGCTTTTGGCGTTGATTTTCTATGTTCTCCTTTGACTTGAGTGCAGAAGCATAGTGTTCTGAAATCATAACTTCGAAATTTTCACTCATCATTTTTCCCCGTGTGAAAACTTGATTATGTACTTGGAGCTCACTAGAAGAGTTTTATTTCACTTCGTAGACAAATTTTCTCTGTAAATTTGGGTATAGACATCATTGACCACAGGCTATCTAGGTATTTTTACAGTCATTTTTACTCACGTGAACTTAGTAGTGGGTCATCAAAGTTCCAGAAAGTACTAAGTTTGTGACGTTTTGTAACATTTCGCCACTTGATTTCGCTACTGCGACGTTTCGCAACTGTGACACTTTGCAATAGACATTTCGCGACATTTCGCAACCAGTCACTTCGCAACAGCGAAATTTTGCAACTGGGACGTTTCGAAAATAGATTTTTAGCTTTTTGAATTGTGGCATCTTTTAGAATTCCCATTGGTTCAAACTGAAAAATAGGTTTCGAAATAGATCGAATTCACAAAAATTTATTGATGTTGCAAACTCGTGAGTTTCAAAATTTCGTAGTTTCGAAACGTCCGGTTTCAAAACGTCAAGTTACAAAATTGACACGAGTTGTAAAATCCATTTCGAAACTTCGCGTGTCGAGACGTTGCGGACCCCAAAAACTAAACTTTAGGAAATTTCCTAGAAGAAGTAATAAAGGCTTCTAAGTCAGCAAAATCAAAACTGGCTAAAAATCTGATGGCCCATAAATGAAATTGAATTCAGAAATGGGAAGACCGCACTTCCGAAATCACAGAAATTCTCTTCTCGTCAGTGGTGTGCGGCGCATTTCAGTTGGGTACAGTTTTGTGGACGGGCCCCATATGTCAAGACAGTGCAAACACCAAGTCTCAGCTTTGTAGTGCACCAGCCGCTTGACAATCGCGCTGTATCAGACATTTCCTAAAATCTCACTCAAAATTTCTGCAACCTAGTATTTGTTTGATTCGTTTTTCAGCTAGTTTTTTTGATTTATCATCAGAAATACATATTTCCAGTAGCACAGATTTCCTAAAAATAGTCAATTTTTTTAAAAACTGGCATTGCAAACTTTGCAGCGAAATTTTAATAAATGTTCGGTGGAGCGCCATTGCAAATAGGATGGTTTGCTAGGTTTTTATATTTTGAGAGACGTGAACATCAAATTTCACGATAAACCACCTAAATTTTTTTCAGAACATGGGGATTACTTGGAGTATCTACAGAAATTGCTTCAGAATTATCAAGGTTAGTTTTGATTTTGTTTATTATGTTTTTGAGCCAAAAAAAATGTGTATATATTTGAGTAAATTTTCTCACAAAGAATGCGCAAATTCTCGTAAGTGAGTTCCTAGCTGTTTCCATAGAGACAAATTTGAGTGGATTACTACAGAAAATTATTAGTGTCTCCTCAAAACTTTTGTTCTGAAAACATCTTAGAACTCGAAGAAAACCAGTTTGACGATGAATATTAGCACTGTATCAGTTTTTGCTGGAAATTTTAGTTTTTCAAAATTTCTGTTTTTTTTTTCAAAAAAAGTTTTTTTTAAAATTAGGTTTTTCAAAAAAGTTGTCCGACCTACAAATTGAAACTTGAAAAATTGCTCATTTAAGAACAACTCCAAAAGCTAAGACTCAAAGAAATGTGAACATTTTTATAGGGATATGATGGATTTTTCACTTTGAGATCCAATAGTTTGGCTCAGGTGTCAATTATGAAAATTTCAAAAACTCTAAAATCTTGGTGTTTTAAGGTTCCTTATCAGATTTCATCAGGATATTATTATCGCGCCGCCGTCCGTTGGCAGTTGGGTTTAAAGGCGCATGGAGTTATTTCAGACGATATCTCGTAAGGGTACGAAAAATGTGTCATGATATTACGATGGACTGATACACGCGAAGTGTGCCTTCTCGCGCAGAGGCGCATTTCTCGTGCCCTAACGAGATATCGTCTGAAATAAGTCCATGCGCTTTTAAACCGAACTGCCAACGGACGGCGGCGCGATAATAGTCATTCATAGATTAAAGTAGATTAATAAGAGAACAAATACTCAACAGTACATTTTCAGATCAACACAAAAAATATCTAGAAATCCAGAAGGAGCAAGAGGTCCTTCACAAAGTACAAAAAGAAGATCAGAGAAACTTAACTGCGGCCAAGCAACAAGCCAAAGAAAATGATGATTTGCGTAGGGAGAAGTTGGCAGAAATGCTATCAAAGATGGCAGAAAATAAGGAGGAAGAAGAGGATTGATCTCTCGATATTTGAAGATGCATTTATAAAAAACCATAATTATCGTATTTTTTAAATTACCCGCTCTTTTACTATTCTATTGCCGCATCATGTCATCTTTTTTCTGTTTCACTAAGTTAGCTAATTGCTCACAAAGATGTGTGCTTCAATTTCATATTTTTCTTTTTAAAGACTTCTTTTTTTGTATAATGTTCAAATCAAATTCTCAAAATTTTCAATCCCAATGTAATACTCGAAACTTTTCAATAGTGTAAATAAAGCAGAACATATTTCAGAATGCAAGCATAGAGAAAATAAACCACATAGGCAAACATATAGGTAGGAATACATAGTTTCGAAAAAAGGACACCAGGGATAGCAAAACATCAGCACCTGTTATAGTAGGAGTATCAGTTTGAAAATCGTGCAAGATGGAGTGAACTCATCTAAATAAAGCGATCGTAGATTCAGATTTCAACTTGTTCAAGTTTCCACTACCATGTCTGCAAACTAGCAAAAAACTCAACACCCAATTTGTCAATTGCTGTCTCAGAATCAGATATAAATTACATTGCACTGCCATTGTTCTATGTGTCCCCATTCTCTCTCGTAATAACGGGGAATAGTGTAAAAGGGGCCACCCCCGTTATCCTGGACCTCTCATTGAATGACGACGGTCTCTCTGTTTGCCCTTCTGATAGAAGATAGATAAGAGAAAGTCGGTGGAATTTGATCACGTCTCCCTTTTCATCTTCCTGTTTCCTCCCCCCCCCCCCCCCCCCTCCTACATTCTTTGTCCAACATAAGGTTCTACGGTCCCCACATCCTTTTCGTTATTCCCAGTTTCACATATTCTGGAGGTTCCTTTATAATTTTGAAAATATTTAATTTAGTTTTTGATCAAAAATGTACTGAAAGTCGTTTATCTCAAAAACCAATCATTACTCAAAAAATGTTTTCACAGTTTCTTACATAACTTTATATGCTTTTACGAAGGATATTACATTTGGCCCAGTAGCGGAAGTACACTCGGAAGTCATTCCAAGTTAGGTTCAAATCGTTTAAATTCAGTTTCACATTCTTTGGTTATTCTATAAAAATGCTCCAGAAATTCTATATTCCACTCATTTGCAGTCATTTTTGAAAATCAGGTGAATGTGAGTTTTTGCAACGTTTGATCTCTGTTAAGATGATTGGTCCAGCTGCATGTCTCCAATTGACAGATGCTGGAATTTTTGTTTTGGCAGAGTGAAAACAGTTTTTTGATTCAAAAATCTATTCGAAAAGACACAGTCAAGTATTTCGCAATACTTCGAAAAAACCAAGAAAGCCTAAACTATACTGACATTACAAATTCAAGAATCCTTTACTTCCTCTCTTGCCAAAAACCAATTGAAAAAATTCAATTTCCATCAAATTGGACAAAATCTTGGAAAATTAGAAGTCGAGGCCGTGGCCGCGGCCGCACTTTTTTGACGTGGAAGAGTTTCAAACACTTTTCGGACGGCATCTTCTATTTCTAATTACTTCCCACTATTCTTTCAAAAACATGGAAGATAATAATGTTCTTGAAAATAACCGCCTGCAACTAATATTGTCGCGTTCCGGGAGAAGATCCGGCGCCGAAAATGTCCAGAAAACAGCCGTAGGCCCGTCGGAGTGGTGAGTGTTTAGTTTTTTAATTTTCATAAAATTGAGATTTGGATTGATTGTAAATTCATTGACCTAACATGAGAAATAATATCAATTTTATAACATCAATTTGCAGGAAACTCAGTTTCGAGCAAAACGAGACAGCCCGCAAGCAATTGGTTCTAAAATACCGCAATGAAGCTCAATCCCACAAAATTGGCTTCATTGGGGTATTGGCTTGGTCTGGCAAGAAACAAAACGGAACAATCAATTGGGTTCAAATAGAAAGTGACGAGCTGGAGAAGGATATAATTTTGAAGCCAGGAACAAAGAAATGGCGTTTCAATGTCTCTGCTGAAAAATATTGGAAACGTCATCGAGTGACTAAATTTCAAATAATTATCATAGTAAGCCTCACTTTTCGACGCGCGATCTTGGAAGACTGGAATTGGTATGATTGGCCAGCCAACCGGGAACCCCATTTGAAGCTTCATTTTGAAGAGGATGGAAAGACTCTCTACCTGAATAAGGAATATTTGACCACTCACTCCAATCAAATGGCGGGAAGCTTGCGCGGGAGCGACGACGACGATGAAAGGCTATTCATTGGTTTTGGATCATATATACTTGTACTGACCCTTAACATCCTCAATGACTCAAAATGGATTAAAGGTGATTGATTCTGACAAAGAATTATGATATTATTTCTAAGTTCTCAGACATTAACGTTATCTTTGCTCTCAACGCCGCCAGAATACTGGGTTTCAATGAGGCGGCACGTAGATGCATGGAATTCATGGAGGCTCGTCAAGAAGTAAGTTCATAACCTATTTTTGCACAGAAAACTTTGCGTAGCTCAAGTGAGAAATCCGTGAGACTGTACAAATTTTGGGAAACTTTGGAAAGTTTTACCTCTGTAGTTATCTAGAAGTTAAAAAAGTTAAAGCTTGTGAGATATTGTAGGAAATTCTCATAAGAAAATGATCATTTTCAGACAAACCCAGTGTTTGCCGCAGCAGTTCGTCTGGTTCCTCAAACTCCGGTCAACGTAGTTATTCAATTACGCTAATCTGCTATATATTTTCTCTGTTCTTGTTTATTATTTTTGTTTCTATCAAGTAACTTTTTATTGTTCCGGTTCATTTCTCAAGTTGTCGTTTGGTTTTTTTCTTGTTCAGTATACATTCCTCACTGTAGCACTTTGTTTTTATCACATGCTCAAATTCTGAATGCTCTCATATAACGAATGATGAAACCTATATTCTCCTAGAAACATTCTTTTCTCAACTTCTTTTTTTTTCTCCCCCTTTCAAAACGACCTTGGTCTTAATTCATGATTTCTCTTCTCAACGCAACATCTTCCACCTAGATAGGGAGACAGCACGAGATAAGATCAATTGGTGGGGGTGAAGACAAGGAGGAAAGTTGATGCTACCCTTCTATGGGAGACCTCTCTTCCTTTTCTAACAACCGATCAGACTACATCATGGGCACCTCCTCTCATGTCCGCAAACACACGGTTTTACGACACTTCGTTCACCAGAGTTGCTTGCTTGGAGCTTCGAATGTGATTTTGGAACTTCATGAAAGTGCGATCTGAAATTGAATTTTTCGTCTTTAATTCTACCTGGTCATTAAGCTGAAATACACATTTTCCCAAAAAAAAAGGTCTGCTTAATTTTTCACGAAGATTCGAACTTGTTAGGTATTTATTGAATTAAATTTCATCACAAACGAGAAACTGAGCACATCATTGGAACACAGAAAAACAAAAATGACAGAAGTTGAACAAAAGTAAAACACTTCATAATCAAAAAAAGGAAAGGGGAAGGGGTGATGAACAAAGGTAGGAATTTATCAGAAAAGTGTGAACAAATATAGAGGGTTCAATAATTTGCTGACATTTTCTGATTACTCTTTTTTGCGGGGAGGAGCGTGGAGGGGGGGGGGGGTGGTAAGTTTCAGGAGTTTACAGAGATAGAAAACCTAAAAAGTGATGAAACCAGTACGACAAGGAGGAGAGAAATTTTAGTTGTCCGTTTTAATAGAAAGGGGGAGGGGGGGGGGACGATATTTAGCTGGACGAAAAGAAAGTTGGGGTGGTGGGAGGTCGGAGTATAACAAAATCTTCATCATCAAAATCCAAGTCTCCAAAATCCAAGTTTCCTATTTTGGAAGTCTGCAAATTCAAAAACATATTTTTGATTCCAATCAGTATTTTTTTTAAGATGGATTCCGATCAAAAAATTTGTTTTCTTCAAAATATGTAAAATTTTGTGCTGATTCCAAATATGATAGTGAAAACGCTCTAAAATTTTTTCTAAAACCCTAAAAAATCGCTTCAAAACTACTCTTTTTCGGCCGAACGTTCTCCTGGGGCCGTGGTCTAACTCCCGGAGTTTTCTCGGTCACTTCACTCGAGAAAACTTCGGGAGTTAGTCACAACCCCAGGAGATCGTTCGCGTGATTTTCGATGGTTTCGGAGCAATTTTTAGGGATGTTAGAGCAATTTTTGAGCAGTTT
This sequence comes from Caenorhabditis sinica, assembly GCA_963932045.1. Classification (NCBI taxonomy): domain Eukaryota; kingdom Metazoa; phylum Nematoda; class Chromadorea; order Rhabditida; family Rhabditidae; genus Caenorhabditis; species Caenorhabditis sinica. The sequence continues at coordinate 25,461,987 of OZ009938.1, forward strand.
CATTATCATATAAATCTGCACAAAAATTATCATATTTTGAAGCAAAAAAAAGTTGACCGGAATCCTCCTTCAAACTGCTGAACCGCTTGAAAAAACTCACATAATCAGCATATCTCACTGCACGGACCAGCTTTCTCCTATTTTCCTCACTTTCCTCCACATTCCAGAAGTACACAGTGATTTTATCTTCTTTTGGTGGATTGGCAAAGTGTCTGACTTTCACTTCAATAATGATGTCTTTTTCCTTCCCCAGCTTTCCGGTTCTTTTGCTAATCCCTAGACGTCCAATTGAGCATTCTTCGATAGAGAAATTCATTGCGTTTCCAGAATTGTTCTTGATTTTGATCTCAAATATGTCTTTATTGCGAACGGACTCCATTGAGATTTGAAAATCGATTTCCTGATCTTCTTTGGTAGCGGTGCGTGGAGGGATTGAAGGGAGATGACGTGGAGCGATGACTTCTTTGCGAAGTGCTTGAACAGCGAGGTTTCCTAAAATTTAAGAAATATAGTGAGAGATACTATTTCAAGTGGGAGTTCGTTCTCCATTTATAATAAAGAAGTGTTTAAAAGAGGATTCCGGTCAAAATTTTTTTTTGCTTCAAAATATGTAACATTTTGTGCTGATTCCAAAGACAATAGTGAAAACGCACAAAATTTTCTCTAAAACCCTGAAAAATCGCTTCAAAGTAACCTTTTTTCGGCCCAACCTGGGGCCGTGGTCTAACTCCCGGAGTTTTCTCGACCACCGCATTTTCAGTATTTTTTCACCACATTTTCAGGTTTTTTTTCGTGAAGACCAAACAAAAAAGTGAAATAACAACAAAATGTATGGTTTTTACAAAAAAAAACCTGGTTTTTACGAAAAAACTCTGAAAAAATGGTGAAAAAAACATATAAAAATGCGGTGGCCGAGAAAACTCCGGGAGTTAGGCCGCGGCCCCAGGAGACCGTTCAGCTGAAAAAGGGTAGTTTTGAAGCAATTTTTAGGGGTGTTAGAGCGATTTTGAAGCAGTTTCACTATCATATTCGGAATCAGCGTAAACTTTTACATATTTTGAAACAAAAAAAATTTTTGAGTGGAATCCTCCTTTAATTCTGCAGAAGTCGATGTTTAAAAAACTGGAAATTTCAAATTCAGTAAAAAATCCCGCATTGCTAAGACTATTATTTTTTACCGATTCCTACGGCCAACATATATTCGTCGACAACCACTAAAAAACTCACCAGATCCCGGAAGATTTTCGTCAGATATTGCGCGCTCAGCATTGGTTTGCTGTCCAAATTGCTCCATATTCAAGTAGTCTTCCTCATCCTCTTCTTCGCCATAACCGAGAATCCCATCATCCTCTTCACCACCATTTTCTGCTTCAAATTCTTCTCCATCCACTCCATCATCTTCCAAAACTTCCTTCACTTCCTCCATTGGCTTCACACGATCTCCAGGAATCGTAGACCGAGTTGTAACTGCTGGCGTCTTATTGGATGATTCCATATCTTCCTCACCTCTCTCTTCGTCCAAGTTTCGATTCACAGAATTCAACTTTTGTTCTAGCTGTGTATTCACTGCCTTGAGATGTTGCAACTGTAATATGAACATGAATTTATGTAGGTTTTCAAGCCTATATAGCTTCGAAACCCAGATAATATATTTCGAAATTAATTTCAGAAAATCGCAGAAATTTTCTTCTATAACTAAGTTTTCCAAAAAACCCTACTAGTATTCATTTTCTTAAAGTCAAAAATCATGAACTCACTCTGACAATTTGGCCTGTCAAAGCGAAGAGTCCTGAGAACTGCGAAACAGCGGACACTGGTTCATTTACAGTACTGGAACGTCCTGTCAGCACTTCTGGTTCTGTTGTGACCTCATTCTTCTTTGTCTGAGTTGGCTTCTTCTCAACTGGTTCATTATCTTGCTCATTTGTGGATTCCTGAGGTACGTCATCTGTTGTCTCTTCTAATTGCTGCTGTGCAATCCTGGCAATACCCGTCTGAGCCTGAAAATATTTTTCATTGGCATCCTTGCCATTTTCAAATTCTAATTGTTCTAAAAGTGTTGCCATTTTTAGAGATCCGAAACTACCTGAACATTTTCCTCATTGGCAACAATGGCATTTTCAAATGCTAAGTTCCCTAAAAGTTTGAGAAGGGGTCCCTGATTCTAAAATGTGTAAGTATTGTTATCAATCGATGCAAAGTAAGTATTAGCACTCTCACAAAATATTCGCACCTCAAAATGTAAGTTTTGCGCCATCACCGTCTATTTTTTTGAACAGTGTTTGGCCTATAGTTCAAAACATAGACATTTTGAGAATAGGGTCCAAGGGAAATTATTGACCGTGTTCAAGTCTGCTCGGTTTATTCGAAAAATTGAACATTTAATAAATGGACTCTCGTTTAAAATCAATTTCTACACTTTGAGACTGAAATTCTTTGTTGTTCATGACTTTTCACCTTGTTTTTGATAACTCACTCTTGTTGCTTCGGTGCCTCGAGTTCTCTTTCGAGAATGGCTTGCATTTCTGCTCACAGAAGCCGTAGCTGGTTGAGGATTGTTTGAAGCGGTATTGTCCTGAAAAATTTGGATGTTTTGATTTTGGTTGGTTGAATTGTAGAAAATAAAAATTTGATTATTGTGTAAATATTTCTCACCATAACTCCGGTATCCTCCGAATTCCAATTGAAATCAATGAATGGGTCTTTCTCTTTGATAGCTGGAAGCTCCTCATCGAGAAGTTTCTCAGGTTTATCAGTGGCTTTTTTCAATATAACAGCATCAGAAGCGATTTCACGTCTGATAGGAGGCACATATCTGCGACCACGTACCAAGTCCCAATCTCTACTTTTCAGAAATGGATGTTTCTTGAGTTTGGAAATGCCAGGTCTTTTTTTGGGGTCGCTCTGAAGAGCCGATTTCAAGAAATCGTGCAACACCTCGGAAAGATTTGTAGTGTGCGGAAGTCGGTCATCAACAAGCTCAACGCCTTTTGTTCCAATTTCTATATTATCCTCGGCTGTCAACTCGTAACCGATGCATCCGATAGAAAAGATGTCGATCTTGAAGCCATAACCATTCTTCGAAAAGATTTCTGGAGCTTGAAATCCAGGCGTACCACACATAGTTTTGGCAGTATCCCCAGCTTTGAAATTCCATCTGGAGCCGCCAAAGTCGATGACTTTTGAATGGCCTTCTCTATCAACCAGGATGTTATTCAGCTTCAAATCTCCATGAAGAATCTTGATGCTGTGAAGGTAGCTTACGGCTTCAACAATTTCCGATAGATAAAATAATGCCATTTCTTCTGTGAACCCCTTTTTAGTCTTGACCACGTTTGAGTTGTACAAGTCCAGAAGGGTTCCTCCAGGAAGGTACTCCATAACAAAATACACTTTTGCTGCATTTTCAAAGCACGACTCTGTTTGGCAAATCAACGGAAAGTTATTTTTCCGCAGAAAATGCAGAATTGCGATCTCGTCCTTGAGGTTTCGCTTATGTATTTCATTATCCTTCTTCTCTACGATTTTGATAGCGAAAGCTCCTCCCGACGAAATTTGGCGTGCCAGGAATACCTGAAAATTGGAGGTTTACAGAAACATCAAGTTCTTTATGTTTAATAACCGCAAATTTTTGTTCTACGAAAGTGCTACATTATTAGGTGCACTTCAAGTCAGGCAATTGATCAGTAAAGTGCATGGATACTCTATTCAAAAACCGTTTTGGAACTTTCTATAAATTGGCTCATTTTTAAATTTGAGTGTGAAAATTCGATTGCGCTATAAGGATTTTTGTGCAAACTTCTAGAACTCGAGATGCTTGGCCCCGACATATGGGACATTTTACACCATCTCCACTATGCAAACGGTCCTCCCCCTCCCCCACTCTCCTGCCCTGTGGTAACCTAGAAAAACACGCACCAATGGCCGAGTGGGTTGCACGGCCAGTCTGAAATCTTGTGACGGGGGTTCGGATCCACTCCTGACAAATTTTGTTTTTGTCTTTTTTAAGCAACTTTTAATTAGTTTTCACAAGTTTTAAAGCATTTTGTAAGAAGTTTTTGATTCCTAGAACCACAGAAAAGATATTTTAATATTTCGACAAAAAATAATTTTTCCGAAAATCGGAGATTTCTCCATGTCCCAGACCAATCAAAAAGTGGTTCTAGGAATCAAAAACTTTATACAAAATGCTTTAAAAACTTATGGAAAACAAAAAAAATTGCCTAAAAGAGACAAAATCAAAATTCGTCAGGAGTGGATCCGAACCCCCGTCACAAGATTCCTAGCTGGCCGTGCAACCCACTTGGCCATTGGTGCTTTTTTTGTCTAGGTTACCACAGGGCATACAAGAGAGTAGGGGAGGGGAGGGCCGTTCGCATGGTGGAGATGGTGTAAAATGTATCATATTCGAATGAGCCAATTTATAGAAAATTCCAAAACGCTTTTTGAAAAGGGTATCCTTGTAAGTGCTTGTGTCTGAACTTGACTACTGTATTTTCTAAAGACGCAGTTAAAATAGCGGGTGTTTTCAATATCTTTTAATTGGCGATATTTCATATGTTTTTTTGCGCCCCATTGCAAACATAGATGCATTTTCTTCAGCGTTCCCGCCGCTTTTTCTGTTTTCGAAACAGCCAAACATTTTATAGTGGCGGCGTGGACTCCTCTTGGACGATTCAAGTTGTCCGAGAGGAGTACACGCCGCCTTCTAAACATTTTTTGCTGTTTTGAAAACAGAAAATGTGACGAGAACGCTGAATGGTTCAAATTTTAGCCATGTTTGCAATGGAGCGCAAGGAAACATACGAAATATCGCTAATAATTGAATTTGAGCGCACCTACTGATTCATAAATAATACAATACTCACTTTTCCAGACTGGCCATGTTCCAATTGCTTTCGTAACTCATAATCCTTCATTTCGTCAGGATTGGGAACATTGTCCTTCTTCTTTGGTGGCATTTTTCTGGAGAAAAGTTTGTTAGGGTACAGAATGAAAAAAGCAAAAATACGGTTAAAATAGAAAATGGAATGAAAACGGTAGATGCTTCAAGGGGTAGATCTAGAAAACTTGAGAAAGCTGGAAGGTTGTGAACGGGAAGGACGTTCAACCTAAAATTTGAGAATATTGAATAGCGAGGTAGGGGGGAAAGGGGTCCGAGTATAATTGGAATTAGTAGGGAAAGGAAAAATCGATTTCGAGCGTGTCATACTGACTAGAATGGTGGTCTGCGCATAACGTACAGAAAATCAATCGAAAATGAGTGAACGCTTACTGTCACAACCCACGAAAGTGCGTTGAGTAGCTGAGGGTGCGTCCTTCTGGGAAAGTACTCTTTATAACGCACTCAAAGAAGGGGGAATTTGGAAAGAGGAATTTTTGAAAATTCTCGCAAACTTTGAAATTAGAAAATTTGAATTGTAAAGATTTTAAAATATTCTGCCCGGTAAAATCAGACAAAAATTAAACTCGAAACTTGGAGGAGACGCTTTGGCAGGTAATTTGAAACTTTTGGTAAAAAATAAAAATTTTAATAATGTTCAAATACTTTATTGTGTTTTCGGGAACAGAGCATGTGTTTTTCAGCATGACGACCAGCGTGACAATAGCAAGACCACCGCCACATCTTCTGGATCATCTGCTTCTATCGATCCAACTATGCAAGCTTTGTTCGAAACGCTTCGCAAACTGTCCCCAGAACAGCTCGAGATGGCTCAGACCGAAATTCTCTCGACTGGAAAGGTAGATTTTTTTATTATCCACAAATTTCATCATAACTTACATTAGATAAGTGGCACAAATTCATCATTTTTGTTATTAAACTGAAAATATTTACAGAAAACCGAAAGCGGGCAAGAAGGTGAAACAATTATGAAGGAATACAACTCTGTAAAACGGTCCATGGGAGAAAATGGAAATGAATGTCCGTTCATGAAGAGGGCCAAGCTTGACGGGGAGACAAAGATTCAGAAGCTGAATCAGGAGATCGTTGAAGGTGAGACATTTTCATATTTTCTCCAATATTTCCAAAAAATTTTTTTTCAGTACGCAAGAGGACCATACAAAAACAAAAGCAATTCCTCGACATTGCCAAAGGTAAGTGTGACTATCTAACTTTTTTAAAGAAAGGTTTTTTTCAGACAAGCTCGCCAAAATGCTCAAATTAGAAGAAGAGCAAAAGGATATTGATTTGAAGAAGAAAATGGTTGAGGAAGAGGAGGAAGCTCTCGACGCCAAGAAGAAAGAAGACGAAGATAAAATCCGAAAGCGAAGGGAAGCTGTTTTTTCTGGCGAGGAATGATTAACTTCTGCTCACACTAACTTCTGCTCACACTGTTCCTGAAAACACAATAAAGTATCCTAAAATCTTCAAATATCAATTGTTGTCGAAATTTTTTCATCCCGAGAGATGAGTTTGTAATCAGCTATCAGAACTTGGTCATTTGTTTGATTCTTCATTTTTTAGTATGTTTCAAAAACAAACTAGCAAAGCTTTATTGTTCAAATTTAAAAAAATTACAATTTCAGAAACATCATGCAATCATTTCTCAATATCATCATTATCCATCAGTAAAAAATCTCGAAAAACCAATTATTATAATATACCTATCGATATAGAATCATTTTGAAGCATGAGGAGAATTCCGGTTCCAAAAGTAATAGTGAAAACGTTAAAAACCTGTTTTTCAGCACCAATGGTCTCCGGCAGCCGTAGGCTAACTTTTTTCTTTAAGTTTTCCCGCCCTCCGCATTTTCATTTATTTTTTTCATTTTTCTGGAATTCTGAAAAATGACAAAAAATTGTTCAATATGCAGAGGCCGAGAAAAATCCCAAAAGTTTGCCCACGGCCGCCAGAGATCATGCCCAAAAGAGATATTTCGAAGCAGTTTTTCAGAGTTTTTCAGCATTGTCACTATGAGATTTGGAATCAGCTCACATTACAGCACATCTTAGAACAAAAAAAAAATTAGAAGAAATCCTCTTTCAAAGAAAAAAACAGCCATTATCATCATCGGAGCAAAAGCAAAAAGCAGAAAGCAAAGCACAAATAATTGAGCACAGATCAGAGCATTGAGCGACTATCAGAATCCGGTCCGAAAATTGTTCCACTATTTCTTAGTAGGGTATTCGTCCGACGAGGCGCACGGAGTGTAAAGATTTGATCTGTCGACTTCGTTTCCCATGTTGGAAATACAGAGGGTGAGGTTTGTGGAGAACACTCTGAAAATTCTCTATGTTCATTTCCCCAGTGAAATAGATAGACTAATCAGAGTTTTGGAAAATGAGAAATTCTCAGATTCTAACAAGGCAAGTATTTAGCATTGCAGTTTTGGAATTTCCCAAGAATTCAGATCTAGGTAATATCGACCTTGAAATCTTAATTCTGAAACGAAAACCGGCTAAATGTTTTTCAAAAACAAGTTATGTGCCATCGAAGTTGCTCCAAGAGCCCACCAGTGCTATTTTTGACAACGATTATCTTAGCTTCTAGGCACTTCTAGAAAGTCTTAGTTACACCAAAACAATTCAAATTGACTGTGGGATCATGTTCTATCACTTATTCAAAAAAATTTCTGTCTCAAAACTTCGAAATTTTGTCACCATTTTTGGGTGCAGATTTTTTCGACCAATTTGGCTTGGGAAAAAAATATTTTGTTGTTTTCAACTGGAAACAATTTATATGAGTATTGTCATACTTTTTTTCTAATCTTACTGTGATTTGATGAGTTTTCTGCTTTTTCTGGGATGTTTTTGTCCATAAAATTATAGGATCATGTTTGGACTCTGTTTGAGCTGGTAACAAGGTGTTTTTGAGCAAAATATTTCCGAAAATATGTAAAAACCTCATTAAAACACATATAAATTGTTTTCAGTTGAAATCAGTACCGAACTTAAAAGTTTTTACCCAAGCCGAATCGGTCGAAAAAATCTGCGCTCTATTAAAAAAAATTATTTCATGGTTGCAAAATTTCGAAGTTTCGGGTCAGGGAATTTTTGTTGAGTTAATGATAGAATATGATTCTAAAGTCAATTTGAAATGTTTCAGTGTTACTAACATGGAATGAGTCCGAAGTGTTATATCGGGTTTGGGCCGAGAGTACTACCAATCGATAGATCTCAAAAAGTTATGGTAGGATGTGCTAACACTTTTTTTTGTACTGCCCCCCTCCTCCAGAAAAATCGCATCTTCTAAAATTTGCCCGAAATGTGGGTAGGGCGCCTTTAAAGCTTTGTAACTTTGTTGAAACCAGCTTGATTTTGACAAACTAAAAAGAAAAACAATGCCAAGCACATTGGTTTGAAGATTATGAAACATTGAGAATGAAATAGCGGCTGTAACATTTTGAAAATTTGTCTCAAACACAAAAGTTAAGTACCACATTTTTCCTAAAAATTTTTTCAACCGTGGAAATTTTATGAAACTTCTTTTAATGAAACCTCCAAGTGCGATTACCCTAAAAAATTTGTTTTTGTAACTGTCCTATCCTGTTTATAGGATTCCACGCTCATCAAAATCATGAATTTATGTACCATGTGACGAAAATAGTCTGTAGCCACATTTTTCTTCACTGAAAGTTCTTCAATTCTTACAGATAACTCTTTGTCAAGTCTTTTTCTATTAGTAGGTTTTTAGAACTTCTCATTTGGTCAAGGTTGAGCCAAGTTATGAACGCTAAAACAGCCACTTCCAGATTTTCTCGTAATCGAGGTGGAGATACAATTTCGACTTTTTGTTTTTGACATTTTCTCAGATTTTTTGTTTTTAAATGATAAAAATAAAATTGGAAGACATGAATGGCTGTTTTGGAGATAAAAAAAATGTATTACAGCCAATAAATAGCGAAGAATCAGAAATAAGTAGGAATCACTTGACAAGAGTGTGGTTTTAACCATTTGGGCAATATCAAATGCATGAATATAACTATAAACAAACTATTGAAGAATTTTTTAATCATTTTAAGTAGAAAAATCTGAGAAAATGTCGAAAACGGAACATCGAAACTTTATCTCCACCTCGATTACGAGAAAATCTGGAAGTGGTTGTTTGAGCGTTCATAACTTGGCTCACCCTTGACCAAATCGGAAATTCTAAAAACGTACTAATAGAAAAAGAATTGTAAAAGAGTTATCTGTAAGAATTGAAAAAAACTTCAATGGAGAAAAATGTGGCTACAGACTATTTTCGTCACATGGTACATAAATTCATGATTTTTATGAGCGTGGAATCCTATAAACGAGATAGGACAGTTACAAAACCAAGTTTTTTAGGGTAATCGCACTTGGAGGTTTCATTAAAAGAAGTTTCATAAAATTTCCACGGTTGAAAAAATTTTTAGGAAAAATTTGGTACTTAACTTTTGTGTTTGAGACAAATTTTCAAAATGTTACAGCCGCTATTTCATTTTTAATGTTTTATAATGTTTAAACCAATGTTATTGGCATTGTTTTTCTTTTTAGTTTGTCAAAATCAAGCTAGTTTCAACAAAGTTACAAAGCTTTAAAGGCGCCCTACCCACATTTCGGGCAAATTTTAGAAGATGCGATTTTTCTGGAGGAGGGGGGCAGTACAAAAAAAGTGTTAGCACATACTACCATAACTTTTTGAGATCTATCGATTGGTAGTACTCTCGGCCCAAACCCGCTATAACACTTCGGACTCATTCCATGTAAGACTTTCTAAAAGTGCCTAGAAGCTGGGATATTTGTCGTCAAAAAGTAGCACTGGAGGGCTCTTGGAGCAACTTCTCATAGCTCATTTTTGAAGAACATTTAGCCGGTTTTAATTTCAGAATTAAAATCTACAAGGTCGATATCACCTAGATCCAGATTCTTGGAAAATTCCGAAGCTGCAATGCAAAATATTCCCTTGTAAGCATCTAAGTGTTTCCCATATTTCTCACCTCTGCTCCAATGGAAGATCACTTGGATCTTTGTATTCAATATTCCCGACATAAAATTGCTTAATCGAATCATCCCATGTACAGTCGTGAGTTATTGTCATATAGATTTCAAACCAGCCCTAAAAATAATGTCTTATACTTCATCTTTAATTTTTAGAAACTCACTCCGGCATCAACATTGTCGCATCCGGCAATTTGGTAAGTGTGGGGCTTTGTGGAGTTTTCCTTGTGACAATTGAGGTAATCATCGCTAAAAATTTTATAGTTACTTTTTGGACAACAAGTATTTAAAACTCACAAGATGAGGTCGTCCTCATACATTTCGATCTTGTAGTTAAATGTATCCTTATAGCAGTCCAAGACCCCGTGAAAGTCGAAGATTGTCTTTTTGTCACACTTGGAGCGGACGAGTTTTCCGGGAATTCTTGGATCCGTCACCTCTACCATCGGTCCCGCAAGAGTGCTCACACAGAACAACATAATAATAACGGAACGCATTTCGTATGACCTCATTGCTTTTTCACCTAAATTTCTCATCATTATTTTTCTCTTTCACTGTAAAACTGAGAAGGGGGGGGGGGGAGAGAGGAGAAATCTAAAAATTTGCAATAAGGCTACTGTATTTCTCCTACAAAAATATGAACATAAAATCGAAAATAGTTAGTTCGATATCTTAGGAGAAAAATCTTCCTCAAGAAGAGTAACAGCTCAAAATGAAAGTGTAATCTAGCCATGGGTACAAAAAAAGGGGCGGAGCCAGATTGAAACTCTCCTCTGAGATTGAAGCTCCTCCCATCAAAGAAAATAGTGTTGATGAGACAATAGAAAAAATGGCTCACACAACCAGAAGGGCTTTGGCGCTCTTATAGTGTAATCCCCCATGGAAAAGAAAAGATGAATTGCCTTTCGGAACAGCAGTCGTACTTAAAAAAACCAAAGTGATTGATGACATGGCTCTAGATTGCATCTCAAGAGAGTGTTGGAACAAAAAAAGAAAACTGATGATACGCGTTTTACCAACTGAAACGAGATTTAAGCAAGTTAATGATGGCAAAGCAGTGTGGGATTATTATTGACTAAATATAAAAAATTACAAAGTACTGTCCAAAAAATCCGGAGAATCATTCCACTTTTAGATGAGAAAAACAATGTAGACAAGAAAAACATATGAGAAGAGAAGAAAAAGCGAAAACTGAAAGTGACCAGAAATTCAAAAAAAATTTTTTCTCAAAATATCTATAAAAGGTTTGCTGGAACGGGAACCACCATAAAAAAGACCACATGTAAAGACAACTTCCAGTTTGATATGAAATTTAGTATTACAAAATCTAAAACTTTTTAAGGCAGGAATATTGTTTACTGTATTTTGACATGCACATTTGCTTTTTTGACATGCACATTTTCACATTTTTTTTCTTGTCTTTCTGAATTCTTCATAAGAAAGTTGCTTTTTTTTCAATCCATAGTTAACATTTTTGCTCGCTGCTCCTTCAATGCTCCGTGTTTCTCATAACTTTTTCCATTCCCAAACTCAGCAGAAAATGTAGACGCAACTACAAAAGCTATTTAGGGTTTCCGTAGACGGCAATAATGATATGCCGTCTACCCTTCGTGAAAAAACATTATTTTTGGGTATCTGAAAAAGTGGTTTGGAGTGGTCCTTCCAGTATGAAAATTTGGGGTGTGTTGATTGTAAATAAAGCTGCAACTTTGTATCCATATTTCACATGTTTCGCTTCCTGCTCTTCAAATCAATTCTCCCTGTTTTTATCACTTTATTTATTCCCAAACAATGTAGCCGATTTCCAAGTTTGACTTCATTAACGTCAGATGTTCACAATTTTTTTTAACTTTTTCAAAATTCAATACATTCTCACCGAAAAATGAACTGGAATATGTATGACGTTTCACCATTTGGAAAGTGTAATCTTTGGAGAGACTTGAAGAGCTCAATTTCTCTCTTCAAACGAATGCCGTCCCCAAAAAACCCAATGATTGATGGCACTGCTCAAGATTGCATGTGGAGATAGAGTCACGCAAAAACCAAAAAAATTGAAGATATTTCTGAACGGGAAGGGTACTCTTTTTGCTCAGCATGTAGTCCTTGGAGACAGCAAGGGAGAAGAAGAGTCATGAAAAGCACACTCCCTTCACGTGAACACACTGCAAAATGAATAAAAGAAAAAATTGTGTGCCAAGAAATGAAAAGAGAAAAGAAGAAAAAGGGAACGAAAAAAAGGCTACGGCTCAGAAGGAAAGGAAGGGGGGGGGGGGGAGGAACTCTTATTGCTCGACAAGTAGTCCCTGAAAAAAAAACAAGGGAGAGGAGAAGTCATGAAAAACACACTCCCTTCACGTGAACACACATGCAGAATAAAAAAAGATTTTGTGACAAGAGACAAGAAAGAAGACGGGAAACGGCGGACCACGGAGCAAAAAAAAGTCTGCGGCTCAAAAGGAGAGGAAGGGGGAGGGGAACTCTTTTTGCTCAACAAGTAGTTCCCAAAGAAAAGAATACGTGCTCTTTTAGAAGTTCTGTTCAACTCACCAAAAACCAGAAAATCGAAGGAACGACTAATGGAAGTGAGCATCCGAAGACAAAGAAAATGGGAAATTTGAACCAATTGTTGAAGAGTAATACCAAAAAAAGACAGAAAAAGAGGAACACCTGAAATTTCAGATGATAGAATCGAAGTACTGAAAAATCCTTTTAAAAACTCCTCTAATCTTTTGGGTCAGATGGGCAACCTAAAAATTGAAATGGAATTTGAGAAACCATCATGAGAAGGCCAAGGAAAACTTTCAATCCACGTTCAAGATGAAGTTATAATTTGTGGCATTTTTAAGTTTCTGTATCTCGATCAGACAATTCAACATTCCTCAATTTCTAGAAGTCCAATGCTCTGACATTTTAATTTCAATACATTCCACGATTTCGATGTTTCCGATTTTAATTCAAAACATTTTTCAGATTCCAGAGACTCTTGTACCCATATCCAGAATTGCAATCCAATCCCTCCTTCATCTTGCTCACATCCCACAAATTTTGAGAGATCGTTCAATATGGACGGCGTTCTAAAAAGGAACTTCTTTCCTCTTTTTTTTCTCTTCATATTTTATGCTTCAACGACTATACTAGTTGAAGAGAAAACGTCCCATTTCCCCTGGAGAATTTCTTTTTGTGTTTTTTCTGTTCCCTTTCTTCGTTCTGCTTGATTGGTTCCTTGAAGCAAATTTTGTCCTCGGAAAGCTCCTTACGTCCCCAAAAAACCAGATGATTGATGAAACTGCTCAGGATTGCTAAGATAAAGTCACGCAAAAACCAAAAAAAATTGAAGATCTTTCTGAACTAGAATTCTACTGCGGAGGCGGAACATAGAAGAAGAAGAGTCATGAAAATCACACTCCCTTCACGTGAACACACTGCAAAATGAAAGAGAAGATTGTGTGTGCCACTAAAAAAGAAGGGAAACGACGGACCAAAAAAAGCCTGCGGCTCAAATGGGGAAGAAGGAGAGGGGGGGGGAGGGAGAACTCTTTTTGCTCAAGAAGTAGTCCCTGAAGAAATAAAGAGAGCAAAGAAGGCTGGCGCAAGAAAAAGAGAAGAAACATTTCCGGTCGAACAAGTAGGCCCTGGAGAAGGCGAAAAAAAAGAATACATGCTCTTTCAGAAGTTCTGTCCAACTCACCAGAAACCAGAAAGAAACGACTAATTGAAATGATTTTTTTTTTTCAGATTCTGAACGTTTCTAAGATTCTGATATCCTCAGATGCTGAAAATCGGAAGGAATCTGAGATTTTTTCGGAATTTCTGGATTTTTTTAAATATCTGTTCTGATAGTTAGTTTAATAATTGATCTTTCAAATAACTGACAAATATTTATTGATCATTTCTTAAACATCTAGATTCATTAAAATTTCATTCTTCACAATATATTTATTCATTAATAATCATCTGCTTTCAGTTCCTCGCCTTGACTGGTTAGGCAGATGTCAAACTTCTTCTCGAAGATGCTGAAAAATGATTTTTAATCCCCACAATATCATCAAAACGACTCACCCTCCCGCCTTGTTTGGGAAGTATCCGATGTCCTGCTTCTTCATGTCTAGCATGGAAGCATGGTTCTCGTTAGTACAATTGTGAAAGATGCGGAAGTGAATTTCGAAGTTGTCCTGAAACGTTATAGTAATTAGAATCAGAATCAAATCTTAGAATCCTAAAATCTTAATATCTTAGAATCTAAGAATCCAAACCAAAAATGAGTTCATAACTCACACTAGCATCGCTCCAATCCGTGAAGGTGTAGTTGTACTCATGAGGAGAGGTGACGGTGTTGTAACCATCTCTCAGAAGTTCGTCATGCCTGTAATAAGTGTAATAAGTAGAAAGTTTTTTTCGATGATAACTCACACAAGGTTGTCAGTCTCGAGAATGAAGATTTTGAACTTGAACCACTCGTATTCGCAAGTTATATTTCCATAGACCGACATGGTGGTTTCAGCGTAGACGGTGGTGGCAAAAGCAATCAAGAGTAAACCGAGGAACTTCATTTTCGAATCACCTGAAACAATGAGAAAAACTCTTTTGCAGAAAAAGAAGGAGAAGATGAGGAAAAATAATGAATAGCCGAAAGTTTTAGGGCCTTAAGTTGGAGTTGAAAATACTAAAGCATACTTTGTGAGGCACATGGATGTCGGATGGCAATTTCTCCTAGAAAAGAGCATATGGGCGGAGCTTGAAGTACGAAAGGGGTGGAGCTTTTTCGAGAACATCAACTACACAGAAAACCGAAAAAAAGAGTCACGAGACTGAGAAGATCTATGGGAATTTGGCGAATTGATCACGAGAACGAGCAAATTATCTGACAATATAAAACTAAAATAAATGAAGATAATATCAGAAAAAGGTTTGATGAGCAAAACAAAATGCAAGGAAATTAAAATATTTTGGAATTTCTGAATTTCATAATATTTGGCACATGTGTTGAGGATGATCTACAGTACCGGCCGTTATGATCAGTTGAAAAACGTCCATTTTAGGTGGCTGAAAAGTACTTTAATGTTGATTTTTTCTTCTGAAAATTTGAGAGTGTATTCATTAAATCTTGGTCTTCAATTTTGCTGTTAACACCTTTTTTGTACAATTTAGTTCAGCAAAAATATGGAACGTTGAAAAAATCGAAAATTTTTGGGAATTAGAACTGAAATCGACCAAAATTTGACATCGCGTCAGCTTTCTGGATGTAACTTTTCTGATTTAAAAGATACGAAAAAGTTCTTAACTACAAAACTAAAGTTCCAGGTTTTACTAATTCGATCCCGAACTTTCAAACAGAAAAAAAAGCTGTTTTGAATTACTTTTTTGACTTTCAAAATTGATGTTTAACTGAAAATCACAAAAACAAATATCATTATGATCGATACTGTACCTAGGCACTTGTCCAAACTCCAGAATCCCCTTGCCACAATTACCCAAGTTATCTAGGGTTAGGTGTTCTTATTGATACATTTCAGTATTAGTTTCTAGATATCGGAAAAGTTTTCATCCCTACCACGGTCTAAGCTTTCATTGGTCAAAAAACCAAACAAATATTCAAAAGCTCCAATGTTTTTGCTATCAGTTGTCCTGTTTCATAACAAAAATTATTTTATGGATCTCAAAAAACACTAGTTTCCCTAACAAACATCACATAGAAAAGAAGAAGCTAAAATACAAAAAAGTGCGTCATTAGTCCCAGAAGACTAACAAATTGAATTACAGAGGAATGCGCACTAAGAGATGTTCTTCTTATTCAATTTGGTAGAAGGAAAAAGGGAAGATGTTCCCAAAAAACGAAAAATTGGATCAGCAGAATGACTGATTGGGAAGGGAACAAATTCAATTTGCGAAGAACTAACAAAGAATTGAAGGAACATTGAACTTTTGAAACATTTCAAAGTCCACAGAAGATGTGGAAAGACGGAATGGAAATGAACGTAGTTCTAAAATAGGAACAAGTGGTGCGCTAACATATTCATCGCAGTATCTCAAAAATGCCCGAAATGCAAATTTTGAAAATTTGGAATTTCGGAATTGGTCGAATTTTGAAATTTTAGAGTTTCGGTACGTCAGAGTTGTACGAATTTCGAGTTTCAAGAATTCCGGACTCTCTAACAATTTTTTAGTCCTGTACTGTATGTGCAAAATCACAATTTCATCAGTTTTCCGTATCCCAATGTTCATAACGGAATTAAGTTATGGGCCCTCAAAGGGTCGTAAAACAGGTTTTCCTATTGTTTTTTGTGAAATGTTTACGTAGGGCCAGGACTGAAGAACAATTAAATTAAAACAGGACCAGAAAACCGGGTTTTTGGCATTTTGAGATTTCATAATTTGATTTAGAGGTGTTTCCTTGTCTAGAATCTATAAAAAACATTTTGAAACACTTAAGTACCCCCTTAATACTCTTTATTTTGATTTATGCTTCTCTTTTGCATTCAAAGTTTTAATGATAAATTCGGATTGCTTGCAAATCAGTTCTCTTCATTGTCAATATTCCTGTGTTATAAATTTTCCTATTCCTAAAATCCTCCGATAGTCTATGAGGTTTGCCTATAGTTCTGCTTTTACTTTTCCAGCTTTTCTTGCTTTTTATTCAGATCATTTACAACTTATTCCATCAATTCAAGGCTCTGGCAATCTCTTGGAAAAATATCAACTTTTTTGTTCTTTTGCTTCACGATTATCACAAGTTTTAGTGTATTCCCTGAGGCCTAGCCATTTTGTGTGATCCTCTCTTTCCAGCCATTTTTTCTGTGTTGGTTCGTCGGCAAGATAGATGAGCCAAGGGAAAAGGGAAAAGAGCTTTCTGAGGACGACATTCGCTTCAAGTGAACCAATCAAGCAGAACGAAGAAAGGGAACAAAAAAAAACACACAAAGAGTAATGCACAAGGGGAAATGGGACGTTTCCTCTTCAACTAGTATAGTCGTTGAAGCATAAAAAATGGAGAGAAGAAAAAGGGATAGAAGTTCTTTCTCAGAACTCCGTCCATATTAAATGATCCCTCAAAAGTTGGGATCTAAGCAAGAAGGAGGGATTGGATTGCAATTCTGGATATGGGTGAAAGAGTGTTTGGAATCCGAAGAAATTTCTCATTAAGTCGGAAACATTGAAATCGTAATACATATGTATTGAAATTGAGGTCTCAAAGCTTATGACTTCTAGAATTTAAGGAATCTTAAAATTCTCTGATCAGGATACGAAAAGTTAAAAAATGCCACGTATCATAACTTTATCTTAAAAACGGATCGAAAAATTTCCTTTAATTTTCCTTTGCATGTGAGTTTTTCAAATTCCATTTCAACTTTTAGGATTCCCGTCTGACCTTAAAGATTAGAGAGGAATTCGAATAATTTTACAGTACTTCGAATGTAATCTAAGTGTTCAACTAGTGAAGAAATGCAAAAATTCTGCTTTTTCTTTTTTCTTTTATTCCATAAATGTATTATTTTCATTTTTTTTTGTTTTCGACGCACAACACATTTTTTCCCGCACGGTTCTGCACAAATATTGATCCGGTAATTGATGACAAAACAGCTAGAAAAAGAGAAAGTTATAAATCTGAAAAGAATCAAGAACACTGAGTGTTTATGTAGTTTCCAAGAAAAACCATCAAGGGAAAATCTGATATCTGAAGTTCCAGGCTTTCCTCTATTCCTTTTTTATCCTAGTTGGTATTTTTATATGACAATTATCCATTACATTTTCTTCGTCTACAGGTGCTCACTTCCATTAGTAGTTTCTTCAATTTTCTGGTTTTTGGTGAGAGTTGGAAAGAATTTCTGAAAGAGCACGTATTCTTTTCTTTGGGGACTACTTGTTGAGCAAGAAAAGTTCCCCCCTCTTCCTCCTCATTTGAGCCGCAGGCTTTTTGTGCTCTCTTTTTCTTCTTTTCCCTTTTCAGTTCTTGGCACACACAATCTTTTTTCCCTTCTGCAGTGTGTCCACGTGAAGGGAGTATGCTTTTCATGACTCTTCTTCTCCCTTGCTCTTTTCAGGGACTACATGTTGAGCAAAAAAGGTTCACCCCCCCCCCCTTTCCTTTCCTTCTGAGCCGCAGCCTTTTTTTGTTCTCTTTTTCTTTTTTTCTCTTTTCTCTTTTTCGCACACACAATCTTCTATTTTCTTTTGCAGTGTGTTCACGTGAAGGGAGTGTGCTTTTCATGACTCCTCTTTTTCTATGTTCCGCCGACGCTCTGAAGGAGAGATCGTGTTCGGAAATATCTTCAGTTTTTTTTGGTTTTTTGCGTGACTCTATCTCCACATGCAATCCTGAGCAGTGTCATCAATCATTTGGTTTTTTGGGGACGGCTCTTGGTTGAAGAGAGAAGATGAGCTCTTCAAGTCTCTCAAGAGGTTACACTTTCCAAAGAGAGAAACGTCACATTTCAGTTCTTTTTTTTTGTGGGAATGTATTGCAATTTGAAGTGGTTCAATTAGACAGGAAGGGGGGTTCAACTTGGAAATTCTCTACATTTTCTGCTGCGTTTGGGAATGAAAAAGAATATGAGAAACGATGAGAATTGATTTGAGGATCGGGGAGCAGAAAATGTGAACTATGGATAACAAAATAAGAAATGTAACTTTCTCATGATCGTAGAATCCAGCAAAGATACGGTAGATCGTCAGAGTTTTGAATTAATAAGATAAGTTGTAAATGATCTGAAACAAAAAAGTATATGAGATTGAAAATGTGAAAGCAGAACTATTGGCAAACCTCGAAAACTATCGGAGGATTTCAGGAATGGAAAAGTTCATGAAACTTTGACAATGACTATAAGAGGAACTGATTTGGAAGCAATCTGAACTCAACAATACAGCCTTGGTTAAAACCTCAAAAACTGACCGAGTTATAAATTAATTTCGAAATTGTTTACACACTTTCACTTCCATTTGTCGACCTATAACTCGGTTCATAACGCTCTGATTTTTCTGCTCAAAAGTTTTTCAGAAGCTCAGAGAGTTGCTCTATTAGTCCAAGAATTCAGCTTATTTGCTTCAAAACCGCAATCGGATATCTCCTTCAGAATTGTGAATGGAGCGCTTTTAATTGATTGAAACGAGTGACGAATGATAACAACTGGAGATTATGAGTATTTTTAAATGAGAGAACCCTAATGTGTAAATTGTCTGTAAATAAATCAGTGGTTCTAAATTTGTGTTTTGTGTTCAATATTGAAAAGATAACAGACAAGCAGTGTCGGTTTTCCGGTTTTCCATTTCTTCAGAAATTTTGAAATTTCATTTCAAAATTGCACGTGGTTTTTGAGGAAAATTTATTTCTCAAAAGGCCACGGTTTTTTGAAAGGTCTCGGAAAGCCGCTGCAGTGTCTTTTGCGTCTTTTTAAGAAAATCAAAAATGATGTTTATCATGGAGGGCGAGCAACACAGACTGGCACCGGATAGGATGAGCATTCTGTTTTGGCAAACAACCGACATAATTGCAGGTCAACACATTGCAACTGTTTACCGCACTGCGCATCACCTGAACCATAATTAAATGGAGGGGGGAGCAAGAAGAAGAAGAGGGTAAATGAGGGTCCCCCTAGGTTTGTAGTCCTAATTGCTGACCCCGTTCTGAGTGTTAATTTGATACAGTTCATAGTGGCTTCAGTGAAAAATAACAATTACTATGTGGGTGGTACGTGCCATCTACAATAGGCTCCGCCCACTTCTTTGAAAATCTGTATAAATAGGGGTTCGAAACCCAATATTTTCATTGGTGCGACAGTGGCGTCTCGTTTTTCCGATGCCTGAATTTTATTTCTGATGATTTTTCTGAATTTTATTCTACTTCGCCAGTCGAGGCAAAATGTAGCAGATTTTTCGAGATTTCCGAAAATTTGGACTCGATCTTCTTTTGGATGTGAGCTTCATTTTTGAAGGTGAGTAAATTAGAAAAGTTCAATTGAGAAGCTTGCTGAAAAACCTTAAAAAGGGTTTCCAAGTTTTTGAATATGAACATCACCAAAACACTCTTAGGACAAGTCTCAGAAACACTTGATATAGAATGGCATCGGATAGGATGAACATTCGGTTTAGGGGGATAGCCAAGATAATTGCGGACCAACAGTGCAACTGTTTACCGCATTGCTCATCACCTGCAGTATGTATTATTGGTTGAGAAGACGTCTGGGAGCTAGAAGACGTCAAGAGGAGACGGAAAAGGAGTGAAAGAAATTTGAGATCCTGGCGTTGTCTAAAAGAAATTTTTTCGGTATAAAAAAACAACTTTTAATGTTCTCTGATTATTAAGGGTATTGTTTCAGACTCTACGCCAACAAGATTCCCCATGAGCCAAAAAAGTTCTGGATCTACAAACTACTTGTGATTTTCGAAGAAAATGATCCCATCCTCCACATCATTATTGGCAAAAAAGATAAAGTTGTCAGTATTCAAGAGCGATCAGAAGTGGTGAAGTACCTTGGATTTGTACTACGGTATGGATGGGTGAAGTATTATGAAAGCAAGAAGATTAAGGGTGAGCAATTTCAGGAATTTCGCCTGAATTCAGATGTCGCGTATTTTCATATTTCACACCAACTGAACTAGAGAAGATAGCGACTCGTGCCATGAACCACTTCCATATCTTTCGGTTCTATGGAACATCCACAGATTCAACTATGAAGATTCTGGAAAAGACCTGGAAACCTAGAGTGTTCAAAGTTCATTTGAGGAGCTGTGGTGGAAGATGTGTTCCGTTTTCGGAACTCATGGAGATGAATGTGAGTTTTTAAACATAAATTCCAGGGCAAGGTGACTCTATTTCCAGCTCAAAAGAGTCAAAGAATGGCATCTGTCCCAGGTGTCTGAAAAAGACGCCATCATCAGGATGGTTAGCAAGTGGCTCGAAGGGAATACCCCTCGTGACACGCATGCTCTGACTTGTTTCGTTTTCGGTGTGTCTTTGAATTCCGTTGTTATCCTTTTTTTCTATTTCAAAATTGCATCAACTTTTTGCAGCCTCGTCTACACCTAGAAACGTCTAACCTTGGAGTGACCAACCGTGAACGATTGTAGTGAAGGTTGCCGTAGTGTAGGTCAGCTACCTCACTAGCAATAGCCAGAACAGATTGGTAACTTACTACTTTATGGTATCAGAACATACATAAAACATTTTCAGTTAGATTGAACCACCACAACATTCACTGCCTAAGTGTCCACTGCGACGACTTCGTAACCTCCAACTTCCCATCCATTGCTTCTGATCATCCGTGATCTATCATCGTCAATTTCGACTAGCAAGTATGTTTAATATCATGTTTCCTTAAATTTTAAACCCCACTTTTTAAAAATGCTTTGACAACTAGGTTTTCATTTTTCAGACTCCCTTCCATTCTTGAAAATGGCTCAGCCTCTTCCTCTTCTAAGGGTCAAAACGTGGCCTGGAGTAAACAAAAAGGAAAGGCAATTGCTGACAATTTACGCAGAGCTTGCCCAAGAGTAAGCCTAACTTAAGTTTTTTAGAATCCTATAGCTAAATTTTCCAGCCTTGACACCCTTGTACTCCGCGATCAGTACAAATTTTATCTACATTGTGTGGAAATAAAGCAAGACATCCGCGAATACTTTTTAGTTATCCAGCTCGAAAATAGCAGGAGAGAAATAATCACTGAGAACGACATGATGTTGACTGCTCTCGGATTTGTGCTGGTTTATGGGATCATCCGTCACTTCAAGGCTAATGGAGCTGAAGGTGAGACTATCACATACCAAAGTTTAGAATCAGATAGTTTTCCTTTCAGATTTCCCAGAGCCATATCTTGAGCAGCTCACAAAAAGATTTAAAACTGCTACTCCGTCAACCATCGACAACAAGCCAACTCCACTTCCTTTTCACATTCAGTGCTTCGATTGTTATGCCGATCCCCAATTTCCGAGTCAATCTTACTTTTTTCTGTATTCCTTGAGTCCCCAAAAGTCTTTGTTTTCTATTTCCAGAATTCGTACCTTTTTCTGTTATCAATAATGTTGTTTTTAACTCTGTGATTTTCAATCAAAATTTTCAAAATTTCACTCTTTCCTCGGTCTCATTTTAAATTTTCACCTCCCTTTTTTCATCTCAACAAATCCATGTAAATAAATAAATCCCCAATACTCCTTCTCAACAATTTTTCTGATTTGATGCTTCTGACTACCCTATGAAGGTATTCGATATTTCACTCTGATCGTTTTTTCAAGTATTTTCCTTTCTCAATTCTTCAAACAATTTCCACACAAATCACGCAAATTGCCTCCATTTTGCTGTCAAAAAAGATACAGCAAATCTCAAACACATATTCGGAATCCTCATAGAATTTTGCATTTTTTGAACTTAAAATCAAAGCAAACGGAACAGTTTGACAATTCTCTCAAAATCTCAAAACGCGCCGGAAAAGAGCTCATTTTTGAAAGGCAAAATGAAAATTTTCAAAATTCCCCAACAGTAGAATTTCTTGCCATTTTCCATTCTCCGCCCAATAAACAAAATTGGCAAAAGCAACGGGAGGCTTTTGAACATCGAAAAAAAACCGTCTGCTCATAAAATGCTCAATGAGAGCTTTTAGAGGAAATATTACGGACATGTGCAGAAGCATTAAGAAAGAATCCCTACACATTTTGAATTAGAAAAAGACCACAATAAAATAATTATTATGCGGAAAGGATGACACTCCGTGAAATAACAAAAGGTGACAATCACAGTGAGTCTTTGAACAGGTACATCACCAAAACACTCTTAGGACAACTCTCAGAAACACTTGATATAGAATGGCATTGGATAGGATGAACATTTGGTTTAGAGGGATAGCCAAGATAATTGCAGGCCAACAGTGCGAATTTTTACCGCATTGCACATGACCTGCACTATTACTGGTCTAGGGAAAAATGAGAGGAAGAAGAAGGGGGAGAGGAGACTGTCCTAGGTTAATTGCCAAATTGCCATGCTGACTCAGTTTTGAGACCAAATTCGACCAAATTTTAGTCAACCATATCGTAGAAGGGTGGCATATGAACACAGGAGAGTTTTTGTTGTAGACTAATTTGTATATCGTAGCAGGACTTGACTTCAAATGGAGACTTGTGTAGATGTTTTACTCTAGATAAATATGGGCCGACAAAAAATAATTAATGGTCAAAATAAATCTTGCCTCACTGCGCCGGAGGCACCCTAGCTGTCCCAAAAAATTACACCATACTAAGTTATTTCAATCATTAAAGGAGGATTCACAGTGCGACTGTTTACCGCATAGCGCATCAACTGCAGTATGTATTACTGGTTTAGGGAAAAATGAGAGGAAGAAGAAGGGGAGGGGAGAGGGAGGTTATCTTACATATAATAGGTTAACTTTTTTCACTTTTCAGAGATCCCTAGAAGGCGAAAACGAATTTGCCATACCTGAGGAAGTCGATGTCTTTGATGCTCCAGATGACGTCAGCGCTTCAGAATTTGTATCCCCTATCAGAAGACCTCAGACACCTGAGGTAAGGGGAGAACGATATCCCATATTCTTCAACAATGGCAGAATCAGAAACCTGCTGATCAGTTTCAAATCCTTTGAATCATTATCCCAGATTCTCCATTTTCCAGAAACCCCGACCACAACTAATAGTTGATGAAATGGCAGAGCTTGACGAATCTGAAGAATTAAAAGCTCCTGAAAACACCTCTCCAGAATTGCGGCGATGTGCTAAGTCTGGTGGGAAGACTCACGGGACACGGTGGTATCCCACGTAGCCGGGAAAGCAAAACTGATGTTGTAGAGCTCACCTAGCCTTACTTTTCAATATTTTGTGATCTCATTGACTTTGTTTCAATGTTTCATTGTCTCTTATGTTCCTCGTGTCAAGTATTCTGAACTTTGTCATTTCTGAATTTAGAACCCTGATAATTTTTTTCTGATTTTTACCATTTTTCAAAAATTTTCCTTCAATTGTCTATCGGGTTATCTCACTTTATTCGTCCTCTGTGGTAATAAAGATTGTTAATTGTATTCTTGATGTTCAACATTTTAAAAATTATAAAGCGCTCATCATGAATTCTTTATTCCCAATTTTTTGGACTTCTCCCATTGGAAGTACCCAATCATCGAAAATGGGCTTCAAGACACTTTGCAACTAGTCATTTTGCAACTGCAACATTTAAAACTTCTCTACTTCATGTTCATGTAGGTTGTACGTGATGGAGACTGTTGTAAAGCACTTGCGGTTATCATCCACATTTGCAAAATCGCGATTTCGAACTTTTTACAGGGTGAACGATAGTTACTGTCACCAATTGGGGTTAGTGAAATATTGAATGTGGTAAGCCAGTTTGCGGATTGTCGCAATAGCAAAATGACCGGTCGTGTAATAACGTGAGTTGCGAAATGCCGCAGTTTCAAAATGTCGTAGATGCGAAACGTTAAACCAAGAGAAGCAGAGTTACTGCAAAATATCAGGCCACAGAGTCTTAACTTTTCAGAATTCAAAAACCATACAGATTTATTGACGTATGATGGTGTTGACAAGAAGTAAGAAAACATGAGCTTGATTCAAAAATTAAGAGATTATTGGAATTGAGATTGCATTGACAACGAGTGATGAAAAAACATCGAATAAAATAGAAGACAAGAGATAATACATGGTCAGAACAGAATTTAGTTAAAAAGATACAGTAGACGCAAAAATGCAGTAAAAAACTGGAGATAATCTCAATCTTGGAATATAAGTAAAAATGAAAAAAGTTTGAGGTAGGTAATAAACTATAAAATGTGAGTGAGGGACACAATTAAAAAAAATTTTAAACAAAATAATAGACGCTAAGAGTGTAAAAAATACAGATAACAGGAGATAGAGGTATATGAAAATTTGGTCGTCAAATTTCCGGTGATAATTTTGCAGAGCTTTACAGAAGCCAAGATACATTATCAATCTGGTTTCCGTGGAGAGTACTTGTCCATTTGGTTCATCGATGACGACACAAAGAAATTGAGAGAATCCAATGATGATTTTGGCGTAGGAGTTCCAATCGTCCGTGGCAATGGTGCTGACGGTGAAGAAGGGAGTTCCGGGAACATCAGAGATCTTTGGGTGGCTGGAACAATCGGCTTGCCGTCGTCTCGGATCTTGGACTGGAAAAAGTTACAGTATGACAATTTTCATGGTAACACTGAGGTAGTAATAAAACAGAATTCCAGAAGAATTTAATTCAACTTACCAACTCCTCCTTTCTTTTTGCCCTACTCAAGGCGCTTCTCAATCTTCTTGTCGGTTTTTTTCTCTGTATCTCCATATCTGACTGTCTTTGTTTCCTCTCATTCTTTGATTCCGACAATGATATTCGACATATTAAACGACAGTCCATAGTGAATCGAATGTCCTGGTTGAAGTTGATCCAAAACTTGCAGAATGGAGTACTGAAATTTCAACTCAATTATGAGATAAAACGACTATACAAAGTTCAAATACAAAAATATGCTTTACTGCAACTTACAATTTAATTTTTTTGTGAAATATCGTCGGATGAACAAAATTTCGGAGAATCCAGAGAACCTGTTACATTTTGCCTCGACTGGCAGAGTAATAGAAAATTCAGAAAAATCAAGTAAAAAATTCAGGCTTCGAAAACAAGATGCCACTGTCGTACCAATGAAAATATTGGGTTTCAAACCCCTATTTATACAGACTTTCGAAGAAGTGGGCGGAGCCTATTGTAGATGATGGCCTGGTCCGCCCACATGCTAATTGTTGTTTTCACTGAAGCCACTAGGAACTGTATCAAATTAACACTCAAAATAGGGCAATTAGGACTAGAAGGGGGATCCTCATTTACCTTCTCCTTCTTGTTCCCTCCCCCCCCCCTCTCTTCTAATTATGGCCCAGGTGATGTGCTGTGCGGTAAACAGTTGCAATGTGTTGTCCTGCAATTATGTCGCCTGTTTCCCTAAACTGAATGCTCATCTCATCCAGTGCCAGTCTGTGTTGCTCACCCTCCATGATAAACATCATTTCCAAGTTACTTAGAAGAGATGCAAATGACACTGCGATACCGAATATGTTTTATAAATACCATGGCTGAGACTTTTTGTGATGAGCCGCTAGCCGGCCGCGGTTTTTTGAAAATGAAAATTTCCGCTGAAAATGTCAACATTTTCAAATATCAAATTTTGGTAATTTAAAAATTTTCAACTGACAAGGGAACATTTTCAGTTATTATAGTTACCATTTTTTCAAAGGATCACTTCTTTTCCGCTTTTTTTCAAGTTTGAGATTAGTCATTATGTTTGCATATTCGATTAACTTGTTGATTTCCTCAACATTATTCTCGAAAGTTCTGACTGTTTTTTGTCAAGATTTAGTGCTGTACATTGTGCTTCATTCAATGTTCTGCTTAATTTAATAAAACTGAAGTGATCAAAAACTTATCCTATTTTACCAGAGTTTAAGCTGAAAACTGAAACATTTTTTTTTGATTTCATAACAACCAAAAACCGAGTATGGTTTACGTATCAAAAGATGAGCGGAGGAAAAACAGATGGCAAATTTCGGAGGGCGGTTCTTAAAGTAGTCCACAAATATCATATTATAATTTGTCGACCTTTTTTTTAGGTTGAAGTTTTGATACACATTCCAAATATGATGATTTTTCCTGCAAAATCACAGAACGTTATATGCTTAAAGGAGTAGCTATTCCAAGAAAAAGTTGAGATTTTCAGATCACAAGCGTGAGAAAAAACTCTCTTGGTGCCCTGTTCAGAAATCTCTCTGAAATGAGTTATTAGCCGTCAAAGTTCCGATTTCTGCAGTTTGCGGGCCCTTTATAGTGATCCTTTGAAGAAAAATGGTAACTATAACGATAACTGAAAATGGTTCCCTTGTCAGTTGAACATTTTCAAACTTCCACAAATAGATTTTTCAAAGCATTGATGTTTCCGGGGTAAATTTCCATTTTTTTAAACCCTCGACTTGCCACAAAAAGTGTCAACCATGGTATTTATGAAACATCTCCGGCATGGCAGTGTCATTAGCATCTCTTTTAAGTACCTCAAAAATACATTTCATCATGGAGGGACTGGCACCGGACTGTCACCGGATAGGATGAGCATTCTGTTTTGGCAAACAGTAAACATTTTCGAAATTTTGGAAATCCAGGGGAAATTTCCAAATCCAGGGGAAATTTCCATTTTCAAAAAACCGCGCCGTCCGGCGGCTTGTTGCAAAAAGTGTCAAACGTGGTATTTATGGAACATCTTCGGCATCGTAGTGTCTTTTGAATATCTTATAAGAATCTTGAAAATTATGGTTATCATGGAGGGCGGGCAACACAGACTGGCACCGGATAGGATGAGCATACTGTTTTGGTAAACAACCGACATAATTGCAGGTCAACACATTGCAACTGTTTACCGCACTGCGCATCGCCTGAACCAAGATTAAATGGAGGGGGAGGGGGGATCAAGAAGAAGAAGAAGAAGGTAAATGAAGATCTCAATTACCATGTGGGCGGGACATGCCATCTAGTATAGGCTCCGCCCATTTCTTTGAAAATCTGTATAAATAGGGGTTCGAAACCCAATATTTTCATTGGTACGACTGTGGCATCTTGTTTTCGAAGCCTGAATTTTATTTCTCATGATTTTTCTGCATTTTTTCTTATTCGCCAGTCGAGGCAAAATGTAACAGGTTTTCTGGATTTTCCAAAAAATTTGTTCATTCGACGATGTGGATCACAAGAAGGAACATTTGATACTGGAACTACCAAAATTCGCCACAAAATGCATCTGTGCAACCGTCTTTTACAAAAAATGTAAGTTGCAGAATGTAAACAAGAAGCGAGAAAATATACGTTTTGGAGATTTTTTTTTCAACAAACTAATGAAAAAATCATATTTTTGTATTTGAACCTTGTGTAGTTGTTTAATCAGTTAAAATATTTTTCAGGAAATTGCCGCAGCATCGAACAAGAGTCCAAACTTGGCCAGGACTGAACGTTGAAGAAAAACAGCTCTCAAATCGTCACGCAGGGTTTGCAAGAGGGTTTGTCAAACTTAGGATTGTTTGATTTCTACATATAACTGAATTTGCAGCCTTGACAACCTTGTTCACGTTCCACCTACAAGTTCAATGTACACTATCTTCACATAAACCGCGACACGAACGGATACTTTTTGATAATAAGAGAAACTAACGATGGTTCAATGGATCCTCTAAATAACCAGCATTCGAGGACAGTATAATAATAATAAGATTGTAAGTTCCACTCTAGGATCTTGTTACCTTTTTTTCAACTATGAAATTTCAGATCAGACAACATCATTTAACCCATTGGGGCACAAATGAAAAACACTGGACGGACACGATTTTCTTTTTCGAATAATCAAATCTTCAAATACCAAGCTTTCAAGGACATTAATAAAATAGTGAGATTGTAAGTTGATTTTTAGAATCTGAATTATATTCTTTTTGACCCTGAATGGCACCGAATAGAATGAGCGTTTTGCTTAGGGATAGCCAAGATAATTGCAGGCGAACAGTGTGACTGTTTACCGCATTGCTCATCACCTGTACTATCACTGGTTTAGGAAAAATGAGAGGAAGAAGAGGGGGAGAGGGAGGTTGTCTTACATAGGTTAATTGCCACAATTGCCATGCTGACTCAGTTTTGAGACCATATTCGACCAAATTCTTAGTCAACCATATCATGGAAGGGTTGACCTCAAAAATAGGAGAAATTTTGTTGTAGACTAATTTTTGTGAATTATAGCATGACCTAGACTTTAAATAAGCACTTTTATTTGTCCTTACTCTAGATAATTCAGCCCAACGCAAAATTATTAATCGTCGCATAAGAGCTTGTTTTCCTACTCCGGGGGTACCCTAGCTGCCTTGAAAAACTTTATCATACAACTCTTTTCATACTTTAAGGAAGGGTTCCGAACAAAAATTCACTTTAGA
Source organism: Caenorhabditis sinica (assembly GCA_963932045.1). NCBI lineage: Eukaryota > Metazoa > Nematoda > Chromadorea > Rhabditida > Rhabditidae > Caenorhabditis > Caenorhabditis sinica. The sequence goes on from OZ009938.1 coordinate 25,490,845, forward strand.
TATTTGTGAACGTGCGCGCTGATTCCAAAAACTCTCATGAGAAAATACCCTCAAATTGCGCTTCAAAAACACTGTTGTTTTCCCTTGAAACTGACTCGGCTACTCTGAATTTCGACCAATATTTTTTCTAAAGATGTCATGAAATGGCTGATGAAGAAGGTGGCCAAGGCCGATGGAAGAGAAACCTCTAGCCACTACCGCCTTATACGACTTTTGGCAAAAATGACCTAATTTTGACACTTTTCATTGTGGTATTTGGAATTAGCGTTTACACTTTTTTGAAGCGAAGAAAGACTTTTAGTGGGACCTTCCTATAATGTTCAGAAACAATTAATGGATACAAAAAACCATCCTCCTTTCGCTACCCAAAAACATTGGCATTTATTTTCACTCCAAGCCTTAAAATTATCTACTTTATTTTTCACATACTTGTGATTTGCCTGCCCGGCCCGCAGATGCCCGGCCCGGCCCGGCCCTGCCCGGCCGGCCCGTCGGCCCGCCTTGAGAACATTTTTCAAATTTTCGGAATTTTCGAGAATTTTTTTGAAATTTTTTTCAAAAAAACTGGAATATTCTTCTGTTATTTTGTCCTAAAAACATTCCAACAACATTCAAAATTAGGTCGAAAAATACACCTCCTTTATCACTGCTAAAAACTGGCACTTCAAAATTTTGAACTACCATTGCGGGCAGACGGGCAGATGCGGGCCGGGCCGGCCCGTAACAAGTATGATTTTTCAGGTAATGGAGGAAAGATGGAAAGCCTGACCACTATTCCCACCTATTCACAGCCACCGAAGCTCTCTTATCTTCCACTTCATCCTGAATTCCGACTGCGCCAGCATTCTCTTCCAATTCCATTACCACCGGATGTGCCAACATCACTGGAATATGCCCAAGCTGCCCCACTAGGATTGAAAGCTCTCAAGAACATGCACTTCTTCAAAACGCAAAGAAGAAAAAATGGATATGTTGGCGAATCGCTCGGTGACACGCGAAATTCGAGGAAATGGCCGATGGAAAAAAGAAAGAGCAGATCAAAAATGAGGAGTACGACTTGGTGTCGGATTTCGAAGGGATGGACTCGATCGTCTCCACTTGCGTTATCATTTTGCGTTACCAGCCAGCATACAATGTGGATGAAGGACAGTTTGACAATGAAGGAAAACTTCGATTCAGTACTCCATTTTGCAAGTTTTTGAATCAACTTCAACCAGGACATTCGATTTACTATGGACTATCGTTTAATATGTCGAATATCATTGTCGGAATCAAGGGATGAGAGGAAACAAAGACAGTCAGATATGGAGATACAGAGAAGAAAACCGACAAGAAGTATGAGAAGCTCCTCGAGTAGGGCAAAAAGAGAGGAGGAGTTGGTAAGTTGAATTAAATTCTTCTGGAATTCTGTTTCATTACTCCCTCAGTGTTACCATGAAAGTTGTCATACTGTAACTTTTTCCAGTCCAAGATCCGAGACGACGGCGAGCCGATTGTTCCAACCACCCAAAGATCTCTGATGTTCCCGAAACATCCCACAGATGTTCAACTTTGAGTTGACATGAGAGGTATAATCTAAAATAACAAAAAATATAAAACATATTTGAGTTTTCAGGGAAACAACTCAACCTTTATGAGCAACAATTTGTTCACCAGGTCGACTCAAATACCCGAATTCAGCTTTTCTCGGATTTTCCATTATTTTTGTCCAGTCTTACCCAATTTTTAATTTTTGATTTGGTAATCGAATTTGTTCAGATCTCAATCTCTGTCTATGTTTACTTTGATTCAAATCTCTGATTCCTCTACTTTTCCCACATTCACTTCTTTCCTAATGTGCCCTAGTAATTTGTAATCTGATCTCCTCTTTTCCAGCAATAGCCATAATAACCCAAATTTAGATTCCCGATCTTCCAGCTGGCCTTTTCCTTTCCTAGTTAAAGTAAAAACCTTCCATTGACACTTTTCTTCTTGTGATACTCCGCATGTGTACATTTGTCGACTCTCTTGCATTACTCAATTTCCTACTTCTGTGATCTCCCAAAAATATTTTAAAAGTTTTTTTTTCATTGTAACTTTTAATTATGCCCCTCACTCAAATTTTATACTTTATTACCTACCTGAATTAGTTTCTGTTCTACTTTTGTTTCAAGTTTGAGATTAGTCATCATGTTTGCATATTCGATTAAGACACGTTCTCTGTCAAACCCGATATCAGTGTTGTACAAAAAAACTCAAACGCGATTTTTTCGATTGGTTTTTTGCATAATATGTTTATAGACTATTCTAAGACATATGGCACACATTTCCGTAAGACCCCTCCCAAACCGGCCTAAATGGGGCCCCTAGGGGTCTAAAAAATTTTATTTTTTGGTGAAAGAGATAATGCCCAAATCTCAACGGCAGTCATCAATATGCATCGTTTTAAAGATTTTTTGTGTTGGAACGTTAGTTCTAACTATTCTCCTTTGGACACAAAAATGACATATTATGTCGAAAAAATTTCAATTTTGTGAAAAATGTGATTTTTCAAGAAAATTTTCAATTACTTCCAAAAAGTTAGGGACGGATTCGGAATTTACGCACAAAATTACTTTAGAAACAATCCCTATAATCAAAAAAAATGGTGACCTCAAGAGGGTTTTAGACCGAACTGTCTGATTTCACAACGTAGGGGGGTACGTGACTCCAGAAAATCACCCAAAATCGACCATCTCAGATTTCATCCAAAATTTATCCAAACGTTGCACCAACATTGCATGTTGTACTGGCAAAATATCAGGATCCAATCTCATCGTCTTCTTACCTTTTCTTTCATTAACATGAATGTGTTCAATTCACCTTTCGACCGATTTTCCGTTTCTAAGTTGATGAAGGAAAAAGTAGGAAGACGTTGAGATTGGATCCTGATATTTTGCCAGTACAACATGCTATGTTGGTGCAACGTGTGGATGAATTTTGGACAAAATCTGAGATGGTCGATTTTGGGTGATTTTCTGGAGTCACGTACCCCCCTACGTTGTGAAATCAGACATTTCGGTCTAAAACCCTTTTGAGGTCACCACTTTTTTTGGTGATAGGGACTGTTTCTAGAATAATTTTTTACGTTAATTCCGAATCCGTCCCTAACTTTTTAGAAGTAATTGAAAATTTTCATGAAAAATCACATTTTTCACAAAATTGAAATTTTTTCGACATAATATGTAATTTTTGTGTCCGAAGGAGAATAGTTAGAACTAACGTTCCAACACAAAAAATCTTTAAAATAATGCATATTGATGATTGCCGTTGAGATTTGGGCATTATCTCTTTCACCAAAAAATAAAATTTTTTAGACCCCTAGGGGCCCCATTTAGGCCGGTTTGGGAGGGGTCTTATGGAAATGTGTGCCAAAAGTCTTAAAATAGTCTATAAACATATTATGCAGAAAACCAATCGAAAAAATCGCGTTTGAGTTTTTTTGTACAACGATCAGAAGACCGAAGCTCGAAAATCTCAGAGAATGTGTCTTAAATCGTTGATTTCCTTTGAATTAATCTCAAAATTTTTGACTCTTGTCAAAATTTGGTAATGTAAATTCTGCTTCATCCAATGTCTTGCTTAATTTAATAAAATTGAAGTAATCGCTAGATTATCTGATTTTACCTGAGTTTCGGCTGAAAACTTTTCTTCTGATTTCACAAAAACCAAAAATTGAGTATGGTTTACGTACTTAACAAAATATGAGCGGAGGAGAATCAGAGGGCAAATCTCGGAGGGCGGTTTTTAATGTGGTCTACAGACATCATATTAGATATCATATTCTAATTTTTCTACCTTTAGTTTTGATACACATTCCTAATATAATGATTTTTCTTGCAAAATCACGGAAAGTTCAGCAAGTATGTACATGCTTAAAGGAGTAGCCAATTTTTCCAAAAAAGTTTAGATTTTTATACGGATCGACATGGAATGACAGAGCAGAAACTCTCTTGGTACCCTGTTCAGAAATCTCTCTGAAATGAGTTATTATCCGTCAAAGTTCCGATTTCTGCATTTTGCGGGCCCCTTTATAATGATACTTTGCAGAAAAATTTGAGGGAGCCGAGAAATTTTTTATGCACTATGAATGGAGGTTTGAAACAGCGAAAATTGGAGATTGAACGGCTCTCAATTCACTTCACAGAGATTTTTGAAATTAGGTACCAGAAGAGAGTGTTTTATTATCCCTGTTATTCTACGCTGATTCATATAAATCTCTACCTTTTTGGAATAGTTGACTTCCCCTTCAGAGTGCATTTTTGGCACAGTGCCAGGTGCGTTTCAATTGACAGTGTAAATTTGACACTGTGCCTAATCAACAGTTCCTTTTTGGTATGTGTTCCTCAATTGTTATACAACAGGCCATAGATGTCCAGGTGCTATCGATTATTTTGAGTACATGATGTTCATTGTTTTGCTAGCTATACTACGGTATCGATTAATCAGAGCACTGTTCATTTTCTAGCTACACCACTACTCCTCGAGTTGCCTTTTTTGCTATTTCATTGATTTTGTCTTTGCTTATTTTTCATGAGACATACTTTTTTCCTCTAAGTGTGATTAAAATTCTAATTCATTTCCTTGTTACAGAAACAAAATGATGCGTGACGATTTCCCCATTCTCGATCTTCCCTTGACTATGCAAGCAGCTGTGATAAAGAATTTGGGAGGAGCAGAAGCGTAAGTATTGGATAGCCGTATCTCATCTTATTTTCAAAGTCAAAATTGCAATTTTTCAGACTCAAAATTGCCACAATCAACAGAGACTTCCGTCAAATGTTGAGCGTGCACAAGGTACATGCAACTTTGTTGTTCTACAAATTTGAAGTCCCTCGATGGGATAGTCGCGTCTACATTGAAGTAAATTTTGGAGAAAACACTGACAAGTTTTGGATTTGCGTTCCGCACGGCACACCGCTAACTTTAGAAACTGGGACAGAAAAGAGACAAACACCTTTGGAAATTGGTGATATTGTTTTCAAGTCGAATACGTTCCAGCAAGAGTATGGATATCGAATGTTCCCAGTCACGTGCCTAGAGTCGGACAGAATTGTCCCTGGAGTCACCCAATGGGAAGTCCTCGATATGTACGCATCATTTTTAAAGGATTTGATCAAAGTTGAGAGAGTCAAAGTCTGGGGAAGTTTTTCGGAAGATAACGATTTACTTGAAAGTTTCCTTTGGAAACATCATAGAGAATTCTCGGAAATTATCATCAACTTGGATAACGAAATGACTTACATGGAGAACTTCAAATACTTCAACGAACAGCTGGTAGTTAAAAAATGTAAGCTGACATTTCGTGAAAAAGTTTTGCATGAGCATCGCTCGAAATACACAACTCCGATCACATTGCATGATGTGACTCTCTATGGAGCGGACTTTCTCCATCCAGATGCTATTTTGAAGTCGACTAGCTCTTTCATCAATCTTTGTAATCTTATTTTCAAATATTCCTTGATGAATGCGGTAGTCAAAACATGGATGAATGGAGGATTGGCAAATCTCCAAAAGATTTGGATTTCATGTGGGCACTGGCAGATGATCGACGATGAAGAAGTTCTGGATGGTATTGCGGCCACAAAAGTGTAAGTTTTTTTCCGTTCAGCACTCATTTACCCTATAATATTCTTATTTCATAAACTTGCAGGGGCTGTGGAACATCAACTAGGATAGATAGAGTCCAAGTATTTAAAGTTCGACGCTCGACAGATGGTGCTCTGGCAACAGTTTCGTTCGCCTACAATAAATATTTCGTGTTTCAGATTTAAAAGCCTCTAGAAAACTGAATTTTCAAAACATTTTCTTTCCGACTGTGTTTTTAAAAAAGGAACTTTGGTATGTGAGCAATAAAATTGTTAAACTCAACAAAAGTGTCAGTTCGACCCCTCAACAGTAATAAAGATCATCATTTCTTGAAGTCTTAGTTTCCTCTAGAATCCGTTTGACTTTTTTCAAATACAGCACAACGTCAAATCCTTTTGTTTTCGACACTAACATATCATAACAGGATTATATTAGTTATTACAATGGAAGACCCCTTTTTTGAAATGACATAGATGCAGTCATTAATCTGTTGACGTATCAGAAATTGAGATTAAAACGGAAATATAGATTTGAAATAAATAATTTTTGGTTCGAAATCTGAGAAATGTCTTAAAAGACATGAGTAAACATTGGATATACTTTTATATACATTGCTTCCGAATTTTCAAAATGAAAATCCTTTTCCAGTGATTCATATCACCCAATGTTTGGCAAGGACTCTCAAATCGGATGACACACACTGACACGAGAATCCCCACTTTGTTATTGGAACTGATAACAATAAGGAGATTCGATTAAAGCATGAAAATGGCAAGATGAGCAAATCTGAAAATGCAAAAAAAAAGTTTTGCCATTATTAACCTGATTTTCAAGAAATAAAATTTCACATTTTTTACAATAACACATTTTTGTGAGATTGAAGGTTATGTGTTTCCTTAAAATGTTAGTACTGGAGGAAGCTCAGAATTTGAAGAATGTCTGTTTAAAAAGGACCAGTTTTGTAATAAAATATTGCATTTCTCACTTTGAGCTCCAAATTTTATTTACTTTTAGAAAAAGTGATGGGTGTTAAATAAACTTGAACGGAATTGCGAAGATTGCAAAAACGTTTGATTTTCGAATAACGATTCTCAATTTCTTTGAAATTTTCAGAATAATCCAAATTTACTTGTGCTTATACTCATTTTGATCGCCTCGCTCTGCTGATTCAAAAAATCTCATTTTTATAAAAATCTGACCGTAACTCTTAAAACTACAGTTGTCTTTCTGCAGCGAAAAAATGCGCCGGAAGCGCCCCAGCCGCCCATCATTCTTCTGTTTCTCTTCTTTTTTGAACCCTCCACTCGTTGAGGAAACTCCGGCGGCGGACCCGAGGAGCCCGGGCTCCTTGTACCAGCCGTGTGCCATTCTTCTATTTCTCTGCGTATCTTTCGTATCTTCTCTCTTATTTTTCTGCTCCCCGAGCAGCCATTTTAACCCCCGAAAGACGTCCCGACTACTAGATGTCCCCTCTTTTAGTTTTTAGTTTTTGATTTTTCCCTATTTTCTATTATTTATTCAAATCCGAACGGTTATTGTTGACCACGTGTTTTAGAGGTCTTTTCCGTTTTGGTATTTTTTTATTTTTATTTTTCTAAAATTCATTTGCTATATTCATCGAGTTGAAAGAGAAGAATGTGAGTTGAGCCTTGGAAGTTTTCAAAAAAAAAACTTACTAAAGGTATTTTCTACAGATGTTCGGAAACGGGTAGCATGGAGCATTGAGCATAAAGAGGTTAGTCATTTTTGTAGTGATTTTTTGAATCGAAATTTGACAAATTTTTGAGAAAAAGTTGACGGAAAACTGGTGAATTTTGAACTTCTTTTTTTTTGCACCAAAACCTAAAGTCCGATTTACCATTTTTCCTAATTTTGGACTCGAACTTCCCAAAAAAAAAACTCAATTTTCAGAAGATTTAACTGAAAATCTGACTGGACTTTGCACAGAAGTATCTGCCCATGTGAGATGAGGGTCTTGAAGCGGGTCTAACGATACTGGTAAGTTTCTTATACAAAAAAATCCCGCCAAATTCAAATTTTCATTGTTTCAGAAACTTATCACAGTTGTCAGCTGCAGTTTTGGAAAAAAACGGGTTCCAATAACGCCGGTAAGTTTTTAAATATTTCAATAAGCTCCGCCCATTTTTCAAAAGTGGGTGGAGCCAGATTTTTAAAAAATCACCTTCATAGAAAATTTCTCAATTTTCAGGTGCTAACAACAACCTTGGGTCTGTCAATTATCTGCGGGTGGATTTTGATAATTTTTACTTGTTTTTGAATTTATTTTTTGTCAGGTTCGATGTGAAACTATGGTAGACAAAGACGTTGAATAAAAAAGTTTTTTGAAAAACATTGTTTTTTACTTTCAGAAGCATTTCAAGAAGTTTCAGAAGTACTCGTTCTGACTGTCATGATCTACAGAATCTCAAATTTTTGTGAAATTTTCAGAATTACATTGCTCTAGTCATGCTTATACTCATTCTGAACGTCTTGCTCTGCTGATTCTAAAAAACTTGTTTTCATGAAAATCTGACCATAACCAGCGAACCTACGGTTGTTTTTCTGCAGCGAAAAAAATGCGCCGGCAGCGCCCCAGCCGCCCCTCTTTCTTCTTCTAACCCCCGACTTGATGAATGTTCTGTGAGAGACCGACCCGTGCCGCCCGGGCTGCCACTCATTTGTTTTCGCCATCTGCTTATTTTTCTTTCTCGGTGCCTCTTCTTCTCTAATCTTTCTTTTCTTCCGACATTCATTCTAACCCCCAACTGACGTCCTGACTGCTTCAGATGTCCCCTCTTTTAGTTCTTAGTTGTTGATTTTTTCCCTATTTTCTATTCTGTATATATTCAAATTTGAACGGTTACTGTTGACCACTATCTGTACTAGAGGTTTTTTCCGTTTCGATTTTCTATTTTTCTGAAAATTCGTCTGCTATTTTTATCAAATTATAAGGTGAGTTAAGCTTCGGGAAGTTTAGAAATGTTCTTTTCATTGGTATTTTTTCCAGCTATCAGAATGATGTAAACATCAAGGTATTCTACTGAGAAGAGAAAGAAGAGAAGGAGATTTGGCATGCCGAAGTGAGTCATTTTATCTTTATTATAGAGATTTTTGAGATGAAAATTCCAATAACTTTTGACCAAAAATGAGCAGGTTCTGATTGAAAATTGGCGAATTCTGATAGCATTGTATTTTTTTTAGGAGAACATTCTGAAATGTGACTTATTTTTCAGTCATTTTTCTTGATTATGGACTTGAAATTACCCGATTTTTTTTGAATTTTTCAAAATACGTCATTGAATTTCAGAAGGACTTTGCGCAGAAATATCTTCCGACGAAGAGAAGGGAGATAAGTGGAAGGACGGGTTCGATAACGCCGGTAAGCTTTCTATATTTTTTTTTCAAAAAATAGTTCTACTCCCATTTTGCCTGAAGCATTCTCGCTTTTTAGTATGAATTGGCTATTTTTCAGGTGCTTACCACAACTTCTGGTTCTGTGTGTCTGCGGGTGGATTTTCTGATAATTTTAAAGTTTGTTTATTTTTTATTTTTTAAGCCTGTACAACTACAGCATTGCCAACTTCAATATTGAATAAAATGTTTTTTGAAAATAGCATTTCTTATTCAAAGAGCAGCTCATGAAAATTACAAATATACGGAACTTCAGAATTTCAGGATTTCAGATGTTCAGTGTTTCAGATTTTTAGATTACAAGATTTGCAGAACTTCCAAACTTCAGATTTCCAAATTTGCCAATTCTAAAATTACGGAAGCACAATACCTCCAAGTCTCGGAACTTTAGAACCTCAAAAATCCAGAATCCTAGATTCCAACATCTTAGAACCTCAGAAAAACAAATTCTTCAATTTTAGTCATGCTTATACTCATTCTGACGGTCTTGCTCTGCTGATTCCAAAAATCTTATTTTTATATAAATCCGACCATAACCAGCAAACCTACGGTTGTTTTTCTGCAGCAAAAAAATGCGCCGCAGGCGCCCCAGCCTCCTCTCTTTCTTCTTCTCACCCCCTTCTCCTTGAATATTCTGAGAAGGGCCGACCCGTGCCGCCCGTGCTCTCTTTCACGTGTTATCGTCATGTGCCCGCTTTTTCTTTTTCTGTCGCTCACCCGTTGGTTCTCTGAACCTCTTCCTTTTTTCTCTCTCATCTTTCTTCTTTCCCGGCAAATATTCTAACCCCCAAGACGTCGTGACTAGTCCAGATGTTTTCTCTTTTAGTATTTAGATGTTGATTTTTCCCCTATTTTATAATCTATATATATTCAAATCCAAGCGGTTACTGTTGACCACTATCTGTATTAGAGGTCTTTTCCGTTTCGATTTTTTATTTTTCTGAAAATTTTTTTGATGTTTTATCGAGTTGAGAGACGCAATGGTGAGTTGAACATTGGAAATTGTAGGAAATTATTTTCATTGGTACTTTTTACAGCTGCCGGAAGAACGTCATAATCAAGAGGTAGTCCTGAGAAGAGGAAAAGTGAGAAGGAGATTTGGCATGCTGAAGTGAGTCATTAAATTTCATTTATTGAGATTTTTTAGATCAAATTTTGAATAATTTTCAACAAAAGTTCAGAAGATTTTGACTGAAACTTGGTAAATTCTGACAATACTTTTTTTTTTTTTTTGAGAAATGAACCAAAATTAGATTTACTTTTTCGACCTTTCTCTTGATTATGGACTTGAAATCACCCGATTTTTTTTCAATTTATCAAAAAACATCATTGAATTTCAGAGGGACTTTGCGCAGAAATGTCTTCCGACGAAGTCAAGGCAATACGTGTTAGAACGGGTCTGATAACGCCGGTAAGCTTTCTCTTTTTTGAAGAAAAAGTTCTACTCCCATTTTGCCTAAAGCATTCTCATTTTTTAGTAAAAATTTGACTATTTTTCAGGTGCTTACCACAACTTCTGGTTCTCCGATTGTCTACGGGATGATTATTTGTTAATTTTTACGAGTTTTCTATTTTGCGATCTCTACAACCACCGTCTGTCAATATTAAAAATTGAATAAAATGTTTTTTGAGAAAATATTTCTTTTTTCATTTAAAGAGCAGCTCATGAAACAGATATAAAGAACTTCAGATTTACAGAATTTTAGATTTTCAGATTTAAAGTTTTCCAGATTTCCAAATTTTCAGATTTTCAGATTTTCAGATTTTCAGGATTTCAAAATTTTCAGATTTTTCAGATTTTTCAGATTTTTTTCCCCAATTCTAGTCATGTTTATACTCATTTGGACCGTCTTCTTCTTCTGCTTCAAAAAACCTAATTTTCATGATTTTCTGATCAGAACTAATGGAATTAGGCGCATCTTAATTCGGCCGTAAAAGACGATTAAAAAACTCCAATTTGCGACTTGTTGACTAATCTCCGATGGCCGTCCCATAGCAACCTAATTGCTTGGATCACTTCCTCTTTTCTTCTTTTTTATCTGCGTTTCCTTCTCTCCTACCTTTTCATATTTCCCCTTCACTATAGTCATTCTAATCCCCACCGGACGTCCCACTGCTCCTCGATGTCACCTTATGCTCAGCCTTCTATTTTTCTCTATTTTCTATTCTAAATCTATATCCGAACGGTTTCTATTGACCTCAAACTGAACTGGGGCCTTTTCCGTTTCTGCGTTTCTATTTTTCTGGATTTTTTGTTTTATTATAAGGTAAGTCGAAGTTGGAAACTTTCGGAATATACATATTTTATTGGTTTTTTTCAACTGAAAAATTGACAAATTCATGTCAAAAGGCAACTCATGACAAAAATTCAATGTAGTTTTTATTTGAAATACTGAAATTGTACTCGTTCCAGACAAAAAGGGGTTACCCAAAATGCTGCCAGCAATGAGATCCCGCCGCCCCAGCATTCAGAAGCCGAATCACATGTAAGTATTTTTGATAGAGAACCTGAGAACAAATGCTAAAATTTTAGCCATCCCTGGGCCCATCGCTAATCAGAGAGTTCATCGACCGTTACGTGCTACAGGAGCTTTTGGATTGTATAAAGCAAGTATGTGCTTTAGGTAACAAACCCTTAGGTCCTTCCACGTCATCTTTATCTGCTAAATTTTCAGAAAATGACCTCGGATACGGAACTCACTCCTCTCGAAAACGAAGATCCAGGATTCATTGACTATGCTTGGGCAGTTTTTCAACTAGCGTCATGCTCTCCAGGATAGTCTTTCCGGCTGCAATCTACAAGATCTTCCGAGTGAATCTGATTGTAGTAAGCATATTTTTCAAACTTAAAATAATTAATAAAAAACTTTTTAGAACATCATTGTGTGGATGACTTCATGCAGACGTTGCTCACAGCCTACCTCAGCATGCAAAAAAGCCTTCCACCTATCCGTTGTGGTTGTCATTAATTCAATCGTTCTCCTTGCACTCGTTGTGGTCCTGATATGGAAATAGTTGAAGATGCCAGGTAAATTATATTCTTCAACAATTTGTGCCTTACGACGATTTTCAGTAAATCACTCACGTTTCCTCGCTCTCCAATTAGCAAAGGTGTGCTCGCTGTCTTCTTGTATTCACGTGGTCTTCATGGTTCTCAACATTCTAGAAGGTTTCTTGACGGCATTGTCTTCTTGCGATTCAGTATGAAGGGATTGAATAAAAAAGTTTTTCAGAAACTTCGTTTTTTTCTTTAAACTAGCACTTCAGAATTTTAAAACTCAAAGCTTCAGCTTTCCAGTACTTTCGATTTTTAGATTTTTCAGGACGACTTCAGGTTTTCCAAAGTTTCGATTTCCAAAAATTTAGAGCTTCAGATTTCCAGAGTTCCAGATTTGCAGATTTCCAGGTTTTCAGTATTTTCAAACTTCAACGTCAGATTTCCAAATTTTCCGATTCTTAGAACTACCAAATCTCATAATTCTAGAAACTAAGGTTTTAAAATTCAAACCCAACCTGAATTTTAAAACCGTAGAAATCTAAAATTCTAAATTTCTAAATTCTTGAATCACAGAATCAAAATTTATCAAGTATAGTCATGCTTATTGTATAGTCATGCTTATAACTATTCTGACCGTCTTGCTCTGCTGATTCTAAAAATCTAATTTTCATAAAAAACTGACCATAACCAGCGAACCTACGGTTGTTTTTCTGCAGTCAAAAAATGCGCCGGACGCGCCCCAGCCACCCCTCTTTCTCCTTCTAACACCCCCCCCCCCCCCCCCTCGACTTGATGAATGTTCTGTGAGGGACCGACCCGTGCCGCACGGGCTGCCTCTCAATTGTTTACGTCTTCTGTCTATTTTCTCTTTCTCTTTCCTTGTGCCTTCTTTTCTCATCTTTCTTCTCTCCCGGCAGTCATTCTAACCCCCAACTGACGTCCTGATTGCAGCAGATGTCTTCTCTTTTAGTTTTTAGTCTTTGATTTTTCTCCTATTTTCTATTCTATATCTATTCAAATCGAAACGGTTACTGTTGACCACTATCTGTACTAGAGGTCTTATCCGTTTCGATATTCTATTTTTCTGAAAAATTTTTTTAAGTTTTTACCGAGTTGAGAGTCACGATGGTGAGTTGAGCTTTGGAAAAGGAAAGTGTTAATGAAAGTGATCAAAAGTGTTCTAAAGTTAAATATAATAGTTTCCAAACAAAATTTATCAGATTTTGACGGAAAATTGGCAAAATGTAAAAATAGGCAATTTTTTTCAGAAGCAAATCACAGTTAAAGAACTAATGGACTCCGTCGAAGAACTTTTTTCTGTGATTAAGGACGATCATGAGACTATCCGATATGTCGGACGAAAAAAGGAGAAGTTGAGGTGAGCATTTCTGAAGTTTCTCGAAAAGTTTATGAAAATTAAAAATGGACAGAGCTAAAATTTGCGAAAAGTTGCTTTCGTAGAAAATTTATAGTGACTTTAAAACTTTTTGTATAGAAAAATTTTGAACTCTAGCAAGAGGACAACAGATTTGAACGTAAAAACTGTCTCGATTTGTCCAAAAATCGTCACAATTTGATCAAATTTTGACGAAATACCGGTGCTGACTTCAATGACAATCGTTTTATTTTCAGATGGACTTTGCCCAGAAATACCTTCCTGCGAAAAGGCGAGGAAATCTGAAAAAGACGGGTCCGATAATGCCGGTAAACCTTTTTTTTTTGGAAAAAAGTTCTTCTCTCAGCAATTTTTTTAGCATGAATGAATTTGACTATTTTTCAGGTGCATATCACAATTTCGGGTTTGCCAATCGTCTGCGGGTGGATTTTCTCATAATTTTTACGAGTTATTTGTTTTGTATTTTTTAGATCTGTACAACTACTGTCTCACCAACTTAAAAAATGAATGAAATGTTTCTTGAAAAAAGCTTTTTTTATTTAATGAGCAGCTCATGAAATAGATTTTCAGATTTTCAGAGTTTCCAAATTTCAGAATTTCAAAATCGTCCAAGAGATTCCAGAATTTCAAAAACGTTCAAAATCTCAAGGCGTTCGGAATCTTAGAATTTTAGAATTCTTCAATATTAGTCATGCTTATACTCATTTTGACCGTCTTGCTCTGCTGATTCTAGAAATCTTTTTTTTTTAATCTGACCATAACCAGCAAAGCTACAGTTGTTTTTCTGTACCGAAAAAATGCGCCGGAAGCGCCCCAGCTGCCCCTCTTTGTTCTTCCAACCCTTCTTCTTGAATGCTCTGCAGGGATCGACCCGTGCCGCCCGAGCTGCCTCTCAATTGTAAACGTCATTTGTCTATTTTTTTTTCCTTTTTCTTCTCTCTTTTCTCTCGGCATCGGCAGACATTCCAGGAAAAATTCACATCATCTTCCTTTTCAATTCCTTATATGCTTTTCAAAAACATAAATTTTTCAATACGAATCACAAGACCTCTAGTCTCTCTTCCAGATCCCTTTCCATACCGGATATAGAATTCTATTGAATTATTCAAGTTTTCTCTCGTTCATCACAGATTTTTGTTTCTCAATCATCCATCAGATCAGAACTTCTGCCTTTTTGTTTATAACATTTCTCATTCCAAATCATTGGTTGTTAGAAATTTGAAGGTCGAGAAAATTGTTGTTGAGAAGTGTTTAGAATCTTTCACAGAATGGCAATGGAAACCAGTCATTTGATCTAACTACAATGTCACGAAAAAAGGATCAGAAAGGATTTTGGTATCCCTGTGTGTCGTTGCTAATCTAGATTATATGACAGATTAAGAGAAGATTATCTTGTCTTCAGAAAATCATAGATGTGGAATCTGATTGTGAATGACAAATCAAAAATAGATCTTTTCGTTTCTGATGGCAAAAAGTAAGACGATTTTCTATTGGAAATCTAATTATTCGCAGTTCAGAGCCAATGAAAAAAAAACAAGGGAAACTGTTTCACAGAAACGGTGAAAAGTGTTGGGAATGATGAGGAATTGATGCAGCACCATGAAAGGGAAAACCAGGGAGAAATGAGCTCAGAATCCGAACCTTAAAATTGACGAATCATAAAAAAAACATCCGGGAACTCCAGACCAACTGAACCCGTGATTATTGACTCATGGAGACGTGACGATTCTGAATTCCATTTCACCAATTTAAAAACTTCGATATGTCGGAAATAGATGTGTCAATTCATCCAGTGATCAGTCAAAAATATGCATGCAATATTCAAAGAAAAATTCGAAAATTGTGTTGTTTCCGACTATTTGATTCTGTCTTCTCCGAACTTTTGGAGTCTTGCTCCATTGAACCAGGAAGTTAGTCCAAAATACAAACATTTTTATTTTTCTGGTCAGAAAATCACAAGTTCAACGAAAAGGTTAGTTCGGTCAAAAACAAATTTGATGCAGAAAGTTCTCGTGAGATATCAAGTGATCTCTTAAAGCAAGTAGGATAATCCTAACAAGACTAACCTTTATTGGTTGAGAGGACATCTCATCTTACACAATTTTACACTCGAATTCCCAATTTTGTTGCTGAAATTTTGATGAATTCCAAGAATCTGGTATTTAAATGCTCACTGAAGCAGAAGAAACAAGAAAAAATTTGCCTTATTGACAATGATTCAGGCTAATCAGAAAACATAAAATATTCGAAAGACTTCTGATCAGAAAATCACAAGATTATCGAAAAGATTAGTTCGGTCAGAAACAAATTCGATGCATAGAAAGATCTCGTGAGATATCAAGTGATCTCTTCAAGCTGATTCTTGGTTTTTGGGTTACTGTATTTGAAATGATTACTGATCGAGAAATGAGACTTGTAGATTTGGTGTTGAAATACGATACCTTACTGTAGGAGGTATTTCTGTGGCTACTGTACCCTCCTATGATTATTGTTGAACCCTACTTTTTGTGGTAGCTACTGTACTCGAGCCGAGCTACTGTGGTTTCTGCTCAACAAGTGTATAACTGGACTATGCTCCAGGCATATGGGATATTACTAACAAGATTAATCTAATCTAATCGGTTAAGAGGAATATAAATAATCCAAATACTTTTGTCTAATCTGAAAAAGAATTAAGACACCACCTAGGTCTCAGTGTGTTTTGGTTAAATCGGGTTCGTTGATACAGTAATACAAAACTACAGTAATCAAACATTAATAATAATACAGTACTTCAGAAACTCAAGATTTTATTAAACCAAAAGATATTTCAGATATTCAGATTTTTTTCAGATTTTCAGATTTGCATAGCTTCAGATTTTCAAAGTTCCAGATTTTCAGAGAGAGAGTCTCAGGATTCCGGAATTTCAGAATTCCCCATTTTTCCGATTATAGTCAAGTTTATACTCATTTCTGACCGTCTTCTTCTTCTGTTTTAAAACAGCTAATTTTTATGTTTTTCTGATCAAAACTAGTGGAACTAGGCGCAATTTCATTCAGCAAAAAACGAGATTAGGGCGTGGCCATTTTCTTTGGTTTTGCTCCTCCCCCTTTTTTTCTCTTTTTCTCTGCGTCTCCTTTTCTCCTACTTGCTCATATTTTTTCTTTACTATAGTCATTCTAATCCCCACCTGACGTCCGACTGCTCCAAGATGTCTCCTTAGTTTTAGCCCCCTAGTTTTTAGTCCCCTATTTTCCTGAAATTTCTATTCTATACCTATATCCGAACGGTTACTGTTGACCTCAAACTGAACTGGGGCCTTTTCCGTTTCGGTGTTTCTATTTTTCTGAAATTCATCTTTATTTCTTCTTCTTTTTATAAGGTGAGTTAAATTCAGTTATTTTCTTATTTTTGAGAGCATTCTCGGTGTTCTAGGAAAATCTGTCATTTTCCATCAAATAACAGAAAAAAGTACTATTTTGACCGGAATTTCAGACCGACTTTCCACCAAGATGGCTTCTCGCTCAAGGTTTTGTTAGCCACCTTTGTCATCCTAGGAGCTGCCGGAGCGGTCCAAGCAAGTAGGAGGCCGGGTCTTTGATGTCCAGGGTCACCACCATCAACATCATCCGCACCCCAAGGAGGACATCGACCGACCGATCCGGTCATGTGAAGCCAAGCTCGTCGTCTTCACAGTGGCGGTAGGCGTTGATGTCTGCCCCCCGGAACCAGCAAAGGGTAAGCGTTAGATACCACCGAGATACATGACTAACTGCTCTATTTCAGAACTCGCACACTCCTGTGCCACCAACAAGATGCTGTCAAAAGAGGAAATCAAGGATCTCTGCTGCCCAGCCAATCTCCCCACCTTCGGCCCCCTCCAAGAGAACCTGCGCTCAGAAGCTCCACTTCTTCGTCATCGCCAGATGTGGTCAGCCCTGCGGACAAACTGGAGCCAAGAGTAAGTTTCCCAACATAGCAGGACTTTTAACAAAATTTACTTTTCAGGTCTCTTCGAAACCTGCCCCTCCACTCCTGCTGCAGACTCCAAGGACACCGACGACTTCTCCGACAAGCAGGTGAAATTTGGCGGCGCCGTCTCCAAAAACCGCTCATGCACGAAGAAGCTCATCCTCTCTTATTTATTCTTTTCTTGTAATGAGGTATTAATAAAAAATCATGTCATCAAAAACATTGTGTTCTATTGGCTGGGCTTTGGCTTCTTCTAAAGTTTCAGAGTCCTCTGGTCTTTTGAAATCTTCTTGGGGTCTTCGAACAAATCAAGGAGGGAAGAGGAACTTCGGACAAAAAAGGATAGGATTCTGGGAACTTTGGGTCTTCGGACAATGATGAATCGGAACTTGGAGACTTTGGACAAGGATAAGGATATGTCTTTGAAAACTCGAGGAAATGGGAAATGGGAAACTTCAAACAGAGGATTGAAGATCTTGGGGACTTTGAACATTTTGGACTCTTGAGAACCTGGACTTATCGATCTTAAAGGGGGAGTCCACTAATTCCAAAATGTTCGATTTTTTTACATCAATTGATGCAGAATTTGGGCACGGGAAATATTTTCTCTTGAAGTCTAGTCTCAAAATGCCTGATTTTCAAAATATAGGTCAAAAACTGCTCAAAAAAAATCAACTGTCAGGGTGCAGAACTCACGTTTTAGGGTGCGATTTTTTCTTGAGGGTGCAAATTTCCACGTGAACAGAATTTCTGCACCCTGACAGTTGATTTTTTTGAGCAGTTTTTGACCTATATTTTGAAAATCAGGCATTTTGAGACTAGGCTCCAAGAGAAAATATTTCCCGCGCCCAAATTCTGCATCGATTGATACTAAAATCTCCACATTTCAGAAATAGTGGACTCCCCCTTTAAGCTCAAAACAGTAGAATGCTACAGTATGCTACAGTATGCTAAAATAAATTTCTTGAAAAGTCTGTTTGTGTGTCTGTTTATCCATAATCTTGACAAAGTTTAAATTTTTCCTATTCCCAGTTTGCAATCTTGAGTATAGGTTTCGCTCTTTTCCCTGGCGGTGCATGACTCATAGCAACGGAGTCACGCAATCTCTAATCTTCTTTCGAACTCCCACGCTTCACTAATCATGGCCATATGTATATATATCACATCACATGTTTTCTCACGCGATCTCTAATCGTCTTTCAAATTCTCATGCTCCACTAATCCTGGTCATATGTATATCACATCACATGTTTTCTCTAATTCCTCTTTCTCGACCTTGATGCTCCGCCCATAGAAGGAAAAAACTTTTTGCTCCGTTTTCCCCTCATTCTCATTCATCCATATACTCCCCGTTGACGTCCCGTTTCTAGACGTCTCTCTACTCATGATTTTACTAAAAATCCATATTATCCCACTCTTCAAGGTAACCTTCTGAAATGGATGCCCCCCCCCCTGAATCATTGATTTTTCTGAAAATTCCGCTGTTTTATTTAGGTTTGATTTGAAATTAGAGGTGAGTCATCAAATTTCAAAAGAGCTAAGTCAATTCATCTAGTAAATTTGGCCGGAATTTCAAATTTGAAAAAATGAAAAGAAGAAAAACGTTTCTACAAAACTTACTTTTCAGTCATCCTCAAATCCTGCCAGACCGGAACCATGATGTCCTCCACGGATGTGACCGCAGCCAGATTTTGGTGGTGTTGCCGCTCCCAACAGAAGCTCCATGAAGAAGCTCGTCGCCCTCACCATCAATACCTGTGGAACCCCATGTGAAGGCAACGGCGAACAAGGTCAGTTTATAATAGACTATACGATAGATCACTAATTCATATTTCATTACAGTCCTCAAAGCCGCCTGCGCCTCTCTCCACCGACCAAGTGAAGCAGGCCTGCTGCCCCCGAGCCTTCCGTCGTCCACGTCTCTTCTGCAGCTTTCCCCTCCCTTCTTTTTTCTGTTCCCCATATAACCCCCCTCTTCCTCTATCTATGTAAAGGGTGAGGTACACTAATTAAACATTTCAGCTCCCCCACCTCCCCTCTCTCCCATTCTACTTTTTTTTCTCATGAGGTGTCAAATAAAAACGTTGTCATCGAAAATATTGTGTTCTATTAGCTTGGCTTCGGCTTCTTCTAAATTTTCAGAGTCCTCTGGTCTTCAGAATTCTTCTTGGGGTCTTCGAGCAAAGCAAGGAGGATGGGGAACTTCGGACAAGAAAGGATAGGATTATGGGAACTTGGGGTCTTTGGACAATCTGAAATCGGAATTTGGGGACTTGGACAAGGAAAAGGATAGGGACTTAAAAACTCGGGGAATTCGAAAAAAAAAAAAGGATTGGATTCTGGGAACTTGGGGTCTTCGGACAATGATAAGGATAGGATTTTGAAAACTTGGGGAATTCGGAAGATGGGAAGTGGGAAACTTCAAACAGAGGATTGAAGAACTTGGGGACATTGAACATTTTGGACTCTCGAGAACCTGGACTTACCGATCTTGAGCTCAAAACACTGGAATGCTACAGTATGCTACAGTATGCTGCAGTATGCTCCAATAAGCTACAGTATGCTAGACTATGCCTGAGTATGCCTCAGTATCCTACAGTACGCAATATGCTACACGATACATGTTACAGTATGTTACTGAAATTGGATTTTCAAAAAATCGAGCTTCGGGTTTTTATCGGATTGTGAAATTGTGGAAAAATTGCAAACTCGGGTTTACTGAACATGAACATCTGGGTTTCTGATGAGTTTTGGACTGATCCAAATTTTCAGTTTTCAGGAAATTGAGTTCCGGATTCTAATGTAAATTGAACTATAGTTGCGAATTAAAAATTTTAGCATATCGAAATTTGAATTCTTGCTCAGTAAACCTATCATCTTACTACTGTGTTATGGACAAACCGTAGACTCTGCTATTACAGATTCAGATGGCGTGACCACATTTCGAATTTTTATTTCTGAGTCTGCAATTCTAATTTCCATGTTTCTATTTTTGAAACATACAATTTGAAAATGATGACAAATGTTAAGTTCCTCTTTTCAGAATCCTCTAATCTCCTTCTGACGCACATCTTTATCTTTAATCTCTTCTGATATTCTTATCACTAAAACGGATTGCCGTCCAGAAGTCAATTTGGTAGGATTTCCTAATCCTACGCCAAGATTATCTTTCCGGATTGTTTTTGTTTTTTAGAACTGTATTTGAAGATGATGAATCATACGAAGAGGCCCCTTAGGAATCGAAATTTTTATTTTGGGAAGCCTGAGAGTCACAGAAGACCGTCAAGAAGCCTGTAAAAAAGCCTGTAAAAAAGGGGTTGTCAACAATTTTTGAAATTTCAAAATTTGGGAACCCTGTCAGTCACAAAATCACAAAAGGTTAGTCAACAGAAAGTAAAGTTATCGAAACTGTTACGGTACTAGAGATTCTCTCTGTCTGCACTTCCGAATGTCCACTTTGGTTTTTTGAATTCTAAATTCTAAACTCCTGACCATTTGGAGCACAATTCTAGATCAAACACTGAGCTCAAGTTCAAAACTACACATTTTCTGCTGAGTCTTCTGCTCCTGTGAGCATTTGGATGCCCGATTCTTGAAATTCATAAAAATTTCAGCAACAAATTAGGGAATCCGATTGGAAAATTGTGAATGTATGGGATGTGATGTTGTACCAAGAATTAATGAGAATGATTTCTTGAACAACAAAAATTCGTAGTTTTGTGTTCGCATTCGGAAGTAAAAATTGGAAACTAAAAAATCAGGATCTTTTAAAACTTTAAATAATTTTGAAGGATCTGATTCATATGTACACTTTGGACCAGGAAATTAGAGGATTCGTCAGCTATATGCATACAGAAAGAATTTTAAAAAATACACGATGTTGCAATGACAGCTGAAAAATATTCCAAGTATCCAAAAACTCAAAAAAACTAAGCAGGTGAAACTAAGCTATTTATTGCTCAGTTCCTCACCCAAAACCTTCAATTTTGGTTGCAAAATGATTTCGAATGCTACCTTACGCGACCTGGCAACTAGTGACGATTATGTTACTTTTCGCTATCTGTCACTGCAATGTTTGTTGGGATGCCTTTTCTAGTTGAGGCATGTCATTTTTGTGCGCTCTGGAGTACTGTACCTATTTCCGCTTCGGAATACTGTACCTCGGCACACTGTTTTTTTATGGATGCCACCTTAATGTCCGTCACCGCTTTTATTTCTCCGGATATCCTATTTTCGCCTTGTAGTTCTTCTCATCTTCTCACGCTATACATGCATTCCAAAAAATCTTGATAGTTGACGTTTACTCGATATTTTCTCATGTGATTTTCCTAGAATTCCATCTAGCAAAAGTTCTCACGACCACTCAACATCACAAGATTTGGGCTCAATATATGATTATTTACACGACATTTTCGAATATCGAAAAATGTCTAAATAATTATCAACAAATATAAATGCACATAACCTTATGTACATATGATAAATGTCGAAAAACAATCATGAATCACAGAAATTTTAAAAATTTTACATAATTGCTCTAGAAAGTTCAGAAGACATCAGAAGACGTGGGCTGGTGAAGTTGGAAAGATTGGGAAGGTTAGAAAGCAACTAGAAAAATTATCTAAAAGATTCTAAAGGAAAAATACAAAATATGACTTTCTATGAGCTTGAAAGAGGATGCCGCCTGAAATCAGAAAAATAGGGAAAAGCCGAAATTGGAACGGAGGACTCTGATGTCCGGATTCTGGGAACAAAAAATTTTCAGTTTTTTATAAGTAGTTCACAATCCGTACAAACCACAGTACCATACTGAAGCATACTGTAGCATTCCAGTGTTTTGCGCTCGAGATTGGTAATTCCAAGTTCTCGAGAGTCCAAAATGTTCAAAGTCCTCAAGATCTTCAATCCTCTGTTTGAAGTTTCCCACTTCCCATCTTCCGAATTCCCCAAGTTTTCAAAATCCTATCCTTATCATTGTCCGAAGACCCCAAGTTCCCAGAATCCAATCCTTTTTTGTCCGAAGTTCCCCTTCCTCCTTGCTTTCCTCGACGACCCCAAGAAGATTTCAAAAGACCAGAAGACTCTGAAATTTTAGAAGAAGCCAAAGCCAAGCCAATAGAACACAATGTTTTCGATGACAAAATTTTTTATTTACACCTCATTACAAAATAAAATGGAGAACAGGAAAAGGAAGAGGTGGACGACATTGGAGACAGAAGTCTCAGGCAGACTTGAGGGCTGTAATGAAATAAGAGTTCGTGATATATCGTATAATCTATTATAAACTGACTTTTTTCGCCAATGCCTTCACATGGCGTTCCACAGGTCGAGACGGCGAATGCGATGAGCTTCTTCATGCAGCTGCTTTTGGGAGCGGCGACACAACCAATTTTTTTCCGGCCTGGCAGGATTTGAGGAGGGCTGAAAAGTAAGTTTTGTAATGAGAGTTAGTTATATGGAGTCCTGCAAAGTGTATAAACGTACTCTTGGCTGCCATCTTGGATGCCATGATGATGAACAGTCGGTCGACGTTGTCCGTGTGGTGAGGATGGTTCTGGTGGTGACCCTTCACATCAAAGACCCGGCCTCTCGCCTGCACGGTGTCTCCAAGCACCAGGAGAGTGGCCAATACGGCTGCGGCCTTGGGCGACGAGTTGGAAGCCATTTTGGTGGACAGTAGCGTTGAGTAAGCTGAAGAGCTTGGTGGCAGTGGCTCTAAAAATCAAGAAGGATTAGAGGGTATTAGTCATCCTTGTTCTGAGAAATGATGAAACTGCTGCTACAATTTTCAGATTCTAGAAGAAATTCCACTCAAAATGGTACCTTCGGCCGATGTCCTCCTTGGGGTGCGGATGGTGGTGGTGGTGGTGACCCTGGACATCGAAGACCCGGCCTCCTGCTTGCTTGGACCGCTCCGGCAGCGCCCAGGATCACACGGGTGGCCAACAAGGCTTTGAGCGACGTGTTGGAAGCCATCTTGGTGGACTGTCGGTCTGAAATTACGGTCAAAATGGTACTTTTTTCTGTTATTTGATTGAAAATGACAGTTTGTCCCAGAACACCGAGAATGCTCTTAAAAATATGGGAATATCTCATTTTGACTCACCTTTTGAAACGAAAAATAAAAAGATAAAATTCAGAAAAATATAAAAACACCAAAACGGAAAAGGCCCCAGTTCAGTTTGAGGCCAACAGAAACCGTTCGGATATAGGTATAGAATAGAAATTTGAGGAAAATATGAGACTAAAAACTACAAAAAGGAGACATCTGGGGAGTCGGGACGTCAGGTGGGGATTAGAATGACTGAAGTGAAGAAAAAAATATGAACCAGTAGGAGAAAAGGAGACGCAGAGAAAAAGAGAAAAAAGGAGGAGGAGCGAAACCAGAAAAAATGGCCACGCCCTAATCTCTTCTTTTGGCTGAATGAAAATGCGCCTCGGTTGCTAGGAGAGGGAAAACGCGAGGCATATGACGGCCTCGGAGATCAGTCAACAAGCTCTGGCACGTCATAATCTTTTTTTTTTGGCTGAATGACGTCTCCTAAAATTCCTCTAAAAAAGTCTGAAATTCTGAAAATCTGGGGTTCTGAAATTCTGGGAATCTGAGAAATTGGAAAATCTGAAGACTCTGAAGACTCTGAAACTGAAAATCTGAAAATCTGAAAACCTAGAAGTCTGAAATTCAAGAAAAATGTTAAAAATCACTTTTCAAAAAAATTTCATTCAATTTTTCAATAATCATTTCAAATACAGTAATCCAAAAACCAAAAATCAGCTTGAAGATGTCACTTATTATCTCACGAGATTTTTCTATGGATCGAATTTGTTTCTGACCGAACTAATCTTTTCGTTAATCTTGTGATTTTATGATCAGAAGTCTTTTGAATATTTGAAGTTTTCTGATTTGCCTGAATCATCTTCAATAACCCTACGTCTTCTGTTCAACTACACAGAACATTTTTCGACACTCTCAAAGAAAAAGTAGGCATCCGGACACACAGACATACATTCAATGGATCCCTCTATCAGTCAGACTGACGCATTTCTTTTTTGAAATTAAAAATATATATTTTGGACTAACTCCCTGGTTCAATGGAGCAAGACTCCGAAATCTCGAAGGAAGACAGAATCGAAAAGTCGAAAACAACAAAATTTTCGAAATTTTGTTGATCACGGGTTCAGATGATCTGAAATTCCTGGATTTTTTTAGGATTCGTCAATTTTAAGGTTATGATTCTGGAAAACAAAATAATGATAATCGTTGAAGTTATCATCATTTTGAACTTTCGACTATTCTGGCATTCAGAAGACGTGAGATTCATCCGATGATGTTATGGCACAATCTGTAATCTTGGGTTCAGAGGATTTAATGCTCAGATGACGTGACTCCTAAGAAGACGTGGATAATCCTAACAAGACTAAACTTCATCGGTTGAGAGGTATATGAATAATCTAAATATTTTCTCAATGTGTCCTTATTTCCATTTCAGAAAACGTCATTGTAATCCAGAGAATTTTTCGAAACCATATTCAGATGCCCTGAATCCTTTGAAATTATTTCAAATTTCAAAAGATCCTGATTCCTTATTTTTCAATTTTTACTTTCGGATGCGACTACAAAACTACAAATTTTCGTTGTTCAAGAAATCATCCTCATTAATTCTTGGTACAACATCACATCCCACACATTCCATTTTACATAATTCTCCACTCGGATTCCCTAATTAGTTGCTGAAATTTTGATAAATTCCAAGAATCTGGCATTCAAATGGAAATGCTTACCGGACCAGAAGACTCAGCAGAAAATGTGTTTCATTGATGATTATTCAGGAAAATCAGAAAACTTCAAATATTCAAAAAGCTTCTGGTCAGAAAATCACAAGATTAACAAGAAGATTAGTTTGGTCAGAAACACATTCGATGCATAGAAAGATCTCGTGAGATATCAAGTAATCTCTTCAAGATGATTTTTGGTTTTTGGATTACTGTATTTGAAATGATTACTGGACGAGAAATGGAACCTTTGAAAATCTGGTGTTGATATAGGATACCTTACAGTAGGAGGTATTTGTGTCGCTACTGTTCCCTCCGATAACTATTGTTGAACCCGCACTTTGCGGTAGCTACTGTACTCGAGCCGAGCTACTGTAGTTTTTGCTCAATAAGAGTATAAATGGATTATGCTCCAGACAAGTAGGATATTCCTAACAAGACTAACTTTCATCGGTTAAGAGGAATATGAATAATCCAAATACGTTCGTCTAATCTGAAGAAGAAAACATCTATTAGGGCTCAGTGTGTCTCGGTTATATCGGGTTTGGTGGTACAGTAAGACAAAACTACAGTAATCTAGCATTACAGTAATTTAGAACGATTCTCCCGAATCCTCATCCTTCAGAACCCCAAAATCCGTCCGAACCTCAGAATTTAAAAAAAAACTTAATTAAATTTTAGTCATGTTTATACTCATTTTGAAGCTGAAAATGTGTAATATTGAGAAATTTTATTCATACCCAGTTTAGACAGATAATGGACAAGTTACGGGCGTTTGAAACTTATGCTCTATTTGTCTCTTTCTCTCTCTCTCTCTCTCTCTCTCTCTCTCTCTCTCTCTCTCTCTCTCTCTCTCTCTCTTTTCATTGAAATTGACCTTTGGAGACAGACAACATTGGTAGGTGTGCCTCTTCCAATAAGTTGAGAATTGCGAAATCTTTGAAGAGAAAGCAGACAATGAGAGACAAAATACAAATTTGAATATAGCCTCCTCATTCATGCATTCATACTCCTCCCAAAGGGCGACGTCTGTGTTTGTCGCCCCCCCCCCCCCACTATTGATTTTTCTGGAAATAAAGTGAGTTTATCATCTAATATGGTTTGGCTAGTAAAAAAAGAAACATTTCAGAATGCTTCTCCATTGACGTCGCGTGCCTAGATGTCTCCAAATTTTGATTTTTTTTAATGTGAGTTTTTTCTTATTTTCCGACACTGTTAGTCTGACAAGGGAGGTGTTTTTAGAAAGGGGGTTGAGATTTTTTGAAAGTTCGCTCATTTGAATTATTTAAAAACTTACAGTGTTTACAGTTCTCTTTTTTTTCAGAAAACCCGAATTCCGTGTTAAGATTCAACAATCTTACGAGGATACTCTTAAAGCAGTACAAGAAGACAAATCGAGGACTGTGAAAATTATTGAAGCCGAGGAGACAAGATTGAGATTGTCGGCGGAACCAAGGACGGAACAACAGTGAAATCGACAATTTCCGGACTGGAATCGTTCAGAAAGACGAGGGATCAAGCGGAGCCCGGAGATCAGTTGGGAGTGCTTTTGAGAGGATTGGGACCGAAGGATGTGAGAAGAGGATTTGTTCTGTTGCCACAAGGGCATAAGCATAAGGTCACTGATGAGGTGAAGGCTCAGTTGTATGTGCTCAAGGAGAGCGAGGGAGGAGCCAAGACGCCGATCGCCAACTACTTCAGTGAGCACGTCTTCTCGTTGACGTGGGATTCGGGAGCGAGTGTCAAAATCATCGGAAAGGACTTTGTGATGCCCCGAGAATCGGCGGAGGTCGAGCTCGCACTCAACTCTCAGATGTTCATCGAACCACAACAGAGATTCACCATCAGAAAAGGAGCAAAAACAATTGGAACCGGTGTTTTCGCCACTCAGCACCGAGGAGAAGGATCAAAAATCAAAAAAGAAGTTGATGAATGCCGAGATGGAGCGTCTGGGATTCAATCCATACGGAGAGCTCGCCGAGAAACGTCTCTTACGGATTTTTTTTGATAAATTTTACAAGTTTTTTGTTTTTAATTTAAAAATTGAATAAAAATTTTTCTGAAAAACCTTTTTTAGTTTGAATTGCAGCTCAAGAAAATTGCAAATTTACAGAATTTCAGATTATCAGAATATCCGGTTTTATGATTTTCACATTTTCACATTGTCACAATCCTAGTCATGTTTATACTTATTCTGACCGTCTTCTTCTTCTGTTTCAAAAATCCTACTTTTCATGAATTTCTGATCAAAACTAGTGGAAGCCATCGGTGTCCTTGGAGTCATTTGAGGGACAACATGCCGCAGTCACATTCATCGAAATTGACCTTTTGGAGACAGACAACATTGCCAGGTGTGCCTCCTTCTAATAGTTGAGAATTGCGAAATATTTGAAGAGGAAGCAGACAACGAGAGACAAAGCGCAAATTTGAATATAGCCTCCTCCTCATTCTTTCATTTATACTTACAAAGGGCGATGTCTGTGTTTATCTCCCCCCCCCCCCCCCCCTTTCCAAATATGTATTTTTCTGAATAAAAAGTGAGTTTTTAATAAAATTTTTTGGGCAAGGGAAAACATAAACATTTCAGAATGCTACTCCATTGACGTCGTGTGTATAGATGTCTCCAAATTTTGATTTTTTTCAAAAAATGTAAGTTTTTTTGCTATTTTTCAACACTACTCTTCAGAGGAAAATGCTAATGTATTCTTGATAATTGTGGCTTTCTTTTGGCATTCAAACAAGCGTGATTTGAATGGTTTTGCTGCAAATCAGGACAAATTTAAATTTTTGAATTTGGCTCGTTTCCACTTACAAGGAGAGTATAATCATGACTACTTTTGATGGTTTCAGATGAATACAAAATCGGCCTTCAGTACCATGGGGACGACGCTATGAATTTCCGCTATGACAACGTCAGAAATCAGCTCCGTGAGTTTGTCAATCAAAAATGTTTAGTTTTCAAAATCAATTTTTCAGGAATGTACGGGTCCCTTTGAGAGCTTCTGAAGCAAGTCGAAGAGTTCACTGATTTTCAAGGAAACATTTTTCAATGTAGGTCCTTTTTTGTGCGAGCAAGACTCCATAGCTACTAGTATTTCATAATTAGACCATTATCAGACCTCATTTTTCAGCACAAGACTCGATTCGTCAATCGAAACCAGAAGGATCACTACATGTCAAAAACTGACGTCTTCACCTACATCCAGAATAAATAGATTCAGAGAATCAAAATGATGGTATGTCGATCGAAACTTTGAATCAAAATCTAGATAAAAACTTTTAGTCCCCATCAACATGCTGGCGTACTTCTTGAAGCATTATGAGAAGAAGCTCGAAGGCACTTGTGAATTCGTTCTCAGCGATCATTATGGATTCAAGGAAATGGAGGATGAACTCGACCAGATTGCCAAGTAAGTGATCGCAGATTCCGGAGAAATGGAGTTTTTCTGTGAGATTTTTTTTCAGAAAGTTGAAAAATATCTTTCCCAATGGAATCACGACGGAAGATATGAAAGTGACGATGGATACATTAAGGGAGATTCGGACTTTCGAGGATTTGGATCTGCCGACTGCAGTGTGTCTCTCATCTTGCTGGTATAATGACAGTAAAATACAAATTGATTCTAAATTGTCGTTTTTTGTCATTATCAATAAATTGTAATATTTTCCCAGTACCTCCCTAGATGTCGGAATCGAACCTGCAAGACTTGACGTAATAACATAAACTAAAATGCAGTACTACTATACAAGCCAGTTTAGCATGACAAAATGCGGTGTTGAAAGTCATTAAAAATTTCTCGAAAGTCGACATTCGGAACATGATGAATCCGCCATTGTAGGAATGGAAGAACTTAACAAATTTCCAATTTTGCCCCCGAGACTTTTCGCCACAAGTCATTTCGAAACTACGTCATTTCGCAACTCACCTTGGTTTTGCAACCGTGCCTATTCACAACCAAGGAATTTCGAAACTGCACGTTTCGAAACCAGTCATTCCGCAATTCTATGAGCTAGTCCACTTTACCTTCATTAAGGTTGTATGGAATTGAGGGTATTGTGATCTATTCCAGGTTATGGTCTACATATGAAAAGTTGTGATTTTAACGTGAACTTTCTACAAAAATCCTGGATTTCATGGTTGCGAAATGACATTGTTACGGGTGGCGAAGTGACCGGTCGCGAAATGTCATAGTTGCGAAATCGACTTGAGTCTCGGAGCCCTTTCTTCTCCAAAAAACCGACATGTTTATTTCAAAAAGTAAACTGTACTTTAAAACTAGGTTTTCAAATTAACATCAGCAATAGACAAATAGGATATACATAGTAGTGTTTACATTGGATCATCTCAAATCAGAAGATGCTGACGTCATCTGAATCTCATAATCTTCAGCATTTTCCGATGGCTTTTGACTTCGCAAGTTCTGGATTTCAATCCATTTTCCCATAGGTTTTGAGTATCCAATATATACTGACACTATCCATAGAAATAGGACATACTATTTCATGAATGTGCAATACGCAGGGATTTCCTTCTCTTTTCAAAAAAAACTGGATCAATAAACTGAAAATACATATATGAAGATTTCGGGCTCTCTACAGTAATTCGGCTCCGAAACGTTTCGCAACTAGTCATTTTGCAACCACGGAAATCAAGAATTTTAAAAACTAGTTCACTTCAAAATGAAAAATTTTCTGGAATGATATACAGTACTCTCAATTACACACATCCTGAGTGAAGGTGAAGAAGACAAGTTTATAAAGTTGCAAACCGTCTAGTTTTGAAATGTCTTGGTTGCGAATAGTCGTGGTTGCAAAATTGACGTGAGTTGCGAAATGTCCTTACCAAATTCAGAAAGTGAGTCAGTAGGCCATTTAGAATCATACAAACCCTTGCTTGATCCAATTCCTGTTTTTTGGATTTTCACTCCCAGTACAAACGGATGATAAGAAGAGTTTGTCGCACCGGTCAGGTGCGATTACACTTTCCCGAGGAACATTTAACCCTCGGTTACGTCACCTCTACCTTTCTACCATCCTTTCCCTTTTCTCTCGTCTTCCTCTCTCCCCTTTCCCTTTCTGCCGTATCAGTCGAGGAAAAGAAGACGTTGCCGATGATAAGGAACTAACTGCCAAGGAACGTTAGCAGTGTTCAAGGCCAAGAAGAAGCAGTTACGCTATCACCTATTTTAAGCATTGTGACGTACGAGTTCTACCAAGACCAAGGCTGTTTAAGCCGTATAAAAGGAACCCCGTATTCCAGTTTATTCAGTTGTCATTTAACCATGTAGCAGTTGTTCACTTTACCATTTGAGAGGTTGCCACTTTGTTGTTCATCACCCCTTTTTCCTGTGTCCCCATTTTCTCCTTTGTGTATCTTAACCCTTGTATCAATAAACCATTTTATCTACCACTGAACCCTGTTATCGTTGCATCCCAAGAAATAGAGTTCTAACGTTAAGTTGGGCTCCACAGAGTTTTAGAAAAAACATAATAATATTTGTAATGTCCAGCAAAATTTTTTGGCGCAAAATTTGAACATTCAGGGTTTTTAAAGCCAGTGGTATTCTCACAACAGCCAACACAACCATGGCTATACGATACCACTTTTTCTGGCTGGGAATTTTTTGCTCAAGTAGAATTTCACTGTAGCTCTAGAAATTTTCCACTACATTTATCTATTTCCCTATTACCGTTTCACCAGAATTGTGACTTATTGAGGTTCGCAGAATCCGTCAAAACTAAGTCATGTTTATACTTATTTTGAAGCTTCTGTATCCTTAAGAATCATTCATTATCTCAAATAACATTAGGATCTCCAAATCCGTTCAAATCTCGGAAACTCAAAAAAAAAACTCGTCAAAACTTAGTCATATTTATACTCATTTTAAAGCTGAACACGTGTAAAATCGAAAACTGTGAAATAAATTCAGTTTGAACGTATAATGGACAAGTTACGGACCCTTGAAACCTATGATCTATTTTTATCTTTCTCTCTCATCACAATTGACCTTTATGAGCCAGACAACATTGACAGGCGTGCCTCCCTCATCCAACTAGTTGAGAGTTACGAAATGTATGAAGAGGAAGCAGTCAACGAGAGACAAAGTGCAGATGTGAATATACCCTCCTCATTCATCCATTCATACTCCTCCCAAAGGGCGACGTCTGTGTTTGTTACCCCCCAAATATTGATTTTTCTGAAAAAGTAAGCTTTTTATCAAATTTTTTGGCAAAAAAAAAGAAAAAATTTCAGAATGCTGTTCCATTGACGTCGTGTGTTTAGATGTCTTCAAATTTGTGATTTTTTTGAAAATGTGAGTTTTTTTAAACTTCAATTCTTGGAACAAAAAATCACTTTTCTTGGAAGAAAAAATCATTTTTCAATGGGACAAATCGGACTTCTTATTTTTTAGAAACCATTTCAGGTTACACACCACCAGGCTCCCTTCCACCAACCAACGAGATGTTCGGATACTATGTAAGTTTAAAACAGTTTATACCCAAGGGTGTTACATCTTGCGGCCAGCCGCCAGCCGGCTGGTTACGGCCAAACAGTGATTGTGCAATCACGACATTTTGCAAATGCGATAATCCGCACCCAGCCATTTCGCAACTTTATGAACTTATTCGTTTTTCGTTCATTAAGGCCACAAATGATTGGCAAGATTATAAACCATATCATGTTGCCATCAAAATCTGAAAAATTTCAATTGCAACGGGAATTGTTTTTCACAAAAAACGTAGACCACTAGAATGAAATGGTTGCGGATCGTCGCAGTTGCGAAGTTATTAGTTGCAAATAAACGCGGTTGCGAGTTGACTGGTTGCGAGACGTCGGGGAGCCTTCTGGAATATTCAATTTTTGGACAATCAATTTTTCAAGTGAAATGTAAAAATGTACTAAAGCCGCGGCCGCCGGCTGTCCGTCAGACAGCTCATATTTCACTAACCTCCTAAAACTTGCGGTTTTCAGGGAACGGAAGGAGACGTCAAGAGAATTGTGAGAGAAACGGTAGGTCATAATTCTAACTTCTCGTGTTCATGACGGCATCATTGAATTTTCAGGCCAAGGATGCTCAAGGATCGTATTCGCCAACTCCAACAGTCACGTCAGCACCGTTCGTCGATCCAGAGGAAGATGACTCCGAACGTGACTTGGAGTGGAAGTACGGAAGTCCAGTCAAGGTAATCACATAAAAAACTTTACCTCTAAAATCTCATCTTGGTTTTCAGGTCGGGAAGTTCTCCTTTGGTTTGCAAAACAAGGAAGAGATGTATCAAGGCGGGATGAGAAGAAGCCTTGACAATCATGTAGGTTTAAAATTCGTTGAGAAGTAACACTTTCCGAATTTTCAGTTTGAGAATGTGGGCAGTGATGAGGGAGAGATGGATCAAGCGAACGCAACCTACAATATCAGATTCAACGTTCAGGATTTTGTAAGCTCTATGGAAATTTAAGAAGTTTCAAAGCATTATGGTTTAGATGTCCGACGTCGAGTTTAGCATCTACTTGGCGCAGCTCGCAGCGGATCTGGAGACGAAGGAGGCAGGGAAGAAGCAGGAGGTGATAAAGAGGCACTCGGAGCAGCTTGAGCAACGTCTACAGGGTACTGTAGGCTACTCGTCAGAGGTATAATATTCTGATGAACATACAGTAGTGTATGACAGCTTGTTTCAGTTTACCTTCGGCCCTCTTCTCCCCCGAGAGGATATCGTCGCATCGCACCATCACACAGCAATGCGCCACTAATTCCGACACTGTTTTGTTGATTATCAAAAGTTAGCAATTGAAATAAACTTTACATTTTAATGTTTTTTGAGTAATATGGATCTCAATGAACAGTGAGACTGAGGAATGAAGATCACTTCTCAATTTCAAAGAACAATATTATTGAGTTGGACACTGATGCCTCTTTGAAACAATTGAGAGCTTATAGTTGCGAAATGCCCCGGAGACAAAAAAAGGGAACAAGATTCCGATTTCTATTTCCATTTGGATGCCGTGTCGATGATATGTTTATGGGTATAAGCATCATTAAAAAATCAGAATTCCTCATTTTGGGAATTCGAAACATTTCGCAACCGGTCATTTCGCAACTATGACAATTTGCAGCTCACGTCAATCTCGCAACTACAAAATTTTGTCACCGAATATTTCGCAACTGCGACAGTCCGACACCACGTCACTTCGAAACCATGAAATCCAGAATTTTTGTAGAAAGTTCGCGTAGAAATCAAACATTTTCAATGTAGATGATGACACGGAATACGGTTGCGAAACGTCCAGTTTCGAAATTTCTTGGATGTGAATTGTTGTCGTTGGTAAATTAGCGTGCGTTGCAAAATGATACAATTGCAAAAAGACCGGTTGCGAAACGTCTCGGAGCTTATTCTGGTATACACGGCGTTTTGAAACACGAGAATTCGGCTACGCGACACTTCGCAACCTGTTATTTCGCAACTGTGACATTTCGCCACTCGTGAGTTCCTCCCCAGTTGAAAATTTTAAAAATTTCAAAAAAAAAATGCAACGTGGTGAATCGTAGTTGCGAAGTGACCGGTTAAGAAATGTCGCGGAGCCAAGAATTTGGAAATCCCGTGGTTTTTTTCTTTAGGACGACGATGTTGGACATTTCGCAACCAGTCGTTTCGCAATTCGCAACGACATTTTACTACCGGCCATTTCGCCACAACGGCAATCTGCAACCGCGTCATTACAAAACCACAAAATCCAGAATTTTTGTGAAAAGTTCTCAACTTTTCAAATGTAGACTATAACCTGGAATAGGTCACAATACCATCAATCTCATACAACCTTAATGAACGTAAAGTGGACTAGTTTGAAGAGTTGCGAAACGACTGGTAGCAAAACGTCCAGTTTCGAAATGTCTTGGGTGTGAATTGTCGCGGTTGCGAAATAGACGTGAGTTGCAAAATGTCTTAGTTGCGAAAAGTCGTAGTTGCGGAAGGAAACAATGCCATTTTCTGTTCTCAAAAATGGAAATTTTCAATGCAATTTTCAAGTTAAGAAATCTCGAAATCTGAAAATTTCCAAGAAAAATTCATATATAAGCTTGGATGTTTTGGTTGCGAAATGACGTGGTTGCGGATTGTCGTAGTTGCGAAATGGCATGGTTAAAAAATTTCCAGTTGCCAAATGACGTGTTGTGAATAGTCGGATAGATTTTTTTTCAATTTCCTGTCTAATCTTCAGACCGGAAATGGTTATTTTGTTGACAGAAAAGAAACCTCCTTTTTTCCGCTCAACTTTTCTCATTTGTACAACTTTCAAGACAATGATATTCTCTCACTGGATTCAATTCTCTGAAAAGTCGCGAACCTCGGATTCCTGCTAACCGCCATTTCTTCAACTTTGTTCTTGATTCTCACTATTTTTTATGTGCAAGAAAAAGTTGAGAGTTGTCGTCCTTTACTACTTATTTTGCCCACCACTGGTTTCTTTTTCACTTCTTCTGAATATCTATTGGATCCGGTAAGAACTTAGGCCCCGAGACATTTCGCAACCAGTTGTTTCGCAACTACGACATTTCGCAACTGACTTCAATTTTGCAACTACGACATTTCGCTACCGGTCATTTCGCCACTACGACCGCGTTATTACGAATCCACAAAATCCAGGATTTTTGTAGAAAGTTCACGTTAAAATCACAATATCCTCAATTCCATACAACATAAATGAACGTAAAGTGGACTAGTTTATAGAGTTGCGGAATGGCTGGTTTCTAAACTTCCAGCTTCGAAATGCCTTGGTTGTGAATAGGCACGTTTGCAAGCCAAGGTGAGTTGCGAAATGACGTAGTTTCGAAATGACTTGTGGGAAAATGTCTCGGAGCCAAAGTTGGAAATTTGTTCAGTTCTTCCCATATTGAAACTGCGACAATTTGCAGCCACGTCATTTCGCAACCAAAAGATTCACGCATCTGTTGAAATTCCATGATTTAGTTATCGTTGTTTAGATTTTGAAGATAATCCTGATCACATAAAACCTGAATTAATGTGAAACAATCAGGTTTGTATAGTTGCGAAATGGCATGATTGTGAAATGTTGCTAAACGACTGGTTGCGAAACGTCGGGGGAGCCTCATCGCTGCTCCACGACATTTCCCCAGACGTTCCGCAACCACGTCATTTTTAAACCACGTAATCCATACTTGACCAAAAGGGAATTTGAGCTAGAAATTTTTTTCATTCGAAATAACAGCTTCTGAGAAAATGCAAACTGTGCATAGGCAATTTTATCATGCCTTGAATTTTTAGGTGGGTTTTGAGGACCACCGACGTTTCGCAACCATGCCATTTTGCAACGGGACATTTCGCAACTAGCCACTTTGCAACTATTTTCTGCTAGGGATCATTGTTGCAAAAAATTGTGTAACGAAAATGAAAACTGGACAATTTTTCTATAGTTGCGAAATGTCGCAGTTGCGAAATGGTATCGTTGCGAAATGACGTGGTTGACAACCGACGTGAGTTGCGCAAATATAGCATTTCCCGTGCTGATTGTGATAAAGTGGATTAGTCGTTTCGGTAAGAAAATTGACTTTGGAACTCCGGGACGTTTCGCAACCTACCATTGCGCTACTTTCGTCGATTTAGGAATTCTGACATTTTCACACTGCGACAATCTGCCATACGGACGCTTCGCAACCTCTCACTTTGCCACTGGGACATTTAGGAGTAATCCGCAACTGCGACATTTCGCAACTGTAAATTTTGCAACGGCGACCATCCGCAACCACGTCGTTTCACAACCAAGATAAAACAAGTTTTCAAAATAAAAACCGGTCAAGTTTATATAGTTGCAAAATCACTGGTTGCAAAATGTCCAGTCGCGAATTGACTGGTTGCGAAACGTCGGAGAGAGATGGTAGATCAAACAACTTTCTCAAATTTTGCAGATAACCGCTCCCACTCTAACCCTATTCTGCCCAGTTTTCGTTCTGGTCTACGTCCCCCACGATGATATCAAAATCAGTTTTCCAACTGGAACGTGCCTGAACGCTTTGCAATGTACCCCGCCAAGGATATTTTCATAATGCTCTATATTGCCTCGTACTACAGTAAGGCATTGAAAGGAACACAAAAGGATCTCCGGAAACTTTGGCTCTATGACGTTTCAAAACCAGTCTCCGTAACCATGCCATTTTGCAACTGACCTAGGTGGCGAAATGACCACGAAATTTCAGGTTTCCTGAAGGACATTGTCAAGGTCTTCCGTTGAAAGTTGGGGCATTTCCAAAACCCCATTTTCTCTGAAATGAAACTCACCTTTGCTTCCTATGCAGAACCCAACATTACAAATTGAGACTTTTTTCTGAGACAGTGGACCATCTGGTAAATGTACAAACTATGGCTATACCAATCTTTTCAATGTTGATTTTTCTGGTGTTGTACGGATACAAAGTGGTCAAAAAAAGGTAAGTGAGACTGGAAACACGACATTTCGCAATTAGTCATTTTGCAACTGTGGCAATTTGCAACTTGTGTTGATTTTGCAATTATGCCATTTCGCAACCATGCCATTTCTCGACTGGACATTTCGCAACCAGTGATTTCGCAACCATAGAATTTGTCCGGTTTTCATTTTAACAAAGTGTTTTTCTTGGTTGTGAAACGACGTGGTTGCGGATGGCTGCCGTTGCAAAATTTACAGTTGCGAAATGTCGTAGTTGCGAAATGAATGCTCCGAAACGTCCTAGTAGCAAAGTAAGAGGTTGCGAAGCGTCCGGGTGCCAGATTGTCGCAGTGTAGAAAGTTTGGAATTTCTAAATCAAGGAAAGATGCTGAATGGCTGGTTGCGAAATGTCCGGGATCCCTACAGTCAATTTTCTTACCGAACTGACTATTCCACTTCATCACAATCAGAACGGGAAGTGTTATGTTTTCGTAACTCGCTTCGGTTTCACAACCACGTCACTTCGCAACCATACCATTTTGCAACTGCGACACTTCGCAACTATAGAAAATTGTCCAGTTCCCATTTTCGTTACAAAATTTTTTGCAACAATGATTCCTAGCAAAAAATAGTTGCAAAGTGGCTAGTTGCGAAATGTCTTGTTGCAAAATGGCATGGTTGCAAAACGGCGGGGATCCTCAAAACCCACCTGAAAGATCAAGGTATGATAAAACTGCCTAAGCATGGTTTGCATTTTCTCAGACAACATTGAAATCTTCTTGGATTCTGAACACTAGCGTGAACCTTATACAAAAATTTGAATTTCGTCATACTTGTCGAGGGACTGGAAGTTGTACTGTAGCAACTAAAAGTTTTACTGTAGCCACTGTAACCTCTAGGAATTTTCTATATTTATCAATTTCCCTATTACCGTTTACCAGAAATGTGACTTTTTTAGGTTCGGAGAATCCGTTGAAACTGAGTTTACACTTATTTTGAAATTTCAGAATCCTTCAGAATTTTTCAGTATCTCTAAATCCGTCCAAATCTCAGAAACTCAGAAAAAACTCAGTTAAAATTTAGTCATGTTTATACTCATTTTGGAGCTGAAAACGTGTAAAATCGGAAACTGTGATTTATATTCAGGTTGAACGTATAGTGTACAAAATACGGACCCTTGAAACCTATGCTCTTTTTTATCTTTTTCTCCCATCGTAATTGACCTTTAGCAGACAGACAACATTGACAGCCTCCCTCATCCAACTAGTTGAGAGTTACAAAACATATTAAGAGGAAGCAGACAACGAAAGACAAAGCGCAGATGTGAAGATAGCATCCTCATTCATTCATTCATACTCCTCCCAAAGGGCAACGTCTGTGTTTGTTACCCCCCAAATATTGATTTTTCTGAAAAAGTGAGTTTTTAAATCAAATTTTTTGGCAAGTAAGAAAAGAAACATTTCAGAATGCTTTTCCATTGACGTCGTTTGTTTAGATGTCTTCAAATTCGTGATTTTTTGAAAATGTGAGTTTTTTTTTTGAAATTTTGATTCTTGGAACAAAAAATCACTTTTCTTCGACATTTTTTAATGGGAAGAATCGAACTTCTTATTTTTTCTTATTTGAAAATTAAAAAACTAATACTTAAAAATCCAAAACCTTTTCTCAGAGTTTTCTTCCGTTTTTTTCTCGAAAATTGAGTCGGAACACTTTTCCGCAAAAATGACAGCTTGTTTCAGTTTACCTTCGGCCCTCTTCTCCCCGCGAGATGATATCGTCGCATTGCATCATCACACAGCAATGCGACACCAATTCCGACACGTGTTCAGCGCCCACGTCCAGAGCCTGTAAGTGAAATTGTGACAACCTCTAATCATCTAAGTATGGTCTTGGTTTCAGATTCCATCAACTTATGGAGAGCATTCTGAGTTTTTTGGACGTTTGGTCGTTGAGCAGGAGAAGGATGATTTTTATGCGGAGGTGGAAGAAGCCATCCGTAAGAAGAGGGAGTAGGACGAGAAAAATGGAATGTGAAGGTTAGTTGGAAAGAACCCATAGTGAAATTATGTAGTACGGGATAATGGCACTTCGAGTGATTTAGAAACAGCCAGGTAGTATTAGGGAACAAGGACATTTTGCAACCAGTGGTTTTGCAACTATAGACACTTGTCCGGTTTTCATTTCAACAACGTGGTTTTCTTGGTTGTGAAACGACGTGGTTGCGGATGTTCGCCGTTGCAAAATTTTCAGTTGCGAAATGTCGTAGTTGCGAAATCTATGCTCCGAAATGTCCCAGTGGCAAAATGAAAGGTTGCGAAGCGTCCGGGTGCCGGATTGTCGCAGTGTAGAAATGTCAAAATTGCTAAATTGAGGAAAGTTGAAAAATGGTTGGTTGTGAAACGTCTCGGAGCCCCAAAGTCAATTTTCTTACCGAGATGACTTATCCACTTCATCACAATCAGCACGGGAAGTGGTATATTTTCGCAACTGAAGTCAGTTTTACAACCAATGTCATAGAGCCAAAGTTTCAAAAAAAATGTCGTAGAGCCTCGTCGTAAAGCCAAAGTTTCAGGAAATCCCTTTGTGTACCTTTCTCCGACGTTTCGCAACCAGTCATTTCGCAACTGCGACATTTCGCAACTAATGTCAATTTTGCAATCATACCATTTCGCAACCATGCCATTTCGCGACTGGACATTTCGCAACCAGTGATTTCGCAACTATAGAAACTTGTCCGGTTTTTATTTCAACAACGCACAATTAGAAATATCCAGGTAGTATTAGGGAACAATGAGTGGCCTACAGTTATCGTATGATAGAGAACTTCCATTTTCAGAACCTTCCAATATGGTGAAGGAAGAGGATGGCGACGTTTGATGATGAGACATTGGTTTTTGCGAGAACTATGCATTCAACATGATCTTCATGAGGGAGAAGTCAATGAAAAATTATGTTCCGCAACTTTTGTCTGTTTGTCGTGTGCCAAAAAGTAAGCTAATTTTCAAAATAATCTCTTTGTTTTTTAATTTCTCAATTTTCAGGTATCACAAGTTGCATGACCCCAGTTGAAAGCTTCTCATGCGCCGCACACTCGAATTCCTGGAAGAGACCTATGACAAGCTGAAAGTGTTGAAACATTGCATTTTTTTAAATCATCTTTCCTAATTTTTAACTTGATGATTTTTTTACAGTTGTTTCTGTAGATATTTTCTGCAATGCGGCTCTTTTTTTTTATTATTTTTGTTTCCCTGTGTTCTATTCCAACCCCCTACTTTTTCTCGGTTCGATCTGTTGTCTTCCTTTTGAAGATTTTCTACTTTTCTGTTCTCAAAAAATCCTTCGAATTATGATTCCAAACTTTTTCTTACACTAAACATGTTTTCTAACTTCAACCTATGGAAATAAACTTGATAATTTAAAGTTTTTTTAGTAATATGGATTTCAATGAACAGTGAGACTAAGGAATGAAGATCACTTTTTCATTTCAAAAAATGACAACATTATTGAGTTGGACACATCAGCCTCTTTGAAGCAATTGAGAGCTTATAGTTGCGAAACGCCCCGGAGACAAAAAAGGAATAAGATTCCGATTTCTATTTCTCTCCAAATTCAATAGTCTCAGAATTCCTCATTTTGGGGATATGAGACATTTCGCAACCGGTCATTTTGCAACTTGGACAATTCGTAACTCACGCCAATCTTGCAACTACAAAATTTTATCACCGGATACTTTGCAACTGCGAAGTTCAAAACACGTCATTTCAAAACCACGAAATCCAGAATTTTTGTAGAAAGTTCATGTTGAAATCAAACGTTTTCAATAAAGATGATGACACGGAATACGGCTGCGAAACGTCCAGTTTCGAAATTTCGGTTGGTAAATTGGCGTGCGTTGCAATATCATACAATTGCAAAATGACCGGTTGCGAAACGTCCCGGAGCCTATTTTGGTATACACGGCCCACTATTGTTGCAACTTGAAATTTTAACATGAACTTGGATGTTTCGGTTGCAAAATAATGTGGTTGCGGATTGTCGTAGTTGCAAAATGTACAGTTTCGAAATCTCGTAGTTGCGAAATGGTATGGTTACAAAACGTCCAGTTCCCAAATGACTTGTTGTGAATAGTCGGATAGATTTTTTCAATTTCCTGTCTTACCCTCAAACCGGAAATGGTTATTTTGTTGACAGAAAAGAAACCTCCTTTTTTCCGCCCAACCCGTTGCGAAACGACTGGTTGCAAAACGTCCAGTTTTGAAACGTCTTGGTTGCGAAATTGACGTGAATTGCAAACTGTCGTAGTTGCGAAATGTCCCGGAATCGAAAAAAGAAACAAAACTCCGATTTCTATTTGGATGCCGTGTCCATAATATGTTTATGGGTGTAAGCATCATCCAAAAGTCCAATACAATTTTTTTCAAATTCACATTAGGGTGTTGCCGTTCTCATTTTTTGAATCTCATTTTTTGATAAAGTTATTGAGCCTAGAGTGGACAAGTTTGTAGAGTTGCGGAATGGCTGGTTTCAAAACTTCCAGCTTCAAAATGCCTTGGTTGTGACTAGGCACGGTTGCAAAACCAAGGTGAGTTGCGAAATGACGTAGTTTCGAAATGACTTGTGGCGAAATGTGTCGAAGGCAAATTTGGAAATTTGTTCAGTTCTTCCATTCCTACAATAGCGGATTCACCATATTCCGAATGTCGACTTTCTAGAAATTTCATAAATTACACAGCGCCGGCTCCCCGACCTTTTGCAACTGGCCATATTGCAACTGCGACAATCCGCAACCACGTCATTTCCAACCAAAAGATTCACACTTTTGTAAAATTCCACGGTACAATTATCGTTGTTCAGATTTTGAAGATGATCCTGATCACATATAACATAAATTAATGTAAAACTAACAAGTCTGTATAGTTGGCCTGATTGTGAAATGTTTCTAAGCGACTGGTTTCGAAACGTCGGTGGAGCCTCATCGCTGCTCCAGAAGATTTTACCAGACGTTTTGCAACCACGCCATTTCGAAACCACGAAATCCATACTTGACCAAAAGTTCAAGCATTTTTGAAAATAATTTGAAAAATCACTGAAATGTTTTGCTAAATACTCTATGTATACCTTAAGACGTTCCGCAACCATGTCATTTCGCAATTATTTCCTGCTAGGGATCATTATTGCAAAAAAATTTGTAATGAAAATGGAAACTGGACAATTTCTATAGTTGCGAAATGTCGCAGTTGCGAAATGGTATGGTTGCGAAATGGCATGATTGTAAAACCGACGTGAGTTGCGAAAATATAACACTTCTCTTGCTGATTGTGATGAAGTGGAGTAGTCATTCCGGTTTAAAAAAATTGACTTTGGGTCTCCGGGACGTTTCGCAACCAGCCATTTCGCAACTTTTCTCAATGTAGCAATTCTGACATTTCTACACTGCGACAATTCGGTATCGATTTTGCAACTACGATATTTCGCAACTGTTAATCTCCGGCGATCATCCGCAACCACGTCATTTCACAACCAAAAAAACATGTTGTTGAAATGAAAACCGGATAAGTTTCGATAATTGCGAAATCATTGGTTGCGAAATCTCTAGTCGTAAAATGGCACGGTTGCGAATAGGCATGATCGCAAAATCGACATAAGTTGCGAAATTACTGGTTGCGAAGCGTCGGATGGAAATGGTGGATCAAACAACCTTTTCAACTTTTGTAGATAACCGCTGTACCCCGCAATGGATATTTCCATAATGCTTCATATTGCCTCGTACTACAGTAAGGCATTGAAAGGTACACAAAGGGATCTCCTGAAACTTTAACTTTACGACCTTTTGCAATCAGTCATTTCGTAACTATGCCACTTTGCAACTAGACATTTCGCAACTTGGCGTTTTTCGTTCATTTAGGTTTGATAGGGATCATTGTGAACAATATCTGTTTATTTTCAAAACTTGGCAAATTTTGATTGTAACTTGGAATTTTTACTTAAAAAAACGTAGATCATGGTTGCAAAATGACGTGGTTTCGCAATGACTACGACGTTTCGCAATCATGCCATTTCGCAACCATGCCATTTCGCGCCTGGACATTTGGAAACCATAGAACAACGTGTTTCTCATGATTGTGAAACGACGTGGTTGCAGATGGTCGCCGAGGAACATTGCGAAATGGCTGGTTGCGAAACGTCCCAAAGCCCCAAAGTCAATTTTCTTACCGAAATGACTATTCCACTTCATCACAATCAGTACGGGATGTGTTATATTTTCGCAACTCACGTCGGTTCTATAACCACGTCATTTCGCAACCATACCATTTCGCAACGTCGGTTTTGCAAATATAGCCTTTCACAATTGGTCACTGGTTGCAAAACGTGCAGTTTCAAATTGTTCTGTTTGAGAGAGCTCGTAGTTGTCCAATCGACATGAGTTGAAAAATGACTGGTTGCGAAACGTCGTAAAGTCCATTTCGCAATTGCGACACTTTGCAACTGGTTACCAAAAAACAATTTTCAGTCCTCCCGATTCGCTAATTTTCTACCATGCCAGATCCTCTCCCTGGTTTCTATTGCCTTCGTCCTCGTACTTTCTATCAATTATTTTTTCTCTAACGAGATATTGTACCAAATCTTATTTTTCATTCTTCTCATCGATATAATCCAACCTTTCCTAGTCTTTTAACTTTCCACTATACAAGCTGGTCTAGTCCTGCTTAACATAAAAATCAGAAATACGAGAAAATTTAGATATATAACACTTACCGTGCTGATTGTTCCGGACGCTTCACAACCTCTCACTTTGCTACTGGGACATTTTGGAGCATCGATTTCGCAACCAAGACGTTTCGCAACTGTAAATTTCGCAACGGCGACCATCCGCAACCAAGTCGTTTCACAACCAAGAAAAAAACGTTGTTGAAATGAAAACCGGACAAGTTTCTATAGTTGCGAAATCACTGGTTGCGAAATGTCCAGTCGCAAAATGGGATGGTTGCAAAATCGACATAAGTTGCGAACTGTCGCAGTTGTGAAATGACTGGTTGCTAATCGTCGGAATTGTAAACTCTAGGAATTTCCTGTAATTTCTAGGAAATGCTACTGTAATCTCTAGGAATTTTTCAGAACCTCAAATACCTTCAAGATCTCCAAATCTGTCCAAATCTCAGGAACCCAAAAAACTGGTCGAAATTGTCAAAATTGGGAAGGTCAAAATATAGGTGGAAATTAAGGCTTCAAAACTTAGTCATGTTTATACTCATTTTGAAGCTGAAAACATGTAAAATCAAAAACTGTAAAAAATATTCAGATTGAACG
Source organism: Caenorhabditis sinica (assembly GCA_963932045.1). NCBI lineage: Eukaryota > Metazoa > Nematoda > Chromadorea > Rhabditida > Rhabditidae > Caenorhabditis > Caenorhabditis sinica. The sequence continues at coordinate 25,534,706 of OZ009938.1, forward strand.
TATAATAGACAAGTTACGGACCCTCGAAACCTATGCTCTATTTTTTTCTTTTCTCTCATCAAAATGAACCTTGAGGAGACAGACAACATTGAAAGGTGTACCTCCTCCTACTAGTTGAGAATTGAGAAATCTTTGAAGAGAAAGCAGACAACGAGAGACAAAGCGCAAATTGAACACAGCCTCCTTATTCATTTATTCATACTCCTCACAAAGGGTGATGTCTGTGTTTGTCACCCCCCCCCCTCCCCAAATTTTGATTTTTCTAAAAAAGTGAGTTTTTTATTAAATTTCTTTGGCAAGTAAGAAAAGAAACATTTCAGAATGCTTTCCCATTGACGTCGTGTTGCTAGATGTCTTCAATTCTTGATTTTTTCTGAAAATGTGAGTTTTGCCCTATTTTCTGAATTAAGAACTAGATTATTTGTGATATTTTCGGTTTGGACGCATTTGTGGCAGAATTCTTAAATTTTCTCATCCCCTCGCTTCACCCTATTACTTCAACTTTACTCAAGTTTGCAGATAATGAATCGTTTCGCACGACAGTATGTGTATCCTCCACCAGCTATGGCCAGGCCAAAGATTAAGGAGATTATTCTCTCATCCGACGACGAGGATGATATCAGACACGGTAAGCACTGTTTTGACTGACCTTCACGTATAATAACAAAGCTATCAGGTGCTCCAGTTTGTGCTCAAGGACTCGCTTTGAGAAACAAAGCCCAAGTCAATTCTGCTCAACGGAATCCAGTGGTAGGAGCCGATGGAATCATCAAATTGGATTCCGATGGAGAAGAAGCTGATGAGCTGCCTGGCCCTTACTGCTGAGAGAAAAAAGAAAGTTGCTCATGCTGCTGCCGGTCGACTTGCTCAAATCGCTCGCATCAAGAGTTAGTAATTTCTTAAATAGTTTAAAAATATGACTTACATTGAAAAATTTCAGTTGCTGCAGCCGTGGCTCTTGCTTTTCCGACCACAGCTCCTTCCGCCGGGTCGTCTACTAGCCGGTATAACAGAAGAGGAATCAAATCAAAGAAGGCCAAAAAGAACTGATCTCAGAGTGCCTACTGTTCCTTTTAACGTCATTTAGCTTTAGATTTTTTTTGCTTGTAGATGTTTCCTATACTTCAAATAAAATTATGTCGTATTTGTTAAAGTTTTTTTTTTAGAATCTCCTTCAGAAGCTTTCACAATTTCAAATACCTTCAGGATCTCCAAATCCGTCCAAATCTCAGATACTCAGTGAAAACTCAGTCAAAATTCAGTCATATTTATACTCATTTTGAAGCTGAAAACGTGTAAAATCGAAAGCTGTAAAACATATTCAGTTTGAACGTGAGCTGGACAAGTTAGGAGCCTTTGAAACCTATTCTCTATTTTTCTCTTTTTCTCTCATCGCAAATGACCTCTAGGAGCCAGACAACATTGACTCTCTCTCTTTCTAATCTAAATGAACCTTGAGGAGACAGACAACATTGGCAGGTGTGCCTCCTCCTACTACTTGAGAATTGCGAAATCTTTGAAGAGGAAGCAGACAACGAGAGACAATGTGCAAATATGAACAGAGCCTCTCCCTTCCTTCACCTTCATTCATTCATACTACTCCCAAAGGGCGACGTCTGTGTTTGTTACCCTCTAAGTATTGATTTTCCTGGAAAAAGGTGAGTTTTTAATCAAATTTTTTGGCAAGTAAAAAAAAAGAAAAAATTTCAGAATGCTTTTCCATTGACGTCGTGTGTTTAGATGTCTTCAGACTTGTGATTTTTTGAAAAAGTGAGTTTCTTAGGAAATTTCAATTTTTGGTACGAAAAATCACTTTTCTTCGAGATTTTCTAATGACAAGAATCATTTTTACCTATTTAAGAAAATTTTCTTCCATTTTTCCTCTTTTCGGGTGATAGTTTATCAGTGCATTTTCACTCCGTTTCTTTTAGTTTTTCTGCTCATCATTTTCTTAGCAAACTCTAGTTTTCCAGGTAACGATGAGCTACAAGCAAATCAGAAGCTCAGAATGAAACGGAGTGCTACAGGACTTCCATCTGGAACAGTTCCAAAGCAACCGACGACTTCTGGAACCAATCCAACAGCGTCTAGGAGATTGAGGAATCAGCAACAACAGCAAAAACCATCCACATCGGCTGCAGGAGTTGCCACAGGAGCCACAGGAACCGTTGGAGCAAAGAAACCTGCAGGACAAGGAAAACCGATCGGAGCCGCAAGAGGCACAGAAGCTGGAAATGTTGCAAGATCCGCCGGGGCAGCAAACGCCGCAGGAGTCGCTCCACTAGGTAAGATTAAACTATTCAAACAAATGCTGTTGACATCCTACTTAACGTATCATAATTAACTATAAGACAAATTTAGCCTAAATTTAGGGATTTTGAACCGTGTTCGTTGACAATTACTTGATGGACACATCACCTAGAATCTTTGTAGAAGTAGTGAGAGGTTTTGAAGCAGCAGTTGGGCTGCTCAAGGGTTTTGTTAGACTAAATAAGGATACAACTATTGAAAATAAAAAAGAGAAAAACGTTTGAAAGGTCATTTATTTTCCAGGCCAAATGACTCACCAAGAGCTGATAGAAAAGGTAGAAGACCTCCAGTACCAGCTGGGTTTCTTTCGTGGAAACGCGATAGAAATCGTTGGCAACTGGAGGGGCTACTACAATCAGGTAGTCAAGGAGAAAAAACGGATGACTGTGGAAATAACCAAAAGTGAGTATTATTTTCTTATATACTTGATATACAAGTTTCTATTTTAGTAAAAAAGTCAAAGGAGCTGGAGGATCAGCTGAGCAAGGCAAACCAGGGAGAGCAGAGCCAAAGACACAGATATGGCCTTCAACACATATGGTGAGAAAACTTTAAAATATTCAAAACAACACATCTCAAATTTTCAGTTTCGGAGAATACCGTCAAGCAGCAACTTGGTCAACTCTAAAGAAGAAGGTGAGCTTAGTTTTTGGTAAGACCGCCTCTAGAAAAGTTATTAATTTCAGCCTCCAAGTCCTACGAAGGCGACGAAAAGTTGAGAGAGGCATTGTCGGAAATCGAAAGAAGTGGAAGGATGCGGAACTTCAATATTTTTATAAATTGTCTTTTTCTTACCGTTATCAATAAATCGTAATATTTTCCCAACACTTCCTCTCCTATACCACAACTGATAACTAGATGTCAGGTTTGAACCTGCAAGACTTGGCGCTATGATTTTCCAACTTGTCACTGGGCCATATACTTGCACTCACTGAAAAAAAATTGATTTAGAATAATGAAAATCGGCAGCAAATTGGCCAAAGAAGTTTATGGAATTCGTCATTTAATAATAAAATAGCGAAAAAAATGCAGAAAATGAGTTCTTCAACCACCAAAACAGAGCAGAAAAACTGTGTGGTCATATGGCATTTTGCACACAGCTTAACCACACATTCTGGTAGAATTTGAACTAGTGGATACATCCGATGGATGAGACAGATGGGAAGGATTCGATTCAGGAATTCTGAAATTCTAAGAATCTGAAAATTTAAAAATCACTGCTATCCAACCATCGACCGACCACAAACCGACCGTCGACCAACCGCCGACACACTGCTAGTCGGGTTTCGGATGTCAGTCGATTGGCGGTCGGTCGGTCAGCGGCCGGTCGGCGGTTGGTCGGAGGTTGGCCGGCGGCCAGTCTGCGGTCGGTCGATGGTCGGAACACGGTCGGCAGGCGGTTGATTGACGGTTGATCGTTAGATGATTGGGAGTGGGTCCGCGGTCGGTCGACAGGTGATCGGAGGTTGGTCGGAAGGTATGAGAATATCTCATACAGTGCCCGGCGGTCGGTCGGTTTTCAAATGAGCCGATTGGAGCCCTTGCTCATATCTGAGAAAAATTACTAACGCCGACGGAGAAAACTTAGGCCAACCGGTCGGAGATGTTCATGGTGGACAATAGTACTTTCTTTCGACCATTGCCCACATTTCTCCGACCACCAATCAAAACTGAACAGCAACAAAAACAAAAAGACAAAAAAAAGAAGTTATCAATGAGTGAGATTCTTCTCTCCGGGCGATTTCAGTCCCAACACCATCCTCCAATTTCCTTGGTGAATAAAGAGTTTGACCTGACAATTGTGGAAGGCGATGAAAACGTTGAAGACTGGTTGGGCTCAAATCTGAAAATTGAGAATTTTTCGTTTAACTTCTGGTAGAAACTTAATCAATAATAGTCTATAATTTGGTCAAAACTTGCCGAAATTAAACAAAATTGAGTAGTGATTCCGGCTGAAACAGGGCCAAAATCACCACCAAATTTTTGTTATACTTTATCAGCTACTAACCTGTTCTCTTCGTGATTGTTCCAGAAAGTAGGCCAAGCTCGTTTTCAAAGTTCCTCTCTCATTGGAAACCTTGAATCTCTTGGCGCCCGCTGTTTAAATTCTTCAGGAGGTCCGCCGTCGATTTTCGCACATCTCGTGAAAAAGTGTCCGTCCGGAAGACAATTTGGGATTTTGGGAAGGGTTCGAGACATTAGCCGATTTCCTTGAGTATTTGAAGGTGTTGCTAACCGCCCAGGTTTGCATCTGAAAATGAGAAATCTAGTGGAAAGCTTTAATATTATAGAAATTTGACGGAAAAAGGAAATTGAAATCTCATTTTGAACAAAATTTGGCTAATTTTCTCTTCCTATACCAACTACTAACCTTATTTTGGATACTGTAGCTTAGCCCGTCCACCATGACTTTCAGGATTTTTTCATTAGAGTATGTAGTTAATTGGCATCCTGCGGAAAGGGCTCCGAGCCACCCTTCTTTGTTTTTCAGAAATCCCGACTTTGTTTGTGAAGTTAGTGGGATTATGTCGTCGTGTTTGTTTTGAGATATCTGCCGACATCCTTGGTGGTTGAGGGCGTCGCTGACAGGCCGGGGTTAGACCTAAAAATGAGAATTTTTAGTTGATGTGTTGGTAAAAATTTGAGAGAAATTAGACCAAAACTAACTGAAATGCAAGAAATTTCAAGCCAAAATTCCTACGCAATTTGGCTAGTTTTCTTTTTTTGTAATGGCAACTAACCTGATCGATCTGCCTCAGAGTTTAGCATCTCTTCCAGGTCCTCCTCATCAGATCCGGTGATTTCTTTGATTCCTCAAAAAGCGATTCCCAACCGTTTTCCAGAAGTTCTGATATCCTTTCTCGAGGGAAGAAGGACAGGGAGGTCATTATTTGAGTAGGTTCACGGGGCACTGAAAAATTGAGAATTTTTTTACCAAAGTTTCAAAATTTACAGCATGACAAACTTTATCCATATTTGCCCTCGTTTCCCTTCTCGCGACAAATTCCGTGAAGACGTTGGTGTAGTTGGTGAAGGTTGACCTGACACTTGTTGAAGGCAATGAGAGCGTTGAACACTGGTTTGGCTTGAATCTGAAAAATGAGAATTTCTTGTTCGATCTCCTTGGATTGTTGAAGGCGTTGCTGACCGGTAAGACTTGGATCTCGAGAGATTTGAGACCTCATTTGACCGGAGTTCGTTTGGTTTTCTTTTCCTGTACTAGCTACTAACCTGATCTGAGATACTGTTGTTTTGCTCAGAATTAAACACGTCTTCTAAACCTTCTTTATCGAAATCCCGGACTTTCTCGCTTTCCCGAAACCAACTCCAAGTCGTTTTTCCCATGATTGAGAAGCAGAAGAGATCGTTGGGTTGTTCAAAGCGTCGCTGGCTGGGATTGGACCTGAAAATGAGAAATTTTAGTGGAAATTTTGCTAAAAATTTGAAAGAAACTCGACCAAAACTAGCCGAAATGCTAGAATTTTCATTCCAAAATTCCTATGAAATTCGGCTGCTTTTCTTCTTTTGTAAAGGCAACTGACCTGATCGATCTGCCTCAGAGTTTAGCATCTCTTCCAGGTCCTCCTCAACAGATTCGGTGATTTCTTCGATTCCTCCAAAAGAGATTTCACATTGTTTTCCAGAAGTTCTGATATCCTTTTTCGAGGAAGAAAAGGCGGGGAGGTCGTTTTTTGAGTAGGGTCAAGGGGCAGGCATTCACTGAAAAATTGCGAAATTTCTTACAAAAGTTTCAAAATTTGCAACATTACTAACCTTATCCATAATTGCCGTCGCTTCCCTTCTAGCGACGAACTCCATGATGACGTTGGCGTTGTTGGTAAAGAAATCGGATTTGACCTGAAAACATACAAAATTTTGATAGAAATTTTCAGCCTTCTAACTTTAGACAACATTTCTTCTTTTTAATCTCCTTCAGCTTCCAACGCCATCCCACACATCGTAGTTCTTGGTAACGAATCTATCCCTCCTTCTGGCGATCGAGATTTATCTAATGCGTGCTGTTCTTCTTGTGAGTATTCCAGAAAATAGGCGAATCTCGTCTTCAAAGTTTCTTTCTCATTAGACTCCTTGATCTTCTTGGCGCCCGCTTTTCAGAGTTGTCGGAAGGTCTGCCGTCGATTTTAGCACATCTCGTAACAATGTGTCCGTCCGGAAGGCGGTTTGGGATCTTGGGAGGGGTCAGTGACGTTAGCCAATCTCCTTGAGTTGTAGAAGAGGTTGGTGTCCGGCCAGGCTTGGATCTAAAAATGAGAAATTTAGTGGAAGCTTTAATAGAAATTCGACGGAAATTCGGATAAAACTAACAAGAATTCGAGAAAATTGAAATCTCATTTTGAACACAATTGGGCTGATTTTTCGCTCCTATACCGACTACTTACCTTATTTGGGATACTGTAGCTTTGCCCAAAGTCCACCAAGCCTTCCAGGCTCTTCTCATTAGAATATGTGGCTGATTGATATTTTTCGCGTCGATTTTTCTCGGTTGACGTCGTTTTATCTTTATCTGAAGACATTGAGTCCGTCCTGAGAGGGGTTTGGTTGAAGAAGAAGAATTCCGAGGCATCCGTCGATATCCTTGGTGGTTGAATAGATTGCTGACCAACCGGGCTTGAATCTGAAAATGAGGAATCCTCGATGAAGTTTTGGTTCAAAAATTGAAAGAAAATTGACCAAACATAGCCGAAATGCAAGAAATTTGAGACCAATTTTCTTTCGAAAATCGACTAGAGCCTCTCCTGTAATGGCAACTAACCTGATGTGAAATACTGTAGCTTTGTTCAGAATTCAGCACTTCTTCCAAGTCTTTCTTATCGGAATCGGTGACTTCTTGGCAACCTTCAGAAGTGATACCAATTCGCTCTCCTCGTTTTTCCGTTCTTTTCGACTTTTTTTTAAGTAGTGTAAAGGAGGGCAAAATCGTCTTTTGAGAAGGTTCCAGGGGGCATCCACTAAAAAATAAGGGTTTTTTCACGAATTGCGAGATTTGCATCATCACTAACCTTATCCATTCTCGCCCTCGCTTTCCCTCTCGCGACGAATCCTTCGAAAACGTTGGCAAATTATTGTCTTTTCCTGTAATTGCTACTAATCCTCAAAAGTTTCTTCTGTTTTCATCTTTTTCTGCTTCCGAATCGAACCACATCATCTTCTGTCGAATTCCGTTCATCTGAAATCATCGAGTCTGTCCTGGGAGTGATTGGGCTGATGAAAATTGATTTTGAGGCATCTGCGGATATCGTTGGGTTGTTGAAAGCATCGCTGACTAAGCGGGCTTGGACCTAAAAATTAGAAATTTTAATTGATTTTTTCATCAAAATTTGAAAGAAACTAGACCAAAACTAGCCGAAATGCAAGACATTTCAAACCGAAATTCCTACCATAATCGACTGATGTTTTCCTTTTGTAATGGCAACTAACCTGATGATCAATCTGCTCAGAGTTCAGCATGTCTTCCAGGACCTCCTCATCAGATTCGGTGATTTCGATTCCTCCAAAAATGATTCCACATCGTTTTCCAGAAGTTCTGAGATCCTTTTTCACGGGAGGAAGGGCAGGGAGGTCGTCTTTCGAGGGGGTTCAAGGGGCATTCACTGAAAAAGTGCGAAATTTTTTTTCAAAAGTTTCAAAATTTGCAGCATGACTAACCTTATCCATAATTGCCCTCGTTTCCCTTCTCGCGACGAGTTCCGTGAAGACGTTGGTGTTGTTGGTGAAGGTTGACCTGGCACTTGTTGAAAACAATGAGAGCGTTGAACACTGGTTTGGCTTGAATCTGAAAAATGAGAATTTCTTGTTCGGTCTCTTTTTGTTGTTTTTTTTTTCTCAGAATAAGAAATTTAGTAGAAGTTTTGATTGAAATTTATGAAAAATTCAACCAAAACTAGCCAATTTTAAGAGATTTGAGACATCACTCGATCGGAATTCGGCTGGTTTTATTCTCCTGTAATGGCTACTAACCTGATCTAAGATGATATTGCCTCGCTCAGAATTCAACACGTTTTCTAAGTCTTCCTTATCGAAATCCTTGATTTTTTCGCTTTTTCGAAACCAATTCCAAGTCGACTTTCCCAACTTCCTCAAAGTGTCGACGTCATTTTTGCGTAAGAAGTGAATTTAGGGGGTCGCCTTCTGCGTGGGTCCAAGCGAAAATTCCTTCTTGGCTCATCCCACTACGTGTCGGCTTCTTATCTGGAGACGAAATTTGGAACATTTGAAGTCGTCTGAAGCTCATGGTTCGAGCATGTGTTTATCCAGATATGATGGCTTGGACCTGAATATGACAAATTTTAGTTGAAGTTTTGATCAAAGCTTGAAAGAAACTCGACCAAAACAAGCCAAAATGCGAAACATTTCACGAAAATTCGTGCGAAATTCGGCTGGTTTTCTTCTTTTGTAATGGCAACTAACCTGATCCATCTACTCAGAGCACCGCATGTCTTCCAGGTCCTCCTCATCAGATTCGGTGATTTCTTTGATTCCTCCAAAAGTGATTTCTAATCGTTTTTCAGAAGTTTTGACATCCTTTATCAGGGGAAGAAGTGCAGGGAGGTCGTCTTTTGAATAGGTTCAAGGGGCATTCACTGAAAAAGTACAAAATTTTTTTTCAAAAGTTTCAAAATTTGCAGCATCACTAACCTCATCCATAATTGCCCTCGTTTCCCTTCCCGCGACGAATTCCGTGAAGAGGTTGGCTTTGTTGGTGAAGAAGTCGGATTCGACCTGAAAACATATAACATTTTGATAATTCAATGAAAAATCCATAATGATTCACATCCTGGTGCATCATTTTTCTGAAAACCAAAATTTCCGATAAAAACTTACTTTTGTCAATATTTTCGCCCTCGTTGCTGATTTTGAGTTAAAAACTGACGGTCTGACCAACGTGAAATATGAAAACTTCAAATTTTTCGAAAAATCCACTCCAAAAACGTGTTTTTGAGCAATTATTGTCGATGAAAAGCGTGGAAAATGGTGGAAAATGAAGAAAAATACCAAAAAGTCTCTGTGACCGTAGTCGTTTTCGCGGCGAGACCCGGTCCGCACGTTTGGGACCGCGCATTTATCTCGTGTGCCTGGTTCTGCGTCTCTTCCTTTTTCTCTCTCTCTCTCTCTCTCTCGTTGAACTGCGGAATCGACGGGGGAAGGAAAAAGAAAGAGGGTGAGAGAAAAGGCAACTTCCTCGTTGTGTTTGTGCTGGCATGATGGGTCTCTTCTCAACACCACATCTTCTCCCCTCCGCACACACATGAAATGATAGAAAGTCCCCACTCAGAGACGCAGACAAGAAACAGAAGAATCCCTATGTTCACTTGTTTTACTTGTTCGTTCTTTTCTCGTTTTCTCTCGCCCTCCACTATTTCTCATGTCTTTCTTTCTTTTCCGAGGAGAGCGGCTGCGGCGGAGACGGAAAAGTCGACTTGATCAATAAAAAGGGGGGGGGGGCAAAGACGAAGAGGACGGCGGGGCCGCCGCGTGTGCACACTACTTCCCCCCGGGCGGCCCCTCTCTCCTCTCCCAACCAACTATACTACAGCGGGGCCTCCTCCTCGTCATCAAGGGAGGAAAAAAGAAGAGACATGGTCGTTGCTACGCGCTCGCGTCGCGGCCGCTGTTTTGTTAATGTGCCGAGAACAGCAAATTTGGCAATTTTTCCAAAAACTTTTGTTTTTATCGTTAAACTCCGTCACTATGTATTCGGCTTATAATTCATAATCTAACAGTATTAAAAACTTGAAAATCCGACTTGTGAGATGGTTCTTGATTGATCTGGAGCTATCCATAACCGTGTTTCAGAGTTGAACTGTTGGGTAAGTGTTTTTTTTTTGGTTTTTCAGTCGTTTTTCAGATTATTCGAAGTCAAATTGAGGAATAGCAACACTACTTCTTGCCATATCTTCACGTTCTGACTTTGAACGCATGAAAATCAGACAATTGGGTGCAAATTCACGTTTTTAAAGGATTCTGGGAAATATGAAGGAAAAATTCAATGGAATCGTGTGTATGGCATGAAAACCGCCTTTCATGGCAAGAAGTGTGACCTAATTTAACGTTAGCTGCGGGATGGAGATTTCGCTATTTTCAGACCGTTTTCAGAACAGTGGGAGCACAACTATGGCAACGAAGTACTGAACGAGCACCGTATGAGTAAATAATCAAAATGAGTAAATTACTAAAAAATCAGAATAGTAACCGAGAAAAAATGAGATCGCAATGGAAAGTTGGAAGGAAATATGGAATATTGTGTGAAAAACGATGAGAAGAGATCCAAAACACCTAAATAACGAACACCAGGAGAGATGAAAAGGGAAATGATGAGCGGGGGAAGAGAAATTCTCACATGGGAAATCAGGAGATGGCAAAATCGCACTGAAAATTGAAAAAGAACATAAGATCGGAAAGAAAAACATGAGAAAAAACGAAAAACAGTGAATAATCTCTTTTAACGATTCCGACAATGCGGAGGATTCTGGGATTAGGAAGGATCACCATCTCAAAACTGATTCAAAAGTAGCAAAAATATTGGGATTAGATTGTGTGCCGGCAGTGAAACTTGAAGTTTTCGCTTAAAATGACCCAAAATCCAGAATTGTTATCACTGGCTCAAAACTGATTCAAAAGTAGCAAAAATATTGGGATTAGATTGTGTACCGGCAGTGAAACTTGAAGTTTTCGCTCAAAATGACCCAAAATCCAATATTGTTATCACCAGCTAAAAAACTCATTCAAAAATAGCGAAAATACAGGGATTAGATTGTGTACCGGCAGTGAAACTTGAAGTTTGTACTCAAAAATGACCCAAAATACAGTATTGTTATCACCAGCTCAAAACTTATTAAAAATAGTATAAATACTGTGTTTAGATTGTGTGCCGGCAGTGCCGGCACAATTTGAAATGATGAAAATCGGCAGTTTTATGAAAAATGATTACATTGTATCTATCATTTATTTATCAAATAGCAAAAAAGTGCAGAAAATGAGTTCCCAAACCACCAAAACAGAGCAGAAAAGCTGTGTGGTCATTTAGCATTTTGCACACAACTGAACCGCACATTCTGGTGGGATTCGAACTAGTGAATACATCCGATTAATGAGACAGATGGAAATGATGCGATCCAGAAATTTTGAAACCGCCGACCGACTACCGATTGACCGCATATTGCCCACCGATTGCTGGTCGTCTTCCGATCAACTCCCGACCAACCGCGGACCCACTATTGATCAACCTCAATCGGATATCCATGACCATCTTCGAACAAACGTCCAATAAATTGGTTCCTCTTGAGTCTCCGATTGAATGGGAAGCCACCTGAAAAAGGTCCAAACCCAGAAATCTTCAAAATTCAGAATTCTCACTTCCAACCTTAAGAGTTTTGATTGATAAATCCGATTGCTGTCACTGAGTTGAGCCCGTCGTCATGAACGGTCTCTCACATTTCTCCAAACCACCAGCTACGTTTCTTACGGTATTGGGCTCCGAAACATCCAAAAATCCACATTGACCAGCAAATGTCGACCGAATGCCGACCGACTTCTGATCCGATTTCGATCGACCGCCTGTCGACCATGGACCGACCGTCGACCGATTAACATTCGACTGTCGACCATCGACCGACCACGGTCCGACAGCTGATCAACTTCTGATCGACCTGCGACAGACAGCGACATTTGTTTGTAAGCTGGTCGGCTGTCGGACCGCGGTCGGGTGGCTGTTGGTCGATAGTCAATTGGCGTTTGATCGTCACAGTGTATGCTTGGATGTTCCGGAGCCCAATAACGTTAGGATGGTAGCTGATGGTTTGAAGAAGTTTAGAGAAACCAACGGTCGGTCGGCAAGGCCGGAAGTCACTGGGCGGTCGAACGGCAGTAGATTGGTAACAGCAGGCAGTCTGTGAACGATCACTAGTTGATCGGCTCTCGCTGGGCGGTCGGTCGGTTGGCGTCCACAAGCGACATCCACAGCGACTCGAAAATCTGCTGATGAAGTCTTCCGGCCAATCAAACACCATCCATACACAACACTTTCTCCATCACGAACTGCCAGTATTCTTTGTGAGTTTTGGTTCATCGCGATGTTTTGCAATCCAATCTGAATGTTTTCAGATTTTCAGATTTCGAAGTATTCAAAAATTGGGGGTATTGTGAGGGCCCCATTCCTATAACTTACAATGGCAAGATCGGTCAGCTCCACCAGTCGGCCGACTGCGTTTCCAATCCAAAACGAATACAATCTGTTGCATTTTTGAGCCAATCTGAGAAAATTTAGGTAAATCGCCTGAGAATTCGATAAAATTTTTGAAAAATCACCTTTATCACGTCCAGGAAATGGTCCCTGAGCTCATGTTGCATCCTTATCCCTCTGAAAACCAGGACACTAGCTGATTTTGTTTTTTTTTTTCGCATCGCAACCGTCGAAATTGCCACTTTCTATCGTTTTCCTTTTTTCCTCTCCATCCCTGACTTTTTTGCAACTGTTGCAGAACATGTTCTGTAAAATAATTAAATGAAAAATCCATATTATTCACATTCTGGTGTAACTTTTCTCCTGAAAACCAAAATTTCCGAGAAAAACTCACTTTTCCCAGTAATTTTGCTCTCGTTGACAGTTTTGAATTAAAATCTGACGGCCTGACCAAAGTGAAATAGAAAAACTTTAGATTGTTCGAAAAATCCACTCCAAAAAAAAGTATTTTTGAGCGATTATTGTCGATAAAAAGCTTGAAAACGAAGGAAAATGAGGAAAAATCCCATAAAATCTCTCAGTTATCGTAGCAATTTTCGCGGCAAGACCCACCGCCGACCCGTCGCAACGCGGTCGCGTTGCGGTCTGGTTCTGCGTCTCTTCCTTTTTCTCTCTCTCTCTCTCTCTCCTCCAGCCGCTCGGAAATGACAAAGAGGGGGGGGGGGGGGGGGGGGGGGCAAAGACGAGGAGGACGGCGGGGCCGCCGCGTGTGCACACTACTCCCCCCTTCGGGGAGGGACCCCTCTCTCCTTTCCCAACCGACTATTCTACAGCGGAACCTCCTCCTCGTCGTCATGGGTGGAAAAAAGGAGAGGCCCGGTGGTTGCAGCGGTCGCGTTGCGGCCGCTGTTTCGTTGATGTCCTGAGAACAGCAAATTGGCAGTCTGCCATGAACTCCTGTTTTCATCATTAAACTCTGACCATTTTTGACTTAAATTACATAATTTAACAGTACTAAAAACTTGCAAATCCGATTTGTGAGATGGTTCTTTATTGATGAAGAGCCATCCATAACCGTGTTTCAAAGTTAAACTGTTGGGTAAGTGTTTCTTTTTTTCCAGTCGTTTTTCAGACAACTTGAGGTCAAATTGAGCAATAACGGTTCTACTTCAGCCCATCTTCTCGTTTCAACTTTGACGGCTTGAAAATCAGACCAAATCGGGTGCAACTTCACTGTTTAGCAGAATTCGGAGAAAAGTGATGCAGAAATAAGATATAATCGTGTTAAACTTGAAGTTTTCGCTTAAAAATGACAAAAAGTCTAGTATTGTTATCACCAGCCAAAACTGATTCGAAAATAGCAAAAATATTGGGATTAGGTTGTGTGCCGGAAGTGAAACTTGAAGTTTTCTCTTGAAAATGAGTCAAAACACAGTATTGTTATCGTACTTGACCGAGGAGGGGGATTGAAATACCGGTACTGGTAAAGAAATGAAGGGTTGAGCCTGCAAGACTTGGTGCGATAACCTACCAACTCATCAATGGGCCGTCAACTCGCACTTAACGAAAAAAATCAATTTGAAATGATGAAAATCGGCAGTTCTAAGAAAAATGATTTTATTGTATCTATCATTTATTGAAAAAATATCAAAAACAAAGAAGAAAGTGTGTTCTCCAAACACCAAAACAGAGCAGAAAAGCTGTGTGGTCATATAAAATTTTGCACACAACTGAACCACACATTCTGGTAGAATTCGAACCAGTGGATACATTCGATGAATGAGACAGATGGAAATAATGAGATTCAGGATTTTTGAAACCACCGGTCGTCTTCCGATCAACTGCCGAGGTCCCACTATTGATCAACCCCTATCGAATATCCATGACCATCTTTGAATGAACGTCCATAAATTGATTCTCTTGAGTCTCCGATTGAATGAGAAGCCGCCTGAAAAAGGTCGAAATTAAAAAATCTTCAAAATTCGGAACACTCACTTCCAACCAAAAGATTGATACAGCCGAGATTGATACAGCCGATTGCTGTCACTGAGTTGACCCGTCGTCATGAACGGCCTCTCACATTTCTTCAAACCACCAGCTACGTTCCTAACGGTATTGGGCTCCGAAACATCCAAGCATACACATTGACCAGCAAATGTCGACCGAATGCCGACCGACTTCTGATCCGATTTCGATTCGACCGCCTGTCGACCATGAACCGACCGTCGACCGATTACCGTTTGACTGTCGATCAACTTCTGATCGACCTGCGACAGACAGCGACATTTGTTTGTTAGCTGATCGGCTGTCGGACCGCGGTCGGGTGGCTGTTGGTCGATAGTCAATTGGCGTTTGATCGTCACAGTGTATGCTTGGATGTTCCGGAGCCTAAAACCGTTAGGAAAGTAGCTGATGGTCTGAAGAAGTGTAGAGAAACCAACGGTCGGTCGGCAAGGTCGGAAATCTATCGGTGGTCGATCGGCGGTAGATTGGTAACATCAGTCATTCTGTGAACGATCGATAGTTGATCGGTTCTCGATGGGCGGTCCGTCAGTTGGCGGTCGATTAGCGCATCCATAGCGACTCGAAAATCAGCTGATGAGGTCTTCCGGCCAATCAAACACACTCCATACACCACACTTTTTCCATCACAAACTGCCAATATCTTGTTGTTGTGAGTTTTGCTCCATTGCGTTGCCTTGCAATCCAATCTGAAAAAAATTCTACAATTTTCAGGTTCTCACGTTTTCAGATTTTCAGATTTAAAAGAATTCAAAAATCGGGGTATAATGGGGGTCCCACTCCTTTCGACTTACACCGATGAGATTAGATTTCCGATATCCTAGGAACGCTCCAAAAGCAAACACGGTTGCAGAGCAGAAATTTCCTCATCGACCGCTCGCCAACCGCCGACCCGTCGACCAACATCCGTACGCCAACCGTCGATACACCGAGTTACCAATGAAAAGCCTAGGCTTGGTCTGATTGTCTATCGGACAGCTCCACCAGTCAGCCGACTGTGTTTCTCATCCAAAATTCAATCTGCTGCATTTTTGACCCAATCTGAGAAAATTTAGGTTAATCGCTTGAGAATTCGATAAAATTTTAGAAAATTCACCTTTATCACGTCCACGAAACTATGAAAAACTGGAGCCAGGTGCTGTCGGGATGATCTTCCAGTTCATCGACGGCTCGCCATCCGCCGACTCTCTGGCCAACGTCCGCCAACTGCCGGTCTTGAGTTACCATAGGGAAACCTAGGCTTGATCTGGTCGTCAGTCAGCTCCACCTATTGGTCAGCTCCACCAGTCGGCCGACTCCGTTTTCCATCCAAAACGAATTCAATCTTTCACAATTTCAAGCCAATCTGAGAAAATTTAGGTTAATCGCTTGAGAATTCGATAAAATTATAGAAAATTCACCTTTATCACGTCCACGAAATGGTCCATGAGCTCATTTTGCATTCAAAGTTCACTGGAAACCGTCACATCAGCCGATGTTCCTTATTTTTACGTCGCAACGGTCGGAACTGCCTCTTTCTGTCGTTTTTTCCTGTTTTTCCCCCTTCCGTCGTGGGTTCTCCATTTCCAGACTTCCTTTCCACTCCTTCGAACTCCTTGCAGACCATGCTCTGAAAAATAAGTCAATGAAAAATCCATATTATGCACATTCTGGTGTAACTTTTTCCTGAAAACCAAAATTTCCGATAAAAACTTTCTTTTGCCAATAATTTTGCCCTCGTTGACAGTTTTGAGTTGAAATCTGACGGCCTGATCAAAGTGAAATAGAAAAACTTCGAATTGTTCAAAAAATCCACTCCGGAAACGTGTTTTTGAGCAATCGTTGTCAATGAAAAGCGTGATAAATGATGGAAATTGGTGAAAAATCCCAAAAAGTCTCAATAACCGTAGTTTGTTTCGCGGCGAGACCCGTCGCCGACCCGTTGCAACGCGGTCGCGTCGCGGGCCGCGCGTTTCTTCTGTGTGCCTGGTTCTGCGTCTTTCTCTTCCTCGCTATCTCTCGCTGAACTGCGGAATCGACGGGGGAAGGAAAAAGAGCGAGGGTGAGAGACAGGCCACCTTTCTCCTTGTGTGAGCGTTGGCAAGATGCCAGCAATTTTTTGACACGATGCCAAACGCCTCTCTTGCGTGGTTGATTCTGCGTCTCTCTCCCCCTTTCTCTCTCTCTCTCTCTCTCTTTTGCTGCCGCTCGGAAATGACGGGGGAGAGGGGAAGAAGGAGAGAGAAGAAAGAATTGTGTTGGGTGTGGTGTTTCTTCTCTCCAGCATCACAGACCCCGTTGCAACCCGGTCGTGTCGCGTCCGCTGTTTCGTAGGTGTGATAGAACAAAACACTTGGCAATGTGCCAAGGATTCTTTGGCTTATATTCCTTCATTTAACAGTATTAAAAACTTGAAAATCCGATTTGTGAGATGGATCTTTATTGATAAAGAGCCATCCATAACCGTGTTTCAAAGTTGAACTGTTGGGTAAGTGTTTTTTTTTGGTTTTCCAGTCGTTTTTCAGATCACTTGAAGTCAAATTGAGGAATAGCGATTCTACTACCGGCCATATCTTCTTCTTTCAACTTTGAATGTCTGAAAAACAGATCAAGTCGGGTGCATCTTCACATTTTTGAAGAATTCATAGAAGCATGAGGGCAGAATTCAAAAAAATCGTGTTTATGGCATGAAAACCGACATGCATCGCTGAAAGGATTACATAATTCAGCTGCCGGATAGAGATTTCGTTATTTTCAGATCCTTTTCAGAACAGTGGGAGCCCAACTATGGCAACGAAAAACGGAACGAACGAAGTTTGCTTTACTAATGACGAAAAGTTTGCTGATGACAAAAATACTGAGAAAAATCAGAATGAAATATTGGAAAATCCTGTTTTTTGAGTTCGAAAATCAAGGAAATCATTTCCGAGAAAAATTGAGATTGAGAATCACCATATGAAAGAAAATGTGAAAAAAAAGTGTGAAAAATATGAGAAGTCTGTTTTGAAAACTGTTCTTGAACTTCACGTCGTCCGCTACTCATCTGTTTCCTATCTGTATACAGTTTTTCCCGCCATCTGGCATACCAAAGACCAGGGGTCCCCCTTCTTCTACCCATTTTCACCTGACATTTTCTGCGTTTCTTGTCTTCTTTTGCTATCTCTTCTCCCTTCTCCCTCCCGCCGTTCTTGCTGCTCATTATCTCCGTGACCACTAATTTACGAGTCGCCTTCTTCTTCAGTTTCCGCCCTTTCCTCTTCTTCTTCACTGTGTGACTCTGCGTCTCTTCGACTTTCTTCGTTTTTGTACACTCTCTACGCATGAAGGTTTGTTGTTGAGTATAATTGTGTACTCGCTGATCCAGCACTTTTATATTCATACACTTCCAATAATAACTGCAGTTACAATTTGTGGCCTTCTTGAAAAATATAGATTTTTTTGAAATTTTTCGAATTCTATATTTTTTCAATTGTTTCATGAACAAATTTGACTCACATTTGTTGTTCAAAAAGGAAAGTTTTTCGTTTGAACGATTTCATATTATTCACCTCATTGCCTCTTCACAATCTTCAATTTCTTAGTCCTCTTCAGACAATGAAAGTTCGCTCCACTGAACTCACCCCCAAAAACCGATAAAATTGAAAAAGGCCTATTTTTTAAATTTCTTGGATATCTTCGTTCCAAATTTTCTTTACAATACTTTTACTCGCTTTACTGAAAAGTTCACCTAAAAAAACAGACACATTTTTTCAGAGAATGGTGCTTGCTCTCACGAAAGCAGAGAAGGCCGATGTCAACAACTTGACATCTATTGGATTTTTGGTCGAGTTTGATGAAAAGACTGCGAAGGTGGGAAAAAAGATGAATTTCAAAAAAAAAAACGCAAAAATTTTCAGTTCTATACCTTGGAATATGGATTGGTGGAGTTGGAAAACGTGGGCGATGCGGGGTCAGAGCTTGTGTTGGCGCAGTGGTATGATTTGTGTGATGGGGTGAGTTGGAAATGGTTTTAAAAAAAATTGAAAAATTAGGCCACTGTAAAAAATTTTTTTGCAAAAATGTTCTAAGACCCGATTCCAACTATACTTTTTTGGGAATTGGGGCTCCTTTTTTGTAGTGGCCTAAGTTTTTGATGACCTAACTTTTGCAGAAGAAAATTTGGACTTTGGGTCCTCAACCGCCAAAATAATGGGCTACTCATATCTGAAATGTTCAAAACCATACCCCCTGTTTTCAGTGCTACGAGTACGTAGAATACGATATCCAAATTTGTCAACCTTGCCTGGAAAACGGAATCGTCATGGTGAATACGGTCGCCGTAGGACCGAATGACTTTCAACTCCCCAAAGAGATTCGGGAGAAATATTGGATGAAAGTGTGGTCGCCATGGCTCAAGTTCTTGAACGACGCCAGCGATAAGTTTAGGAATGAAGTTAGAGGAGGAGATGTCAGGGAGGTGAGTGTCATGAGATTCTGAAGATTCTCTGAAATTCTATCACATTTTTAAATTCAGTCATTTTCAATTTCAGGTCATCTGCAAGTACGCTCCATCGGAAGAGGGTCTCTTCGAAATTTTGGACTACACCGACAAGGACTGTAGATATGGGAACTCCACTTGTCATATGGCGGTAAGATGAAATAACATATTTTCCAACAAAAAAGTTTCAATTTTTCAGCCATGGACTTTGGAATTCATTGCATTGAATCTCGACAAAACTGCTTTGCCAGAATGCCGTCGAATCGTGGTAAGTTTCAGACTGACTCTTTTTTCGAAGATAGGAGAATAGGTTTTGAAAACGTTTGATACTCAGCCAACTCTCAGCAACCGCTGAGAGTTGGCTGAGTATCGAACGTTTAACAGACAGAAAAAAATAATTAGCTGCTAAGACTTGGCTGAGTATCAAACGTTGAACACTCATTCAAAGCCCATTTCGGTGACTTTTTATTGAATACCAAATTTTTCATTTTCAGGCTTACAACCAATTCCAACAACCTAACCTCGACCAAGTCTCCGTCGGCATTTGCATCGCCCACACCCACCCAAACGTGGCATTTCGTCAAGGGACAGATGTTTTCAATGGACAAGGATGCCTTCCAAATTGCTCTTACATTTGGTCTCCTAACATGGGCATTGTTCGTTGGACGCATGGAGAACCGATGAAAAAATTGGAGCATTCGAAGGCACATGAGTTGGTGGAGATGGATGGAAAGGAAAGGGCGGACCCGAATGCACCCGTTGCGGGAAATATGAGAGATGTGCACCATCGGGTAAGAAATTTATCAAGTAAAAATTAAAATTTTTTTGTCTTGAGTGATTATTAGTTTGATACTCAACGGTAATGTACCCGTTCGAGGTACGGCTTTTTGGACGGGACTATGCTGAATAGAGCAAGCATAAAAAGTTATGTAAGTGGTGAAAACTTTTTTTTGCAAAATATAATTTTAAGCAATATATTTTGATTCAATATGTTTTGATTTTAAATTATCTACAAAATGCAAAAAATTTCAAAGCTCTAGGATCATTTTCATTTTTTGACCGTCAGAGGGCACCTCAATGTTGGGCTTCCAACTTCAAAAGGTCATGAAATGCTTCAAACTCAAGCTAATCAAACAAACTAAAATTTATTAGAAAGCTCAAATTTTGCAAATTTTGATTTCAATACAATCTCATAAAGTTCAATGCAAAAGTTGTGAGGAATATCAAATTTCTCAATAAATGTCAAGATGAAAATGTATTAAATCAAAATTATTTTTAAAATTTGGACGGATAGCTTACAGCAGACAATGTTTCTAGATTATATTAAACATTGTCTTTCATTTTAAGTTAAATTCAGAAAATACCCCACCCATTTTAAACCTCTTAGACAATACTTGGTACTTTGGCACTCATGGTTTTCAACAAATAACTTTTCCAAACAGATAGCTAAATTAAAACTGTTTTCAAAATTGCATTTTTGAATGTTTTACTTGTATAACCCATTTTAGTTTTCAAAAATCCGTCAAGAACAAACCAAGTTACGGCACTTTGAAGACGAAAATTTGAGATTTCGTGAAATTTTGGCAAAAAGTTGATTTTCTCGAAAACGGTTGATAAAAATAAGTTTTAACCCCTTACATAACTTTTTATGTTTGTTTTATTTAGCATAGTCTCGTCCAAAAAGCCGTACCTTAAACGGGGTACATTACCGTTCAACCAAGAAGTGATTCCGCTGAGTACCAAAGATTATTTGAATTCAAGCACTTTCCATAAGTTATGCAACCAATTATAGAAATTTGACTCGTGAGAATCTGATGTTAACTGCAAACTTGTGGCAGACAAATAATTTGGCTTCACTGATTATAAAATGAGTTTTCATATTTCCAGCAAGGCAAGTGGCTGGTATTCTCTGTCTATGACAGTGCAAAGAAAGGAAAAAAATTTGGTAGTAATACCCAGAGATCGATTGTCAGACTGACGATTCGACAGGAAAGAGACCTTGTGAATCCGCCGAAACAGAGCAGAGTTGTTGATGGAGAAGTGGAGGTGAGGATTCTGAGATTCTAAAGTTTTCAAAATTCAAATTTTTTCAGATCGACGCCAGCTTCGTCTTCAACCATGACCTCTTGGAGCTTCCCGGAAGCCGAGGCATCAAAGACTGGAACATCAGAAATGGAAAACTGAGAAAAGATGCATTCTTCTGGGATTTCGATCTGGGAAAAGTCGAAATCTACCCTAACAAATCGAGACTTATCATTGAGGTTTGTTCTTTAAAACTTCAAAATACAAAAAAATAGAGAACTTTCAGCAAATTGAAGCTCACCGTGATTCCCTTTCCCCAGAACACCGTGAGGGTCTCAAAAATGAAGCCACTGTCATCTTCGGAACTACAAAAGTTCATAGGAATTGGCTCGAGAATTGGAAAGACTATCCGAGATGCGGGATTTTCATCTTGGATCGTGTTCATCAGATCTGCTACATGAATAAAAAAAGATCAGATCTGCTACATGAATAAAAAGAAGACTGATCTACAAGAGACCAGGATATCCGGAAGACCTCGAGAATAAGAAGAATTTTTCGTGAAGTTTTGGTTCATTTTTTTTTCATCTTTCTTTTCAAATGTGTAATGACAAATTCTCCCATCTTTCCTTTCTAACTGGTTCTTCAAAAATCTCATTTCTTTTCATAAAGATCTCAAAATTTTTTGTTCGGATTTTGAGCATTGCATGTCTATTGACCTAAAAATCTAGGAGTACTGTAAATCTTCCCATGGTCCTTCTGTAACGATGAGTTTGAGAAAGCGGAGTTTTTGGATTCGATCTAGAATTCTGGACGCGATTTTGGCTCAACTTTTATTTTGTACTGACAGGTCGAAGTACTGTAGTTGTTGAGAGAAATGAACAAGATAAGTTTAAGAAGGAGAGATACTGTATGGCGGCAAGAGACCTCTAGAAAATCCCGTTGGTGATAATGGAGACGTTGGATATTCAGAAAAGGAAAAAGAGAATACAGAAGACGTTAGTTCCAAAATCTGAAGTCGTGAAGTCGAAGTTGTTGGATTCTGGAGTGATGAGCGTGAAGACTTCTGAAGCAATCCAGAAACAGACTTTCAAGCTCTCTCTCTAGAAGTTGTGGAGACCCCAAAGGAAATTTCAGAAGACTCTCTGAAACTGAAAACATCAAAATCTTAGAAACTTCAATATTTTGAATCTCGGAATCCGTTAAATTATACAGTGAAAGTACAATAAGCTATCACCCAGAATACTGTAAAAATAGAGAATTTGAAAATTTTGATTCGTTTTAGCCTGGCGCATAATTTTCAGACTTTTTTCATGAATCTTTTTATGGGAAGGATTCAGATTTGACTGTTTTGTCAGAGAAATCGTGTCTTCAGAGTCTCTCATGGGACAAAATTTTGAACCGGCAATACCTGATTCCGAGAATCCATCCAAACCTAGTCTTGTTTATACTCATTTTGAGGTTGAAAACGTGCCAAATTACAAAATTTTTCTTTCATCCAATTCGAGCTAAAATTGGCCGAGTTACGCAAATGTCCTTCAGGAGAGAGACAAACAACATTGACGAGTGTGACCTTTCCTACTCTTTGGAAGTTGCAAAATCTTTGAAGAGAGGAAGCAGACAACAAAAGAGGAACGAGATAATTTCAATTTAGCCTTCTCATTCATTTCTCTCCGCAAAGGGCGACGTCTGTGTTTGTCACTCCCAAATTTTAATTTTTTTGAAAAAAGTGAGTTTTTTATCTAATTTTTTTGGCAAGTAAAAAAAGAGTTATTTCAGAATGTTTTTATTTTGACGTCGTGTGTCTAGATGTCTTCAAACCTGTGATTTTTTTTTCAAAATTGTGAGTTTTTCGATTATTTCGATAATTTTGGTTAGAGGAAAATTCTTGGTTTTTTGTGAAATTCGCAATTTTTATGTTTTTGTCTTTTAAAAAAGCGCAATTCGAATATTTTTGCTGAGAATCAAAAGTTTTCTAAGCCGACAAAAGTTCTCTCGTTCTTACCCTCAAATTTTTGACTCCGCCCCCTTTCGGAATGTTTAAGACACGTTCTCTGAGAAACTCGAGTATGCCATTGTGCAGAAATTTTTCAAGATGCTAGGAATTGTCTCGCCAAAGCCGAGAAGCTTCGATGAGAACCGTGGACAGTTTTCGGATGTGGTTTTGACGATCGGAAAGGAAATTTTCTACGTGCTTAAAAAGTTCCTGGCATCCAAAAGTGCCTACTTCAACTCTATGTTCTTCTCGAACTACGCTGAATCCGGAAGAGATTTGATTCAGCCACAGGCAATCGACCCCCGCGACTTCCAGAACTTTCTGGAGGCTGTACATGAAGAAGGAGAGATTGACGGTGGGCAATAATTTCTGGATTCTAAGATAGTTTTTCGTTCAGACTCGAGTATCGAGGGAATTCGTCACCTGGCTGATATGTACATCGCCTCAACTGCTTTGTCTGTTTGTGAAAAGTTTCTGCCCTTTGAATCAAAATTGACATCCAAGAAACTGTTCGATATCTCAAAGAAGTACCAGCTGAACAAACTGGCTGTAAGTTCTACTGGCTCAAAATTTAAAAGTTATTCCCATTGTTTCAGGACAAGTGCGTCTCTATAATGACAATCAATGAACTTACTGCAGTTTTAAAGGAAGAGGGATTGACGACGGTTATCATCAAAATGCTTGCTGAGTAGTCCATCCCTTTGTACAAACAAAACGAACAAGCAAAAATCGTGGTTTTGGATTAAGACGCTTTTATTCGCTTCAAATTTTGTGGAATTTTTTATGTCACTCTGTTTCCCCTTTTTTTTTGTACTCATAAATATTTCGTTCGCTTAAAAATGATTCACATATGGAATTTTTATTGAAAGGAGACGTTGAAACTCGACGTCCGAGATTCCTGTTAAAAAAAACGAAAACGTAGAGTGCTTCTACTTGAAAGACTGTGAAATTCTGATTATCGGAATTTTCTGATTTCTATTTTGTTCGTGAACTTTCTGAAGACGTCAAGTCATCTGAATTCAGGATTTTGAATAAAATCTATTCCATAAACAAATCTCATCACGGGATACTGAAACTGTTCAGTAGTATCCACTTCAAGGTCTTGGAAACTCATGATTTTTAGAGTTTCCGTTTTTTCACATTTCAGAAGACGTGACAACATCTGAATTTTGGATCCGGACGACTATGTGTTCCCATAAACTTGTCTTAATTCAGATATTCTTCGATTTTCCGAAGACGTCACATCATCTGAATTTCGGATTCTGACGAATATGTCTCCCATAAACATGGCTTGTCACGAAATGTCGACAATTGACTGCACTTCGAAGTGACTGTAACTCATCTTTCCGGTTTTTCCACATTCAGATGACGTGACGTCAGATGAATTTCAGAATTTCTTTTTCAGGGCCCCTAGAGAGCCCCGGTTCCAAAAATTATGTTAAACGCTCAAATAATGACAATAATTATTATAATATTATATTACTATATTAATCCTTGTCCCCCTGAATGTCGAAATGAGGATGAGGCGGGACGTCATACACCCAGTGTACCGACACCTCACGGGTTCCGCCGGCCACTATGTTTTGTGTGTAAGGGGGCGGATCCTACGCTTCCCGCTCATTTTTAACCGCCTATAACTCAACAGAGACTTAACCGATTTTCTTAAATCTTTGTTTTTGAGAAGCTGAGATTATGGCGAATGTTTTCCATGGAAAACTAACAAAATACAAAATTTTAAGTCAATCTATGCTGGCTGAAACTTAAAAGACTTTTTGGACGAAAAAATTGAAATTTTGTTGGTTAATCAACGAAATAATTTAAATTTGGAAGCTATAAGTCTGAAATTTTTTTGATAGGTAGCCAAACTGTTTTCCTATGTAAAAATCTAGTTATAGGTACACGCCTGCAAAGATGAACACGGAAACTGTGAATGTTTGAGGTGTGTCGTACGATCTACTTTTGTTTCTGGCTCTCGCTATCAAGTAAGGATGTAGATATGGTTATGACTTCCTGTCAATGTATTTAATTTTCCATTGCAGATTTGGGAACGCCATTTTTCATACGGCAGTACGCTGAAAAAACGTCCTTGACAAAAATTGCTTAAACTTTTTAGCCTTCGACCTTGGAGTTCCTTGCATTGAATCTGGACAGAACTGCTTTGCCAGAATGTCGTCAAATGGTGCTTAGTTTCAAACTGATTCCCTTTTAGAAGATAGGAAAATAGATTCACTTGCTGAGAGTTGGCTGAGTATCAAACTTTGATAACTCATACGAGTCCATTTCGCTGTGTATCTGTCATCAACTGGAGGAAAAATATGAGGTGAACATCTTTAAGAAAACAAAGGATTTTTGCTACATATGCTCCAAGTTCCTTTATCGCTACATAATATGTAAGTGGTCAAAAACTGAGAATATTTCTAATGCTCAAAGAGCTTTCAATTTTCGAATCGTTCTAAATGCCATATATGCTCCAAGTGCTCATAATCTCAAAATAAACACATTCAAAATTTAGTCATGTTTATACTCATTTTGAAGCTGAAAACGTGTCAAACTCAAAAATCTAATTCATATCCAGCTTGAATATATAATGAACAAGTAACGGACGCTTGAAAACTACGCTTCATTTTTCTCTCCCTCTCTTCTCATTGAAAGTGACCTTTAAGAGACAGACAACATTGTTAGGTGTGCCTCCTCATCCTACTAGTTGAAAATTGCGAAATCGTTGGAGAGAGAGCAGACAACAAGAGACAAAGCGCAACATTGAATATACCGTATTTCCTCTAATTGACCGGCACCTCTAATAGACCGGCAGTCAAATCATGACTTTGAAAAATAGACCGGCACCCTCTAATAATCCGGCACTCTTCAATTATCCGTCAGTACAAGAAAATTTGCAGTACTTAAAAATATTAAAAATTCAAAAAATTAGACATGTTTGTGGTACGATGTTGCCTGTTTTCAGGTTTTTTGCAACATTTTGATGTTCTTAAAATACTATTTTCAATTTTGACTGCTTCCAACATGAATACATCCTCGAAAATGCACTTAAAAAGTCATATTTGTATGGCGAAATAGAGATTTTCGGAGAACTTTTTAAAAAATTCCTCCTTTTGAATAATAGACCGGCACCCTCTAATTGTCCGGCACTCTCTAATAAACCGGCATCCAAATGGACCCCTCGAAAAATAGACCGGCATGCCGGTCAATTAGAGGAAATACGGTAGCCCCTTCATTCATTCATACTCCTCACAAAGGGCGATGTCTGTGTTGTCAGCCCAAAGTTTTGACCTACCCCTCAAACTATTGATTTTTCTGAAAATATGGTGAGTTTATCATTTTAATTTTTTGACCAATAAAAAATGTAACATTTCAGAATGCTTTTCCATTGACGTCCTGTTTCTAGATGTCTCCAAATTTTGATTTTTCTAAAAATGTGACATGGAATGAGTCCGAATTGTTATATCGGGTTTGGGCCGAGAGTACTACCAATCGATAGAGCTTAAAAAGTTATGGTAGGATGTGTGAACACTTTTTTTTGTACTTCCCCCCTCATCCAGAAAAATCGCATATACTAAAATTTGCCCGAAATGTGGGTGGGGCGCCATTGAAACCATGTAACTTTGTTGAAATTAGCTTGATTCTGACAAACTAAAATGAAAAATAGAGCCAATAACATTCTGCTTAAGATTAACAAACAATAAAAATAAAATCGCAACTGTAACATTTTGAAAAGTTGCCTCAAACACAAAAGTTAAATACCAAATTTTTCCTAAAAATTTTTTCAACCGTTATAATTTTATGAAACTATTTTTTTATAAAACCTCCAAGTGCGATTACCCTAAAGAAGTAGTTTTTGTAACTGTCATGTCCTGTTTATAGGATTCCAAGCTTATCAAAATCACGAATTTGTGAACCATGTGACGAAAATAGTTCGGAGCCAATTTTTTCTTCACTGAAAGTTTTTTAATTGTAACAGATAACTCTTAATCAAGTTTTTTTCATTAGTACGTTTTTAGAATTTCCGATTTGGTTAAGGTAGAGCCGAGTTATGAACGCTCAAACATCCACTTCCAGATTTTCTTGTAATCAAGGTAGAGAGCAAATATAAATTTTTGTTTTCTAGGTTTTTGCAGATTTTTTGTCATAAAATGATTAGATTATTATTGAAAAACATAATTGACTGCTCTGAAGATAGTAAAATGTCTTACAGCCAATAAATCGCAAAGAATCAGAAATTCGTTGGAATGACTTGAGCAGGATGTGGTTTTGACCATTCAGACAATATCAAATGCATGAAAATAACTATTAATGTTTGAATGAGTGATGTTTCCATCATTTTATGACAAAAAATCTGCAAAAACCTAGAAAACAAAAAATTAAATTTTCTCTCTACCTTGATTACAAAAAAATCTGGAAGTGGTTGTTTGAGCGTTCATAACTCGGCTCAACCTTGACCAAATCAGAAATTCTAAAAACCTACCAATAGAAAAAAAACTTGATTAAGAGTTATCTGTTAGAGTTGGAAAACTTTCAGTGAAGAAAAAATTGGCTCCGAACTATTTTCGTCATATGGTTCACAAATTCGTGATTTTGATGAGCTTGTAATCCTATAAACAGGACATGACAGTTACAAAAACTATTTTTTTAGGGTAATCGCACTTGGAGGTTTCATAAAAAAATAGTTTCATAAAATTATAACGGTTGAAAAATTTTTTAGGAAAAATTTGGTACTTAACTTTTGTGTTTGAGGCAAATTTTCAAAATGTTACAGTTGCGATTTCATTTTTATTATTTGTTAATCTTAAGCAGAATGTTATTAGCTCTATTTTTCATTTTAGTTTGTCAAAATCAAGCTAGTTTCAACAAAGTTACATGGTTTCAAAGGCGCCCCACCCACATTTCGGGCAAATTTTAGTATATGCGATTTTTCTAGATGAGGGGGGAAGTACAAAAAAAAGTGTTCACACATCCTATCATAACTTTTTGAGCTCTATCGATTGGTAGTACTCTCGGCCCGAACCCGATATAACACTTCGGACTCATTCCATGTGAGTTTTTCCCTATTTTTTTTAATGTTCGTCTGAGGAAAGGTTTATAGTGATATTTGCGATTTGAATGCGTTTGGCGTTGAAATTAGCGTGATTTGAATAGTGTTGCTAAGTATTCAGTAAGATTTGATTTATTGAATCTGGGGCGTTTTCACCAGAAAAACGATTATATTCACGAGCTTTTATCTAATTCTCGATTATCTGATTTTTGCTCGAACTGCATTGTATGAATACATTCTTCGCATCTTTCCCTGAATGTTTTTTTGTTGAAACCTATTTTCAATGACTGTAGACAAAGTTTTTTCTCCAGAAATTTTGCACTTTTTCAGATGGACTAAGACGTGGAAAACTCAGTGTTGCACAGGAAAATGTTCTTCTGCAAACTTTCAGCGATGCCGATTTTCCTTCGATGTGAGTGTTTTGTGGAAAAAAAAATCGAAAGTTGAATTCGTTAAAACATAAGTTTACAGTATGGTAGAGGACATTCCATCACCACTTTTGAGCCCACCGAAGAATAAGTTGCTGAAATTGTTAAAGGACTGTGATTTTCTGTCGATGTGAGTATATCAGCATGCTTTGTTGCAAAAAATTGTTTATTTTTTCAGCCTATCCCTTCGTAAAGTTTGTGACAACTCACGCGACTTTATCGACGAAAATCAGATAAAGTGCAGAATCAAGAGGACTATCATCAGAAGCAGCAGAAATTCTATCACTCTGACTCTTGAACGTATCTCAACGGGACGTTGAAAAATTCGATGTTCTGAGACAGGTGAGAAAACACTGTATAAGTCTTTGTCGTTTATACAATTTTTATAGAATCTCCTTTGCTCTGGTCCGCCCAAACATTTCCGTACATTTTGCGGAGGGATCAAACCTTGCGTAGATCTAGAAACAAGAAGTTGCCAATGGTTTCATCGAACACCAACAACGGATCAGATTCTTCAAATCTTGATTGTGGAGAATCTTCTGGAACTCAAATTCGATGAGAGTGGCGAGGTCCCGTGATGCTTTAATCTTTGATTGATTAATTTTTTTTGATTTTTTGTTTTTCGGATGTTTGTCATATAAATTTGTGTCCTTTCGTAAAAGACTTGATGAATAAGCAATGAAAACATGTTTTATTGTTTTATTGTCAAACTATGAAAACGAAAACAATTAGCTGTAGAGCAATGGATGGGATTACTTGTACTAAACAACTTGTTAGACCATTCAACCTTTAGAATCTCAATCTTCAGAAATTCCAAAACTCATCCAAATTTTAAAATCTCGAAGAAATTAGTTAAACCTTAGTCAAGTTTATACTCATCTTGAAGCTGAAAACGTGTAAAACTGAACAATCTAATTCATATTCAGCTTGGACGTATAATGGACAAGCTACGGACGCTTGAAACTCATTCTTTATTTCTCTCTCTCTCTCTCTCTCTCACTTTCTCTTAGAAAGTGACCTTTAAGAGACAGACAACATTGACAGGTAGTTGAAAATTGCGAAATCTTTGAAGAGAAAGCAGACAACGAGAGACAAATCATAACACTGAGTATAGCGTCCTCATTCATTCATTTATACTCCTCACAAAGTTGACGTCCTGTTTCTAGATGTCTCCAAATTTTGATTTTCACTAAAAATGTCAGACCCCCCCCTTTTCCAAGTATTGATTTTTCTGATAATAATGTGAGTTTTCTTCTAATTTTTGATGGGAAGTGAAAATTGAGTCATTTCAGAATGCATTTCTTCTGACGTCGTGCGACTAGATGTCTCCAATTTTTTGATTTTTTCGGAAAATGTGAGTGTTTCCATTTTTTGCTACACTTTTCATCTGATCTCCACACTGGTTTTCGCAAAACGCGCTGCATGTCTGCAAACGCGCCCCATTGACACATGGGGAGGAAAGGGTAGTGTGTAGTGTGTTAGGAGAGTGAGCGACGCAGACACTATTGCTTTGATCTCGTTTGATCTACCGCCGCGCCAATTGTCTAGGTGTTCTTTTACATTTTCATTCCTTATCAGTACCATTCTACCTCTCTTTTTTTTCAATCATCTCTCCTTAGCAAATTTTACATTCCACCATTTTTACTGTTTCTGAGTGGTCTAGCTCTTGTTTTTTTTGCTTTTTCTAGTTCTGAAACTTTGCTTTGTAGGTTTTCTAGTAATAGCAAACTCAAGTCTTATTGCTACTATGAATGTAACAGTAATTCCTAAATCTTCTGCTATTTTCCAGACCACAACACAGTCATCATGAACAACACCTCCTTCATCTTCACTGACGAAAGCATCCAATGGCTATTTCAGCGTGAGTTCGAAAAAGAATTCAATAAAAACCTCACAATTTTTCAGCCAGATCAGACCGGCCAACGGCATGGAAGTGTTGCAAATCAAAGGGATAATGGAACAACGTTTCGATCGGATCGTTTGACGAGAAACCGGAAACTGAGGACGATTTCGCGGATCTCGTTGCGCAAGAAAGCACATCGACAGACCCATAATGGAATCCGGAAGCTGTGAGTTTATGTAGAAGTTTATCTGCTGTCTGACCGCTCCTCGACCCATGCCCGCCCGTAATTATTATGAAATGAAGTTTTATTTTCAGATCTCCGAGGCTTTCGATTATCTTTCGAAAAACTACCACCATGCTCATTAGAGAACATCTATGACCCCAAATGTTGTCTGAACAGACTCGGTAGTAAGGCGCCAGTCAAAAGTGTGAGTTGTTTTTCAGATTTTGTGGAGTCTTAGTAATCAAGAAAATTTCAGACCCCAAAGGCTTACGGCTCCAACTTCGCCCGCAGAACACATTTTGGAAACGTCAGTCCAGTGGCTCGTTCGAGATCCATGTCAGTGTCAAGACCACTTCCAATCGACACCACTGATTTGTTATCGAAAAAGACCTGCGGAACTCAGCATCAGGACAAGAGACGTCGCATTCAGGAAGTCAGACGTGTGGTAAGCCTGAATGAATCAACGTTCTGTAGATAATATTTTTTTCAGACACGTTGCGCTCGTTCGCAGACATCAAGACATTGCTGAGATGTTTCAGTATTGAGTGAAGGTAAAGAATCCAAAAATTTTTGACCTACTTTTAAATGTTGGGTTGCAGGGTCCATGTTGATCGATACCTACAACCCGAATCAATCAATTTGGAGCGGAGAAACTGTTGCTCTCCGAGTAATCCGAGTGGAAAGTCATTGCATTTGCGCATTACCTCAATTCATTTATTGTTGTCAAATCCGAATAAATCTGTTAATTCAATAGAATGTGTTGCACAATTTTTGTAAGACCATGTGGTTTCTGCTAGCATTTTCAAAGATGATTTTCTCATCTCCACACTAATTTTGGCAAAATTTTCTGCATGTCCGCAAACGCGCCCTATGGACACATAGGATGGAAGGGGCGGTGTGCAGTGTGGGGAGAGTGAGTGACGCAGACACTATTGTTTTGATCTCTTTTGATCTACCGTCGCGCCAATTGTCTAGGTGTTCTTTTACATTCTCATTTCTTATCAGTACCATTCTACCTCTCTGTTTATACCTCTCAATTTTTCCAATAATCTTTTCTTAGCAAATTTTACATTTCAGCATTTTTACAGTTTCTGATTGGTTTAGCTCTTGTTTTTTTTGCTTCCTCTAGTTCTGAAATTTCGCAACATGCGACAAATTTCAATTTTCTTTTCTTTTCAGATTTCTCAACCTCTGCACTTGTGGTTTAAAATGGCTCAATTATCTTGAAGACAACTCCCGTTATGATGAGTTTTTTTGCTTTGTAGATTTTCTAGTAATAGGAAACTCTAGTCTTTCTACTACTATGAATGTAACAGTAACTCTTAATAATTTCTGCTATTTTCCAGACCACAACACAGTCATCATGAACAACACCTTCTTCATCGTCCCCGAGGAGGGCATCCAATGGAAGTTAAGCGTGAGTTCGAACAAGAATTCAACAAAAACTTCACAATTTTTTAGCCAGATGAGACGACGAACGGCATAAAAGTGTTTCAAATCAGGTCAGAACAATAGAACAACGTTTCGATCAGATTGTTTGACGAAAAATCTTTCGAAACTCCAGCAGAAAATTTGAGCCAGCAAATGGCAAGCTCGGTCGCGTTAAGCTACCACCATGCTTATTCAAGAATATCTATGACCCCAAATGTTGTCTGAGCAGACTCGGTAATAAGACACCAATCAAAAGTGTGAGTTCTTCTTCAATTTGTGTGGAGTCTCAGTAATCAAAAAAATTTCAGACCCCTTCGCCAACCGAAGTATGTACAAATCATTCAAAAAATGATCAAAAACCCCCCCCTGGTTTTGGCATTCTGAGATTCGAAAAGACGATTCTGAAAGGTTCTGAAATGTTGAGGTTCTAAAATTTTTTAAATTCTGAAATTTTGAGTTTTCGGGATGAGATTCTGGGATTCCGGGGTTCTATTCTGAATCGATGAGACTTTTTGACTAGACAGAAAATTCCAAAAAACCCTTACTCGGACTCCAGATTCCTTTCTTCTCCTCCTCTGAACGCCCCACCCACTTGCCTTCTCTACCCCCCCCCCCCCCCCCCCCCTCCTCCCCTCCTCTATTGTGCAACCGCGCGTCACGGTGTTTACACACTCTCTGGGGGTTCTTTTTTTTGTTTGTTGTTGACGTGTTTTTCTTCGAACGGAGTCTCTGCTAGGATCCAATTTGTGTTTTTTGGCAGTTGGAAACATTTTGATTGAAATGTACATTTTTCTATATGAGCTACAGTTTTTTCTTGAATTAGTGTACATTTTTGTGTCATAGTCGAGTTTTCGATAACAATTTTTAGGATTAGGAGTCGATCCTCTGCTGTCTATTAGTTTTCACCAAATTTTTCTGATTTCTTTTAGGACACATCATTAGCATCTCTTTTTGGCAATCTCAGCCAAACTGCTGATAGATTTTCCATATTCATTGAGTGTTCTTTGATTGATCTTCATTTTTGTAGTTGACAATTTCCTTGTACAACTTTTCCTTGAAAAGTTCAAATACGTGTTCAAATGATAAAAAACGGATTTTCCTTAAATCTAACACGAAAATTTGAAGTAGCATTAGGTTCCCGTGGACAACTTTTCACGGGAAGTTTGTATAAAAAAAAAGTTGTCAACTACAAAAATGGAGATCTAGGTTTGATTCAAATTTTCTTTCAACAACATTCAACAACATGTTATCTAGATAATCTCACTGCTTTAAACTACTTTTTACAATAAAGAAATTAGGTATTTTTTAAAATAAAACACCCAATATGATAGCTTTTTGTCCGGCACTGTATTAGTATTCTTTCACTGCCATCTTTTTCTCCTTCCCATCTGTCACCTAGTTCTAGCAAAGATATTTATCGGTTTTTAGCATCTGGACAGATTCATTCACACCGTCTCTCAGCCTCCATTCTGTTGTTTTAGAAAAGGAGAGGACATATGGGAGAAAGAAAAAAGGGAGATTAGACAAGTAGAATGCGGTTTTGTTATTCCCAAGTTGCCGAGAACCTCCAGTTGATAGGTCACACAGTTTTGATTGAGGTTATTCATATACAAACTTTTGAGAGTTCCACATTCTTATATTCTTGTTGTCAAACAAAAGTTTTCTACCATTTTTGAGTTTGGTTGCCATCTCCCGGCCGTGACCTAATAGAATTGCAAATGCTCATTTAAAATCAAAGTTTCAAAAATTTACTTTTGAGAATTTTCCAACTTTTCAACTGAAACTTGAAAATCTCTGGCGTCGCGGCATTTAGCCGGCCACATAATTACCTTGACAAGTAACCGTCCACCGCCATCTCTTTTACCCATCTGTCATCTAAGCATAGACAATTAGTCTCGTTTCTCTCATAGAACACATGTGGCGAAGATATTTATCGGTTTTTAGCATCTTGACTGATTCATTCACACCGTCTCTTAGTCGCCACTCTGTGTTTTTGGAGGAGAAGGCAGATGGGAGAGAACAGAGTGAGAGAAGGAGATAATACATGAGAATTAGAGGTGAAGGGTTTTCCCAAGTTTCCGTCTCTGGAGAAGAAAATATAGAGTTCTCGTCACGGGTGTTCTGAATTCAAGATAAATGTTGCTTTTGTTGTCCTTTTCTCGACACTCTTCTCCAATATTTTTGTGTTTCCTTCGACAATTGAAACATTTTCAGACATGAACAACGTCCAGGCTGCTCCTCACCATGCGCCTGCAGAATTCGTGAGTTTGTTCAGAAACGTCAAGACTTCCAAATAATATTGTTTTATAGGTCAGAGAATTTATAGCAATAGCTACTGAAAACACTTCCACCATCACCTGCGACTTTTTCGATTCCCCTGTCAAAAGTGCTTTAGCTGAGTGGAACCGGTTTCTTCGTGCCCCTAAGCAACCGTATCATATTGCAAGAGTACCCACACCCCCACCAGTGGTTTCACCACCAGCTTCAAGAGGAAGAACATCAGACGACGGTAAGGCTCCTTGATGATCCACGTTTCATATTTGATATCTCAGAGGACGACTCAGACACAGATGTCGATCTGGCTCCACAAGCACCCGCAAGCACTTCACAAAAACGCAGAGGACGTCTAATTCGTGAAGGACACGGAGGAAATGGAAGACGTGTAGCTCATAGGGGACGTGGGCGGTTTTTCAGAGCCACACCGGCAAGTTCCACTAGACGTGGAGGCCTGGCCACTGAAGACACATCAGTAGCAACCACCACTACCGCAGATCTCTGTCGAGGACGGAATTCTGGAGTTACTGAGCATTACAGTATCCCACCAGCGATCAACCCTGCTTGGAAGAAAGTTGGCACTTTCTACGCGGACAGAGATACAACCGAATTCTCTGCGAAAGCCACACCTGTGGCAACTGAGGATCGTCCACCTGCTCCACCAACCCAAGTACTTCCAACTGGGAGAAGTTGCCGATCTAGAGATGCCGAACGTGTTGCTGCTGCAGATGCTGACGCTTCTGATTCTTCGGACAACGATAATGGTAATGATTTTTCAGAGGCCTATTTAGAATTCTTTTTTTGCAGATAATAACAACGACAGGGACAGCACTCATTCTGGTCGGGACGGGCGTGGAGGAAATGGTCGTTTTTTAGCAGGCCGTATCGCTAAACGTGCCCCCAATCGCCTAGGTAATTTTTTTTCAATTTGTTTCTACATATAACACAATTTCCATTTTAGCAAATGCCCCTCGCGACAGTTGTGGCCGTGTTCTCCCACGGAACACTGATCCAGCTAGAGCTCTTGCAACTCTGGAAAAAGCAACAAATTGTGAAGTGAAAAGAAGAGGACAAGAAGATCCTTTCACTAGCGCCAAGAAAATCAAGAAGACCCATTAAAATTACCACCATGACTCACTTTTTTGTTTGGAATCTTACCCTAGTTCTCTGCCAAGAGTTTTAAGCAGTCGTTATGCATAACTTCTACATGTTTTACCTCTATTTTCTATACTCTGAAATCTCATTGTGCTTTTCTTCAAAACTGTCAAATTTCGATTTTCTCAATTCAGCTTTTTTTTTGCATTGTCCCGCCCCCTAACTCCTATGCTGGCTCTGGTCTTTTTTCACTTTTTTCTTAGTTCAATTTCTTATATAATTTTTTTCCATTTCAATTAATAAACTGGATCTTTCATTATTTTTGCATTTTGTCATATTGTGGGATGCTTGAAACTGCATTGCCGAAAACTTGGCCAGTTCAGAATTCTTTAAAATTCTTCAAAATTCTTCAGAATCTCAAATTCCTTCAGAATATCAAAGTCGTTTACACCAATCATGTTTATGGTTGATTCTGTGTACCTTGTTTTCTTTGCTTGCCGCTTTTTCTTGCTTAGACTAGAAAACCAACTAAAATCACTTCAAAGGTTCAAGTCAAGTTTTATCGATAGCTTAAAAGAATCTGATTTTGAATTTACCGTATTTACTGTAATTGAGGCGCACCTGTATTTGAAGCCCACCTCTAATAGAAGCGCATGCTGGCGCTGGGTTTTAAAAATAGAGGCGCACCCTCTAGTAGAAGCGCACCCTGTAATAGAAGCACACCCAGAAAAAATCTGAGCACATTTTTGCAGGAAAATCTTGCCAAAAAACAATCTTAAAAGGTAAGATTTGAAGTTTCGACAAGATTTCATGCATAATTTTATTGAAAATCATCAATTTTGAAGCCGAAACGGTGTGAAAAATTGGCCAAAAAAAATATGATTTTACAAAAAATGTCTTTGAAAAATAGAAGCGGCCCCTCTAATTGAAGCACACCTTTAATAGAAGCGCACCACGAGAAGGGGTTTGAAAAATAGAGGCGCATGCGTTTCAATTACAGTAAATACGGTATATGCGGTTTTCACTGAGGCGATCAAAAAGTGGAAGCAATACGATTGGAAACTCAGTTCTTCAGTTACCTTCAGTGTCCCTTCCTCTCTCTTGTCTTCCCTCCCTTTCCTCCTTGTCTTCTTTTTTTCCCTATTTCTTGACCACAACATATACCCACACAAACACACACATACAGAACAACAGCTGCAAAAGAGCAACGGAATCACTACCCTCTGTCCCTCTCATAGTATCTAGGTTGCATCTCTCTTTGATTCCGTATCCCTTCGCGATGCCAGTGTCTGGGTTGTCACATTCGTTTCCTGTGGGATCATGATTGGGGTTTGTTAGAGATTTTGGGAGCTTTGGGATCCTCACATTTTTTAATTTGTAGGCCTGATTTTTCGATTCCTCAACATCTGATACAGCGAATTCTTGCTGATCGGGAAATGACAAAATAAAAACATTAAGTCATTTAGCATATCATTCGGAAGCTTGAAACTTGTGGATTCTGAAAAATCTTTTATATTCTATCTTCGATTTCTGAAAACAAAGAAAATATGGTTAGAAACTGGACACTCTTATCTACCATCATCTTCTTTTCTCTCTCTCTCTCTCTTCTAGATAGCAACACTTACACATCACACATACACATGCCAAAAAACACAATGCGGTCACTTTTATCTCCGTCTCTTCTAATTTTTCCCCCTCACTCTTGTTATCTTTTCTAAGTGAATATTTTTTTGTCAGTCAATTTTTTTGACAGTATTGCGATTTATCATGCGCCTTTAAACTTGTTGTCGGCGGTCGACGGTCGATAGTAGATAGTTGAAAAGTCGGCCGGTCGGTTGTTGGGCGGTCAGTGGTCAGTTGGTCACCTGTCAATATTAGTTGAAGGAGGCACACCCAGCAGTGTTGTCTGTCTGAATGTAACAGTAACTCCTAAAAATATCTGCAATTTTCCAGACCACAACACAGTCATCATGAAGAACAACTCTTTTATCGTCACCGACGAGGGCATTCAATGGAATCCAAGCGTGAGTTCGAACAAGAATTAAAAAAAAACCTCACAATTTTTCAGCCAGATCAGACTGGAAACGGCATGGAAGTGTTGCAAATCAGGACGAGGAAATGGAAAAACGTTTCGATCAGATTGTTTGACGAAACACCCGAGGACCATTTCGCGGAAATCGTTGCGCAAGAAAGCACATCGACAGACCCAAAATGGAATCCAGAAGCTGTCAGTTTATGCAGAAGTTTATCCGCTGTTCGACCGCTTCTCGACAGCTACCCGACCCATGCACTCCCGTAACTATTATGAAATTAATTTTTTTCAGATCTCCGAGGCATGGATTATCTTCCAAAACTCCAGCAAAAGGGAGAATTCGAGTTCATATTCCACCGGCTTGTTTCAAAGCCAGCAAAGGACGAGCTCGGTCACGTCAAACTACCACCATGCTCATTCGAGAACATCTATGACCCCAGATGTTGTCTGAACAGACACGGTAATAAGGCACCAGTCACAAATGTGAGTTTTTTTTTCAATTTTTGTGAAGTTTCAGTGATCAAGAAAATTTCAGACCTCAAAGGCTTGCGGCTCTAGCTTCGCCCGCAGAATGCATTTGAAATGTCAGTCCGGTAGCTCGTTCAAGGTCCATCTTAGTGTCGAGACCACTACCAATCGACACCACTACTCGACGTGCTTTTGTTCCCGAAAGAGATGGCATAGTGTAAGTTTTGGATAAATGGGGGTTATGCGCCTTTAAACTTGTCGTCGGCGATTGGTCGGTAGGTAGTCAATATGTTGTCAGGTCGGTCTACGACCGGATAACTGGTGGTGGTTGGTACAGTACCGCCCAATAATCTATGAACTTTTGGTATTTTCAGTTGAAAAACGTCAACTTTGGAGTTCTGGAAAGGGACGTTAAACTCGACTGTTTCATCTGAAACTTTTTGAGTGTATAAATGAACTCTAGAACTCTATTTTTGTCGTTGACAATTTTTTGTACGACCTTTCCCAGAAAAGATATATCTTGTGAAATGCGGAATTCTAAAATCAGTGAAAATTGCACTGAGAATGCGGAAATTTAGCATCGCCCCACATTAAAAGGGATACAACATTCTAAGTAGAGATTGTACAAAAAAGTTGTCAACTACAAAAATAAAGTTCTAAAATAGATGTATAAACCCAAACAGTTTCAGATCAAACGGTCAAGTTTAACATCCTTTCTCAGACTCCCAAAGTTGACGTTTTTAACTGAAATCACCAAAAGTTCATAGATTATTGGGCGGTACTGTAAGTCAATCGGCCCGTCGACGGTAGGGGAGTAGGTCAACGATTGACGATCGATGGTAGATGATGAAATGTCGGCCGGTCGGTTGTTGGGCAGT
Source organism: Caenorhabditis sinica (assembly GCA_963932045.1). NCBI lineage: Eukaryota > Metazoa > Nematoda > Chromadorea > Rhabditida > Rhabditidae > Caenorhabditis > Caenorhabditis sinica. Next base: position 25,573,429 of record OZ009938.1, read on the forward strand.
CAGCGGTTAGTTGGTCACCTGTCAATGTGTAGATCGACGGTCGTCAGTTGGTGGTCGTTAGGTTGTCGTAACAGTAGTCTCTAAGCGACTCAAAAGAATGGGTTTCCCGCCATATTCCTGTTTTCAAGGAAGCCCAAGTAGAGGGCGTTTTGAAATTTTACGCCAGATAATAGTATTTTTTCCAGAACATCTCCAGCGGCAGATCGACACGTGCCAGTTCCCTCAGCTCCCACGACGACCCAAAACAACCAGGACCAAGCGACAGAGTGACCCCGAAAAGGAACTCTCAAAGTGTGACCAGTGGAATTCAACATCAGGACCAGAAACGTTGCATTCAGGAAGTCAGACTTGTGGTAAGCCTGAATAAATCAAAGTTCTGTAGATCAATTTTTTTCAGACACGTCACGCTCGTGAGCCAACCATCATGGACCGTAATCAGCCAATCACCAGTGGACCACAGGTAACATTTAGAAAAATGCGAGCGAATTTTCCCAAAGAGTTTTCTAGGCCATATGTCAAGTTTCAAACTTTCAGCCACCAAAAATAGTCCGTGTCACGAGGAAATGTTCTAGATCAATTTTCAAAAATCCTTTTTCTCCTATTCACCTCCTTTTCATGTAGTCTAGAATTAAAATTCCCCATTTCTTGTTGTAATAAGTTTTTCCTGAAATTTATTCTTGTCACATTCTCATTTCTTGAATAATAGTTTTTGAAAAAAAAAACCTTCGAAATTTTGAATCTCATTGTTAAAACATTCTCCGCTCAATTGTCTTGTTTTAACCACTGTATGAATCATATTTAGTACTTCATTTTTGTAGTTGACAACTTTCTGATACGACTTTTTCTTTAAAAGTTTCTGCTTTCTTTTTTTTTTTTAATCAAAAAAGTCCTCAATTTTTGGAACCCCAGAATCCGTCCAATCTTAGAATCTCAGAAAAAAATCAGTTGAAACTTAGTCATGTTTATACTCATTTTGAAATAGAAAACGTGTCGAATTCGGAAGTTTGTTTTATATCCAGCTTGGACGAATAATGGACAAGTTACGGACGCTTGAAACTTATTCATTATTTCTCTATCTCTCTCACTTTCTCTTAGAAAGTGACCTTTAAGAGACAGACAACATTGCTAGGTGTGCCTCCTCCTTCTACTAGTTGAAAATTGCGAAATCGTTGGAGAGAGAGCAGACAGCAAAAGACAAAGCGCAATGCCCAATAATGCCCCCTCACTCATTCCTTCATTCATACTCCTCCCAAAGGGTGACGTCTGTGTTTGTTACCCCCCTCTCTCTAACTATTGATTTTTCCTAAAATTAAAGTGAGTTTATCATTAAAATTTTTTTCACCAATAAAAAAGAAACATTTCAGAATGTTTTTCCATTGACGTCCTGTTTCTAGATGTCTCCAAATTGTGATTTTTTCTAAATGTGTGAGTTTTTACCTATTTTTTGACACTGTTCGTCTGAGGAAAGGTTTATTGTGATATTTGCGAGTTGAATGTTTTTGGCGTTAAAACTAGCGTAATTTGAAAAGTGTTGATGAAATAATCTGGCACCTGAAAGAATGAGTATATTCACCTGAAAAATGAGTCTTATGAGTCTTATTTTAGCGCGTACACCAGACATCTTCTTCCATTAATACGTGTCATCTTTCCAATCTCTTCATCTTCCTCAAGATGTGCCATCTTTCTAAGATTGCTCATTGTTGCTTGGAGCAGCGGTCGATCTCATCAGAGAAGTCTCAAAGGCAGTCAGCCCAGGAGAAGGTAATGTTCTCTGTCATAGTTATAACTTACGCCTGATCTATTTACAGTGCTTACCATGCTCATTGTGCAAGGTAACAAAACACTGGCGCAGGCACTTCGTCAAATCTTGGGAGTCGAAGATGAACGGAGAGTGGTCGAGAGGAAGGATGTCGGTCAACCAGCTGATCCCCAACGTTGCGGACAACTCTGCTCCAGTTGCCCTCACCATTCAAAATCCGACCACTGGAATTCCGGCTCCAGTGTTGGCCGACGGACAATTTCCAACTGTCCACAATACACGAAATGCCAATTGTAAGCAATAACTTGATTGCGAAATTAACCTGCCTTTGATTTCCAGGAGTGTCATTCGGAGGAACTGAAGCAACCGGGCAAGTGAACAACTCGCGCTATGACCAACTGGACATTCGAGCAATGATGAGAGAGAAGAGGCAAGGGCCAAAGGCGAGACCTCTCGTTTGCGGCTTTCCAAAAGAAGTGGAGCGAAGCAACGGCGTGTGTTGCCACCTGTCCGATCTACAAAAGCCGCTACTACCGTAAGTGAACACTGACATTTTCGATTAATTGTTCTCGATTTTAGCGGACATATCATCGCTGCACCTGTTCAACATCGAGACCTACTCCAACATCGCGCAAGAAGTCAGTGTCCACCCCGTCTCAGCTAAGGCACTGTACAAGTGCTTTCAGAGTAAACATGGAGGTATGGTTCTTTCGATTGTTGTCACTTAACTGAGTCTGAAAATCACAGGTGTTCCATTCGGTGAACTGTCCGTTGACGAGCACAATCGATGGGTGGCGAGAGCTAGAGAGGTGCATGAGGAGTGGCTGATACACGGCAGACTTGGATATATCTTCGCCAAGCCGTTTGCCCCAACAAAGGACAAGGATGAGGAAGACTCGAACGATCAGCCAGGTCGGAGTGGTCTACCGAAGAGACAAAGCGATTGAGCAAAATGAGAAGGTGCTCAGGCTTGAGCTGTCCTAAATGCCGCATCTTTTCCATCTGCTTGTTTATTTTTTCCATTGCATTGGTTTCTTTTTTTTTTACTGCCCTCTTGTTTGTTGTATCTTGTTCTTCTCTTTGATGTAATTGTAGTGTTCAAAATAGTGAAAATTTTAATAATAAAGATAGAAATTGAAATTGAGAAAGTTGTTATCTTTTTTTTTTAATTCAGAAGGACACGTTCAGAATTCAGTGACCGATAATTTAATGAGAGGCGGGACAAAGTTTATCATATCAAGGGCAGGTCCGCAGTCTAATCTTGGCCGTGCAGCTCAGTATTCTTTAAAAATCCTTCAGGATTACAGAGGCCCTTAAAACCTCATTATCAGCCCTAGAATCCGTCCAAGTCTCAAAAAAAATTCATTTGAAATTTAGTAATGTTTATACTCATTTTGCAGCTAAAAGCGTGTCAAATTTAAAAATCTATTTTATATCCAGCTTGGATGGATAATGGACAGGTTACGGACGCTTGAAACCTACGCTCTATTTTTTCTCTCCCTCTTTCTTATTAAAAGTGACCTTCAAGCGAGAGACAACATTGCTAGGTGTTCCTCTTCCCCCTACTAGTTGAAAATTGCGAAATCGTTGGAGAGGAAGCAGACAACGAGAAACAAAGAGGAAATGCAAATATACCCTCCTCATTCCTTCATTCATACTCCTCCCAAAGGGCGACGTCTGTGTTTGTTACCCCCCCCCCCCCTATCTAACTATTGATTTTTCCTACAACTGAAGTGAGTTTATCATTTAAATTGTTTGACAAATGAAAAAAAGAGACATTTCAGAATGCTTTTCCATTGACGTCCCGTTTCTAGATGTCTCCAAAATTTGATTTTTTTTGAAAATGTGAGTTTTTTCCTATTTTTCGACACTGTTCGTCTGAGAAAAGGTTTAGTGTGATATTTGCGAGTTGAATGTTTTTGGCGTTAAATCTAGCGTAATTTGAAAAGTGTTGATGAGGGAAAAACTAGTTTATTCTTGATATTTATGGCTTCAATGCATTCTTTCCACACTGCAAAATCTAGTGAATCTAGATTTTCAATGTCTTATTGACTCCCAAAAATTAGTATATTCACCTAAAAAATGGGTATAATCACGACCACGTTTATGGATTCAGACAAGTCTTCCAAAATTTAACTTCGCGCGTTTTCATGCCGTTTTCTCGTTTTCACAGTAAATCCTGTGCTTCCTAGGCTAAGTAATATCGGTGCAAAGCTTAAAATTATGCTAAAAAATGAAAAAATAGAATCTGAATGGGTTTTTTGAAGGCAAAACCTCTGGACAAAGAAATGAGGCCAGTATCGACTACATCGTCTTCCTCGCCTGATTCCGTCTTGCAGGATGTCGCTTCGGAGAAAGGTTCAGATTCACTACGAGTTTTAACATGCGACATTTTCTTCTTTCAGCCACAGCAACGACAACCACGAATACTGAAGACGTTGTCAAGAATCCGGCTGCACCGAAATCCAAGCAACTAGTGATAGTAAGATGGACCTTTCAGTGAAGTAAAATCATCCTATGATTTCAGTGCCAAGCGTCAGCCTGTGAAGTCCACAAGATACTGTGAAGATGAATTCGTGTTCACCAAGATAACTTCTCCAGCTATCAAGAAGAGAATCACCAAGAAGAATAAGCATTGAACGGAAGGATCTGATTTCATCATGTCAATATCATAACCATACGTTTCGAATTCACTCAGTTATTTAACCATTGCCATCTAACCCTATTTCCTGAATTTTGTAATAAATCAATTTATTCTGCAGTTTTTAGATTACCGAACCTTACTTATATATAATTCGCTACGGAGTCTGTCCGTCACGCTGTTCGCATTAACTTTTTGAGAAAGAAAGAAAGATTTTCGCCGCCCCCAAAAGTCGAACCCGCGCCGTAAATGTAGCGGTCGCGCGCGCAACCACATGAGCCACGCATGCCATGGGAGGGCAGTGATGGGAGGAGATACACACTCCAGTGGATTTTGGAATGATGAAAGGTTAGGGGTGTGAGTTTTGGGAGTGCAATGGAAGCGTGCTGTGCTTCTCTACTACAGTCGATTAGAGATGATGGTGTGCGCACAGAATATTCTTTTTGAAGTCGACTGTGGGAATCTCAATGTGTTCAACTCCCGTTTGGAGTTAATATTCTTAAATCATTGAAGAATCCGATAATTTATGCGAGTTCATAAAGTTATAAAAAGTTAGCCGAGGATTCCAGAGTTATAATTATGGATTTCAGACAGATGGAAATGAAATAGGTTTTCATGATTCAGGAAGTAGAACTATATGAGTAAAAAACTTCTGGAATCGAAAGTTTCGTAATTTCGGATTAAGAAAGTGATTGCCTTAGCTTAGAGTCTGATTTTCGAACATGAAGTGGGCCCGTATTATAGGAAACTTTTTTTCCGAACAGTTTTATGTGTTATTTGGTTTGGCTCTCCGCAAGTTTATGTATTCTGTTCTAGAACAATTACTACTGCGCTAATTGTTACAAAAATAAAATGTGTGGATGTGTGTCAACAAGGATAATAAGGTATATCAAAATATAGCTTAACCCCCCCCCCCCCTAATCCAAATGCGGTCCCCTAAAACTAACTTAAGCATAGGCCCCACTTTTGATTTTTGAAAAATGGATTTTCTCATCATCTGTCCCCCATCATCCAAAAACAGTTCCCCACCATCCACATCAGGGAGAGAAAGGGCTTTTGGAAAGGAGGGGACGATTTTTTGGAGAATCCGAGGTTCTCGAACAATCCCCCCCCCCCCTCTCTCTCATTTCGTACATGGAGTGAAGATGAAATTATGATTATTGGAACTGATCATCCAGTAATAGCCCCCTCCCCCTTATTTCTCTAAATTTTAAATTTTAAAGCATTTTTAGAATTCCCAATTTTTAAACGCGCCAGGATGGCGCAGCCATTCTGGTATTCTATAAATCTAGTGGTTGTCAATTCCGAAATTTTAAGTAACCAGCCAGCTTGGTCGGAGTCGGAAAATCGAGTTCTCGTTTTTTCCGGTTTTTTTCGGAAAAAATTTCCGTCGGAAAATTTTCCGAAAAAAAAGTCGAAAATTTTTTTCGACGGAAAATTTTCCGAAAAATATTTTCGGAAAATCGGAAAATGTTTCCGAAAACCGGAGAAAATAACTGAAAAATCGGCGAAAAAGTACCGATTTTGAGAAAAAAAAATCGTCAAATTTTGGCCAAAAAAATTTCCAATTTTCTGAGGGAAAAAAATCGGAAAAAAATTCGAGAAGTCGATTTTCCGAGAAAAATCGGAAAAATTTCGAAAAGTCGATTTTCCGGAAATGTTTTTCCGAGCAAGCCTAGTAACCAGCCTGCTTGTCGCGCCTCCGGCGTTTCAATCAGGGCTGGGCTCGTGGCTTTGCCACTCACTTTCTTCTGATTTTATCGAGGTTTCGCCGTTCTTCACTTCTGAGAGGACACTGAAAATTTTCCAGCGTGAATCTTTTCCAGAAATGAAAAGTGGAGTCTTCACAATCTCAGAGTCAGAATCCTTTAGATCCTCAATCTAAACCCCAAAATCTGTCCGAATCTCAAAAAAAAACTCATTAAAACATTGTCATGTTTATACTTATTTTAAAGCTGAAAACGTGTCGAGTCGAAAAATCTAATTTACATCCAGCTTGGACGTATATTGAACAAGTTACGAGCACTTGAAACCTATGTTTTGTTTTTCTCTATTTCTCACTCTCTCTCTCTCTTTCTAATTGAAAGTGACCTTTAAAAGCCAGACAACATTGGCAGGTGTGCCTCCTCTTACTAGTGGAAAATTGCGAAATTTTTGAAGAGAGAGCAGACAGCAAAAGACAAAGGGGAAATTCGAATATAGCCTTTTCATTCATTCCTTCATTCATACTCCTCTCAAAGGGCGATGTCTGTGTTTGTCAGCCCCAAATATTGATTTTCCTGAAAAAGTGAGTTTTTCAGCAAATTTTTATCGAAAAATAAAAAAAGAAAATTTCAGAATGCTTTCTTTTTGACGTCGCGTGTCTAGATGTCTTCACTGTGATTTTTTTATAAAATGTGAGTTTTTATTTGGAAATTTTAGTTTTTGGAGCAAAAAACAATTTTTTTTTCAATTTTTTTCAATTTTTTTTCCCCAAAAATTAATTCAATTTTTTCAGTCCCCCTTCAGCCCCCTCGTTCGCCATGTCCGACGTCGCTCCAGCCACCGCCCCTGCTGCCGCTGCCCCAAAGGCCAAGGCCCCAAAAACCAAAGCCACTAAGATAGCCAAGGCCAAGACCCCATCGGCCCACCCACCATACCTCAACATGGTTAAGGCCGCCATCAAGTCGTTGAAGGACTGCAAGGGTGCTTCCAAGTAAGCCATCCTCAAGTTCATTTCCGCAAATTATAAGCTCGGAGCTAATGTTGCCCAAGTGAGTTTCTTTTCCATTCTTTTTAAAACATTTTTCTCCAAATTTTTGAGAAACCATTGCAAATCCTTTAGTCTAAATTTCAAAATAAAAAAAAGACTGAAGAAACCAGAAAATTTCTTAAGGATTCTAGAGGCTTCGGATGGTTTCTAGACTATTCTGAAGGTTCTATTTTTCACAGAATGCTTCTACAGTCTTATTTTTTCTAGACCCTTCAGGTCGCTTTAGAAGTTTTTTTGAAAATAATGCCTTCCTGACATCTTCAAAGTTTCTACTAGAACCTTGTAAAAATCTAGAAACCGTTGAAATTTGTTTTTTAACGAGTCTTGTGATTTTCCAATTTTTTAGCATACTGAAATTCTCCCGATTCATTCAAAATAATTCTGTATTTTTTCAGATTCCCTGCCTGTCAACGTCTATCTCGTCTACCTCTCCTACAAATTCTACAAAGCTCCAGATGCCGACAATTTTAGTTTTTCTTAATTTTCTTTTTTTTTCTCTTTGAAAACCATCCAATTTTGCCTGTAAATATATTCTATACTTTCAATAAAATCGTTTCGTAGTTGTTAAAGTGTTTTCTTATTGTTTGTTTCTTGTCAGAATCCATCGGAATCTCAGATTTCATTAGATTATCAGAATCCGCCCGTGTCTCAAGAAAATTCAGTTGAAATTTAGTCTTGTTTATACTCATTTTGAAGCTGAAAACGTGACAAGTTTGAAAATCTAATTTATAGCCAGCTTGAACGTATTATGAACAAGTTACGGGCACTTCAAACCTGTGCTTATGTTTCTTTACTCTTCACTCTCTCACTTTCTCTTTTTAATTAAAAGTGACCTTTAAGAGCCAGACAACATTGTTAGGTGTGCCTCCTCCCACAAGTTGAAAATTGCGAAGTCTTTGAAGAGAGAGCAGACAACGAGAGACAAAGCGCAACATTGAATATATCCCCTTCATTCATTCATACTCCTCCCAAAGGCCGATGTCTGTGTTTGTTAGCCGCTCTCCTGTAAATATTGATTTTCTCGAAAATAGAGTGAGTTTACCATCTCAATTTTTTGGCAAGTGAAAAAATAAACATTTCAGAATGCTGTCACGTTGACGTCCTGTTTCTAGATGTCTCCTAATTTTGATTTTTTCTGAAAATGTAAGTTTTTTAAAAGGAAACTTGCCGTGTGGTTTCTTCGGATGTAAGGCCAACTCAACGTTTTTTTTAGCTTTACTCACAAGTCCTGAAATTAACTCAGGTTATCAGTATTACTTCGCATTCAAAAATTGTCTGTTTCCGAAGCTCTCCTTTGAATTATTCTGCAAAGTTTGCAACAAGAATAAAACATGCTAAAAGGGGAAATGTGAGTTATTAAAACTGAAAATATACTATGATTGTTTTCAATTACAGATTTGAATCGGCACATCGAAGATCTCTTTTTAAAATTCTCCAGTCCCCCCCCCTTTATTTTTGTTTCTTGCTGCTTTTTACCCCAAGTCGCCTAAGCTTTCGTGCTTCTCCCGCTTTCCTCTGATATTTAATTGTCTTTCTACATGCATTTATTCCAAGTTTTCTTCTTCTTCAAATGTACATAAATCTGAAATCTTCCTTAGCTGAGAAATTTTCGGAACGGATATGACCCCTTTCTTTTCTTGTTTCATTCTAAACACAGTCTCAACTCGATCCCCTGTGGTTCTTCGTATAGTGAAGGTATGTGTATGTATTCTCACAACCCCCCCCCCCCCCCCCATCTTTATTTCAATCGAAAACTGAAAAACAGAAACGCCAGGAACCTGTGATGTTTGCTCAATGGAGTTCACTGAAAAGAAAAGCCGAATCTCGCAGGAATCCAATAAATATCTGCTTCCAGTGCGTGTACTGTGAGAAGAATAATACGTAAGTGTTCATAAGTGTTTTGCATGCAAAAGCATGCTAACAGCCCAAAACATCTGCATTCCTATCCCTTTTTAACGCTTCTGGATGCTTCTGAATTCTCATTTACGAGTTTAGACATTTTCGCTCCGGATGTTTTTTGAAAAGCGTTGAAGGCTTCTATAGGCTTCCAGAAAATTCTCAAGAATTCAGCGCGCTACTAATAAATTTTTGAGGCTTCTATATTTGTCTATTATTTTATCATGCCTTCTGACATCTTCAAAGTTTCTCGGAATCTACTAGAACCCTAACAAAATCTAGAAACTCCTGAAACTTCAAGTTCAATGGTTTCTATGATTTTCCAAGCTTTTAGTCTACTAATATTCTCCCGATACATCTAAAAATTATTCTGTATTTATTTCAGATTCCCTGCCTGTCAACGTCTACCTCGTCTACCTTTCCTACAAGTTCTATGAAGCTCCAGATGCCAACAATTTCAGTTTTTCTTAATTACTTTTTGTCTCTCTTTGAAGAAAATCCAATTTTACCCGTAGATATATTCTACACTTTCAATAAAATCGTGTCGTAGTTGTTACAATTTTTTCAAAATTTCAGAATCCTTCAGAATCGTAGAGAAAACTCAGTTAAAATTTAGTCATGTCTATACTCATTTTGAAGCTGGAAACGTGTCAACTTTAAGAATCTATTTTATCTACAAGTTGAACTTAAAATGGACTACTTACGGACACTTGAAATATGCTATGGTCCTTTCTTTTTCTTTCTTTTTTTTCATTCTCATTGAAAATGACCTTTAAGAGACAGACAACATTGGCAGGTGTGCCTCCTCCTACTAGTTGAAAATTGCGAAATCTTTGAAGAGAGAGAGAGCAGACAACGAGAGACAAAGCACAACATTGAGTATAGCCTTTTCACTCACTCATTTATATTCCTCAAAAAGTTGACGTCCTGTTTCTAGATGTCTCCAAATGTTGATTTTCACTAAAAATGTCAGCCCCCCCCCCTTCCAAGTATTGATTTTTCTGATAATAATGTGAGTTTTTTATCTATTTCTTATCGGGAAGTGAAAATTGAGTCATTTCAGGATGCTTTTCTTCTGACGTCGTGCGACTAGATGTCTCCAATTTTTGATTTTTTGAGAAAGTGTGAGTTTTTTCCATTCTTTGCTACACTTTTCATCTGATCTCCACACTGGTTTTTGCAAAACTTTCTGCATGTCTGCAAACGCGCCCCATTGACACATACTGAGGAAGGGGTAGTGTGTAGTGTGTTAGGAGAGTGAGCGACGCAGACACTATTGTTTTGATCTCGTTTGATCTACCGCCGCGCCAATTGTTTTGGCGTCCTTTTACATTTTCATTTTCTATCAGTACCATTCTATCTCTCTGTTTTTACCTCTCAATTTTTCCAATAATCTCTCATTAGCGAATTTTACATTCCACCATTTTTACAGCTTTCGAGTGGTCTAGCTCTTGCTTTTTTTGCTTCGTCTAGTTCTGAAATTTCGCTTTGTAGGTTATCTAGTAATATCAAACTCTAGTCTTATCGCTACTATGAATCTAACAGTAACTCCTAATAATTTCTGCTATTTTCCCGACCACAACACAGTCATCATGAACAACACCGCCTTCATCGTCACAGACCAGGGCATCCAATGGCTATTTCAGCGTGAGTTCGAAAAAGAATTCAACAAAAACCTCACAATTTTTCAGCCAGATCAGACGGAAAACGGCATGGAAGTGTTGCAAATCAGGACAGAACAAAGGAAAAAGGTTTCAATCAGATTGTTTGACGAAAACCCTGAGGACGATGTCGCGGAGATCGTTGCGGAAGAAAGCACATCGATAGATCAAAATGGAATTCCGAAGCTGTGAGTTTATGTAGAAATTTATCCGCTGTCCGACCGCTCCTCGACCACTGCTCAACTCATGCCCGCCCGTAACTATTATGAAATTGAGTTTTTTTCAGATCTCCGAGGCTTTCGATTATCTTTCGGAACTCCAAGCTCGGTCGGGTCAGTCTACTACCATGCTCATTCGAGAACATCTATGACCCCAAATGTTGTCTGAACAGACTCGGTAGTAAGGCGCCATTCAAAAGTGTGAGTTCTTCTTCAATTTTTGTGGAGTCTCAGTAATCGAGAAAATTTCAGACTTCAAAGGGTTGCCGGCTTTAGATTCGCCCGCAGAACAAATTTTGGAAACGTCAGCCCAGTGGCTCGTTTGAGATGCATGTCAGTGGAAGTGTAAGTTTTGCATAAATGGGGGTTATGTGCTTTTAAAGTCCGCGGACGGTCAGTCGGTGGTCGAAATGTTGTCAGGTTGCTCCACGACCCTGACAACTGGTTGTTGGGCGGTCAGCGGTCAGTTGGTCACATATCAACATGTAGATCGACGCTCCTCAGTTGGTCGTAAAACGGTCGTAACAGTAGTCTCTAAGCGACTCAAAAGTGTGGATGTCTCGCCACTTTTCAGTTTACAAGAAAGCCCGAGTTCAACGCGTTTCTAAATCTTACGCCAGATAATAACCTTTTTTCCAGAACATCTCCAGCAGCAGATCGACCCGTGCCAGTTCCGTCAGCTCCCATGACGACTCAAGAAAACCTGGTCCGAGCGACAGAGTGGCCGGAACTCTAAAAGTGTGAGCCGCGGAACTCAACATCAAGACAAGAGACGTCGCATTCAAGAAGTCAGACTTGTGGTAAGCCTGAATGTATCAAAGTTCTGTAGATGAAATTATTATTTTTCAGACACGTCACGCTCGTGAGGCAACCGTCATGGACCGTAATCAGCGATCCATCATTGGATCACATGGAAATATTTAGGAAAATGCGGGCGATTTTCCCAGGGAGTTTTCTAGGCGATACGTCACCGGGCGATGTGCATTAGAGAGCGCCAAGAAGGGTGTATGATACGAAGGAATGTTCTAGATCAATTTTCAAAAAGCCTTTCTTTTATCATTCACCTCCTACCCTTTTCATGTACACTAGAATCCACATTCCCCATTTTTGGTTGTGATAAGATTTTCCTGAAATTCATTCTTGTCACATTTTCATTTCATTATATAAAAGTTTTTACAGAAAACGGCCCTCTCGATCTTTAATAATTCAACTTTCGAAATTTTGGAATCTCATTCTTAAAACATTCTCCGCTCAATTGTTTTTTTAACCGCTGTATGAATAATATCTAGTCCTTTATTTTTGTAGTTGACAACTTTCTGATACGACTTTTTCTTTAAAAGTTTCTGCTTTCTTTAAAAAAAAATTAAAAAATCCTCATTTTTTGGAACCCCAGAATCCGTCCAATCTTAGAATCTCAGAAAAAAATCAGTTAAAACTTAGTCATGTTTATACTCATTTTGAAATAGAAAACGTGTCGAATTCAGAAGTTTGTTTTATATCCAGCTTGGACGAATAATGGACAAGTTACGGACGCTTGAAACTTATTCATTATTTCTCTATCTCTCTCACTTTCTCTTAGAAAGTGACCTTTAAGAGACAGACAACATTGCTAGGTGTGCCTCCTCCTTCTACTAGTTGAAAATTGCGAAATCGTTGGAGAGGAAGCAGACAGCAAAAGACAAAGCGCAATGCCCAATAATGCCCCCTCACTCATTCCTTCATTCATACTCCTCCCAAAGGGTGACGTCTGTGTTTGTTACCCCCTCTCTCTAACTATTGATTTTTCCTAAAATTAAAGTGAGTTTATCATCAAAACTTTTTTCATCAATAAAAAAGAAACATTTCAGAATGTTTTTCCATTGACGTCCTGTTTTTAGATGTCTCCAAATTGTGATTTTTTCTAAATGTGTGAGTTTTTACCTACTTTTTGACACTGTTCGTCTGAGGAAAGGTTTATTGTGATATTTGCGAGTTGAATGTTTTTGGCGTTAAAACTAGCGTAATTTGAAAAGTGTTGATGAAATAATCTGGCACCTGAAAGAATGAGTATATTCACCTGAAAAATGAGTCTTATGAGTCTTATTCTAGCGCGTACACCAGACATCTTCTTCCATTAATACGTGTCATCTTTCCAATCTCTTCATCTTCCTCAAGATGTGCCATCTTCCCAAGATTGCTCATTGTGGCTTGGAGCAGCAGTCGGTCTCATCAGACAAGTCTCAAAAGCAGTCAGCCCAGGAGGAGGTAATGTTCTCTGACATAGTTATAACTTAAGCCAAATCTTTTTACAGTGCTTACCATGCCCATTGGGCAAGGTAACAAAACACTGGCGCAGGCACTTCGTCAAATCTTAGGAGTCGAAGATGAACGGAGAGTGGTCGAGAGGAAGGATGTCGGTCAACCAGCTGATCCCCAACGTTGCGGACAACTCTGCTTCATTTGCCCTCACCATTCAAAATCCGGCCACTGGAATTCCGGCTCCAGTGTTGGCCAACGGACAATCTCCAACTGTCCACAATACACAAAATGCCAATCGTAAGCGATGACTTGATTGCGAAATTAACATGCCTTTGATTTCCAGGACTGTCATTCGGAGGAATTGGAGCAACCGGGCAAGTGGACAACTCGCGCTATGACCAACTGGACATTCGAGCAATGATGAGAGAGAAAAGGCAAGTGCCAAAGGCGAGATCTCTCGTTTGCGGCACTCTGGCTTTCCAAACGAAGTGGAGCGAGGCAGCGACGTATGTTGCCACCTGCCCGATCTACAAAAGCCTCTACTACCGTAAGTGAACACTGACATTTTCGATTAATTGTTCTCAATTTTAGCGGACATATCATCGATGCACCTGTTCAACATCGAGACCTACTCCCACATCGCGCAAGAAGTCAGTGTCCACCCCGTCTCAGCTAAGGCACTGTTCAAGTGCTTTCAGAGTAAACATGGAGGTATGTTTTTTTTGATTGTTGTCACTTAATTGAGTCTGGAAATCACAGGTGTTCCATTCGGTGAACTGTCCGTTGCCGAGCACAATCGATGGGTGGCGAGAGCTAGAAAGGTGCATGAGGAGTGGCTGAAACACGGCAGACTTGGATATATCTTCGCCAAACCGTTTGCCCCAACAAAGGACAAGGATGAGGAAGACTCGAACGATCAGCCAGGTCCGAGTGGTCTACCGAAGAGACAAAGCGATCGAGCAAAATGAGAAGATGCTCAGGCTTGAGCTGTCCTAATTGCCGCATCTTTTCCATCTGCTTGTTTCTTTTTTCCATTGCATTGGTTTCTTTTTTTTATCGCCCCTGTAGTGTTCAAAATAGTGAAAGTTTTAATAATAAAGATAGAAATTGAAATTGAGAAAGTTGTTATCTTTTTTTTAATTCAGAAGGACACGTTCAGAATTCAGTGACCGATAATTTAATGAGAGGCGGGACGAAGTTCGTCATATCAAGGACAGGTCCGCAGTCTAATCTCGGCCGTGCAAAGCTCAGTATTCTTCAAGTCCATCAGAACTACATAGGCCCTTAAGGCCTCATTCTCAGCCCTAGAATCCGTCCAAGTCTCAAAAAAATTCATTTGAAGTTTATTCATGTTTATACTCATTTTGCAGCTGAAAGCGTGCCAAATTTAAAAATCTATTTTATATCCAGCTTGGACGGATAATGGACAGGTTACGGACGCCTGAAACCTACGCTCTATTTTTCTCTCTTTCTTATTAAAAGTGACCTTAAAGCGAGAGACAACATTGCTAGATGTGCCTCTTCTTCCTACCAGTTGAAAATTGCGAAATCGTTGGAGAGAAAGCAGACAACAAAAGACAAAAGAGAAATGCAAATATAGCCTCCTCATTCCTTTATTCATACTCCTCTCAAAGGGCGACGTCTGTGTTTGTTACCCACCCCCCCCTATCTAACTATTGATTTTTCCTAAAAATAAAGTGAGTTTATCATCCAAATTTTTTACTAATAATAATAAAAACATTTCAAAGTGCTTTTCCATTGACGTCCTGTTTCTAGATGTGTCCAAGTTTTGATTTTTTCTGAATGTGTGAGTTTTTCTTTTTTTCCCCCCTCCCTGTTTGTCTGAGTAAGGTTTCTTGTGATATTTGCGAGTTGATTGTTTTTGGCGTTAAAACTAGCGTGATTTGAATATTGTTGCTGAGTATTCAGTAAAGCTTGAAATACTGAATCTGGCGTGTTTTCACCTGAAAAATGAGTATATTCATGACCTTTTTTGATGCATTTTCATAGATAGGTCTTCAAAAATTTTGCCTCATGCAATTTTCACGCCCCCACAGTAAATCCAGTGCTTTCTAGGCTAAGAAAAATCGGTGCAAAACTTAGAATAATGCTAAACAAGTGAAAAAATGGAATCTAAATGTGTTTTTTGAAGGCAAAATCTCTGGACGAAGAAACGAGGACAGTCTCGACTACATCGTCTTCCTCGTCTGACTCCGTCTTGAAGGCTGTCGCTTTGGAGAAAAGTTCAGATTCACTAATAGTTTTAACATGCGATATTTTCTTCTTTCAGCCAAAGAAACGACAACCACCAATTCTGAAGACGTTGTCAAGAATCCGGCAGCACCGAAATCCAAGACGGCCCAGATTCCGAGAATCAAAATCAGGGTTGCCACCCCGGCTCCAAAAGCTAAAGCTCCAGCTGGCCAAGTTCAAGTTCCAACCTGCTTTCCCGAAACCAACGGAAGCAACTAGTGATAGTAAGTAAGATGGATTTTTCAGTGAAGTAGAATCATCCTATTATTTCAGTGCCAGAGCTTCGCCAGGTCACGGAGGCCGAGGAGCAACGAGGAACTGAAACTGGCCAAGTCGTCATGGATCAGGAGCCGACTACTTCTTTTTCTTCTCCAAAGCGTGCCAAGCGTCAGCCTGTGAAGTCCACTAGATACTCTGAAGATGAATCACCAAGATAACTTCTCCAGCTATCAAGAAGAGAACCACCAAGAAGAATAAGCATTGAACGGAAGGATCTGATTTCATCATGTCAATATCATAACCATACGTTTTGAATTCACTCAGTTATTTAACCATTGCCATCTAACCTTAACTATTGTCATCTACTTCCTGAATTTTGTAATAAATCGATTTATTCTGCAGTTTTTAGATTACCGAATATTCTATAAATCTAATGGTTATCAATTCCATGTTTATTTTATGCTGAATTCCACTGAAATTTTTCTGGAAATTCTAAGTAACTAGCCTGCCTGTCGCGCCTCCAGCGCTTCAATCAGGACTGGGTTCGTGGCTTTGCCACTAGTGCAAAAAGAAACATTTCAGAATGGTTCTCCGTTGACGTCGTGTGTCTAGATGTCTCCAAATTTTGATTTTTTCTAAATGTGTGAGTTTTTCCTTTTTTGACACTGTTCGTCCGGAAAAGTTTAGTGTGATATTTGCGAGTTGAATGTTTCTGGCGTTAAAACTGGCGTAATTTGAAAAGTGTTAATGAAATAATCTGGAACCTGATAAAATGAGTAAATTCATCTAAAAATGAGTATAATAATGACCACTTTTGATGGATTCAGATAGGTCCTCCGAAATTTCGCCTCATGCCATTTTTACACCTCCATAGTGAATCCAGCGTTGTCTAGGCTAAGAAATATTGGTGCAAAGCTTGAAATCATGCTAAAAAAGTTTAAAAAATGGAGTCTAATTAGGTTTTTTGCAGGAAAAGCCTCTGGACGAAGAAATGAGGCCACTTACTCCCCAAGCCCAGAGAAATCCCCAAAAGAAGTCAAGGGCGGACGCTCAAATTTTGGATCGTGGAGGTATGTTACTTTTGATTGTTGTCACCAAACTGAGTGTGAAAATTACAGGGTATTCCATTGGCTGAATTGTTCGTTGACAAGCACAATGGATGGTTGGCAAGAGCTAGAGAGGTTCATGAGGAATGGCTGAAACAAGACAAACTCGGCTACATCTTTGCCAAGCCGTTTGCCTCAACGAAGGATGAGGATGAGGAAGACTCGAACGATCAACCGGGTTCGAGTGGTCCAGTGGTACACAAGGATTGAGGAAAGCAAAAGAAGAAGATCCTCAGGCTTGAGCTGTCCTTAATGCCGCATCTTCTGTTTGTTTCAATTTTCATTGCATTGGTTCCATTTTCATTGAAGTTTTAAAAATAAAGATACAAATTGTGAAATTTTTCTTTCAATTCAGGAGGACACATCCATCGGAATTATCAAAGTACTTCAGAATCTCAGACTCTTTCAGAATCAGAATCCTTTCGAACCTGAATCTAAACGCCAAAATCCGTCCCAATCTCAAAAAAAACTTATTAAAAACTTAGTCATGTTTATACTTATTTTGAAGCTGAAAACGTGCCAAATCTAAAAATCTAATTTAAATCCAGCTCGGACGTATATTAAACAAGTTATGAGCACTTGAAACCTATGCTTTGTTTTCTCTATCTCATACTCTCTCTCTCTCTCTCTCTCACTTTCCAATTAAAAGTGACCTTTAAAAGCCAGACAACATTGGCAGGCGTGTCTCCTCTTACTAGTTGAGAGTTGCGAAATTGTTGAAGAGGAAGCAGAGAAAAAGAGACAAAGAAGAAATTTGAATATAGCCTTCTCATTCATTTCTCTCCGCAAAGGGCGATGTCTGTGTTTGTCAGCCCCAAATATTGATTTTTCTAAAAAAGTGAGTTTTTCAGCAAATTTTTATCGAAAAATAAAGAAAGAAATTTTCAGAATGCTTTCTCTTTGACGTCGCGTGTCTAGATGTCTTCAAATCTGTGATTTTTTTTATAAAATGTGAGTTTTTTTTTCGGAAATTTCAGTTTTTGGAGCAAAAAAACAGTTTTTTTTTCAAATTTTTTCAATTTTTCTCCCCAAAAATTAATTCAATTTTTTCAGTCCTCCTTCAGCCCCCCTCGTTCGCCATGTCCGACGTCGCTCCAGCCACCGCCCCTGCTGCCGCTGCCCCAAAGGCCAAGGCCCCAAAAGCCAAAGCCAGTAAGGTAGCCAAGGCCAAGATCCCATCGCCCCACCCACCATACTTCAACATGGTTAAGGCCGCCATCAAGTCGTTGAAGGACCGCAAGGGTGCTTCCAAGCAAGCGATCCGCAAGTTATAAGCTCGGAGCTAATGTTGCCCAAGTGAGTTCCTTTTCCATTCCTTTTAAAACTTTTTTTGCTCCAAATTTTCGAAAAACCATTGCAAATCCTTTTGTCCAAATTCCAAAATTCAAAAAAAGAACTTATTTTCCTCAACTAATTCTTCTTTTCTTTCAGACCAACGCCCACTTCCGAACTGCTCTCGAGCGCGGTGTCGCCTCCAAGGCCCTTGTCCAAGCCGCCGGCTCTGGAGCCAACGGACGCTTCCGCGTCGCCAAGAAGACAGCCGCCACTGGAGCCAAGAAGACCACCACCAAAAATGCCGCCGGGGCCGCAAAGCCCAAGAAGACCACCGCCACCAAGGTCAAGAAGGCGAAATCGCCGAAGAAGGCCACAAAGCCCGTCGCCAAGAAGGCCAAGGCCAAACTAAAGAAGGCCGCTCCAAAGGCTTAAAGCCTCTCTTCTTCTCTCCCCTAATCCATTGTAATCCCCTACCTCCATTTTATCTGTAAATGTCTCGATCTCTCGCTCTCACTCTTTTTGTATTTACTCTTCTCCGCCTTCCCCGAATCAAAAACGGGTATTTTCTTTCAATTAATAAATGATTATAACTTCTAAAAACCCCCTGTGTTCTGTTGTCTTGTTCAACAGAAAGTTGAACCAAAAAGTCCTTCCCTCTTCGGCTCCGGGAGGCTCCGTATAACTTCAAAATTTTATCTACTAGAACCCTACAAAAATTTAGAAACCCATGGAATTCCGATTTTAAGGAGTCTTGTGATTTCCCAATTTTTTAGCCTGCTGAAATTCTTCCGATACATCCAAAAGTAATTCTGGAATTTTTTCAGATTCCCTGCATGTCTACCTGGTCTACCTCTCCTACAAGTTCTACAAAGCTCCAGATGTCAAAAATTTAAAAATGTTCTTAATTTTCTTCTTTTTCTTTTTGAATATAATCTAATTTTGCCTGTAGATTTTTCCTAAACTTTCAATAAAATTGTATTGTAGTCTCAGGACCCTTCAAAAGCTCGAAATTTCAGGATACTTTAAAACCTCAGAATCACTTAGAACTTCGGAGACCCCGTAATCTGTCCGAGTCTCAGAATATCAGAAAAACTCAGTTAAAACTTACTCATATTTATACTCATTTTGAAGCTGAAAACATTTAAAATTGAACAATCTAATTTATATCCAGCTTACTCGTGTAATGGAAAATATACGGAAACTTGAAATATATGTTCTATTTTTCTCTCCCTCTCCCTCTCTCTCTATCTCATTGAAAGTGACCTTTAAGCGACAAACAACATTGCTTGGTGTGCCTCCTCCTACTAGTTGAAAATTGCGAAATCTTTGAAGAGAAAGCAGACAACAACAAAAAACAGAGCGCATAGCCTCCTCATTCACTCAATCATACTCCTCACATAGGGCGATGTCTGTGTTGTCAGCCCGTCTAATTTTCATCGGCAAGTGAACATAGAGTTATTTCAGAATGCTTTTCTTCTGACGTCGTGTGACTAGATGTCTCCAAATTTTGATTTTTTCTGAAAATGTAAGTTTTTCTCTATTTTTCAACAATGTTTGTCTGAAGACAGGATTATTGTAATTTTTGCGATTTGAATGCTTTTGGCGTTGAAACTGACGTGATTTTGATAGTGTTGCTGAGAATTCAGACAAAACCTAATCTTTGACTTTGGCGTGTTTTCACCTGAAAAATAAGTATAATCATGACCGTTTTGATAAGTCTTCCAAAATTTCGCCTCATGCCATTCTCACACCTCCACAGTAAAGACAGTGGAATGGTAAGCGACTAGAGTTATAACTAGACACCTTTGCTTTTTAGGTGTATCGAAATCGAGCGGGAAGAAGACCACATGGGTGTATACCTGTATTGTGAGACAGATAACATCGAATCGCAAGTTTATAGTCGTCATTCCCACTGGAAGCAAAGTTCGATTTGGTAATTTAGATTCAGAATTGTTTTTTGCTTTAACACCTCCAATTTCAGACTCAAGTATCGAAGGTGCTCTCAACCTGGCTCATATGTATGATGCACCAAGTGTTCTGAAGACGTGTGAAAAATTCTTGATTCTGAAATCGACGATGACAGATGGCTAGAAATTCGAACTCTCGAAAAAATACAGCATAGTGAAACTAGCGGTAAGCTTAAGACACATTTTCTGTGGGAGTCGAGCGTGACACCACTGACCCATTGTACAGAAAAAAGTCAAACTGATTTGAATGAGTTGGTATATGCCATGGTAAGTACCCATAAACTTTCAAGAACTTTGACCCATACCACCTCAGGCTCCGCCCCCTCAGGAGTCCCATATGCATATGGTCGACTGAAAATTGAAAAATTTTTTGTGACTATTTTTTTCATATTTTTTGGTTAGGAAATGATGAATTCAAGCATTTTCACCGTTTTTGTGTAC
The DNA here is from genome assembly GCA_963932045.1 of Caenorhabditis sinica. Lineage (NCBI taxonomy): Eukaryota > Metazoa > Nematoda > Chromadorea > Rhabditida > Rhabditidae > Caenorhabditis > Caenorhabditis sinica. The sequence goes on from OZ009938.1 coordinate 25,593,855, forward strand.
AGATTAACATACTTGCTACACCAGTCTGTGCAAAAATTAGATCGATTTTTGCAAAATGTTTGTTTTGGACCGAAATGTGGAAATTGTGGGAAAACTAAAGCCCGCTCCAGTTAGATTCAATCAGATTCGGATTTCTCGTAAAATTTTGGTCTAGATAGGGCTAGTCTAGTCAAAATTTAGGAGGGCCGTATTTTTACTACGGGCCAAAATATGACGAATTTTTCGACTTTTTCATGTGTAGGAGTACATGAGTGATTTTTGGGAAAAATTCAAAAGTGAGAGAAAGGGTCGGTTTTAACGGGAAATTACGTTATAACTGGTTTCTTGTTCATCAGCCAACTTTTAGCAGGTTTCATTATCGTTTCCGAAGATGGGAGTGATTTTCAAATTTGTTGAGGTACCTTCTTTAGAGAGCACGTAACTCTGCTCATTCTCATTCAAATGAGACTAGTTTTTATTGTGTCAAATAAACATATCATTTAGTGATAGTTATCAAAATTTACGACTTGCCAATTTGACTGTAGCTATTTGGACAGGATGCGTTTGCTGACACATCATTTTTCATAGCCTGAATATCGAAAAATATCTATGCCCATTTTTTGTGCTTCAAGTAGGTTATCAAACGTGAATTAATTAATTGGTGTTTGGAGCAATTTTAATGTTAATTCTGAAAAATAACAGCTAGTCTCATTTGAAAGAGAATAAGCAGAGTTACGTGCTCTCCAAAGACAGTACCTAAAAAAATCTGAAAATCGCTCCCATTTCCGGAAACGGTCATGAATCCTGCTAAACGTTGGCTGACGAACAAGAAACCAGTTATAACGTAATTTCCCGCTAAAACCGTCCCTTTCTCTCACTTTTGAATTTTTCCCAAAAATCACTCATGTACTCCTACACATGAAAAAGTCAAGTAAATCGTCATATTTTGGCCCGTAACAAAAATACGGCCCCCCTAAATTTTGACCGGATTGTCCTTATCTGGACTAAAATTTAACGAGAAATCCGAATCTGATTGAATCTAACTGGAGCGGGCTTTAGTTTTCCCACAATTTTCACATCGGTCCAAAACAAACATTTTGCAAAAATCGATCTAATTTTTACACGGACTGGTGTAGCTAGTATGTTAGTCTGTACACAAAAACGGTGAAAATGCTCAAATTCATCATTTCCTAACCAAAAAGAATGGAAAAAATGGTCACAAAAAATTTTTCAATTTTCAGTCGACCATATGCATATGGGACCCCTGAGGGGGCGGAGCCAGAGTTGGTATGGGTCAAAGTTCTTAGAAATTTATGGGTACCTACCATGCCATATACCAACTCATTCAAATCAGTTTGACTTTTTTCTGTACAATGGCACACTCGAGTTTCTCAGAGAACGTGTCTTAACTTGCACGAATTCCTTAACAAAACAGGTTTTTTTCAGGAAAAGTGTATCTCTGGAATGAAAGTTAACGAGATCGATGCTGCTCTCAAGGACAAGGAAGTTAGCTTAGCGATTTCAATAAAACTCGCTGAACAGATGGTTGTCCTGTGTAAAAGAGATGTCAAATGAACCCGGATCGACCTAGTATTTGTTATGATCTGTGCAGTTCCTTGTATTTTTATACTTGTTCTTTTCTGTTATTATGTCTTCTTGAAACTGTTTTCGTTCATAAAGCAATTATTTTCAGACTCTCTACCTACGCTAGATTTCTTGAAAATTGAATATTTCTCGAGTTGGTCAGTTCAGGTTTGATCTTTCTGGGGACGCAAATTTTCTTGCAGTTTACACCCCAGCCGCCAATCTTCTAACATTCATAAGTTTGCTCAAAAAACTGCAAAAAGACCATATTTATTGCAAATTTATTAAAAAAAAACAAAGAAAGTGTAGTACTGTTTAATATTTTTATGGTTATCAATCTCGCATCGAATTAAATGTTTTCTGAAAGAGCTTCTGCGCCCCCGTACCACTCGTAATCCAATTTGGGTCTACATTCAGTTCCTCCCTAGTGTTCAAGTGGTCGGGACATTCTTCCTAAATTTTTTTGATTCCAAAGATCTCCCTGGTTTTCGATGGTACCATCAAAGTCCTCAAGTTGTACTCAGCAGACAGTTGCAGTCGCTTCTTCCAAGGAAATTCCGACTAGTAGAATAGATATTTTTCCCATCCTTGAGAATTGCAGAAACCTTTAAAAATTCTCTACACCAGAATCTGTCCGAATCTCAGAAAACACTCAATTAAAATTTAGTCATGTTTATGCTCATTTTGAAGCTGGAAGCGTGTCAATTTTGAAAATGTATTTTTCATCCAGCTTGGACCGATAATGGACAAGTTACGGACACTTGGAACCAATGTTTCATTTTTTCTCTAGCTCTCACTCTCTCTCTTTGTTTCTAATTTAAAGTGACCTTTATGAGCCAGACAACATTGCTAGGTGTGCACATTCTCATTTCTTGTATAATAGTTTTAACAAAAAACGCCCTTCTCGATCTTTAATAATTGATCTTTCGAAATTTTGAATTTCATTTTTGAAACATTATCCGCTCGATTATTTTGTTTTAACCACTGTTTGAATCATATCTAGTTTTTCATTTTTGTAGTTGACAATATTCTGATCTGACCTTTTCTTCAAAAATTACTGCTGAAAACAAATTTTCTTGGATTTAAAACTGACATTTAAAGTAGTCAGTTTAAATTTAGTCATATGCATATTTATTTTGAAGCTGAAAACGTGTCGAATTCAAAAATCTAATTTATATTCAGTTTGGACGTATCCCTATAGATCCGGAACCGGTTCATGGACACCTCGCGAACCGGTTAATTTTTTTTGAACCTGTTCATGGACACCTCGCGAACCGGTTCATTTTTTTTGAACCGGTTCATTTTTTTTTGAACCGGTTCATGGACACTTCGTGAACCGGTTCATTTTTTTTGAACCGGTTCATGGACACCTCGCGAACCGGTTCATTTTTTTTGAACCGGTTCATGGACACCTCGCGAACCGGTTCATTTTTTTTGAACCGGTTCATGGACACTTCGTGAACCGGTTCATTTTTTTTGAACCGGTTCATTTTTTTTTGAACCGGTTCATTTTTTTTGAACCGGTTCATGGACACCTCGCGAACCGGTTCATTTTTTTTGAACCGGTTCATTTTTTTTTGAACCGGTTCATGGACACTTCGTGAACCGGTTCATTTTTTTTGAACCGGTTCATGGACACTTCGTGAACCGGTTCATTTTTTTTGAACCGGTTCATGGACACCTCGCGAACCGGTTCATTTTTTTTTGAACCGGTTCATGGACACTTCGTGAACCGGTTCATTTTTTTAGAACCGGTTCATGGACACTTCGTGAACCGGTTCATTTTTTTTGAACCGGTTCATGGACACTTCGTGAACCGGTTCATTTTTTTTGAACCGGTTCATGGACACCTCGCGAACCGGTTCATTTTTTTTGAACCGGTTCATTTTTTTTAACCGGTTCATTTTTTTTGAACCGGTTCATTTTTTTTGAACCGGTTCATTTTTTTTTGAATCGGTTCATGGACACCTCGCGAACCGGTTCATTTTTTTTTGAACCGGTTCATTTTTTTTGAACCGGTTCATTTTTTTTTGAACCGGTTCATGGACACTTCGTGAACCGGTTCATTTTTTTTTGAACCGGTTCATTTTTTTTGAACCGGTTCATATTTTTTTTGAACCGGTTCATGGACACTTCGTGAACCGGTTCATGGACACCTCGCGAACCGGTTCATTTTTTTTGAACCGGTTCATTTTTTTTTGAATCGGTTCATGGCCACCTCGTGAGCCGGTTCATTTTTTTTGAACCGGTTCATGAACACCTCGCGAACCGGTTCATTTTTTTTTTGAACCGGTTCATTTTTTTTGAACCGGTTCATTTTTTTTTTGAACCGGTTCATGGACACCTCGCGAACCGGTTCATTTTTTTTGAACCGGTTCATGGACACCTCGCGAACCGGTTCATTTTTTTTGAACCGGTTCATGGACACTTCGTGAACCGGTTCATTTTTTTTTGAACCGGTTCATGGACACTTCGTGAACCGGTTCATTTTTTTTAGAACCGGTTCATGGACACCTCGTGAACCGGTTCATTTTTTTTTGAACCGGTTCATTTTTTTTGAACCGGTTCATTTTTTTTGAACCGGTTCATTTTTTTTGAACCGGTTCATTTTTTTGAACCGGTTCATTTTTTTTGAACCGGTTCATGGACACCTCGCGAACCGGTTCATTTTTTTAGAACCGGTTCATTTTTTTTGAACCGGTTCATGGACACTTCGTGAACCGGTTCATTTTTTTTAGAACCGGTTCATGGACACCTCGTGAACCGGTTCATTTTTTTTGAACCGGTTCATTTTTTTTTTGAACCGGTTCATTTTTTTTGAACCGGTTCATTTTTTTTGAACCGGTTCATTTTTTTTTGAATCGGTTCATGGCCACCTCGTGAGCCGGTTCATTTTTTTTGAACCGGTTCATGGACACTTCGTGAACCGGTTCATTTTTTTTGAACCGGTTCATTTTTTTTTTGAACCGGTTCATGGACACCTCGCGAACCGGTTCATTTTTTTTGAACCGGTTCATGGACACCTCGCGAACCGGTTCATTTTTTTTGAACCGGTTCATGGACACTTCGTGAACCGGTTCATTTTTTTAGAACCGGTTCATGGACACCTCGTGAACCGGTTCATTTTTTTTTGAACCGGTTCATTTTTTTTGAACCGGTTCATTTTTTTTGAACCGGTTCATTTTTTTGAACCGGTTCATGGACACCTCGCGAACCGGTTCATTTTTTTTTGAACCGGTTCATGGACACTTCGTGAACCGGTTCATTTTTTTAGAACCGGTTCATGGACACCTCGTGAACCGGTTCATTTTTTTTTGAACCGGTTCATTTTTTTTGAACCGGTTCATTTTTTTTGAACCGGTTCATTTTTTTGAACCGGTTCATTTTTTTTGAACCGGTTCATGGACACCTCGCGAACCGGTTCATTTTTTTAGAACCGGTTCATTTTTTTTGAACCGGTTCATGGACACTTCGTGAACCGGTTCATTTTTTTTGAACCGGTTCATTTTTTTCGAACTAGTTCATGGACACCTCGTGAACCGGTTCAAAAAAAATGAACCGGTTCACGAAGTGTCCATGAACCGGTTAAAAAAAAATGAACCGGTTCGCGAGGTGTCCATGAACCGGTTCTAAAAAAATGAACCGGTTCACGAAGTGTCCATGAACAGGTTCAAAAAAAATGAACCGGTTCACGAAGTGTCCATGAACAGGTTCAAAAAAAATGAACCGGTTCAAAAAAAAATGAACCGGTTCAAAAAAAAATGAACCGGTTCAAAAAAAATGAACCGGTTCAAAAAAAATGAACCGGTTCACGAAGTGTCCATGAACAGGTTCAAAAAAAATGAACCGGTTCAAAAAAAAATGAACCGGTTCAAAAAAAAATGAACCGGTTCAAAAAAAAATGAACCGGTTCAAAAAAAATGAACCGGTTCAAAAAAAATGAACCGGTTCGCGAGGTGTCCATGAACCGGTTCTAAAAAAATGAACCGGATCACGAAGTGTCCATGAACAGGTTCAAAAAAAATGAACCGGTTCACGAAGTGTCCATGAACCGGTTCAAAAAAAAATGAACCGGTTCACGAAGTGTCCATGAACAGGTTCAAAAAAAATGAACCGGTTCACGAAGTGTCCATGAACCGGTTCAAAAAAAAATGAACCGGTTCGAAAAAAAATGAACCGGTTCGAAAAAAATGAACCGGTTCAAAAAAAATGAACCGGTTCGAAAAAAAATGAACCGGTTCAAAAAAAATGAACCGGTTCAAAAAAAATGAACCGGTTCGCGAGGTGTCCACGAACCGGTTCAAAAAAAATGAACCGGTTCGCGAGGTGTCCATGAACCGGTTAAAAAAAAATGAACCGGTTCGCGAGGTGTCCATGAACAGGTTCAAAAAAAAATGAACCGGTTCGCGAGGTGTCCATGAACCGGTTAAAAAAAAATGAACCGGTTTACCAAGTGTCTATGAACCGGTTCAAAAAAAATGAACCGGTTTACCAAGTGTCTATGAACCGGTTCAAAAAAAAATGAACCGGTTCAAAAAAGTTGAACCGGTTCGCGAGGTGTCCATGAACCGGTTCAAAAAAATTGAACCGGTTCGCGAGGTGTCCATGAACCGGTTCAAAAAAAAATGAACCGGTTCACGAAGTGTCCATGAACCGGTTCAAAAAAATTGAACCGGTTCGCGAGGTGTCCATGAACCGGTTCAAAAAAAATGAACCGGTTCGCGAGCTGTCCATGAACCGGTTCAAAAAAAATGAACCGGTTCGAAAAAAATGAACCGGTTCAAAAAAAATGAACCGGTTCAAAAAAAAATGAACCGGTTCAAAAAAAATGAACCGGTTCAAAAAAATGAACCGGTTCACGAGGTGTCCATGAACCGGTTCAAAAAAAATGAACCGGTTCACGAAGTGTCCATGAACCGGTTCAAAAAAATTGAACCGGTTCGCGAGGTGTCCATGAACCGGTTCAAAAAAATTGAACCGGTTCGCGAGGTGTCCATGAACCGGTTCAAAAAAAATGAACCGGTTCGAAAAAAATGAACCGGTTCAAAAAAAATGAACCGGTTCAAAAAAAAAATGAACCGGTTCAAAAAAAATGAACCGGTTCAAAAAAATGAACCGGTTCACGAGGTGTCCATGAACCGGTTCAAAAAAAATGAACCGGTTCACGAAGTGTCCATGAACCGGTTCACGAAGTGTCCATGAACCGGTTCAAAAAAAATGAACCGGTTCACGAAGTGTCCATGAACCGGTTCAAAAAAAGTGAACCGGTTCACGAAGTGTCCATGAACCGGTTCAAAAAAAAAATGAACCGGTTCACGAAGTGTCCATGAACCGGTTCAAAAAAAAATGAACCGGTTCACGAAGTGTCCATGAACCGGTTCAAAAAAAATGAACCGGTTCACGAGGTGTCCATGAACCGGTTCTAAAAAAGTGAACCGGTTCACGAAGTGTCCATGAACCGGTTCGAAAAAAATGAACCGGTTCAAAAAAAATGAACCGGTTCACGAAGTGTCCATGAACCGGTTCAAAAAAAATGAACCGGTTCAAAAAAAATGAACCGGTTCACGAGGTGTCCATGAACCGGTTCTAAAAAAGTGAACCGGTTCACGAAGTGTCCATGAACCGGTTCAAAAAAAAATGAACCGGTTCACGAAGTGTCCATGAACCGGTTCAAAAAAAATGAACCGGTTCGCGAGGTGTCCATGAACCGGTTCAAAAAAAATGAACCGGTTCACGAGGTGTCCATGAACCGGTTCTAAAAAAGTGAACCGGTTCACGAAGTGTCCATGAACCGGTTCAAAAAAAAAAATGAACCGGTTCACGAAGTGTCCATGAACCGGTTCAAAAAAAAATGAACCGGTTCAAAAAACCGGTTCAAAAAAAATGAACCGGTTCACGAAGTGTCCATGAACAGGTTCAAAAAAAATGAACCGGTTCAGAAAAAATGAACCGGTTCAAAAAAAATGAACCGGTTCACGAAGTGTCCCTGAACAGGTTCAAAAAAAATGAACCGGTTCAAAAAAAATGAACCGGTTCAAAAAAAATGAACCGGTTCGCGAGGTGTCCATGAACCGGTTCTAAAAAAATGAACCGGATCACGAAGTGTCCATGAACAGGTTCAAAAAAAATGAACCGGTTCAGAAAAAATGAACCGGTTCGCGAGGTGTCCATGAACAGGTTCAAAAAAAATGAACCGGTTCGCGAGGTGTCCATGAACAGGTTCAAAAAAAATGAACCGGTTCAAAAAAAAATGAACCGGTTCAGAAAAAATGAACCGGTTCGCGAGGTGTCCATGAACAGGTTCAAAAAAAATGAACCGGTTCGCGAGGTGTCCATGAACAGGTTCAAAAAAAATGAACCGGTTCAAAAAAAAATGAACCGGTTCAGAAAAAATGAACCGGTTCGCGAGGTGTCCACGAACCGGTTCAAAAAAAATGAACCGGTTCGCGAGGTGTCCATGAACAGGTTCAAAAAAAATGAACCGGTTCGCGAGGTGTCCATGAACCGGTTCAAAAAAAAATGAACCGGTTCGCGAGGTGTCCATGAACCGGTTCAAAAAAAATGAACCGGTTTACCAAGTGTCTATGAACCGGTTCAAAAAAAATGAACCGGTTCGCGAGGTGTCCATGAACAGGTTCAAAAAAAATGAACCGGTTCACGAGGTGTCCATGAACCGGTTCTAAAAAAGTGAACCGGTTCACGAAGTGTCCATGAACCGGTTCGAAAAAAATGAACCGGTTCAAAAAAAATGAACCGGTTCAAAAAAAATGAACCGGTTCAAAAAAATGAACCGGTTCACGAGGTGTCCATGAACCGGTTCAAAAAAAATGAACCGGTTCACGAAGTGTCCATGAACCGGTTCACGAAGTGTCCATGAACCGGTTCAAAAAAAATGAACCGGTTCACGAAGTGTCCATGAACCGGTTCAAAAAAAGTGAACCGGTTCACGAAGTGTCCATGAACCGGTTCAAAAAAAAAATGAACCGGTTCACGAAGTGTCCATGAACCGGTTCAAAAAAAAATGAACCGGTTCACGAAGTGTCCATGAACCGGTTCAAAAAAAATGAACCGGTTCACGAGGTGTCCATGAACCGGTTCTAAAAAAGTGAACCGGTTCACGAAGTGTCCATGAACCGGTTCGAAAAAAATGAACCGGTTCAAAAAAAATGAACCGGTTCACGAAGTGTCCATGAACCGGTTCAAAAAAAATGAACCGGTTCAAAAAAAATGAACCGGTTCACGAGGTGTCCATGAACCGGTTCTAAAAAAGTGAACCGGTTCACGAAGTGTCCATGAACCGGTTCAAAAAAAAATGAACCGGTTCGCGAGGTGTCCATGAACAGGTTCAAAAAAAATGAACCGGTTCACGAGGTGTCCATGAACCGGTTCTAAAAAAGTGAACCGGTTCACGAAGTGTCCATGAACCGGTTCGAAAAAAATGAACCGGTTCAAAAAAAATGAACCGGTTCAAAAAAAATGAACCGGTTCAAAAAAATGAACCGGTTCACGAGGTGTCCATGAACCGGTTCAAAAAAAATGAACCGGTTCACGAAGTGTCCATGAACCGGTTCACGAAGTGTCCATGAACCGGTTCAAAAAAAATGAACCGGTTCACGAAGTGTCCATGAACCGGTTCAAAAAAAGTGAACCGGTTCACGAAGTGTCCATGAACCGGTTCAAAAAAAAAATGAACCGGTTCACGAAGTGTCCATGAACCGGTTCAAAAAAAAATGAACCGGTTCACGAAGTGTCCATGAACCGGTTCAAAAAAAATGAACCGGTTCACGAGGTGTCCATGAACCGGTTCTAAAAAAGTGAACCGGTTCACGAAGTGTCCATGAACCGGTTCGAAAAAAATGAACCGGTTCAAAAAAAATGAACCGGTTCACGAAGTGTCCATGAACCGGTTCAAAAAAAATGAACCGGTTCAAAAAAAATGAACCGGTTCACGAGGTGTCCATGAACCGGTTCTAAAAAAGTGAACCGGTTCACGAAGTGTCCATGAACCGGTTCAAAAAAAAATGAACCGGTTCACGAAGTGTCCATGAACCGGTTCAAAAAAAATGAACCGGTTCGCGAGGTGTCCATGAACCGGTTCAAAAAAAATGAACCGGTTCACGAGGTGTCCATGAACCGGTTCTAAAAAAGTGAACCGGTTCACGAAGTGTCCATGAACCGGTTCAAAAAAAAAATGAACCGGTTCACGAAGTGTCCATGAACCGGTTCAAAAAAAAATGAACCGGTTCAAAAAACCGGTTCAAAAAAAATGAACCGGTTCACGAAGTGTCCATGAACAGGTTCAAAAAAAATGAACCGGTTCAGAAAAAATGAACCGGTTCAAAAAAAATGAACCGGTTCACGAAGTGTCCCTGAACAGGTTCAAAAAAAATGAACCGGTTCAAAAAAAATGAACCGGTTCAAAAAAAATGAACCGGTTCGCGAGGTGTCCATGAACCGGTTCTAAAAAAATGAACCGGATCACGAAGTGTCCATGAACAGGTTCAAAAAAAATGAACCGGTTCAGAAAAAATGAACCGGTTCGCGAGGTGTCCATGAACAGGTTCAAAAAAAATGAACCGGTTCGCGAGGTGTCCATGAACAGGTTCAAAAAAAATGAACCGGTTCAAAAAAAAATGAACCGGTTCAGAAAAAATGAACCGGTTCGCGAGGTGTCCATGAACAGGTTCAAAAAAAATGAACCGGTTCGCGAGGTGTCCATGAACAGGTTCAAAAAAAATGAACCGGTTCAAAAAAAAATGAACCGGTTCAGAAAAAATGAACCGGTTCGCGAGGTGTCCACGAACCGGTTCAAAAAAAATGAACCGGTTCGCGAGGTGTCCATGAACAGGTTCAAAAAAAATGAACCGGTTCGCGAGGTGTCCATGAACCGGTTCAAAAAAAAATGAACCGGTTCGCGAGGTGTCCATGAACCGGTTCAAAAAAAATGAACCGGTTTACCAAGTGTCTATGAACCGGTTCAAAAAAAATGAACCGGTTCGCGAGGTGTCCATGAACAGGTTCAAAAAAAATGAACCGGTTCGCGAGGTGTCCATGAACCGGTTCAAAAAAAATGAACCGGTTCGCGAGGTGTCCATGAACCGGTTCAAAAAAAATGAACCGGTTTACCAAGTGTCTATGAACCGGTTCAAAAAAAATGAACCGGTTCGCGAGGTGTCCATGAACCGGTTCAAAAAAATGAACCGGTTTACCAAGTGTCTATGAACCGGTTCAAAAAAAATGAACCGGTTCGCGAGGTGTCCATGAACCGGTTCAAAAAAAATGAACCGGTTCACGAAGTGTCCATGAACCGGTTCAAAAAAATTGAACCGGTTCACGAGGTGTCCATGAACCGGTTCTAAAAAAATGAACCGGTTCACGAGGTGTCCATGAACCGGTTCTAAAAAAATGAACCGGTTCAAAAAGAAATGAACCGGTTCGCGAGGTGTCCATGAACCGGTTCTAAAAAAATGAACCGGTTCACGAGGTGTCCATGAACCGGTTAAAAAAAAATGAACCGGTTCAAAAAAAATGAACCGGTTCGCGAGGTGTCCATGAACCGGTTCTAAAAAAATGAACCGGTTCACGAAGTGTCCATGAACCGGTTCAAAAAAAAATGAACCGGTTCACGAAGTGTCCATGAACCGGTTCAAAAAAAAATGAACCGGTTCAAAAAAAATGAACCGGTTCACGAAGTGTCCATGAACCGGTTCAAAAAAAAATGAACCGGTTCAAAAAATCGGTTCAAAAAAAATGAACCGGTTCGCGAGGTGTCCATGAACAGGTTCAAAAAAAATGAAGCGGTTCACGAAGTGTCCATGAACCGGTTCAAAAAAAAATTGAACCGGTTCAAAAAAAATGAACCGGTTCAAAAAAAATGAACCGGTTCAAAAAAAAAAATGAACCGGTTCACGAAGTGTCCATGAACAGGTTCAAAAAAAATGAACCGGTTCACGAAGTGTCCATGAACAGGTTCAAAAAAAATGAACCGGTTCGCGAGGTGTCCATGAACCGGTTAAAAAAAAATGAACCGGTTTACCAAGTGTCTATGAACCGGTTCAAAAAAAATGAACCGGTTTACCAATTGTCTATGAACCGGTTCAAAAAAAATGAACCGGTTCGCGAGGTGTCCATGAACCGGTTCAAAAAAATTGAACCGGTTCGCGAGGTGTCCATGAACCGGTTCAAAAAAAATGAACCGGTTCACGAAGTGTCCATGAACCGGTTCAAAAAAATTGAACCGGTTCGCGAGGTGTCCATGAACCGGTTCAAAAAAAATGAACAAGTTCACGAAGTGTCCATGAACCGGTTCAAAAAAAATGAACCGGTTCGCGAGCTGTCCATGAACCGGTTCAAAAAAAATGAACCGGTTCGAAAAAAATGAACCGGTTCAAAAAAAATGAACCGGTTCAAAAAAAAATGAACCGGTTCAAAAAAAATGAACCGGTTCAAAAAAAATGAACCGGTTCACGAGGTGTCCATGAACCGGTTCTAAAAAAAATGAACCGGTTCACGATGTGTCCATGAACCGGTTCACGAAGTGTCCATGAACCGGTTCAAAAAAAATGAACCGGTTCACGAAGTGTCCATGAACCGGTTCAAAAAAAATGAACCGGTTCACGAAGTGTCCATGAACCGGTTCAAAAAAAAATGAACCGGTTCAAAAAAAAATGAACCGGTTCAAAAAAAATGAACCGGTTCAAAAAAAATGAACCGGTTCACGAAGTGTCCATGAACCGGTTCAAAAAAAATGAACCGGTTCAAAAAAAATGAACCGGTTCACGAGGTATCCATGAACCGGTTCAAAAAAAAATGAACCGGTTCACGAAGTGTCCATGAACCGGTTCAAAAAAAAATGAACCGGTTCACGAAGTGTCCATGAACCGGTTCAAAAAAAATGAACCGGTTCGCGAGGTGTCCATGAACCGGTTCAAAAAAAATGAACCGGTTCACGAAGTGTCCATGAACCGGTTCAAAAAAAATGAACCGGTTCAGAAAAAATGAACCGGTTCAAAAAAAATGAACCGGTTCACGAAGTGTCCATGAACAGGTTCTAAAAAAATGAACCGGATCACGAAGTGTCCATGAACCGGTTCAAAAAAAAATGAACCGGTTCAAAAAAAAATGAACCGGTTCACAATGAACCGGTTCACGAAGTGTCCATGAACCGGTTCAAAAAAAATGAACCGGTTCAAAAAAAATGAACCGGTTCAAAAAAAATGAACCGGTTCAAAAAAAAATGAACCGGTTCAAAAAAAATGAACCGGTTCACGAAGTGTCCATGAACAGGTTCTAAAAAAATGAACCGGATCACGAAGTGTCCATGAACCGGTTCAAAAAAAAATGAACCGGTTCAAAAAAAAATGAACCGGTTCACGAAGTGTCCATGAACCGGTTCAAAAAAAAATGAACCGGTTCTAAAAAAATGAACCGGATCACGAAGTGTCCATGAACCGGTTAAAAAAAAATGAACCGGTTTACCAAGTGTCTATGAACCGGTTCAAAAAAAATGAACCGGTTTACCAATTGTCTATGAACCGGTTCAAAAAAAATGAACCGGTTCACGAAGTGTCCATGAACCGGTTCAAAAAAAATGAACCGGTTCGCGAGGTGTCCATGAACCGGTTCAAAAAAAATGAACCGGTTCACGAAGTGTCCATGAACCGGTTCAAAAAAAATGAACCGGTTCGCGAGGTGTCCATGAACCGGTTCAAAAAAAATGAACCGGTTCACGAGGTGTCCATGAACCGGTTCAAAAAAAATGAACCGGTTCGCGAGGTGTCCATGAACCGGTTCAAAAAAAGTGAACCGGTTCACGAAGTGTCCATGAACCGGTTCAAAAAAAATGAACCGGTTCGCGAGGTGTCCATGAGCCGGTTCAAAAAAAATGAACCGGTTCACGAAGTGTCCATGAACCGGTTCAAAAAAAATGAACCGGTTCGCGAGGTGTCCATGAACCGGTTCAAAAAAAAATGAACCGGTTCAAAAAACCGGTTCAAAAAAAATGAACCGGTTCACGAAGTGTCCATGAACAGGTTCTAAAAAAATGAACCGGATCACGAAGTGTCCATGAACCGGTTCAAAAAAAAATGAACCGGTTCAAAAAAAAATGAACCGGTTCACGAAGTGTCCATGAACCGGTTCAAAAAAAATGAACCGGTTCAAAAAACCGGTTCAAAAAAAAATGAACCGGTTCACGAGGTGTCCATGAACCGGTTCTAAAAAAAATGAACCGGTTCACGAAGTGTCCATGAACCGGTTCACGAAAGGTCCATGAACCGGTTCAAAAAAAATGAACCGGTTCACGAAGTGTCCATGAACCGGTTCAAAAAAAATGAACCGGTTCACGAGGTGTCCATGAACCGGTTCAAAAAAAATGAACCGGTTCAGAAAAAATGAACCGGTTCAAAAAAAAATGAACCGGTTCACGAAGTGTCCATGAACCGGTTCAAAAAAAATGAACCGGTTCAAAAAACCGGTTCAAAAAAAAATGAACCGGTTCACGAGGTGTCCATGAACCGGTTCTAAAAAAAATGAACCGGTTCACGAAGTGTCCATGAACCGGTTCACGAAAGGTCCATGAACCGGTTCAAAAAAAATGAACCGGTTCACGAAGTGTCCATGAACCGGTTCAAAAAAAATGAACCGGTTCACGAGGTGTCCATGAACCGGTTCAAAAAAAATGAACCGGTTCAGAAAAAATGAACCGGTTCAAAAAAAATGAACCGGTTCACGAAGTGTCCATGAACAGGTTCTAAAAAAATGAACCGGATCACGAAGTGTCCATGAACCGGTTCAAAAAAAAATGAACCGGTTCAAAAAAAAATGAACCGGTTCACGAAGTGTCCATGAACCGGTTCAAAAAAAATGAACCGGTTCAAAAAACCGGTTCAAAAAAAAATGAACCGGTTCACGAGGTGTCCATGAACCGGTTCTAAAAAAAATGAACCGGTTCACGAAGTGTCCATGAACCGGTTCACGAAAGGTCCATGAACCGGTTCAAAAAAAATGAACCGGTTCACGAAGTGTCCATGAACCGGTTCAAAAAAAATGAACCGGTTCACGAGGTGTCCATGAACCGGTTCTAAAAAAGTGAACCGGTTCACGAAGTGTCCATGAACCGGTTCAAAAAAAAATGAACCGGTTCACGAAGTGTCCATGAACCGGTTCAAAAAAAATGAACCGGTTCAAAAAACCGGTTCAAAAAAAAATGAACCGGTTCACGAGGTGTCCATGAACCGGTTCTAAAAAAAATGAACCGGTTCACGAAGTGTCCATGAACCGGTTCACGAAAGGTCCATGAACCGGTTCAAAAAAAATGAACCGGTTCACGAAGTGTCCATGAACCGGTTCAAAAAAAATGAACCGGTTCACGAGGTGTCCATGAACCGGTTCTAAAAAAGTGAACCGGTTCACGAAGTGTCCATGAACCGGTTCAAAAAAAAATGAACCGGTTCACGAAGTGTCCATGAACCGGTTCAAAAAAAATGAACCGGTTCGCGAGGTGTCCATGAACCGGTTCAAAAAAAATGAACCGGTTCACGAAGTGTCCATGAACCGGTTCAAAAAAAAATGAACCGGTTCAAAAAACCGGTTCAAAAAAAATGAACCGGTTCACGAAGTGTCCATGAACAGGTTCAAAAAAAATGAACCGGTTCAGAAAAAATGAACCGGTTCAAAAAAAATGAACCGGTTCACGAAGTGTCCATGAACAGGTTCTAAAAAAATGAACCGGATCACGAAGTGTCCATGAACAGGTTCAAAAAAAATGAACCGGTTCAAAAAAAAATGAACCGGTTCAAAAAAAAATGAACCGGTTCACGAAGTGTCCATGAACCGGTTCAAAAAAAATGAACCGGTTCAAAAAACCGGTTCAAAAAAAAATGAACCGGTTCACGAGGTGTCCATGAACCGGTTCAAAAAAAATGAACCGATTCAGAAAAAATGAACCGGTTCGCGAGGTGTCCACGAACCGGTTCAAAAAAAATGAACCGGTTCAAAAAAAAAAATGAACCGGTTCAAAAAAAATGAACCGGTTTAAAAAAAATGAACCGGTTCACGAAGTGTCCATGAACCGGTTCAAAAAAAAATGAACCGGTTCAAAAAAAATGAACCGGTTCAAAAAAAAATGAACCGGTTCAAAAAAAAATGAACCGGTTCAAAAAAAATGAACCGGTTCGCGAGGTGTCCACGAACCGGTTCAAAAAAAATGAACCGGATCACGAAGTGTCCATGAACCGGTTCAAAAAAAATGAACCGGTTCGCGAGGTGTCCATGAACCGGTTCAAAAAAAATGAACCGGTTTACCAAGTGTCTATGAACCGGTTCAAAAAAAAATGAACCGGTTTACCAAGTGTCTATGAACCGGTTCAAAAAAAATCAACCGGTTCGCGAGGTGTCCATGAACCGGTTCAAAAAAAATGAACCGGTTTACCAAGTGTCTATGAACCGGTTCAAAAAAAATGAACCGGTTCGCGAGGTGTCCATGAACAGGTTCAAAAAAATGAACCGGTTTACCAAGTGTCTATGAACCGGTTCAAAAAAAATGAACCGGTTCGCGAGGTGTCCATGAACAGGTTCAAAAAAAATGAACCGGTTTACCAAGTGTCTATGAACCGGTTCAAAAAAAATCAACCGGTTCGCGAGGTGTCCATGAACAGGTTCAAAAAAATGAACCGGTTTACCAAGTGTCTATGAACCGGTTCAAAAAAAATGAACCGGTTCGCGAGGTGTCCATGAACCGGTTCAAAAAAAATGAACCGGTTTACCAAGTGTCTATGAACCGGTTCAAAAAAAATGAACCGGTTCGCGAGGTGTCCATGAACAGGTTCAAAAAAATGAACCGGTTTACCAAGTGTCTATGAACCGGTTCAAAAAAAATGAACCGGTTCGCGAGGTGTCCATGAACAGGTTCAAAAAAATGAACCGGTTTACCAAGTGTCTATGAACCGGTTCAAAAAAAATCAACCGGTTCGCGAGGTGTCCATGAACCGGTTCAAAAAAAATGAACCGGTTTACCAAGTGTCTATGAACCGGTTCAAAAAAAATCAACCGGTTCGCGAGGTGTCCATGAACAGGTTCAAAAAAATGAACCGGTTTACCAAGTGTCTATGAACCGGTTCAAAAAAAATGAACCGGTTCGCGAGGTGTCCATGAACAGGTTCAAAAAAAATGAACCGGATCACGAAGTGTCCATGAACCGGTTCAAAAAAAATGAACCGGTTCGCGAGGTGTCCATGAACCGGTTCAAAAAAAATGAACCGGTTTACCAAGTGTCTATGAACCGGTTCAAAAAAAAATGAACCGGTTTACCAAGTGTCTATGAACCGGTTCAAAAAAAATCAACCGGTTCGCGAGGTGTCCATGAACCGGTTCAAAAAAAATGAACCGGTTTACCAAGTGTCTATGAACCGGTTCAAAAAAAATCAACCGGTTCGCGAGGTGTCCATGAACAGGTTCAAAAAAATGAACCGGTTTACCAAGTGTCTATGAACCGGTTCAAAAAAAATGAACCGGATCACGAAGTGTCCATGAACCGGTTCAAAAAAAATGAACCGGTTCACGAAGTGTCCATGAACCGGTTCAAAAAAAATGAACCGGTTCGCGAGCTGTCCATGAACCGGTTCAAAAAAAATGAACCGGTTCACGAAGTGTCCATGAACCGGTTCAAAAAAAAATGAACCGGTTCGAAAAAAATGAACCGGTTCAAAAAAAATGAACCGGTTCAAAAAAAAATGAACCGGTTCAAAAAAAATGAACCGGTTCACGAAGTGTCCATGAACCGGTTCAAAAAAAATGAACCGGTTCACGAAGTGTCCATGAACCGGTTCAAAAAAAAAATGAACCGGTTCGAAAAAAATGAACAGGTTCAAAAAAAATGAACCGGTTAAAAAAAAAATGAACCGGTTCGAAAAAAATGAACCGGTTCAAAAAAAAAAAATGAACCGGTTCACGAAGTGTCCATGAACCGGTTCAAAAAAAATGAACCGGTTCAAAAAAAATGAACCGGTTCACGAAGTGTCCATGAACCGGTTCAAAAAAAATGAACCGGTTCACGAAGTGTCCATGAACCGGTTCAAAAAAAAATGAACCGGTTCGAAAAAAATGAACAGGTTCAAAAAAAATGAACCGGTTCAAAAAAAAATGAACCGGTTTGAAAAAAATGAACCGGTTCAAAAAAAATGAACCGGTTCAAAAAAAAAATGAACCGGTTCGAAAAAAATGAACCGGTTTAAAAAAAATGAACCGGTTCACGAAGTGTCCATGAACCGGTTCAAAAAAAAATGAACCGGTTCAAAAAAAATGAACCGGTTCAAAAAAAAATGAACCGGTTCAAAAAAAAATGAACCGGTTCAAAAAAATGAACCGGTTCACGAAGTGTCCATGAACCGGTTCAAAAAAATTGAACCGGTTCGCGAGGTGTCCATGAACCGGTTCAAAAAAAATGAACCGGTTCACGAAGTGTCCATGAACCGGTTCAAAAAAAATGAACCGGTTCGATAAAAATGAACCGGTTCAAAAAAAATGAACCGGTTCAAAAAAAATGAACCGGTTCAAAAAAAAATGAACCGGTTCACGAAGTGTCCATGAACCGGTTCAAAAAAAATGAACCGGTTCACGAAGTGTCCATGAACCGTTTCAAAAAAAAATGAACCGGTTCACGAAGTGTCCATGAACCGGTTCAAAAAAAAATGAACCGGTTCAAAAAAAATGAACCGGTTCAAAAAAAAATGAACCGGTTCAAAAAAAAATGAACCGGTTCAAAAAAATGAACCGGTTCACGAAGTGTCCATGAACCGGTTCAAAAAAATTGAACCGGTTCGCGAGGTGTCCATGAACCGGTTCAAAAAAAATGAACCGGTTCACGAAGTGTCCATGAACCGGTTCAAAAAAAATGAACCGGTTCGATAAAAATGAACCGGTTCAAAAAAAATGAACCGGTTCAAAAAAAATGAACCGGTTCAAAAAAAAATGAACCGGTTCACGAAGTGTCCATGAACCGGTTCAAAAAAAATGAACCGGTTCACGAAGTGTCCATGAACCGGTTCAAAAAAAATGAACCGGTTCACGAAGTGTCCATGAACCGTTTCAAAAAAAAATGAACCGGTTCGAAAAAAATGAACCGGTTAAAAAAAAATGAACCGGTTCAAAAAAAAATGAACCGGTTCAAAAAAAATGAACCGGTTCAAAAAAAATGAACCGGTTCACGAGGTGTCCATGAACCGGTTCTAAAAAAAATGAACCGGTTCACGAAGTGTCCATGAACCGGTTCAAAAAAAATGAACCGGTTCAAAAAAAATGAACCGGTTCAAAAAAAATGAACCGGTTCAAAAAAAATGAACCGGTTCACGAGGTGTCCATGAACCGGTTCTAAAAAAGTGAACCGGTTCACGAAGTGTCCATGAACCGGTTCAAAAAAAAATAAACCGGTTCAAAAAAAATGAACCGGTTCGCGAGGTGTCCATGAACCGGTTCTAAAAAAGTGAACCGGTTCAAAATAAATGAACCGGTTCAAAAAAAATGAACCGGTTCAAAAAAAATGAACCGGTTCAAAAAAAATGAACCGGTTCAAAAAAAATGAACCGGTTCACGAGGTGTCCATGAACCGGTTCTAAAAAAAATGAACCGGTTCGCGAGGTGTCCATGAACCGGTTCTAAAAAAAAATAAACCGGTTCACGAGGTGTCCATGAACCGGTTCTAAAAAAGTGAACCGGTTCACGAAGTGTCCATGAACCGGTTCAAAAAAAAATGAACCGGTTCGCGAGGTGTCCATGAACAGGTTCAAAAAAAATGAACCGGTTCGCGAGGTGTCCATGAACCGGTTCAAAAAAAATGAACCGGTTCGCGAGGTGTCCATGAACCGGTTCAAAAAAAAATGAACCGGTTCAAAATAAATGAACCGGTTCACGAAGTGTCCATGAACCGGTTCTAAAAAAATGAACCGGTTCACGAAGTGTCCATGAACCGGTTCAAAAAAAAATGAACCGGTTCAAAAAAAATGAACCGGTTCAAAAAAAATGAACCGGTTCACGAAGTGTCCATGAACCGGTTCTAAAAAAATGAACCGGTTCACGAAGTGTCCATGAACCGGTTCAAAAAAAATGAACCGGTTCAAAAAAAATGAACCGGTTCGCGAGGTGTCCATGAACCGGTTCAATAAAATGAACCGGTTCACGAAGTGTCCATGAACCGGTTCAAAAAAAAAATGAACCGGTTCAAAAAAAATGAACCGGTTCGCGAGGTGTCCATGAACCGGTTCAAAAAAAAATGAACCGGTTCAAAAAAAATGAACCGGTTCAAAAAAAATGAACCGGTTCGCGAGGTGTCCATGAACCGGTTCAAAAAAAATGAACCGGTTCACGAAGTGTCCATGAACCGGTTCAAAAAAAAATGAACCGGTTCAAAAAAAATGAACCGGTTCAAAAAAAATGAACCGGTTCAAAAAAAATGAACCGGTTCGCGAGGTGTCCATGCACCGGTTCAAAAAAAATGAACCGGTTCACGAAGTGTCCATGAACCGGTTCAAAAAAAAATGAACCGGTTCAAAAAAAATGAACCGGTTCAAAAAAAATGAACCGGTTCAAAAAAAATGAACCGGTTCGCGAGGTGTCCATGAACCGGTTCAAAAAAAATGAACCGGTTCACGAAGTGTCCATGAACCGGTTCAAAAAAAAATGAACTGGTTCAAAAAAAATGAACCGGTTCAAAAAAAATGAACCGGTTCGCGAGGTGTCCATGAACCGGTTCTAAAAAAATGAACCGGTTCACGAAGTGTCCATGAACCGGTTAAAAAAAAAATGAACCGGTTCAAAAAAAATGAACCGGTTCAGAAAAAATGAACCGGTTCGCGAGGTGTCCATGAACATGTTCAAAAAAAAATGAACCGGTTCGCGAGGTGTCCATGAACCGGTTCAAAAAACCGGTTAAAAAAAAATGAACCGGTTCACGAAGTGTCCATGAACCGGTTCAAAAAAAAATGAACCGGTTCAAAAAAAATGAACCGGTTCGCGAGGTGTCCATGAACCGGTTCTAAAAAAATGAACCGGATCACGAAGTGTCCATGAACCGGTTCAAAAAAAAATGAACCGGTTCAAAAAAAATGAACCGGTTCAGAAAAAATGAACCGGTTCGCGAGGTGTCCATGAACAGGTTCAAAAAAAATAAACCGGTTCGCGAGGTGTCCATGAACCGGTTCAAAAAAAATGAACCGGTTCAAAAAAAAATGAACCGGTTCACGAAGTGTCCATGAACCGGTTCAAAAAAAATGAACCGGTTCAAAAAAAATGAACCGGTTCAAAAAAAATGAACCGGTTCGCGAGGTGTCCATGAACCGGTTCAAAAAAAATGAACCGGTTCAAAAAAAATGAACCGGTTCGCGAGGTGTCCATGAACCGGTTCAAAAAAAATGAACCGGTTCAAAAAAAATGAACCGGTTCGCGAGGTGTCCATGAACCGTTTCAAAAAAAATGAACCGGTTCAAAAAAAATGAACCGGTTCAAAAAAAATGAACCGGTTCAAAAAAAATGAACCGGTTCAAAAAAAATGAACCGGTTCGCGAGGTGTCCATGAACCGGTTCAAAAAAAAATGAACCGGTTCAAAAAAAATGAACCGGTTCGCGAGGTGTCCATGAACCGGTTCAAAAAAAATGAACCGGTTCAAAAAAAATGAACCGGTTCAAAAAAAATGAACCGGTTCAAAAAAAATGAACCGGTTCAAAAAAAATGAACCGGTTCGCGAGGTGTCCATGAACCGGTTCAAAAAAAATGAACCGGTTCAAAAAAAATGAACCGGTTCGCGAGGTGTCCATGAACCGGTTCAAAAAAAAATGAACCGGTTCAAAATAAATGAACCGGTTCACGAAGTGTCCATGAACCGGTTCTAAAAAAATGAACCGGTTCAAAAAAAAATGAACCGGTTCAAAAAAAAATGAACCGGTTCAAAAAAAATGAACCGGTTCAAAAAAAAATGAACCGGTTCAAAAAAAATGAACCGGTTCAAAAAAAAATGAACCGGTTCACGAAGTGTCCATGAACCGGTTCAAAAAAAATGAACCGGTTCAAAAAAAAATGAACCGGTTCGCGAGGTGTCCATGAACCGGTTCAAAAAAAATGAACCGGTTCAAAAAAAATGAACCGGTTCGCGAGGTGTCCATGAACCGGTTCAAAAAAAATGAACCGGTTCAAAATAAATGAACCGGTTCAAAAAAAATGAACCGGTTCAAAATAAATGAACCGGTTCACGAAGTGTCCATGAACCGGTTCTAAAAAAATGAACCGGTTCACGAAGTGTCCATGAACCGGTTCAAAAAAAAATGAACCGGTTCAAAAAAAATGAACCGGTTCAAAAAAAATGAACCGGTTCACGAAGTGTCCATGAACCGGTTCTAAAAAAATGAACCGGTTCACGAAGTGTCCATGAACCGGTTCAAAAAAAATGAACCGGTTCAAAAAAAATGAACCGGTTCGCGAGGTGTCCATGAACCGGTTCAATTAAATGAACCGGTTCACGAAGTGTCCATGAACCGGTTCAAAAAAAAAAATGAACCGGTTCAAAAAAAATGAACCGGTTCGCGAGGTGTCCATGAACCGGTTCAAAAAAAAATGAACCGGTTCAAAAAAAATGAACCGGTTCAAAAAAAATGAACCGGTTCGCGAGGTGTCCATGAACCGGTTCAAAAAAAATGAACCGGTTCACGAAGTGTCCATGAACCGGTTCAAAAAAAAATGAACCGGTTCAAAAAAAATGAACCGGTTCAAAAAAAATGAACCGGTTCAAAAAAAATGAACCGGTTCGCGAGGTGTCCATGAACCGGTTCAAAAAAAATGAACCGGTTCACGAAGTGTCCATGAACCGGTTCAAAAAAAAATGAACTGGTTCAAAAAAAATGAACCGGTTCAAAAAAAATGAACCGGTTCGCGAGGTGTCCATGAACCGGTTCTAAAAAAATGAACCGGTTCACGAAGTGTCCATGAACCGGTTAAAAAAAAAAATGAACCGGTTCAAAAAAAATGAACCGGTTCAGAAAAAATGAACCGGTTCGCGAGGTGTCCATGAACAGGTTCAAAAAAAAATGAACCGGTTCGCGAGGTGTCCATGAACCGGTTCAAAAAAATGAACCGGTTCACGAAGTGTCCATGAACCGGTTCAAAAAAAATGAACCGGTTCAAAAAACCGGTTAAAAAAAAATGAACCGGTTCACGAAGTGTCCATGAACCGGTTCAAAAAAAAATGAACCGGTTCAAAAAAAATGAACCGGTTCAAAAAAAATGAACCGGTTCGCGAGGTGTCCATGAACCGGTTCTAAAAAAATGAACCGGATCACGAAGTGTCCATGAACCGGTTCAAAAAAAAAATGAACCGGTTCAAAAAAAATGAACCGGTTCAGAAAAAATGAACCGGTTCGCGAGGTGTCCATGAACAGGTTCAAAAAAAATGAACCGGTTCGCGAGGTGTCCATGAACCGGTTCAAAAAAAATGAACCGGTTCAAAAAAAAATGAACCGGTTCACGAAGTGTCCATGAACCGGTTCAAAAAAAATGAACCGGTTCAAAAAAAATGAACCGGTTCAAAAAAAATGAACCGGTTCGCGAGGTGTCCATGAACCGGTTCAAAAAAAATGAACCGGTTCAAAAAAAATGAACCGGTTCGCGAGGTGTCCATGAACCGGTTCAAAAAAAATGAACCGGTTCAAAAAAAATGAACCGGTTCAAAAAAAATGAACCGGTTCAAAAAAAATGAACCGGTTCAAAAAAAATGAACCGGTTCAAAAAAAATGAACCGGTTCAAAAAAAAATGAACCGGTTCAAAAAAAATGAACCGGTTCAAAAAAAATGAACCGGTTCACGAAGTGTCCATGAACCGGTTCAAAAAAAAATGAACCGGTTCAAAAAAAATGAACCGGTTCGCGAGGTGTCCATGAACCGGTTCAAAAAAAAATGAACCGGTTCAAAAAAAATGAACCGGTTCAAAAAAAATGAACCGGTTCAAAAAAAATGAACCGGTTCAAAAAAAATGAACCGGTTCGCGAGGTGTCCATGAACCGGTTCAAAAAAAATGAACCGGTTCGCGAGGTGTCCATGAACCGGTTCAAAAAAAATGAACCGGTTCAAAAAAAATGAACCGGTTCGCGAGGTGTCCATGAACCGGTTCAAAAAAAATGAACCGGTTCGCGAGGTGTCCATGAACCGGTTCAAAAAAAATGAACCGGTTCAAAAAAAATGAACCGGTTCGCGAGGTGTCCATGAACCGGTTCAAAAAAAAATGAACCGGTTCAAAAAAAATGAACCGGTTCGCGAGGTGTCCATGAACCGGTTCAAAAAAAAATGAACCGGTTCAAAAAAAATGAACCGGTTCAAAAAAAATGAACCGGTTCAAAAAAAATGAACCGGTTCAAAAAAAATGAACCGGTTCGCGAGGTGTCCATGAACCGGTTCAAAAAAAATGAACCGGTTCGCGAGGTGTCCATGAACCGGTTCAAAAAAAATGAACCGGTTCAAAAAAAATGAACCGGTTCGCGAGGTGTCCATGAACCGGTTCAAAAAAAAATGAACCGGTTCAAAATAAATGAACCGGTTCACGAAGTGTCCATGAACCGGTTCTAAAAAAATGAACCGGTTCAAAAAAAAATGAACCGGTTCAAAAAAAAATGAACCGGTTCAAAAAAAATGAACCGGTTCAAAAAAAAATGAACCGGTTCAAAAAAAATGAACCGGTTCCAAAAAAAAATGAACCGGTTCACGAAGTGTCCATGAACCGGTTCAAAAAAAATGAACCGGTTCAAAAAAAAATGAACCGGTTCGCGAGGTGTCCATGAACCGGTTCAAAAAAAATGAACCGGTTCAAAAAAAATGAACCGGTTCAAAAAAAATGAACCGGTTCGCGAGGTGTCCATGAACCGGTTCAAAAAAAATGAACCGGTTCAAAAAAAATGAACCGGTTCGCGAGGTGTCCATGAACCGGTTCAAAAAAAATGAACCGGTTCAAAAAAAATGAACCGGTTCAAAAAAAATGAACCGGTTCAAAAAAAATGAACCGGTTCGCGAGGTGTCCATGAACCGGTTCAAAAAAAATGAACCGGTTCAAAAAAAATGAACCGGTTCGCGAGGTGTCCATGAACCGGTTCAAAAAAAAATGAACCGGTTCAAAATAAATGAACCGGTTCACGAAGTGTCCATGAACCGGTTCTAAAAAAATGAACCGGTTCAAAAAAAATGAACCGGTTCAAAAAAAAATGAACCGGTTCAAAAAAAATGAACCGGTTCAAAAAAAAATGAACCGGTTCAAAAAAAATGAACCGGTTCAAAAAAAAATGAACCGGTTCACGAAGTGTCCATGAACCGGTTCAAAAAAAATGAACCGGTTCAAAAAAAATGAACCGGTTCAAAAAAAATGAACCGGTTCGCGAGGTGTCCATGAACCGGTTCAAAAAAAATGAACCGGTTCACGAAGTGTCCATGAACCGGTTAAAAAAAAAATGAACCGGTTCAAAAAAAATGAACCGGTTCGCGAGGTGTCCATGAACCGGTTCAAAAAAAAATGAACCGGTTCAAAAAAAATGAACCGGTTCAAAAAAAATGAACCGGTTCGCGAGGTGTCCATGAACCGGTTCAAAAAAAATGAACCGGTTCACGAAGTGTCCATGAACCGGTTCAAAAAAAAATGAACCGGTTCAAAAAAAATGAACCGGTTCAAAAAAAATGAACCGGTTCGCGAGGTGTCCATGAACCGGTTCTAAAAAAATGAACCGGATCACGAAGTGTCCATGAACCGGTTCAAAAAAAAATGAACCGGTTCAAAAAAAATGAACCGGTTCAGAAAAAATGAACCGGTTCGCGAGGTGTCCATGAACAGGTTCAAAAAAAATGAACCGGTTCGCGAGGTGTCCATGAACCGGTTCAAAAAAAATGAACCGGTTCAAAAAAAAATGAACCGGTTCACGAAGTGTCCATGAACCGGTTCAAAAAAAATGAACCGGTTCAAAAAAAATGAACCGGTTCAAAAAAAATGAACCGGTTCGCGAGGTGTCCATGAACCGGTTCAAAAAAAATGAACCGGTTCAAAAAAAATGAACCGGTTCGCGAGGTGTCCATGAACCGGTTCAAAAAAAATGAACCGGTTCAAAAAAAATGAACCGGTTCAAAAAAAATGAACCGGTTCAAAAAAAATGAACCGGTTCAAAAAAAAATGAACCGGTTCAAAAAAAATGAACCGGTTCAAAAAAAAATGAACCGGTTCAAAAAAAATGAACCGGTTCAAAAAAAATGAACCGGTTCACGAAGTGTCCATGAACCGGTTCAAAAAAAAATGAACCGGTTCAAAAAAAATGAACCGGTTCGCGAGGTGTCCATGAACCGGTTCAAAAAAAAATGAACCGGTTCAAAAAAAAATGAACCGGTTCAAAAAAAATGAACCGGTTCAAAAAAAATGAACCGGTTCAAAAAAAATGAACCGGTTCGCGAGGTGTCCATGAACCGGTTCAAAAAAAATGAACCGGTTCGCGAGGTGTCCATGAACCGGTTCAAAAAAAATGAACCGGTTCAAAAAAAATGAACCGGTTCGCGAGGTGTCCATGAACCGGTTCAAAAAAAATGAACCGGTTCGCGAGGTGTCCATGAACCGGTTCAAAAAAAATGAACCGGTTCAAAAAAAATGAACCGGTTCGCGAGGTGTCCATGAACCGGTTCAAAAAAAAATGAACCGGTTCAAAAAAAATGAACCGGTTCGCGAGGTGTCCATGAACCGGTTCAAAAAAAAATGAACCGGTTCAAAAAAAATGAACCGGTTCAAAAAAAATGAACCGGTTCAAAAAAAATGAACCGGTTCAAAAAAAATGAACCGGTTCAAAAAAAATGAACCGGTTCGCGAGGTGTCCATGAACCGGTTCAAAAAAAATGAACCGGTTCGCGAGGTGTCCATGAACCGGTTCAAAAAAAATGAACCGGTTCAAAAAAAATGAACCGGTTCGCGAGGTGTCCATGAACCGGTTCAAAAAAAAATGAACCGGTTCAAAATAAATGAACCGGTTCACGAAGTGTCCATGAACCGGTTCTAAAAAAATGAACCGGTTCAAAAAAAAATGAACCGGTTCAAAAAAAAATGAACCGGTTCAAAAAAAATGAACCGGTTCAAATAAAAATGAACCGGTTCAAAAAAAATGAACCGGTTCCAAAAAAAAATGAACCGGTTCACGAAGTGTCCATGAACCGGTTCAAAAAAAATGAACCGGTTCAAAAAAAAATGAACCGGTTCGCGAGGTGTCCATGAACCGGTTCAAAAAAAATGAACCGGTTCAAAAAAAATGAACCGGTTCAAAAAAAATGAACCGGTTCGCGAGGTGTCCATGAACCGGTTCAAAAAAAATGAACCGGTTCAAAAAAAATGAACCGGTTCGCGAGGTGTCCATGAACCGGTTCAAAAAAAATGAACCGGTTCAAAAAAAATGAACCGGTTCAAAAAAAATGAACCGGTTCAAAAAAAATGAACCGGTTCGCGAGGTGTCCATGAACCGGTTCAAAAAAAATGAACCGGTTCAAAAAAAATGAACCGGTTCGCGAGGTGTCCATGAACCGGTTCAAAAAAAAATGAACCGGTTCAAAATAAATGAACCGGTTCACGAAGTGTCCATGAACCGGTTCTAAAAAAATGAACCGGTTCAAAAAAAATGAACCGGTTCAAAAAAAAATGAACCGGTTCAAAAAAAATGAACCGGTTCAAAAAAAAATGAACCGGTTCAAAAAAAATGAACCGGTTCAAAAAAAAATGAACCGGTTCACGAAGTGTCCATGAACCGGTTCAAAAAAAATGAACCGGTTCAAAAAAAATGAACCGGTTCAAAAAAAATGAACCGGTTCGCGAGGTGTCCATGAACCGGTTCAAAAAAAATGAACCGGTTCACGAAGTGTCCATGAACCGGTTAAAAAAAAATGAACCGGTTCAAAAAAAATGAACCGGTTCAGAAAAAATGAACCGGTTCAAAAAAAATGAACCGGTTCAGAAAAAATGAACCGGTTCGCGAGGTGTCCATGAACAGGTTCAAAAAAAAATGAACCGGTTCGCGAGGTGTCCATGAACCGGTTCAAAAAAAAATGAACCGGTTCAAAAAAAATGAACCGGTTCAAAAAAAATGAACCGGTTCGCGAGGTGTCCATGAACCGGTTCAAAAAAAATGAACCGGTTCACGAAGTGTCCATGAACCGGTTCAAAAAAAAATGAACCGGTTCAAAAAAAATGAACCGGTTCAAAAAAAATGAACCGGTTCAAAAAAAATGAACCGGTTCGCGAGGTGTCCATGAACCGGTTCAAAAAAAATGAACCGGTTCACGAAGTGTCCATGAACCGGTTCAAAAAAAAATGAACTGGTTCAAAAAAAATGAACCGGTTCAAAAAAAATGAACCGGTTCGCGAGGTGTCCATGAACCGGTTCTAAAAAAATGAACCGGTTCACGAAGTGTCCATGAACCGGTTAAAAAAAAAAATGAACCGGTTCAAAAAAAATGAACCGGTTCAGAAAAAATGAACCGGTTCGCGAGGTGTCCATGAACAGGTTCAAAAAAAAATGAACCGGTTCGCGAGGTGTCCATGAACCGGTTCAAAAAAATGAACCGGTTCACGAAGTGTCCATGAACCGGTTCAAAAAAAAATGAACCGGTTCAAAAAACCGGTTAAAAAAAAATGAACCGGTTCACGAAGTGTCCATGAACCGGTTCAAAAAAAAATGAACCGGTTCAAAAAAAATGAACCGGTTCAAAAAAAATGAACCGGTTCGCGAGGTGTCCATGAACCGGTTCTAAAAAAATGAACCGGATCACGAAGTGTCCATGAACCGGTTCAAAAAAAAATGAACCGGTTCAAAAAAAATGAACCGGTTCAGAAAAAATGAACCGGTTCGCGAGGTGTCCATGAACAGGTTCAAAAAAAATGAACCGGTTCGCGAGGTGTCCATGAACCGGTTCAAAAAAAATGAACCGGTTCAAAAAAAAATGAACCGGTTCACGAAGTGTCCATGAACCGGTTCAAAAAAAATGAACCGGTTCAAAAAAAATGAACCGGTTCGCGAGGTGTCCATGAACCGGTTCAAAAAAAATGAACCGGTTCAAAAAAAATGAACCGGTTCGCGAGGTGTCCATGAACCGGTTCAAAAAAAATGAACCGGTTCAAAAAAAATGAACCGGTTCAAAAAAAATGAACCGGTTCAAAAAAAATGAACCGGTTCAAAAAAAATGAACCGGTTCAAAAAAAATGAACCGGTTCAAAAAAAAATGAACCGGTTCAAAAAAAATGAACCGGTTCAAAAAAAATGAACCGGTTCACGAAGTGTCCATGAACCGGTTCAAAAAAAAATGAACCGGTTCAAAAAAAATGAACCGGTTCGCGAGGTGTCCATGAACCGGTTCAAAAAAAAATGAACCGGTTCAAAAAAAATGAACCGGTTCAAAAAAAATGAACCGGTTCAAAAAAAATGAACCGGTTCAAAAAAAATGAACCGGTTCGCGAGGTGTCCATGAACCGGTTCAAAAAAAATGAACCGGTTCGCGAGGTGTCCATGAACCGGTTCAAAAAAAATGAACCGGTTCAAAAAAAATGAACCGGTTCGCGAGGTGTCCATGAACCGGTTCAAAAAAAATGAACCGGTTCGCGAGGTGTCCATGAACCGGTTCAAAAAAAATGAACCGGTTCAAAAAAAATGAACCGGTTCGCGAGGTGTCCATGAACCGGTTCAAAAAAAAATGAACCGGTTCAAAATAAATGAACCGGTTCACGAAGTGTCCATGAACCGGTTCTAAAAAAATGAACCGGTTCAAAAAAAAATGAACCGGTTCAAAAAAAAATGAACCGGTTCAAAAAAAAATGAACCGGTTCAAAAAAAAATGAACCGGTTCAAAAAAAATGAACCGGTTCCAAAAAAAAATGAACCGGTTCACGAAGTGTCCATGAACCGGTTCAAAAAAAATGAACCGGTTCAAAAAAAAATGAACCGGTTCGCGAGGTGTCCATGAACCGGTTCAAAAAAAATGAACCGGTTCAAAAAAAATGAACCGGTTCAAAAAAAATGAACCGGTTCGCGAGGTGTCCATGAACCGGTTCAAAAAAAATGAACCGGTTCAAAAAAAATGAACCGGTTCGCGAGGTGTCCATGAACCGGTTCAAAAAAAATGAACCGGTTCAAAAAAAATGAACCGGTTCAAAAAAAATGAACCGGTTCAAAAAAAATGAACCGGTTCGCGAGGTGTCCATGAACCGGTTCAAAAAAAATGAACCGGTTCAAAAAAAATGAACCGGTTCGCGAGGTGTCCATGAACCGGTTCAAAAAAAAATGAACCGGTTCAAAATAAATGAACCGGTTCACGAAGTGTCCATGAACCGGTTCTAAAAAAATGAACCGGTTCAAAAAAAATGAACCGGTTCAAAAAAAAATGAACCGGTTCAAAAAAAATGAACCGGTTCAAAAAAAAATGAACCGGTTCAAAAAAAATGAACCGGTTCAAAAAAAAATGAACCGGTTCACGAAGTGTCCATGAACCGGTTCAAAAAAAATGAACCGGTTCAAAAAAAATGAACCGGTTCGCGAGGTGTCCATGAACCGGTTCAAAAAAAATGAACCGGTTCACGAAGTGTCCATGAACCGGTTAAAAAAAAAATGAACCGGTTCAAAAAAAATGAACCGGTTCGCGAGGTGTCCATGAACCGGTTCAAAAAAAAATGAACCGGTTCAAAAAAAATGAACCGGTTCAAAAAAAATGAACCGGTTCGCGAGGTGTCCATGAACCGGTTCAAAAAAAATGAACCGGTTCACGAAGTGTCCATGAACCGGTTCAAAAAAAAATGAACCGGTTCAAAAAAAATGAACCGGTTCAAAAAAAATGAACCGGTTCAAAAAAAATGAACCGGTTCGCGAGGTGTCCATGAACCGGTTCAAAAAAAATGAACCGGTTCACGAAGTGTCCATGAACCGGTTCAAAAAAAAATGAACTGGTTCAAAAAAAATGAACCGGTTCAAAAAAAATGAACCGGTTCGCGAGGTGTCCATGAACCGGTTCTAAAAAAATGAACCGGTTCACGAAGTGTCCATGAACCGGTTAAAAAAAAAAATGAACCGGTTCAAAAAAAATGAACCGGTTCAGAAAAAATGAACCGGTTCGCGAGGTGTCCATGAACAGGTTCAAAAAAAAATGAACCGGTTCGCGAGGTGTCCATGAACCGGTTCAAAAAAATGAACCGGTTCACGAAGTGTCCATGAACCGGTTCAAAAAAAATGAACCGGTTCAAAAAACCGGTTAAAAAAAAATGAACCGGTTCACGAAGTGTCCATGAACCGGTTCAAAAAAAAATGAACCGGTTCAAAAAAAATGAACCGGTTCAAAAAAAATGAACCGGTTCGCGAGGTGTCCATGAACCGGTTCTAAAAAAATGAACCGGATCACGAAGTGTCCATGAACCGGTTCAAAAAAAAATGAACCGGTTCAAAAAAAATGAACCGGTTCAGAAAAAATGAACCGGTTCGCGAGGTGTCCATGAACAGGTTCAAAAAAAATGAACCGGTTCGCGAGGTGTCCATGAACCGGTTCAAAAAAAATGAACCGGTTCAAAAAAAAATGAACCGGTTCACGAAGTGTCCATGAACCGGTTCAAAAAAAATGAACCGGTTCAAAAAAAATGAACCGGTTCAAAAAAAATGAACCGGTTCGCGAGGTGTCCATGAACCGGTTCAAAAAAAATGAACCGGTTCAAAAAAAATGAACCGGTTCGCGAGGTGTCCATGAACCGGTTCAAAAAAAATGAACCGGTTCAAAAAAAATGAACCGGTTCAAAAAAAATGAACCGGTTCAAAAAAAATGAACCGGTTCAAAAAAAATGAACCGGTTCAAAAAAAATGAACCGGTTCAAAAAAAAATGAACCGGTTCAAAAAAAATGAACCGGTTCAAAAAAAATGAACCGGTTCACGAAGTGTCCATGAACCGGTTCAAAAAAAAATGAACCGGTTCAAAAAAAATGAACCGGTTCGCGAGGTGTCCATGAACCGGTTCAAAAAAAAATGAACCGGTTCAAAAAAAATGAACCGGTTCAAAAAAAATGAACCGGTTCAAAAAAAATGAACCGGTTCAAAAAAAATGAACCGGTTCGCGAGGTGTCCATGAACCGGTTCAAAAAAAATGAACCGGTTCGCGAGGTGTCCATGAACCGGTTCAAAAAAAATGAACCGGTTCAAAAAAAATGAACCGGTTCGCGAGGTGTCCATGAACCGGTTCAAAAAAAATGAACCGGTTCGCGAGGTGTCCATGAACCGGTTCAAAAAAAATGAACCGGTTCAAAAAAAATGAACCGGTTCGCGAGGTGTCCATGAACCGGTTCAAAAAAAAATGAACCGGTTCAAAAAAAATGAACCGGTTCGCGAGGTGTCCATGAACCGGTTCAAAAAAAAATGAACCGGTTCAAAAAAAATGAACCGGTTCAAAAAAAATGAACCGGTTCAAAAAAAATGAACCGGTTCAAAAAAAATGAACCGGTTCGCGAGGTGTCCATGAACCGGTTCAAAAAAAATGAACCGGTTCGCGAGGTGTCCATGAACCGGTTCAAAAAAAATGAACCGGTTCAAAAAAAATGAACCGGTTCGCGAGGTGTCCATGAACCGGTTCAAAAAAAATGAACCGGTTCAAAATAAATGAACCGGTTCACGAAGTGTCCATGAACCGGTTCTAAAAAAATGAACCGGTTCAAAAAAAAATGAACCGGTTCAAAAAAAAATGAACCGGTTCAAAAAAAATGAACCGGTTCAAAAAAAAATGAACCGGTTCAAAAAAAATGAACCGGTTCCAAAAAAAAATGAACCGGTTCACGAAGTGTCCATGAACCGGTTCAAAAAAAATGAACCGGTTCAAAAAAAAATGAACCGGTTCGCGAGGTGTCCATGAACCGGTTCAAAAAAAATGAACCGGTTCAAAAAAAATGAACCGGTTCAAAAAAAATGAACCGGTTCGCGAGGTGTCCATGAACCGGTTCAAAAAAAATGAACCGGTTCAAAAAAAATGAACCGGTTCGCGAGGTGTCCATGAACCGGTTCAAAAAAAATGAACCGGTTCAAAAAAAATGAACCGGTTCAAAAAAAATGAACCGGTTCAAAAAAAATGAACCGGTTCGCGAGGTGTCCATGAACCGGTTCAAAAAAAATGAACCGGTTCAAAAAAAATGAACCGGTTCGCGAGGTGTCCATGAACCGGTTCAAAAAAAAATGAACCGGTTCAAAATAAATGAACCGGTTCACGAAGTGTCCATGAACCGGTTCTAAAAAAATGAACCGGTTCAAAAAAAATGAACCGGTTCAAAAAAAAATGAACCGGTTCAAAAAAAATGAACCGGTTCAAAAAAAAATGAACCGGTTCAAAAAAAATGAACCGGTTCAAAAAAAAATGAACCGGTTCACGAAGTGTCCATGAACCAGTTCAAAAAAAATGAACCGGTTCAAAAAAAATGAACCGGTTCAAAAAAAATGAACCGGTTCGCGAGGTGTCCATGAACCGGTTCAAAAAAAATGAACCGGTTCACGAAGTGTCCATGAACCGGTTAAAAAAAAAATGAACCGGTTCAAAAAAAATGAACCGGTTCAGAAAAAATGAACCGGTTCAAAAAAAATGAACCGGTTCAGAAAAAATGAACCGGTTCGCGAGGTGTCCATGAACAGGTTCAAAAAAAAATGAACCGGTTCGCGAGGTGTCCATGAACCGGTTCAAAAAAATGAACCGGTTCACGAAGTGTCCATGAACCGGTTCAAAAAAAATGAACCGGTTCAAAAAAAATGAACCGGTTCAAAAAAAATGAACCGGTTCGCGAGGTGTCCATGAACCGGTTCTAAAAAAATGAACCGGTTCAAAAAAAATGAACCGGTTCGCGAGGTGTCCATGAACCGGTTCAAAAAAAAATGAACCGGTTCAGAAAAAATGAACCGGTTCGCGAGGTGTCCATGAACAGGTTCAAAAAAAAATGAACCGGTTCGCGAGGTGTCCATGAACCGGTTCAAAAAAATGAACCGGTTCACGAAGTGTCCATGAACCGGTTCAAAAAAAATGAACCGGTTCAAAAAAAATGAACCGGTTCAAAAAAAATGAACCGGTTCGCGAGGTGTCCATGAACCGGTTCTAAAAAAATGAACCGGTTCAAAAAAAATGAACCGGTTCGCGAGGTGTCCATGAACCGGTTCAAAAAAAAATGAACCGGTTCAAAATAAATGAACCGGTTCACGAAGTGTCCATGAACCGGTTCTAAAAAAATGAACCGGTTCAAAAAAAATGAACCGGTTCAAAAAAAAATGAACCGGTTCAAAAAAAATGAACCGGTTCAAAAAAAAATGAACCGGTTCAAAAAAAATGAACCGGTTCAAAAAAAAATGAACCGGTTCACGAAGTGTCCATGAACCGGTTCAAAAAAAATGAACCGGTTCAAAAAAAATGAACCGGTTCAAAAAAAATGAACCGGTTCGCGAGGTGTCCATGAACCGGTTCAAAAAAAATGAACCGGTTCAAAAAAAATGAACCGGTTCGCGAGGTGTCCATGAACCGGTTCAAAAAAAAATGAACCGGTTCAAAATAAATGAACCGGTTCACGAAGTGTCCATGAACCGGTTCTAAAAAAATGAACCGGTTCAAAAAAAAATGAACCGGTTCGCGAGGTGTCCATGAACCGGTTCAAAAAAAATGAACCGGTTCAAAAAAAATGAACCGGTTCAAAAAAAATGAACCGGTTCGCGAGGTGTCCATGAACCGGTTCAAAAAAAATGAACCGGTTCAAAAAAAATGAACCGGTTCAAAAAAAATGAACCGGTTCAAAAAAAATGAACCGGTTCAAAAAAAATGAACCGGTTCGCGAGGTGTCCATGAACCGGTTCAAAAAAAAATGAACCGGTTCAAAAAAAATGAACCGGTTCGCGAGGTGTCCATGAACCGGTTCAAAAAAAATGAACCGGTTCAAAAAAAATGAACCGGTTCAAAAAAAATGAACCGGTTCAAAAAAAATGAACCGGTTCAAAAAAAATGAACCGGTTCAAAAAAAATGAACCGGTTCGCGAGGTGTCCATGAACCGGTTCAAAAAAAATGAACCGGTTCAAAAAAAATGAACCGGTTCGCGAGGTGTCCATGAACCGGTTCAAAAAAAAATGAACCGGTTCAAAATAAATGAACCGGTTCACGAAGTGTCCATGAACCGGTTCTAAAAAAATGAACCGGTTCAAAAAAAATGAACCGGTTCAAAAAAAAATGAACCGGTTCAAAAAAAATGAACCGGTTCAAAAAAAAATGAACCGGTTCAAAAAAAATGAACCGGTTCAAAAAAAAATGAACCGGTTCACGAAGTGTCCATGAACCGGTTCAAAAAAAATGAACCGGTTCAAAAAAAATGAACCGGTTCAAAAAAAATGAACCGGTTCAAAAAAAATGAACCGGTTCGCGAGGTGTCCATGAACCGGTTCAAAAAAAATGAACCGGTTCACGAAGTGTCCATGAACCGGTTAAAAAAAAAATGAACCGGTTCAAAAAAAATGAACCGGTTCAGAAAAAAATGAACCGGTTCAAAAAAAATGAACCGGTTCAGAAAAAATGAACCGGTTCGCGAGGTGTCCATGAACAGGTTCAAAAAAAAATGAACCGGTTCGCGAGGTGTCCATGAACCGGTTCAAAAAAATGAACCGGTTCACGAAGTGTCCATGAACCGGTTCAAAAAAAATGAACCGGTTCAAAAAACCGGTTAAAAAAAAATGAACCGGTTCACGAAGTGTCCATGAACCGGTTCAAAAAAAAAATGAACCGGTTCAAAAAAAATGAACCGGTTCAAAAAAAATGAACCGGTTCGCGAGGTGTCCATGAACCGGTTCTAAAAAAATGAACCGGTTCAATAAAAATGAACCGGTTCAAAAAAAATGAACCGGTTCAAAAAAAATGAACCGGTTCGCGAGGTGTCCATGAACCGGTTCAAAAAAAATGAACCGGTTCAAAAAAAATGAACCGGTTCAAAAAAAATGAACCGGTTCAAAAAAAATGAACCGGTTCGCGAGGTGTCCATGAACCGGTTCAAAAAAAATGAACCGGTTCAAAAAAAATGAACCGGTTCAAAAAAAATGAACCGGTTCAAAATAAATGAACCGGTTCACGAAGTGTCCATGAACCGGTTCTAAAAAAATGAACCGGTTCAAAAAAAATGAACCGGTTCAAAAAAAAATGAACCGGTTCAAAAAAAATGAACCGGTTCAAAAAAAAATGAACCGGTTCAAAAAAAATGAACCGGTTCAAAAAAAAAATGAACCGGTTCACGAAGTGTCCATGAACCGGTTCAAAAAAAATGAACCGGTTCAAAAAAAATGAACCGGTTCAAAAAAAAATGAACCGGTTCGCGAGGTGTCCATGAACCGGTTCAAAAAAAATGAACCGGTTCAAAAAAAATGAACCGGTTCGCGAGGTGTCCATGAACCGGTTCAAAAAAAATGAACCGGTTCAAAAAAAATGAACCGGTTCGCGAGGTGTCCATGAACCGGTTCAAAAAAAATGAACCGGTTCAAAAAAAATGAACCGGTTCGCGAGGTGTCCATGAACCGGTTCAAAAAAAATGAACCGGTTCAAAAAAAATGAACCGGTTCAAAAAAAATGAACCGGTTCAAAAAAAATGAACCGGTTCGCGAGGTGTCCATGAACCGGTTCAAAAAAAATGAACCGGTTCAAAAAAAATGAACCGGTTCGCGAGGTGTCCATGAACCGGTTCAAAAAAAAATGAACCGGTTCAAAATAAATGAACCGGTTCACGAAGTGTCCATGAACCGGTTCAAAAAAAAATGAACCGGTTCAAAAAAAATGAACCGGTTCGCGAGGTGTCCATGAACCGGTTCAAAAAAATGAACCGGTTCACGAAGTGTCCATGAACCGGTTCAAAAAAATGAACCGGTTCACGAAGTGTCCATGAACCGGTTCAAAAAAAAAATGAACCGGTTCGCGAGGTGTCCATGAACCGGTTCAAAAAAATGAAC
Organism: Caenorhabditis sinica; assembly: GCA_963932045.1. NCBI lineage: Eukaryota > Metazoa > Nematoda > Chromadorea > Rhabditida > Rhabditidae > Caenorhabditis > Caenorhabditis sinica. The sequence goes on from OZ009938.1 coordinate 25,630,418, forward strand.
CGGTTCACGAAGTGTCCATGAACCGGTTCTAAAAAAATGAACCGGTTCACGAAGTGTCCATGAACCGGTTCAAAAAAAAATGAACCGGTTCAAAAAAAATGAACCGGTTCGCGAGGTGTCCATGAACCGGTTCAAAAAAATGAACCGGTTCGCGAGGTGTCCATGAACCGGTTCAAAAAAAAAATGAACCGGTTCAAAAAAAATGAACCGGTTCGCGAGGTGTCCATGAACCGGTTCAAAAAAAATGAACCGGTTCAAAAAAAATGAACCGGTTCGCGAGGTGTCCATGAACCGGTTCAAAAAAAAAATGAACCGGTTCAAAAAAAATGAACCGGTTCGCGAGGTGTCCATGAACCGGTTCAAAAAAAATGAACCGGTTCGCGAGGTGTCCATGAACCGGTTCAAAAAAATGAACCGGTTCACGAAGTGTCCATGAACCGGTTCAAAAAAAAAATGAACCGGTTCAAAAAAAATGAACCGGTTCGCGAGGTGTCCATGAACCGGTTCAAAAAAAATGAACCGGTTCAAAAAAAATGAACCGGTTCAAAAAAATGAACCGGTTCGCGAGGTGTCCATGAACCGGTTCAAAAAAAATGAACCGGTTCAAAAAAAATGAACCGGTTATCGAGGTGTCCATGAACCGGTTCAAAAAAAAAATGAACCGGTTCAAAAAAAAATGAACCGGTTCAAAATAAATGAACCGGTTCACGAAGTGTCCATGAACCGGTTCTAAAAAAATGAACCGGTTCACGAAGTGTCCATGAACCGGTTCAAAAAAAAAATGAACCGGTTCAAAAAAAATGAACCGGTTCAAAAAAAATGAACCGGTTCACGAAGTGTCCATGAACCGGTTCTAAAAAAATGAACCGGTTCACGAAGTGTCCATGAACCGGTTCAAAAAAAAATGAACCGGTTCAAAAAAATGAACCGGTTCACAAAGTGTCCATGAACCGGTTCAAAAAATGAACCGGTTCACGAAGTGTCCATGAACCGGTTCAAAAAAAAAATGAACCGGTTCAAAAAAAATGAACCGGTTCGCGAGGTGTCCATGAACCGGTTCAAAAAAATGAACCGGTTCACGAAGTGTCCATGAACCGGTTCTAAAAAAATGAACCGGTTCACGAAGTGTCCATGAACCGGTTCAAAAAAAAAATGAACCGGTTCAAAAAAAATGAACCGGTTCGCGAGGTGTCCATGAACCGGTTCAAAAAAATGAACCGGTTCACGAAGTGTCCATGAACCGGTTCAAAAAAAAAATGAACCGGTTCAAAAAAAATGAACCGGTTCAAAAAAAATGAACCGGTTCGCGAGGTGTCCATGAACCGGTTCAAAAAAATGAACCGGTTCACGAAGTGCCCATGAACCGGTTCAAAAAAAAAATGAACCGGTTCAAAAAAAATGAACCGGTTCGCGAGGTGTCCATGAACCGGTTCAAAAAAATGAACCGGTTCACGAAGTGTCCATGAACCGGTTCAAAAAAAAATGAACCGGTTCAAAAAAAATGAACCGGTTCAAAAAAAATGAACCGGTTCGCGAGGTGTCCATGAACCGGTTCAAAAAAAATGAACCGGTTCAAAAAAAATGAACCGGTTCACGAAGTGTCCATGAACCGGTTCAAAAAAAATGAACCGGTTCAAAAAAAATGAACCGGTTTGCGAGGTGTCCATGAACCGGTTCAAAAAAATGAACCGGTTCACGAAGTGTCCATGAACCGGTTCAAAAAAATGAACCGGTTCACGAAATGTCCATGAACCGGTTCAAAAAAAAAATGAACCGGTTCAAAAAAAATGAACCGGTTCACGAAGTGTCCATGAACCGGTTCAAAAATAATGAACCGGTTCAGAAAAAATGAACCGGTTCGCGAGGTGTCCACGAACCGGTTCAAAAAAAAAATGAACCGGTTCGCGAGGTGTCCATGAACCGGTTCAAAAAAAATGAACCGGTTCACGAAGTGTCCATGAACCGGTTCAAAAAAAAATGAACCGGTTCAAAAAAAAATGAACCGGTTCACGAAGTGTCCATGAACCGGTTCAAAAAAAATGAACCGGTTCAAAAAACCGGTTAAAAAAAATGAACCGGTTCACGAAGTGTCCATGAACCGGTTCAAAAAAAAATGAACCGGTTCAAAAAAAATGAACCGGTTCGCGAGGTGTCCATGAACCGGTTCAAAAAAAATGAACCGGTTCGCGAGGTGTCCATGAACCGGTTCAAAAAAAAATGAACCGGTTCAAAAAAAATGAACCGGTTCGCGAGGTGTCCATGAACCGGTTCAAAAAAAAATGAACCGGTTCAAAAAAAATGAACCGGTTCAAAAAAAAATGAACCGGTTAAAAAAAAATGAACCGGTTCGCGAGGTGTCCATGAACCGGTTCTAAAAAAAAAATGAACCGGTTCAAAAAAAATGAACCGGTTCAAAAAAAATGAACCGGTTCACGAAGTGTCCATGAACCGGTTCAAAAAAAAAATGAACCGGTTCAAAAAAATGAACCGGTTCGCGAGGTGTCCATGAACCGGTTCAAAAAAAAATGAACCGGTTCAAAAAAAATGAACCGGTTCAAAAAAAATGAACCGGTTCGCGAGGTGTCCATGAACCGTTTCAAAAAAAATGAACCGGTTCACGAAGTGTCCATGAACCGGTTCAAAAAAAAAATGAACCGGTTCAAAAAAATGAACCGGTTCGCGAGGTGTCCATGAACCGGTTCAAAAAAAAATGAACCGGTTCAAAAAAAATGAACCGGTTCAAAAAAAATGAACCGGTTCGCGAGGTGTCCATGAACCGGTTCAAAAAAAAATGAACCGGTTCAAAAAAAATTAACCGGTTCAAAAAAAATGAACCGGTTCGCGAGGTGTCCATGAACCGGTTCAAAAAGAAATGAACCGGTTCAAAAAAAATGAACCGGTTCAAAAAAAATGAACCGGTTCGCGAGGTGTCCATGAACCGGTTCTAAAAAAATGAACCGGTTCAAAAAAAATGAACCGGTTAAAAAAAATGAACCGGTTCGCGAGGTGTCCATGAACCGGTTCAAAAAGAAATGAACCGGTTCAAAAAAAATGAACCGGTTCAAAAAAAATGAACCGGTTCGCGAGGTGTCCATGAACCGGTTCTAATAAAATGAACCGGTTCAAAAAAAATGAACCGGTTAAAAAAAATGAACCGGTTCGCGAAGTGTCCATGAACCGGTTCAAAAAAAAATGAACCGGTTCAAAAAAAATGAACCGGTTAAAAAAAATGAACCGGTTCGCGAGGTGTCCATGAACCGGTTCTAAAAAAATGAACCGGATCACGAAGTGTCCATGAACCGGTTCAAAAAAAAAATGAACCGGTTCAAAAAAAATGAACCGGTTCGCGAGGTGTCCATGAACCGGTTCAAAAAAAAATGAACCGGTTCAAAAAAAATGAACCGGTTCAAAAAAAAATGAACCGGTTCACCAAATGAACCGGTTCACCAAAATGAACCGGTTCGCGAGGTGTCCATGAACCATGAACCGGTTCAAAAAAAATGAACCGGTTCAAAAAAAAATGAACCGGTTCAAAAAAAATGAACCGGTTCACGAAGTGTCCATGAACCGGTTCAAAAAAAAATGAACCGGTTCAAAAAAAATGAACCGGTTCAAAAAAAAAATGAACCGGTTCAAAAAAAATGAACCGGTTCGCGAGGTGTCCATGAACCGGTTCAAAAAAAATGAACCGGTTCACGAAGTGTCCATGAACCGGTTCAAAAAAAAAATGAACCGGTTCAAAAAAAATGAACCGGTTCAAAAAAAATGAACCGGTTCACGAAGTGTCCATGAACCGGTTCAAAAAAAAATGAACCGGTTCAAAAAAAATGAACCGGTTCAAAAAAAAATGAACCGGTTCGCGAGGTGTCCATGAACCGGTTCAAAAAAAATGAACCGGTTCACGAAGTGTCCATGAACCGGTTCAAAAAAAAAATGAACCGGTTCAAAAAAATGAACCGGTTCAAAAAAAATGAACCGGTTCGCGAGGTGTCCATGAACCGGTTCAAAAAAAATGAACCGGTTCAAAAAAAATGAACCGGTTCAAAAAAAATGAACCGGTTCGCGAGGTGTCCATGAACCGGTTCAAAAAAAATGAACCGGTTCACGAAGTGTCCATGAACCGGTTCAAAAAAAATTAACCGGTTCAAAAAAAATGAACCGGTTCGCGAGGTGTCCATGAACCGGTTCAAAAAGAAATGAACCGGTTCAAAAAAAATGAACCGGTTCAAAAAAAATGAACCGGTTCGCGAGGTGTCCATGAACCGGTTCAAAAAAATGAACCGGTTCACGAAGTGTCCATGAACCGGTTCAAAAAAAAAATGAACCGGTTCAAAAAAAATGAACCGGTTCAAAAAAAATGAACCGGTTCAAAAAAAATGAACCGGTTCAAAAAAAATGAACCGGTTCGCAAGGTGTCCATGAACCGGTTCTAAAAAAATGAACCGGTTCACGAAGTGTCCATGAACCGGTTCAAAAAAAAATGAACCGGTTCAAAAAAAATGAACCGGTTCAAAAAAAATGAACCGGTTCGCGAGGTGTCCATGAACCGGTTCTAAAAAAATGAACCGGTTCACGAAGTGTCCATGAACCGGTTCAAAAAAAAAATGAACCGGTTCAAAAAAAATGAACCGGTTCAAAAAAAATGAACCGGTTCAAAAAAAATGAACCGGTTCAAAAAAAATGAACCGGTTCGCGAGGTGTCCACGAACCGGTTCAAAAAAAATGAACCGGTTCGCGAGATGTCCATGAACAGGTTCAAAAAAAAATGAACCGGTTCACGAAGTGTCCATGAACCGGTTCAAAAAAAAATGAACCGGTTCAAAAAAAAATGAACCGGTTCACGAAGTGTCCATGAACCGGTTCAAAAAAAATGAACCGGTTCAAAAAACCGGTTAAAAAAAAATGAACCGGTTCGCGAGATGTCCATGAACAGGTTCAAAAAAAAATGAACCGGTTCACGAAGTGTCCATGAACCGGTTCAAAAAAAAATGAACCGGTTCAAAAAAAAATGAACCGGTTCACGAAGTGTCCATGAACCGGTTCAAAAAAAAATGAACCGGTTCAAAAAAAATGAACCGGTTAAAAAAAAATGAACCGGTTCGCGAGGTGTCCATGAACCGGTTCTAAAAAAATGAACCGGATCACGAAGTGTCCATGAACCGGTTCAAAAAAAAATGAACCGGTTCAAAAAAAAAATGAACCGGTTCAAAAAAAATGAACCGGTTCGCGAGGTGTCCATGAACCGGTTCAAAAAAAAATGAACCGGTTCAAAAAAAAATGAACCGGTTCACGAAGTGTCCATGAACCGGTTCAAAAAAAATGAACCGGTTCAAAAAACCGGTTAAAAAAAAATGAACCGGTTCGCGAGATGTCCATGAACAGGTTCAAAAAAAAATGAACCGGTTCACGAAGTGTCCATGAACCGGTTCAAAAAAAAATGAACCGGTTCAAAAAAAAATGAACCGGTTCACGAAGTGTCCATGAACCGGTTCAAAAAAAAATGAACCGGTTCAAAAAAAATGAACCGGTTAAAAAAAAATGAACCGGTTCGCGAGGTGTCCATGAACCGGTTCTAAAAAAATGAACCGGTTCACGAAGTGTCCATGAACCGGTTCAAAAAAAAATGAACCGGTTCAAAAAAAAAATGAACCGGTTCAAAAAAAATGAACCGGTTCGCGAGGTGTCCATGAACCGGTTCAAAAAAAAATGAACCGGTTCAAAAAAAATGAACCGGTTCAAAAAAAAATGGACCGGTTCACCAAATGAACCGGTTCACCAAAATGAACCGGTTCACGAAGTGTCCATGAACCGGTTCAAAAAAAAATGAACCGGTTCAAAAAAAAATGAACCGGTTCACGAAGTGTCCATGAACCGGTTCAAAAAAAAATGAACCGGTTCGCGAGGTGTCCATGAACCGGTTCCGGATCTATAGGGATACGTCCAAACTGAATATAAATTAGATTTTTGAATTCGACACGTTTTCAGCTTCAAAATAAATATGCATATGACTAAATTTAAACTGACTACTTTAAATGTCAGTTTTAAATTCAAGAAAATTTGTTTTCAGCAGTAATTTTTGAAGAAAAGGTCAGATCAGAATATTGTCAACTACAAAAATGAAAAACTAGATATGATTCAAACAGTGGTTAAAACAAAATAATCGAGCGGATAATGTTTCAAAAATGAAATTCAAAATTTCGAAAGATCAATTATTAAAGATCGAGAAGGGCGTTTTTTGTTAAAACTATTATACAAGAAATGAGAATGTGCACACCTAGCAATGTTGTCTGGCTCATAAAGGTCACTTTAAATTAGAAACAAAGAGAGAGAGTGAGAGCTAGAGAAAAAATGAAACATTGGTTCCAAGTGTCCGTAACTTGTCCATTATCGGTCCAAGCTGGATGAAAAATACATTTTCAAAATTGACACGCTTCCAGCTTCAAAATGAGTATAAACATGACTAAATTTTAATTGAGTGTTTTCTGAGATTCGGACCGATTCTGGTGTAGAGAATTTTTAAAGGTTTCTGCAATTCTGAAGGATGGGAAAAGTATCGGTTCAAAAAAAAAATGAACCGGTTCACGAGGTGTCCACGAACCGGTTGAAAAAAAAATGAACCGGTTCACGAGGTGTCCATGAATCGGTTCAAAAAAAATGAACCGGTTCACGAGGTGTCCATGAACCGGTTCAAAAAAAATGAACCGGTCCATTGTTTTTGAACCGGTTCATGGCCACCTCGTGAACCGGTTCATTTTTTTTTGAACCGGTTCATTTTTTTTTGAACCGGTTCATGGACACTTCGTGAACCGGTTCATTTTTTTTGAACCGGTTCATTTTTTTTGAACCGGTTCATGGACACTTCGTGAACCGGTTCATTTTTTTTTGAACCGGTTCATTTTTTTTTGAACCGGTTCATGGACACTTCGCGAACCGGTTCATTTTTTTTTGAACCTGTTCATGGACACCTCGTGAACCGGTTCATTTTTTTTTCAACCGGTTCGTGGACACCTCGTGAACCGGTTCATTTTTTTTGAACCGATTCATGGACACCTCGTGAACCGGTTCATTTTTTTTTGAACCGGTTCATGGACACCTCGTGAACCGGTTCATTTTTTTTTCAACCGGTTCGTGGACACCACGTGAACCGGTTCATTTTTTTGAACCAGTTCATGGCCACCTCGTGAACCGGTTCATTTTTTTTTGAACCGGTTGATGGCCACCTCGTGAACCGGTTCATTTTTTTTGAACCAGTTCATGGCCACCTCGTGAACCGGTTCATTTTTTTTGAACCGGTTCATGGACACCTCGTGAACCGGTTCATTTTTTTTTTGAACCGGTTCATGGCCACCTCGTGAACCGGTTCATTTTTTTTTCAACCGGTTCATTTTTTTGAACCGGTTCAGGGACCCCTCGCGAACCGGTTCATTTTTTTTTGAACCGGTTCATGGACACCTCGCGAACCGGTTCATTTTTTTTGAACCGGTTCATGGCCACCTCGTGAACCGGTTCATTTTTTTTTGAACCGGTTCATGGACACCTCGTGAAGCGGTTCATTTTTTTTTTGAACCGGTTCATGGCCACCTCGTGAACCGGTTCATTTTTTTTTGAACCGGTTCATGGGCACGTATCTCATTGAAAGTGACCTTCAAGCGACAAACAACATTGCTTGGTGTGCCTCCTCCTCCTAGTTGAAAATCGCGTAATCTTTGAATAGAAAGCAGACAACAAAAAACAGAGCGCATAGCCTCCTCATTCACTCATTCATACTCCTCACATAGGTCTACTTTTCATCGGCAATATGTCTACTTTTCATCGGCAAGTGAAAGTAGACTTATTTCAGTATGCTTTTCTTCTGACGTCGTGTGACTAAATGTCTCCAAATTTTGATTTTTTTCTGAAAATGTAAGTTTTTCCCTATTTTTCAACAATGTTCGTCTGAGGAAAGGTTTATTGTGATATTTGCGATTTGAATGCTTTTGACGTTGAAACTAGCGTAAGTTGAATAGTGTTGCTGACTATTTAGTAGAATAAGTCTTCCAAAATTTCGCCTCATTCCATTCTCACACCTCCACAGTAAAGCCAGTGGAATGGTAAGCGACTAGAGTTATTTCTGGACAACTTTGCTTTTTAGGTGAATAGAAATCGAGCGGGAAAAAGACCAAATGGGTGTATACCTGTATTGTGAGAAGCCCCAATACAGTAATGAATGGTCGATAACTTCAGATCGCAAGTTTATAGTCGTCATTCCCACTGGAAAAAAGTTCGACTTGGTAATTTAGATTTAGAATTGTTTTCTGCTTCAACACCTCCTATTTCAGACTCAAGTATCGAAGGTGTTCTCCACCTGGCACATATGTATGATGGACCAAGTGTTCTGAAGACGTGTGAGAAATTCTTGATTCTGAAATCAACGATGACAGATGGAAAGAAATTCGAACTTTCAAAAAAATACAGCATGAAGAAACTAGCGGTAAGCTTGACTTGCACAAATTCCTTAACAAAACAGGTTTTTTTTCAGGAAAAGTGTATCTCTGGAATGAAAGTTAACAAGATCGATGCTGCTCTCAAGGACAAGGAAGTTAGCTTAGCGATTTCGATAAAACTCGCTGAACAGATGGTTGTCCTGTATAAGAGAGATGTCAAATGAACCCGGATCGACCTAGTATTTGTTATGATCTGTGCAGTTCCTTGATTTTTTAAATCGTTCTTTTCTGTTCTTATGTCTTCTTGAAACTGTTTTCGTTCATAAAGCAATTATTTTCAGACTGTCTACCGACTTTAGATTTTTTGAAAATTGAATATTTTTCGAGTTGGTCAGTTCAGGTTTGATTTTTCCGGGGACGCAGATTTTCTTGCAGTTTACACCCCAGCCACCAATCTTCTAACATTCATAAGTTTGCTCAAAAAGGGTGCAAAAAAGACCATATTTATTGCAGTATTATAAACAAAAAACAAAGAATGTGTAGTACTGTTTATTTTTTATTGGTTATCAATCTCGCATCGAATTAAATGTTTTCTGAGAGAGTTTCTGCGCCACCGTACCACTCGTGATCCAGTTTGGGTCTACATCCAGTTCCTCCCTAGTGTTCAAGTGGTCGGGACATTCATCCTAAAGTTTTTTGATTATTAAGATCTCCCTTGTTTTCGATGGTACCATCAAAGTCCTCAAGTTGTACTCAGCAGACAGTTGCAGTCGCTTCTTCCAAGGAAATTCCGACTGGTAGAATAGATACTTTTCACATCCTTCAGAATTGCAGAAACCTTTAAAACCTCATTCTCAACACCAGAATCCGTCCGAATCTCAGAAAACACTCAATTAAAATTTAGTCATGTTTGTACTCATTTTGAAGCTGGAAGCGTGTCAAATCTAAAAAAATTATTTTTATACAAGTGGAACGTAAAATGTACAAGTTACGGGCACTTTAAATCTGTGCTCTATTTTTCTCTACCTCTCTCTCTCTCTCTCTCTCTTTCTCTCTCTTTCTAATTAAAAGTGACCTTTAAAAGACAGACAACATTGCTAGGTGTGCCTCCTCCTACTAATTGAAAATTGTGAAAGCTTCGAAGAAGAAGCAGACGACGAGAGAAAGCGCAAATTCGAGTATAGTCTCCTCACTCATTCATTCATACTCCTCCCAAAGGGCGACGTCTGTGTTTGTCAGCCCCCCCCCCCTACTATTGATTTTTCTGGAAATAAGGTGAGTTCATCATCTAACATGGTTCGGCTAGTAAAAAATAAGCATTTCAGAATGCCTATCGACTACTGTACAACATTCTCGTCAATATCGTCTCAGGTTTCCCAGAATACTGGCTAGATTTCTACCTGGCTTACTGTAATCCAAATACTATCATCACGGACCGCGCGAATTTGGTTACTGTAGTCGATCAGCTCGAAAATGTTGTCTCCGTTCAATTTGACGGCATTTTGGATGTTCCCGATGACGTCATGGCTACAGTATTCTAAAAGTTGCCGAATGCGAGTTTCGGATTTGTGGGCGGAGCCATAAGGAATACTGTGAATTTGGAGAAACATCAAGGACTGGCCAAGCTGAGCCTACAGTATCTATGTAGACGAGCGGTGCCATCGGAACAGCTTACTGTAGTCGAAATGGAATAGAGGTGGGTGGAAGGTTGCTGAAGGCTAGGTGACGGCATCTGCAGATCCAAAGTTTGAGGGTTCTGTAGCCTGTCACAGGATTACTGTAGGTACCTGTAGATCCAACTGTCAGGTAACTGTAGTTTTTATGCAAGTAGTTGGTATGGGTTACTGTAGGAAAACTGAGATACCATAAAATGGGGGACAAACTGAAAAAGTATAAGTTAGATACACAGGTAAAGTACAGTGATCCAACGTAACCTACCGTAACCCAAATCTTAGATCTGCAGCTTGCTACAGTAATCTAAACCCAATTTCAATAATTTAACCTTTAGATTTACAAATACCATAACCTACAGTAACTTTTTCTCAAAAAAGTGGTTAGATGGCAGTTATCTAAATCCTACTGAAACTCTCCCTATATCATCCAAAAACAATTTTGTTTTTCAGATTCCCTGCCTGTCAACGTCCACTTAGTCTACCTCTCCTATAAGTTTTACAAAGCTCTAGATACAAAAATTTTTGTTTTTCTCAATTTCCTTCTTGTTCTCTTTGAATAAAATCCAATTTTGCTAATAGATATATTCTATACTTCCAATAAAATTGTGTCGTAGCTGTTTGAGTTTTTTCTCATTTCTTTTTTTTTCAGAATCTATTGGAATCTCAAATTCCATTAGAATTTCTGATCCCACCAGAATCTCAGAATCCTTTCGAATTCTTCAGAGTTTTTCTCTTCAGAATCCGAAATCTTAAAATCTAAAAATCTCTCAATTTCAGAATTTCGGAAGGCAGAATTTCAGAATCTAAAGTTTTATGTAATCTTTAGGTATTTTCAGCTATAATTGTCCATTTCCCCATTACCGTTTCACCAGAATCGTATTTTTTCGAGGTTCCCAGAATCCGTCAAAACTTAGTCATGTTTATACTCATTTTGAAGCTGAAAACGTATCAAATCTGGAATTCTGTTTTATATACAAGTTGAACGTAAAATGGACAAGTTACGGACACTTGAAACCGATGCTCTATTTCTCTTTCTCCCTCTCTCGGCCTCTCTTTCTTTCAAATTGAAAGTGAAATTTAGGAGCCAAACCACATCGGCAGGTGTGCCTCCTACTACTAGTTGAGAAGTACGAAATCTTTGAAGAGGAAGCAGACAACTAAAGAAAGGCAAAGCGAAAATTAGAATTTAGCCTCCTCATTCATTCTACTCCCAAAGGGCGATGTCTGTGTTTGTCAGCCCACCCTCCTCCAAATATTGATTTTTCTGAAAAAGTGAGTTTTTCATCTAATTCGTTTGGCAAGTAAGAAATTCTTGAATTTTCAGAATCCAGTTCACCAAGAAATCTAAACTTCTTCTGACCTTTAATTCTCTCGAAATCGGAGACTTCGGCATCAAGGCAAACAATACCGAATATCTTATGGAAAGAGTTCGTTACGATTTGGAAGACGGAGAACTCAAGACACAAATGGACAATGGTCAAAAGAGAGGGTTCGGAAGCAATACGGAAACGGAGTCGGAGATTATCAATTATGACCACACGTTCATTCTGAAATATGCTCAGAAGTACATGTGGGAGAAGGTTTTGGGAAGGAGATCTTTGATTTTGGAGAACAAACTGAAAATCACTACTGAAGAGTTTCAACTGATTCCGGAAGACTTGAAAATGGAAGTGAAGCATATCGACTTTGTGATGAAATTCAAAAAAAAAATGCGATCGAGTCAAAGAACTGAGACAATACATCAGGTGGTGGCATTCGCAAAAGTGTAGAGAAGCTCTAAACGGGAAATTGGGACTCACTATACGTTTGGGTGTCGGCAATATAGGGACCATTAAAATCTATGCTCTATTTATCTCTACCTCTCTCTCTCTATCTCTCTCATCGAAATTGACCTTTAGGAGCCAGACAACATTGGCAGGTGTGCCTCCTCGTACTAGTTGAGAATTGCGAAATTGTTGAAGAGGAAGCAGAGAAAAAGAGACAGAGAAGAAATTTGAATATAGCCCTCTCACTCATTTCTTTCCGCAAGGGCGATGTCTGTGTTTGTCAGCCCCAAAACTTGATTTTCCTGGGAAAGTGAGTTTTTCATCTAGTTTTTTCCGGAAAGTAAAAAAAAATTTCAGAATGTTTTCACTTTGACGTCGTGCGTCTAGATGTCTCCATACCTGTGATTTTTTTCAAAAATGTGAGTTTTTTTTTGAAATTCCTATTTTTGGAACAAGGAATCAGTTTTCTTCGCCATTTTTTATGGGAAAAATCAGACTTCATATATTTTTAAATAACCAATTTTTCCAATTTTTGGGAAAAATCTGGGAGATTGGCTGCAAAGCCGGAAGGATCAAATTCCGGCCGAGTAACACTCAAAACTTTTTAAATACAGCGGTTCAACCCTCAAGCTTTTCAAATTTTGCAATCCCTGATAAAATCTGTAATTTTAACTTTATTTCTAATCTACTTCAGATTTTTCAACATTGACCAAATGCCCATTGAGCTTGACGCCAAGACAATCACCCTCCTCGAAAGCTATCTTGCTATCAAGCCGACTTTGGAAGTCAAGGATTGTGCTGCTCTCTGTGACTGGAGTTCCAATAGAGACGGTAAGAATATCTTTTTTAGATTTCGAAAATTTTTTTGAAGATCTAAAAACTCTTTATAGATCACACACTTTCTGAGACGTCAAGCTGTCGCGAGCCGCGGGCGTCCAACGGTAGCTGGGATTCATGGAATGAGGCGGGGAGCTGAGCAAGAGATGGTGAATGCTTCGAAAAAGGCGAGAATTGAGCAGGAGGAGGTTTTGAAATCGGTGAGTTACTGTAGTTATATTTTGCTTGAGACCCCTGGAGCGGGTGCAGTAGACATAATAAGAAATACAGTATATCTGGGGCTACAGTACCGGCAAAAAGGTTGTCAACTTTGCTCGTTTTCGGTGCAACATGGTCAACTTTAAGTGTCTGAAAAATAGGTTTCCCGATGTTTTTTTTTTAATTTTTTGGGTATAGAGATCAACTCTAGCACTTCTTTTTCTCAATTGACAACTTTTTCTCGTATCCATTTTTAAGAGAATTAGATATCGTGAAAGATTACAACCCAAAATGTCTTCCAAGTTTAGTGTTGATTTCAAGAAAAGTGAGACAGATTTTTTCAACACGATCCAGCTATTAAAAAAGTGGTTAGGAGAAAAGGTTGTCGATTGTAAATATGGCGTTCTAGAGTCGATCTCTGTATCCACGAAATTTTGAGAAAATTGAGCAACAGGAAACCTATTTTTCAGACCCTCAAAGTTTACTATTTTGCACTGAAAATGAGTAAAGTTGACTACCTTATACAGTATATAAGCTGTACTGTGATTGGAAGAATCGCTAGAATTATAAAAATAATGAAAAATTCAGGAGGAGAAAGAGGAACAACCAACTCTAGAGGAGCTCAAGGAACAACAAGATCAACTCTTTGCGAAAGTGCTGGAAGTTGCTGACAAAATCGGCGAAAAGATTTTTTCCTCATTTTTCTGCGTTCTAGCGATTATTGATGGTGTTTTTTTTTCATCCCGATTCCTATTTGCCTATTCTTATTTATTCCTTGCTTGTTCTTTTTTCCCCTATGAATCTGATGACCTACTGTATTCCGTGTTCTGATATTCTGATTACTTACAGTATTTTAGAGTAGACCCTTATCCCAATCCCATTAATCCTTTAGTATGCACTATAACACATGACACCTGGCACCATCAATAAAGAAAATAAAGATCGAAAATGTGGAAAAAGTGTTTACGAACTGTGTAAAATTTGACATTTACTCACTTATTCAAATGAAATGACAGATGCGGTTTTATTGCGAAATGAAGAGGAAAAATGAGGGAAAATAGAATTGTTTTCTGAAGTACCGAACTTCTTTTTCAAGGTCATTGAAGTTATGGGAATGGGAAAGTGAGAAATCAAGAAATATTTGAATAACCGAAAGTCTTGGAGCCACAGATCGTTGTAGTTCATGATTTCTTCAATTTCAAAAAATTGTGTGTGAAAAAGACCAAAAGGCTTTCCGATCTTTTGATGCGTTCCAGAATACAATGCATCTCCGGAATTTTTCGTTTCTGTTTCAAATTGTTCAGTTCCTTTAGAATCTCTACAGGGTCTTTCAGATGTTTCCAGGTTTTTTTTCAGTATTTTCAAGCGTCCCTTCATTCCTAGAGAAAAACAGTGATCCCTCATTTGTGTGTGTAAGTTTTTGAGATTCCCAGAATTCGTCGAAAGTTAATCATGTTTACACTCATTTTGAAGCTGAAAACGTGCCAATTTGAAATCTGAAGTTTTTGTTCAAGTTCAAGTAAAAGTCAACAAGTTACGGATACTTGAAACCTATGCTCTATTTTTCTCTATTTCTCTCTCTCTCTCTCTCATCGAAATTGACCTTTAGGAGCCAGACAACATTGGCAGGTGTGCCTCCTCTCACTAGTTGAGAATTGCGAAATTGTTGAAGAGGAAGCAGAGAAAAAGAGACAAAGAAGAAATTTGAATATATCCCTCTCATTCATTTCTCTCCGCAAAGGGTGACGTCTCTGTTTGTCACCCCCAAAAATTGATTTTCCTGAAAAAGTGAGTTTTTCAGCAAATTTTTTTTTGAGAAATAAAAAAAGAGTTATTTCAGAATGCTTTCACTTTGACGTCGCGTGTCTAGATGTCTTCAAATCTGTGATTTTTCGAAAATGTGAGTTTTTGTTTCGAAATGTTAGTTTTTGGAACGAAAAATCACTTTTCTTCAACATTTTGTTAATGGGAACCATCAAACTTCTAGTTTTTTCCAAATTGAAAAATGAATAAACACCAATTTTTCAAATTTTTCCGAAAAAACCTTGAAGAACGGCTGCGAAACCGGATAATTCAAATTCCAGCCTAATACTCAACCCTCAACCTACAAAACTTTTCCAATCGCTGATAAATATCTGCAATTTTTACTTTTGAATCTCTGGAATCTTATCTACTTTAGATTTGTCTACACTCACCAAATGCCCATTGAGCTTGACGCCAAGACAATCGCCTTCCTTGAGAGTTGTTTTGCTATCAAGCCGACTTTTGGAAATCAAGGATTGTGCTGCTCTCCGTGACTTGACTAGAGTTCCATTGGAGACGGTAGGAATATTGAAAAAGATTTTGAAAATCTAAAAACATTTTTTTAGATTGCACGCTGGTTTCTGAGACGTCAAGTTGTCGAGAGCCAAGGACGTCCAACGGTAGCTGGGATTCATGGAACGCAGGATGAGTCTGTGGACACCTTCTCGTCGGGAATGGCCTTCAGACACGGACAATTCGGCTCGTACGTATACAATTTTGACAAGGAGACCTACGTCGCTTGCTATGGTGAGGAAAAAAATCAAAAATAGCTTGAAAAAATGTCCTAAAATGATCTAAAACCCGCCTAAATTGGCCTAGAGTAGCCCAAAAACGGCCTAAACTTGTCCAAAACGAATGAAAACGGTATTTTTTCTGCCTGGAATTCATTTTAGACTTGTTTTGGCTCCACTCTACGCTAGTTTAGATCATTTCTAGGCCAGAATAAAGACTCAGCCTATCAAAAACAGCTAAAATTAGTCTTTTGAGAGTCTAGGCCCGAGATCTGATTGAACATGTAAAAATGCATCTAGATTTTGCACCGTTTTTGGTCAAAAATACCTCAAAATGAGTGGGAAAGTGTAAGAATGATCAATTTATCGGTCATTTTGAGGTATTTTTCACCAGAATTAGTTCAAAATTGGCGATTTTCGCACTTTTTGGCCTAAAATAATGCACCCAAAAGACCAAATCCAAGTCTAAACACCTCCAATCTTTTCCAGGCCGGAATCTCGCTTGGCGAACACCTCTCCGTCGTCAAGTTCTATTTCTCTCAGGCTCAAAACTACTGGAACATGTTCCAACAAACAATCTACCGGGTCTATCATCACTACAAAGCTCGTGCCACCGGAATTTGATTTTTTAAATTTTTGTCTTTAATTTTTGAATTTCCCGTCATGTTTTACCCCCGAAATTGCATAATCTTCCATTCATTTTTTCGGTTGTGTGATATGTCTACTACTTATTGCTGCATGATTTATTTTATGAAAAGTATCTATTTCTCAAAAAATCACAACTCGAGAAAAATCAAATGAGAGATATGAGAGATAAATAAGATAAAGAGATAAATGAGAGATACATGAAATAACTGCAAGTTTTACTGTTACTACTGTAATCTCTAGGAATTATCCCCTACAATCGTCCATCACCCCATCATCATTTTACCGGAATTGTAATTTTTCGAGGTTCACAGAATCCGTCAAAACTTATTCATGTTTATACTCATTTTGAAGCTGAAAACGTGTCAAAACAGAATTTCAAGTTTCCGTTCAACGCTAACGTGAAGTCGGCAAGTTATGGACACTTGTAACATATGCTCTGTTCCTTTTTCAAATTGAAAACGTCCTTCAAGTGAGACAGACAAATAACATTGGCAGGTGTGCCTCCTCCAGCTAATTAAAAATTGCGAAATCGTTGAAGAGAAAGCAGACAGCAAACAACAAAAAAGAAACTTCAACACGGCTTTCTCATTCACTTCTCTCCGCAAGGGCGATGTCTGTGTTTGTCAGCCCCAAATTTTGATTTTTCTTAAAAAGTGAGTTTATCATCTGACACTTTTCGGAAAATGAGAAAGGAATTTTTCAGAATGCCTTCACTTTGACGTTGTGTGTCTAGATGTCTTCAAACCTGTGATTTTTTCAAAATTGTGAGTTTTTTTTTTGAAATTTCAATTTTTGGAACAAGAAATCACTTTTCTTTGATATTTTCTAATGGGAAGGATCAAACTTCTTATTTTTTCTGATTTGAAAAGTAAATAAAAACCGATATTTCACCGGAATATCTTTTAGGACTTCTTTCGCCGTTACCACAAATGTCGGTTCAAATGCAGCAGGAATGAAGCATGTGCTATCACTGTTCAAACTCGTAGCAAATGTCGATTCTGTAGACTTCAAAAATGCTTCAATCATTCAAATTCACATAGAGACTTGCGCATTCACAAAAGACTAAATTGACGTCTTCATGGAGGAACCAGTGGTGAGACTTTTTCAAAGTCTATGCTTATAACAATGTGTATTCCAGATGTTCTTCAACTTGCCGACGAACAACCAACCATGGCAGTTCTTCCTCAAATGGACATTGAGATCCAACAAATCTTCGATGTCCAACCAACTCTCGCTATGCTCAAAACAACCGTATTCAAAATCTACTTCCTCCATATTGCCCGAGTTTTGTTCTCTCCAGGACTGCTGCTTCAAAATGGGGGATTCGTAAAAATCGAAATTTGAATTCCCTTCCTCAGAGAGCAATTGGGAACAGAAATGGTACACTTTTCGGAGACAATCAGGGATTCAAACCTTACTGATGATAACGTAGCATTTTGTATTGTGCTGGTATTTCTCAATTCTCTAAATAAGAGCCAAATAAACTATTTCTTTTTTAACATATTTTTTAACGTTTCCGTCAAATTTTAGAATCTCAGAAGCCATCAGAATTTCTTCGGAATTGTGATTTTCTGAGATTTTTAGAATTGGTTGAAACTTAATCATGTTTATACTCATTTTAAAGCTGAGAACTGTCCAAATTAAATTTTTTAGTTTTTGTTCTTTTTTATCTTAAATGCAACAAATTACGGATCCTTGAAACCTATGCTCTGTTCTTTTCTCACATCGGAAAAGTCCTTCAAGTGAGACAGACAAACACTAACAGCTGTGCCTCCTCCAACTAGTTGAGAATTGCGAAATCTTCGAAGAGAGCGAGCGCAGACAACGAGAGACAAAGCGCACATGTGAACATAGCCTCCTCATTCATTCATACTCCTCCCAAAGGGCGACGTCTGTGTTTGTCACCCACCCTTCCCCTCTCTAAATATTTATTTTTCTGAGAATAAAGTGAGTTTATCAGCTAATATTTTCGGAAAGTAAAATAAAGGATTTTTCAGAATGCTTTCATTTTGACGTCGTGTGTCTAGATGTCTTCAAACCTGTGATTTTTCAAAAATGTGAGTTTTTATTTTGAAATTTCAATTTTATTCGACATTTTTGTAAGGGGAAAAATCATTCTTCTCATTTTTTCCAATTTGAAAAATAAGAATAAAAAACCAATATTTCAAATTGTTCCGAAAAAGCCTCAGTACCGGTTTTATCGATTTCCAGAAGTTCTATGTTTCGAAAGAAGTTCTACGTTTCGAAATCGAAAATGGGATTCTGAAAAGTTCGAAAGAAAAATTGATTAAAAAAAAGCCTAAAAATCTCAAAAAAAATAGACAAAAATAAGCCAAAAAATGAGCCAAAATCCGAAATTTTTCAAATTTTCAAAAAGTTCAAATTCTATATCCAGACCAATTTTATACCCAAAATTGTTTAAAATGGTTTAGAAACCTTTCAAAACTTGATAAAAACAAAAAAACTTCGATTTTCGAAAAAAAAAATTTTTATTTCCGATTTTTGACCATAAAAATGCTCATTTTTTACCTAAAACCCCCAAAAATAGAACGTTTTAACCCAAAATTTTCATAGAATTCAAAAAAATCTTTCAAATTTGCTCATTTTCAGCTTTTCGCCCACCATTCGGAGGTTTTCGAGCGCATAATGGGAAATGCCGGATTCAAAGAGGCCGGAGAGAAGGAGCTCAAGTTGGATGAGTGGACACCACAGGAGTTTCAATTGCTCTTGGAGACTATTATGGGAGAGCAGTGTGTTGATGGTGAGTTTTAAAGGGAGAGAGGGGGGGGGGGCGCGGAAATACATGAAAAATTAGCAAAAAAAGGTGGCATTTCGGGAAAAAATGACCCGAAAATTGAAAAATTTGAAACAAAAATTCAAATTTTTTTTTCGAAAAATTTATGAAAAAATAATAGAATTTTGGTTAGAAATGCTATGGTATCATTAGGATACTATATGTTGTCAAATTTGGGCATTCTGAAATAATTTATTCGACAAAAAAATTTCAAAAAAAATTTTTTTTGAAATTAACCAGAGGTACCATAATCCTACAGTAATCCAATCAAATCTCATATTTTTTAGACACCACCGTCGAAAAGATTCTCGGAATCTCCGACTTTCTCCTGTGCAAGGCTGCCATGAAACGATGCCAGAACTTCTTGGTCAGCTCATCGAAGAAGAGCTGGCTATGGAGTGCAAGTTCGACGACTTGAAGGTAAGATTTTTTGAAAAAAAAATGTTTTCAAACTTTTTTATGTGGCTTGAATTGAACTACTGAAGCCCTGCTTTTGGGTCTAATTTGGTCGTTCTGAGGTCAATTAGGTCGAAATTCGATGAAAAATTTCTCTTTAAAATTTTTTTTCCAAAAAATGGCCTATTTCTGCCTGAATATCTATATTATCTATTTTTCAGGCTTTCGCCATCTCAGAAGTGAAGACTGGGGACCAGCTCCGTGTCATCATTCCAAAGGACTTGACGACTTTGGACCAGCCAACGATGGCTTTGTTATTGAAGAAGTCGATCTCGATGATACCAGGAGGCAGATAAATTACTGCTAAATGTTCCCCATCTCGTTTCTGCTTTTGATTCCTTCTCTCATTTCCCTTCCTTTTTTCCAGCTTTTCTCCCATTTGTTCTTGCTATTTTTCCCCCAGTATTGAAAAATAAGAATAAAAAACCAATAACGAAACTATTATGTTTAACCAAAGAATGATCTACACAGTTCATCGAGTGACATATATCAGTTTCAAGAGCGCAAAATGCTCATTCCAAATCATGTTCTTTTCGCCCAATTCATGTGTGAAAAATCCTGATTAGTCCTAAATTTGTCATATTTTTTTGGAAGCCAAGCTTTCTTTAATTTTCAGGTAATGAACACCTTGCTATCTGGGAGGTCTGCTAAACAAGTGGTCAGAGAAATGGCTGACGGTGGATTCAGCATTCATTTGATCACAAAAAGTAAACTTCAAACTTCCAGGAGTTCTTCCACTCAACACATTTCAAAGTGTTGAGAAAGACATCAAATTTTCGAGCATCTTCTCCAATACAAAGCTACCAATGCCACACCAGAACATATGAAGAACATTGTCGACAATTTTGACATTAACCGATGGCTGGGCTCAAATTTGGTTCTAAAAAAACCCCGTGGTTCTAAAAAAACCCTATGGTTCTAAAAAAACCCCGTGGTTCTAAAAAAACCCCGTGGTTCTAAAAAAACCCCATGGTTCTAAAAAAACCCCGTGGTTCTAAAAAAACCCCATGGTTCTAAAAAAACCCTATGGTTCTAAAAAAACCCCATGGTTCTAAAAAAACCCCGTGGTTCTAAAAAAACCCCATGGTTCTAAAAAAACCCCGTGGTTCTAAAAAAACCCCGTGGTTCTAAAAAAACCCCGTGGTTCTAAAAAAACACCATGGTTCTAAAAAAACCCCGTGGTTCTAAAAAAACCCCATGGTTCTAAAAAAACCCCGTGGTTCTAAAAAAACCCCGTGGTTCTAAAAAAACCCCATGGTTCTAAAAAAACCCTATGGTTCTAAAAAAACCCCATGGTTCTAAAAAAACCCCGTGGTTCTAAAAAAACCCCATGGTTCTAAAAAAACCCCGTGGTTCTAAAAAAAACCCCATGGTTCTAAAAAAACCCCGTGGTTCTAAAAAAACCCCGTGGTTCTAAAAAAACCCCGTGGTTCTAAAAAAACCCCATGGTTCTAAAAAAACCCCGTGGTTCTAAAAAAACCCCATGGTTCTAAAAAAACCCCGTGGTTCTAAAAAAACCCCATGGTTCTAAAAAAACCCCATGGTTCTAAAAAAACCCCGTGGTTCTAAAAAAACCCCGTGGTTCTAAAAAAACCCCGTGGTTCTAAAAAAACCCCGTGGTTCTAAAAAAACCCCATGGTTCTAAAAAAACCCCGTGGTTCTAAAAAAACCCCGTGGTTCTAAAAAAACCCCGTGGTTCTAAAAAAACCCCGTGGTTCTAAAAAAACCCCATGGTTCTAAAAAAACCCCGTGGTTCTAAAAAAAACCCATGGTTCTACAAAAACCCCGTGGTTCTAAAAAAACCCCGTGGTTCTAAAAAAACCCCATGGTTCTAAAAAAAACCCCGTGGTTCTAAAAAAACCCCGTGGTTCTAAAAAAACCCCATGGTTCTAAAAAAACCCCGTGGTTCTAAAAAAAACCCCGTGGTTCTAAAAAAACCCTATGGTTCTAAAAAAACCCCGTGGTTCTAAAAAAACCCCGTGGTTCTAAAAAAACCCCATGGTTCTAAAAAAACCCCGTGGTTCTAAAAAAACCCCATGGTTCTAAAAAAACCCTATGGTTCTAAAAAAACCCCATGGTTCTAAAAAAACCCCGTGGTTCTAAAAAAACCCCATGGTTCTAAAAAAACCCCGTGGTTCTAAAAAAACCCCGTGGTTCTAAAAAAACCCCGTGGTTCTAAAAAAACCCCATGGTTCTAAAAAAACCCCGTGGTTCTAAAAAAACCCCATGGTTCTAAAAAAACCCCGTGGTTCTAAAAAAACCCCGTGGTTCTAAAAAAACCCCATGGTTCTAAAAAAACCCTATGGTTCTAAAAAAACCCCATGGTTCTAAAAAAACCCCGTGGTTCTAAAAAAACCCCATGGTTCTAAAAAAACCCCGTGGTTCTAAAAAAAACCCCATGGTTCTAAAAAAACCCCGTGGTTCTAAAAAAACCCCGTGGTTCTAAAAAAACCCCGTGGTTCTAAAAAAACCCCATGGTTCTAAAAAAACCCCGTGGTTCTAAAAAAACCCCATGGTTCTAAAAAAACCCCGTGGTTCTAAAAAAACCCCATGGTTCTAAAAAAACCCCATGGTTCTAAAAAAACCCCGTGGTTCTAAAAAAACCCCGTGGTTCTAAAAAAACCCCGTGGTTCTAAAAAAACCCCGTGGTTCTAAAAAAACCCCATGGTTCTAAAAAAACCCCGTGGTTCTAAAAAAACCCCGTGGTTCTAAAAAAACCCCGTGGTTCTAAAAAAACCCCGTGGTTCTAAAAAAACCCCATGGTTCTAAAAAAACCCCGTGGTTCTAAAAAAAACCCATGGTTCTACAAAAACCCCGTGGTTCTAAAAAAACCCCGTGGTTCTAAAAAAACCCCATGGTTCTAAAAAAAACCCCGTGGTTCTAAAAAAACCCCGTGGTTCTAAAAAAACCCCATGGTTCTAAAAAAACCCCGTGGTTCTAAAAAAAACCCCTTGGTTCTAAAAAACCCCGTGGTTCTAAAAAAAACCCCATGGTTCTAAAAAAACCCCGTGGTTCTAAAAAAAACCCCATGGTTCTAAAAAAACCCCGTGGTTCTAAAAAAAACTCCTTGGTTCTAAAAAAACTCCTTGGTTCTAAAAAAAACCCATGGTTCTAAAAAAACCCCGTGGTTCTAAAAAAACCCCGTGGTTCTAAAAAAAACCCATGGTTCTAAAAAAACCCCGTGGTTCTAAAAAAAACTCATGGTTCTAAAAAAACCCCGTGGTTCTAAAAAAAACTCCTTGGTTCTAAAAAAAACCCATGGTTCTAAAAAAACCCCGTGGTTCTAAAAAAACCCCGTGGTTCTAAAAAAACCCCATGGTTCTAAAAAAACCCCGTGGTTCTAAAAAAACCCCATGGTTCTAAAAAAACCCCGTGGTTCTAAAAAAACCCCGTGGTTCTAAAAAAACCCCATGGTTCTAAAAAAACCCCGTGGTTCTAAAAAAACCCCGTGGTTCTAAAAAAACCCCATGGTTCTAAAAAAACCCCATGGTTCTAAAAAAACCCCGTGGTTCTAAAAAAACCCCGTGGTTCTAAAAAAAACCCATGGTTCTAAAAAAACCCCGTGGTTCTAAAAAAAACCCATGGTTCTAAAAAAACCCCGTGGTTCTAAAAAAAACCCATGGTTCTAAAAAAACCCCGTGGTTCTAAAAAAAACCCATGGTTCTAAAAAAACCCCGTGGTTCTAAAAAAAACCCCGTGGTTCTAAAAAAACCCCGTGGCTCAAAAAAAACCCCGTGATTCCCCACCGGACTGGGAAATTCAAGTCAAACTTTAACTATCAGAAACGAAAGAAACTTATGGACCACCCTAATAGTTGAGAATTGCGAAATCTTTGAAGAGGAAGCAGACAACGTAGACAAAGCGCAAATTGGAATGTAGCCTCCTAATTTATTTCTCTCCGCAAGGGCGATGTCTGTGTTTGTCAGCCCACATTTTTATTTTTCTGAAAAGGTGAGTTTTTCATCTAACATTTTTTGGAAAATTAAAAAATGAATTTTTCAGAATGTTTTCACTTTGACATCGTGTGTCTAGATGTCTTCAAACCTGTGATTTTTTTAAATGTAAGTTTTTTTTTTGAAATTTCAATTCTTGGAACAAAAAATCACTTTTCTTCGCCTTTTTTTAATGGGAAGAATCAAACACATCGAAAATGACGCCTTGAAAATTGTAACAACTTAAGAAATGTAACAATGTCGGAATGAGTTCAACGCGGAAGAAAAAAGCTCCAGCAATCGGATTCAACTTTGGAGTACTGTCCTGCGGTGGATGTAGGGTGAGATATCATATTCATTTTTCCCTATTACCGAAAAATTTTTAGGGCTTTTTCCGCCGTTACCACAAACGTCAGTTCAAATGCAACATGAATGAAGCATGTGTTATCACTGTTCAAACTCGTAGCAGATGTCGATTCTGTAGACTTCAAAAATGCGTCAATGTTGGAATGAAACGGAGTCCCCTCCGCGACCATGACTATATTACTAATAGAGATGGTAAATTTTCGAAAGACTAAATGCTACCGTTTTTTATCACGTTTTGTTTCAGACACTAGGAAACATCATTCAATTTCACATGGAAACGTGCGCATTCACAAGGGACAAAGTTGACGTCTTCATGGAGAAACCAGTGGTGAGACTTTTTTTGAAGTTGATTTTTATAACAATGTGTACTCCAGGTGTTCTTCAACTTTGCTCCTCAAATGGACATTGAGATCCAACAAATCTTCGATTTTCAAACAACGCTCAAAAATCCACACTCTGCTCAAAAAACCACACTCAAGATCTACTTGCTCCATACTGCCCAAGTTTTGTTTTCTCCAGGACTGCTGCTTCAAGATGGGCGATTCGTAAGCAGTTGGTAACGGAAATGGTACACTTTTCGGAGACAATCAGGGATTCAAACCTTACTGATGATGATATTGCATTTTATATTGTGCTGGTATTTCTCAAATCTCAAAATAAAGACCAGATAAACTATTTGTTTATTTTAATGTTTTATAACGTTTCCGTCCAATCTCAGAATCCATCAGAATCTCTTTCTCCTGAATGCTCTCTTTATTAGCTGAAAGTTTTACGGTATCTACTGTTATCTCTAGGAATTTTCTACTACAATTGTCTATTTCCTCATCACCGTATCACCAGAATTGTGATTTTTTGAAATTCCCAGAATTCGTCGAAACTTAGTCATGTTTATACTCATTTTGAAGCTGACAACGTGCCAAATCAAAATTTTGAGCTTTTATTTCTCTTCAACCTAGAGTCGGCTAATTACGGACCCTAGAAAACTATGCTCTGTTCTTTTTTCATATTGGAAACGTTTTTCAAGTGAGACAGACAAACAATTTCGATCGTTCTCTCGTGCTTTGTTGTGGGACATTGCGAAATCCTTGGAGAGGAAGCAACAAATAACATAGGGGAAACTTGAATATGGCTTCCTCATTCATTTCTCTCCGCAAAGGGCGACGTCTGTGTTTGTCACCCCCCCCCCCCTTCCAAATATTGATTTTTCTGAGAAAAAAGTGAGTTCATTTGTTAATATTTTTCGGAGAGAAAAAAAAGGATTTTTCAGAATGCTTTAACTTTGACGTCGTGAGTCTAGATGTCTTCAACCCGGTGATTTTTTCTGAAAATGTGAGTTTTTTTAATTCTTGGAACATAAAATCGCTTAACTTCGACATTTTTGCAATGGGATGAATCATGTTTCTCATTTTTTCAATTTCAAAAGGAAATAAAAACCAATATTTCAAAATTTTCCAAAAAATTTAACACTTTCAGAAATGTAGCAATGTCGGGATGAGCTCAGCGTGGAAGAAAAAATCAACTACATTTTCAGTAATATTTGTGAAGCTCCAGCGATCGGATACAACTTTGGAGTACTGTCCTGATAGTGAGTTATTCAAATAGGCCAGTCTATTTCAATTTTTTACTTTCAGGAGTTTTGAAGAATTCCATTGAGTTTTCTGATATTTTAAAAATACTTCTAAACACGGAAAGCAGGGGGAGATTAACAAAATTGAGCATTGACAGTGGCAACTTGGCATTAACCGATGGCAAGGTTCAAAGAGTAAGATGTACTAAAAAATAGCGTTATTATCTTCTTGAGTAATTTTCAGCTCCACGAACTCCTTCCAAACATTGAAAATTTGATACTTGAAGTTGGTACGATGTCTCCTAGAGAGTTCAAAAATCTCTGCAACTTGTATTCTGGACTAACAGCTCTCGAAACCAATGGATGCCGGCTCACAAGCTTACGAGGAATCTCGAATATGAGAAATCTACAAATCCTCGCTGTTCCGGGTATTTAAATTTCCAATAAAGATGACTTGATCGACATTTTTCAACTTCAAAAATTACGCGTCTTGAATATGGGTGTCTACGAAATGATTTCATTGCGTTTGTGCAATATCTCAATGCATTTTTGTTGTCGATTCTGAATAAACCTGTTAATTCAAAAAAATGTGTTGCGCAATTTTTGTAAAATGCTCCAGAAACCTGACTACACATTTGCAGAAATAAATTATTTTTATTCGAAAATCATTGTTTCTCAGATTTCGTGGTTTTAATGTTGAGGTTTCATAATCCAAGGTATTTTCGAATGCAAGCTGTAGTCAGAAGCGAAGGATTCTCAGAATTCCAAAATTTCAAAATTTAAGAATTTCAGAGTTCAGGACCCAGGATCCAAAATCTTAATAATTTTAGAATCTTAGAATCCTAGAAAATTTTCATTTGAATAACTATAGAATGATTGATTTTGCTTGATTTTTTATTGATTTTCCATTCTAGCATTTTCAAAATAAATTTTCTGAACTCCACACTGATTTCTGCGAAACTGTTTGCATGTCTGCAAACGCGCCCTATTGACACATAGGGTGGAAGGGGTGGTGTGTAGTGTGGGGAGAGTGAGAGACGCAGACACTGTTGCTTTGATCTCTTTTGATCTACCGCCGCGCCAATAGTCTATGTGTCCGTTTATTGGTGAAAAATCAATATACCCCCTCCCCCATTGTTCCTCATTTTCTATCAGTCTGGCATACCATTTTTACCTCTCTGTTTTTCCAATTATCTCTCCTTAGAAAATTCTATATTTTACCATTTTTACAGTTTCTGAGTGGTCTAGCTTTTGTTTTTTGTTTCTTCTAGTACTGAAATTCTGTAGTTTGTGACAATTTTCTCTTTTTTCAGATCTCTCAACCTCCTAACTTGCGTTAAAAAAAAGGCTCAACCACTCCAAGAAAGACCCCCGTTTGGTGAGCTTTTTTTCAAAGAAATTTCAATTTTTTATAATTTCGATTTCAATTTTCAAATTTCCAGGTTGCGGATCAATCGAGCAAGACGACGAGTTGAGCCACTGTTGGATTACATGGATCAAGGAAGGTACGGTATTTAAAACTTTTTTGAGCCCTCAAAAGTCAGAATCCGGTAAAATTTAGGATTATATTTCGGATTCTGAAGTTTTGGGAGATCACAAAATTTTCAAATGAAGATATGCTAAACTTTACCTTCTTTCAGGATCATCGCGTCGTCTCGGAAGTGGGATTCAAGAGGGAGCAAATGGTTCGATATGAATGGTTGCGATATGGATGGTTGCGAGATGGTCGGATTGTAGTGGCATCGAGAAGAAGGTCTCGATTGCGGAGAAGGATCCAAAGGTGCCCAGCTCTAGTGACGCCCTTCTAGGTATATTGCCTTCTGTTAGAATTAACAATAATGGGGAACCCATTTTGGGGAGTGGGGGGGGGGGGAAGTGTTATGGGGTTAGGAAGCGATTAGTGACTTCAGTTTCAACACTGATTCTAGGGGGACGTTCGGTGAGATGATACCTGCTGCTGGAGTATCATGAATTGCTAGTGATATGAGCGAAGTGCTTTATAATTGCTGAAGCCAGGGATGGCATTGTTTTCTATGAAATATTTTATTATTTCGTTTTAATTTTTTCTTGACACTTTCAAAGTTGCTGTCCCCACACGATCACAAGGATTGGAACAACAAAAAAATATGATAAAAAGATCACAAAAAAAGAAAAACTACAGAAGAAACCAGAAAGGGAAAGATTGGGTGGGCGGACAGGTCAACAGGAAAGCAATACAAAACTTACGGAAGAGTAAGAACCATCCAAGGTGACGGGCTGACAAGAGAAGATGTCAGGTTCCATCCGTGATGATGTGCTGGCAAGAGAAGATGTCAGGTTCCATCCGTGATGAAGTGCTGACGAATGAAGATTCAGGAACCATCCGAGATGATGTGCTGGCAAGAGAAGATGTCTGGTTCCATCCGTGATGAAGTTCTGACAAGAGAAGATGTCAGGTTCCATCCGTGATGAAGTGCTGACGAATGAAGATTCAGAAACCATCCGAGATGATGTGCTGGCAAGAGAAGATGTCAGGTTCCATCCGTGATGATGAGCTGACAAGAGAAGATGTCAGGTTCCATCCGTGATGAAGTGCTGACAAAGAGAGATTCAGGAACCATCCGAGATGATGTGCTGGCAAGAGAAGATGTCAGGTTCCATCCGTGATGAAGTGCTGACAAGAGAAGATGTCAGGTTCCATCCGTGATGAAGTGCTGACGAATGAAGATTCAGGAACCATCCGAGATGATGAGCTGGCAAGAGAAGATGTCAGGTTCCATCCGTGATGAAGTGCTGACGAATGAAGATTCAGGAACCATCCGTGATGAAGTGCTGACGAATGAAGATTCAGGAACCATCCTAGATGAAGTGCTGACGAATGAAGATTCAGGAACCATCCGAGATGATGAGCTGGCAAGAGAAGATGTCAGGTTCCATCCGTGATGAAGTGCTGACGAATGAAGATTCAGGAACCATCCGAGATGATGTGCTGGCAAGAGAAGATGTCAGGTTTCATCCGTGATGAAGTGCTGACGAATGAAGATTCAGGAACCATCCGAGATGATGAGCTGGCAAGAGAAGATGTCAGGTTCCATCCGTGATGAAGTGCTGACGAATGAAGATTCAGGAACCATCCGTGATGAAGTGCTGACGAATGAAGATTCAGGAACCATCCGTGATGAAGTGCTGACGAATGAAGATTCAGGAACCATCCTAGATGAAGTGCTGACGAATGAAGATTCAGGAACCATCCGAGATGATGTGCTGGCAAGAGAAGATGTCAGGTTCCATCCGTGATGAAGTGCTGACGAATGAAGATTCAGGAACCATCCGAGATGATGTGCTGGCAAGAGAAGATGTCAGGTTCCATCCGTGATGAAGTGCTGACGAATGAAGATTCAGGAACCATCCGAGATGATGTGCTGGCAAGAGAAGATGTCAGGTTCCATCCGTGATGAAGTGCTGACGAATGAAGATTCAGGAACCATCCGAGATGATGTGCTGGCAAATGAAGATGTCAGGTTCCATCCGTGATGAAGTGCTGACGAATGAAGATTCAGGAACCATCCGAGATGATGTGCTGGCAAATGAAGATGTCAGGTTCCATCCGTGATGAAGTGCTGACAAAGAGAGATTCAGGAACCATCCGAGGTGATGTGCTGGCAAGAGAAGATGTCAGGTTCCATCCGTGATGAAGTGCTGACAAAGAGAGATTCAGGAACCATCCGAGATGATGAGCTGGCAAGAGAAGATGTCAGGTTCCATCCGTGATGAAGTGCTGACGAATGAAGATTCAGGAACCATCCGAGATGATGTGCTGGCAAGAGAAGATGTCAGGTTCCATCCGTGATGAAGTGCTGACGAATGAAGATTCAGGAACCATCCGAGATGATGTGCTGGCAAGAGAAGATGTCAGGTTCCATCCGTGATGAAGTGCTGACGAATGAAGATTCAGGAACCATCCGAGATGATGTGCTGGCAAGAGAAGATGTCAGGTTCCATCCGTGATGAAGTGCTGACGAATGAAGATTCAGGAACCATCCGAGATGATGAGCTGGCAAGAGAAGATGTCAGGTTCCATCCGTGATGAAGTGCTGACGAATGAAGATTCAGGAACCATCCGAGATGATGTGCTGACAAGAGAAGATGTCAGGTTCCATCCGTGATGAAGTGCTGACGAATGAAGATTCAGGAACCATCCGAGATGATGTGCTGGCAAGAGAAGATGTCAGGTTCCATCCGTGATGAAGTGCTGACAAGAGAAGATGTCAGGTTCCATCCGTGATGAAGTGCTGACGAATGAAGATTCAGGAACCATCCGAGATGATGAACTGGCAAGAGAAGATGTCAGGTTCCATCCGTGATGAAGTGCTGACGAATGAAGATTCAGGAACCATCCGTGATGAAGTGCTGACGAATGAAGATTCAGGAACCATCCGTGATGAAGTGCTGACGAATGAAGATTCAGGAACCATCCTAGATGAAGTGCTGACGAATGAAGATTCAGGAACCATCCGAGATGATGAGCTGGCAAGAGAAGATGTCAGGTTCCATCCGTGATGAAGTGCTGACGAATGAAGATTCAGGAACCATCCGAGATGATGTGCTGGCAAGAGAAGATGTCAGGTTTCATCCGTGATGAAGTGCTGACGAATGAAGATTCAGGAACCATCCGAGATGATGAGCTGGCAAGAGAAGATGTCAGGTTCCATCCGTGATGAAGTGCTGACGAATGAAGATTCAGGAACCATCCGTGATGAAGTGCTGACGAATGAAGATTCAGGAACCATCCGTGATGAAGTGCTGACGAATGAAGATTCAGGAACCATCCTAGATGAAGTGCTGACGAATGAAGATTCAGGAACCATCCGAGATGATGTGCTGGCAAGAGAAGATGTCAGGTTCCATCCGTGATGAAGTGCTGACGAATGAAGATTCAGGAACCATCCGAGATGATGTGCTGGCAAGAGAAGATGTCAGGTTCCATCCGTGATGAAGTGCTGACGAATGAAGATTCAGGAACCATCCGAGATGATGTGCTGGCAAGAGAAGATGTCAGGTTCCATCCGTGATGAAGTGCTGACGAATGAAGATTCAGGAACCATCCGAGATGATGTGCTGGCAAGAGAAGATGTCAGGTTCCATCCGTGATGAAGTGCTGACGAATGAAGATTCAGGAACCATCCGAGATGATGTGCTGGCAAATGAAGATGTCAGGTTCCATCCGTGATGAAGTGCTGACGAATGAAGATTCAGGAACCATCCGAGATGATGTGCTGGCAAATGAAGATGTCAGGTTCCATCCGTGATGAAGTGCTGACAAAGAGAGATTCAGGAACCATCCGAGGTGATGTGCTGGCAAGAGAAGATGTCAGGTTCCATCCGTGATGAAGTGCTGACAAAGAGAGATTCAGGAACCATCCGAGATGATGAGCTGGCAAGAGAAGATGTCAGGTTCCATCCGTGATGAAGTGCTGACGAATGAAGATTCAGGAACCATCCGAGATGATGTGCTGACAAGAGAAGATGTCAGGTTCCATCCGTGATGAAGTGCTGACGAATGAAGATTCAGGAACCATCCGAGATGATGTGCTGGCAAGAGAAGATGTCAGGTTCCATCCGTGATGAAGTGCTGACAAGAGAAGATGTCAGGTTCCATCCGTGATGAAGTGCTGACGAATGAAGATTCAGGAACCATCCGAGATGATGTGCTGGCAAGAGAAGATGTCAGGTTCCATCCGTGATGAAGTGCTGACGAATGAAGATTCAGGAACCATCCGAGATGATGTGCTGACAAGAGAAGATGTCAGGTTCCATCCGTGATGAAGTGCTGACGAATGAAGATTCAGGAACCATCCGAGATGATGTGCTGGCAAGAGAAGATGTCAGGTTCCATCCGTGATGAAGTGCTGACGAATGAAGATTCAGGAACCATCCGAGATGATGTGCTGGCAAATGAAGATGTCAGGTTCCATCCGTGATGAAGTGCTGACAAAGAGAGATTCAGGAACCATCCGAGGTGATGTGCTGGCAAGAGAAGATGTCAGGTTCCATCCGTGATGAAGTGCTGACGAATGACGATTCAGGAACCATCCGAGATGATGTGCTGGCAAGAGAAGATGTCAGGTTCCATCCGTGATGAAGTGCTGACGAATGACGATTCAGGAACCATCCGAGATGATGTGCTGGCACGAGAAGATGTCAGGTTCCATCCGTGATGAAGTGCTGACGAATGAAGATTCAGGAACCATCCGAGATGATGTGCTGGCAAGAGAAGATGTCAGGTTCCATCCGTGATGAAGTGCTGACAAGAGAAGATGTCAGGTTCCATCCGTGATGAAGTGCTGACGAATGAAGATTCAGGAACCATCCGAGGTGATGTGCTGGCAAGAGAAGATGTCAGGTTCCATCCGTGATGAAGTGCTGACGAATGACGATTCAGGAACCATCCGAGATGATGTGTTGGCAAGAGAAGATGTCAGGTTCCATCCGTGATGAAGTGCTGACGAATGAAGATTCAGGAACCATCCGAGATGATGTGCTGGCAAATGAAGATGTCAGGTTCCATCCGTGATGAAGTGCTGACGAATGAAGATTCAGGAACCATCCGAGATGATGTGCTGGCAAGAGAAGATGTCAGGTTCCATCCGTGATGAAGTGCTGACGAATGAAGATTCAGGAACCATCCGAGATGATGTGCTGGCAAGAGAAGATGTCAGGTTCCATCCGTGATGAAGTGCTGACAAAGAGAGATTCAGGAACCATCCGAGATGATGTGCTGGCAAGAGAAGATGTCAGGTTCCATCCGTGATGAAGTGCTGACAAAGAGAGATTCAGGAACCATCCGAGGTGATGTGCTGGCAAGAGAAGATGTCAGGTTCCATCCGTGATGAAGTGCTGACGAATGAAGATTCAGGAACCATCCGAGATGATGTGCTGGCAAGAGAAGATGTCAGGTTCCATCCGTGATGAAGTGCTGACGAATGAAGATTCAGGAACCATCCGAGATGATGTGCTGGCAAGAGAAGATGTCAGGTTCCATCCGTGATGAAGTGCTGACGAATGAAGATTCAGGAACCATCCGAGATGATGTGCTGGCAAGAGAAGATGTCAGGTTCCATCCGTGATGAAGTGCTGACAAAGAGAGATTCAGGAACCATCCGAGATGATGTGCTGGCAAGAGAAGATGTCAGGTTCCATCCGTGATGAAGTGCTGACGAATGAAGATTCAGGAACCATCCGAGATGATGTGCTGGCAAGAGAAGATGTCAGGTTCCATCCGTGATGAAGTGCTGACGAATGAAGATTCAGGAACCATCCGAGATGATGTGCTGGCAAATGAAGATGTCAGGTTCCATCCGTGATGAAGTGCTGACGAATGACGATTCAGGAACCATCCGAGATGATGTGCTGGCAAATGAAGATGTCAGGTTCCATCCGTGATGAAGTGCTGACGAATGAAGACTCAGGAACCATCCGAGATGATGTGCTGACAAGAGAAGATGTCAGGTTCCATCCGTGATGAAGTGCTGACGAATGAAGACTCAGGAACCATCCGAGATGATGTGCTGACAAAAGAAGATGTCAGGTTCCATCCGTGATGAAGTGCTGACGAATGAAGACTCAGGAACCATCCGAGATGATGTGCTGGCAAGAGAAGATGTCAGGTTCCATCCGTGATGAAGTGCTGACAAAGAGAGATTCAGGAACCATCCGAGATGATGTGCTGGCAAGAGAAGATGTCAGGTTCCATCCGTGATGAAGTGCTGACGAATGAAGACTCAGGAACCATCCGAGATGATGTGCTGACAAAAGAAGATGTCAGGTTCCATCCGTGATGAAGTGCTGACGAATGAAGACTCAGGAACCATCCGAGATGATGTGCTGGCAAGAGAAGATGTCAGGTTCCATCCGTGATGAAGTGCTGACGAATGAAGACTCAAGAACCATCCGAGATGATGTGCTGGCAAGAGAAGATGTCAGGTTCCATCCGTGATGAAGTGCTGACGAATGAAGACTCAAGAACCATCCGAGATGATGTGCTGACAAAAGAAGATGTCAGGTTCCATCCGTGATGAAGTGCTGACAAAGAGAGATTCAGGAACCATCCGAGATGATGTGCTGGCAAGAGAAGATGTCAGGTTCCATCCGTGATGAAGTGCTGACGAATGAAGATTCAGGAACCATCCGAGATGATGTGCTGGCAAGAGAAGATGTCAGGTTCCATCCGTGATGAAGTGCTGACGAATGAAGATTCAGGAACCATCCGAGATGATGTGCTGACAAAAGAAGATGTCAGGTTCCATCCGTGATGAAGTGCTGACAAAGAGAGATTCAGGAACCATCCGAGATGATGTGCTGGCAAGAGAAGATGTCAGGTTCCATCCGTGATGAAGTGCTGACGAATGAAGATTCAGGAACCATCCGAGATGATGTGCTGGCAAGAGAAGATGTCAGGTTCCATCCGTGATGAAGTGCTGACGAATGAAGATTCAGGAACCATCCGAGATGATGTGCTGGCAAGAGAAGATGTCAGGTTCCATCCGTGATGAAGTGCTGACGAATGAAGACTCAAGAACCATCCGAGATGATGTGCTGGCAAGAGAAGATGTCAGGTTCCATCCGTGATGAAGTGCTGACGAATGAAGATTCAGGAACCATCCGAGATGATGTGCTGGCAAGAGAAGATGTCAGGTTCCATCCGTGATGAAGTGCTGACGAATGAAGACTCAAGAACCATCCGAGATGATGTGCTGGCAAGAGAAGATGTCAGGTTCCATCCGTGATGAAGTGCTGACGAATGAAGACTCAAGAACCATCCGAGATGATGTGCTGGCAAGAGAAGATGTCAGGTTCCATCCGTGATGAAGTGCTGACGAATGAAGATTCAGGAACCATCCGAGATGATGTGCTGGCAAGAGAAGATGTCAGGTTCCATCCGTGATGAAGTGCTGACGAATGAAGATTCAGGAACCATCCGAGATGATGTGCTGGCAAGAGAAGATGTCAGGTTCCATCCGTGATGAAGTGCTGACGAATGAAGACTCAAGAACCATCCGAGATGATGTGCTGGCAAGAGAAGATGTCAGGTTCCATCCGTGATGAAGTGCTGACGAATGAAGACTCAGGAACCATCCGAGATGATGTGCTGACAAGAGAAGATGTCAGGTTCCATCCGTGATGAAGTGCTGACGAATGAAGATTCAGGAACCATCCGAGATGATGTGCTGGCAAATGAAGATGTCAGGTTCCATCCGTGATGAAGTGCTGACGAATGAAGATTCAGGAACCATCCGAGAAGATGTGCTGGCAAGACAAGATGTCAGGTTCCATCCGTGATGAAGTGCTGACAAAGAGAGATTCAGGAACCATCCGAGATGATGTGCTGGCAAGAGAAGATGTCAGGTTCCATCCGTGATGAAGTGCTGACGAATGAAGATTCAGGAACCATCCGAGATGATGTGCTGGCAAGAGAAGATGTCAGGTTCCATCCGTGATGAAGTGCTGACGAATGAAGATTCAGGAACCATCCGAGATGATGTGCTGGCAAGAGAAGATGTCAGGTTCCATCCGTGATGAAGTGCTGACGAATGAAGACTCAAGAACCATCCGAGATGATGTGCTGGCAAGAGAAGATGTCAGGTTCCATCCGTGATGAAGTGCTGACGAATGAAGATTCAGGAACCATCCGAGATGATGTGCTGGCAAGAGAAGATGTCAGGTTCCATCCGTGATGAAGTGCTGACGAATGAAGACTCAAGAACCATCCGAGATGATGTGCTGGCAAGAGAAGATGTCAGGTTCCATCCGTGATGAAGTGCTGACGAATGAAGACTCAAGAACCATCCGAGATGATGTGCTGGCAAGAGAAGATGTCAGGTTCCATCCGTGATGAAGTGCTGACGAATGAAGATTCAGGAACCATCCGAGATGATGTGCTGGCAAGAGAAGATGTCAGGTTCCATCCGTGATGAAGTGCTGACGAATGAAGATTCAGGAACCATCCGAGATGATGTGCTGGCAAGAGAAGATGTCAGGTTCCATCCGTGATGAAGTGCTGACGAATGAAGACTCAAGAACCATCCGAGATGATGTGCTGGCAAGAGAAGATGTCAGGTTCCATCCGTGATGAAGTGCTGACGAATGAAGACTCAGGAACCATCCGAGATGATGTGCTGACAAGAGAAGATGTCAGGTTCCATCCGTGATGAAGTGCTGACGAATGAAGATTCAGGAACCATCCGAGATGATGTGCTGGCAAATGAAGATGTCAGGTTCCATCCGTGATGAAGTGCTGACGAATGAAGATTCAGGAACCATCCGAGAAGATGTGCTGGCAAGACAAGATGTCAGGTTCCATCCGTGATGAAGTGCTGACGAATGAAGACTCAGGAACCATCCGAGATGATGTGCTGACAAGAGAAGATGTCAGGTTCCATCCGTGATGAAGTGCTGACGAATGAAGACTCAAGAACCATCCGAGATGATGTGCTGGCAAATGAAGATGTCAGGTTCCATCCGTGATGAAGTGCTGACGAATGAAAATTCAGGAACCATCCGAGATGATGTGCTGACAAGAGAAGATGTCAGGTTCCATCCGTGATGAAGTGCTGACGAATGAAGATTCAGGAACCATCCGAGATGATGTGCTGGCAAATGAAGATGTCAGGTTCCATCCGTGATGAAGTGCTGACAAAGAGAGATTCAGGAACCATCCGAGATGATGTGCTGGCAAATGAAGATGTCAGGTTCCATCCGTGATGAAGTGCTGACGAATGAAGATTCAGGAACCATCCGAGATGATGTGCTGGCAAGAGAAGATGTCAGGTTCCATCAGTAATGAAGTGCTGACAAAGAGAAATTCAGGAACCATCCGAGATGATGTGCTGGCAAGAGAAGATGTCAGGTTCCATCCGTGATGAAGTGCTGACGAATGAAGATTCAGGAACCATCCGAGATGATGTGCTGGCAAGAGAAGATGTCAGGTTCCATCCGTGATGAAGTGCTGACGAATGAAGATTCAGGAACCATCCGAGATGATGTGCTGACAAGAGAAGATGTCAGGTTCCATCCGTGATGAAGTGCTGACGAATGAAGATTCAGGAACCATCCGAGATGATGTGCTGGCAAATGAAGATGTCAGGTTCCATCCGTGATGAAGTGCTGACGAATGAAGATTCAGGAACCATCCGAGAAGATGTGCTGGCAAGACAAGATGTCAGGTTCCATCCGTGATGAAGTGCTGACAAAGAGAAATTCAGGAACCATCCGAGATGATGTGCTGGCAAGAGAAGATGTCAGGTTCCATCCGTGATGAAGTGCTGACAAAGAGAAATTCAGGAACCATCCGAGATGATGTGCTGGCAAGAGAAGATGTCAGGTTCCATCCGTGATGAAGTGCTGACGAATGAAGATTCAGGAACCATCCGAGGTGATGTGCTGGCAAGAGAAGGTGTCAGGTTCCATCCGTGATGAAGTGCTGACGAATGAAGATTCAGGAACCATCCGAGATGATGTGCTGGCAAGAGAAGATGTCAGGTTCCATCCGTGATGAAGTGCTGACAAGAGAAGATGTCAGGTTCCATCCGTGATGAAGTGCTGACAAGAGAAGATGTCAGGTTCCATCCGTGATGAAGTGCTGACGAATGAAGATTCAGGAACCATCCGAGATGATGTGCTGGCAAGAGAAGATGTCAGGTTCCATCCGTGATGAAGTGCTGACAAAGAGAAATTCAGGAACCATCCGAGATGATGTGCTGGCAAGAGAAGATGTCAGGTTCCATCCGTGATGAAGTGCTGACGAATGAAGATTCAGGAACCATCCGAGGTGATGTGCTGGCAAGAGAAGGTGTCAGGTTCCATCCGTGATGAAGTGCTGACGAATGAAGATTCAGGAACCATCCGAGATGATGTGCTGGCAAGAGAAGATGTCAGGTTCCATCCGTGATGAAGTGCTGACGAATGAAAATTCAGGAACCATCCGAGATGATGTGCTGGCAAGAGAAGATGTCAGGTTCCATCCGTGATGAAATGCTGACGAATGAAGATTCAGGAACCATCCGAGATGATGTGCTGGCAAGAGAAGATGTCAGGTTCCATCCGTGATGAAGTGCTGACGAATGAAGACTCAGGAACCATCCGAGATGATGTGCTGGCAAGAGAAGATGTCAGGTTCCATCCGTGATGAAGTGCTGACGAATGACGATTCAGGAACCATCCGAGATGATGTGCTGGCAAGAGAAGATGTCAGGTTCCATCCGTGATGAAGTGCTGACGAATGAAGACTCAGGAACCATCCGAGATGATGTGCTGACAAGAGAAGATGTCAGGTTCCATCCGTGATGAAGTGCTGACGAATGAAGATTCAGGAACCATCCGAGATGATGTGCTGGCAAGAGAAGATGTCAGGTTCCATCCGTGATGAAGTGCTGACAAAGAGAGATTCAGGAACCATCCGAGATGATGTGCTGGCAAGAGAAGATGTCAGGTTCCATCCGTGATGAAGTGCTGACGAATGAAGATTCAGGAACCATCCGAGATGATGTGCTGGCAAATGAAGATGTCAGGTTCCATCCGTGATGAAG
Source organism: Caenorhabditis sinica (assembly GCA_963932045.1). Classification (NCBI taxonomy): domain Eukaryota; kingdom Metazoa; phylum Nematoda; class Chromadorea; order Rhabditida; family Rhabditidae; genus Caenorhabditis; species Caenorhabditis sinica. The sequence goes on from OZ009938.1 coordinate 25,668,175, forward strand.
TGCTGACGAATGACGATTCAGGAACCATCCGAGATGATGTGCTGGCAAGAGAAGATGTCAGGTTCCATCCGTGATGAAGTGCTGACGAATGAAGACTCAGGAACCATCCGAGATGATGTGCTGACAAGAGAAGATGTCAGGTTCCATCCGTGATGAAGTGCTGACGAATGAAGATTCAGGAACCATCCGAGATGATGTGCTGGCAAGACAAGATGTCAGGTTCCATCCGTGATGAAGTGCTGACAAAGAGAGATTCAGGAACCATCCGAGATGATGTGCTGGCAAGAGAAGATGTCAGGTTCCATCCGTGATGAAGTGCTGACGAATGAAGATTCAGGAACCATCCGAGATGATGTGCTGGCAAGAGAAGATGTCAGGTTCCATCCGTGATGAAGTGCTGACGAATGAAGACTCAGGAACCATCCGAGATGATGTGCTGGCAAGAGAAGATGTCAGGTTCCATCCGTGATGAAGTGCTGACGAATGAAGATTCAGGAACCATCCGAGATGATGTGCTGGCAAGAGAAGATGTCAGGTTCCATCCGTGATGAAGTGCTGACAAAGAGAGATTCAGGAACCATCCGAGATGATGTGCTGGCAAGAGAAGATGTCAGGTTCCATCCGTGATGAAGTGCTGACGAATGAAGACTCAGGAACCATCCGAGATGATGTGCTGGCAAGAGAAGATGTCAGGTTCCATCCGTGATGAAGTGCTGACAAAGAGAGATTCAGGAACCATCCGAGATGATGTGCTGGCAAGAGAAGATGTCAGGTTCCATCCGTGATGAAGTGCTGACAAAGAGAGATTCAGGAACCATCCGAGATGATGTGCTGGCAAGAGAAGATGTCAGGTTCCATCCGTGATGAAGTGCTGACGAATGAAGACTCAAGAACCATCCGAGATGATGTGCTGGCAAGAGAAGATGTCAGGTTCCATCCGTGATGAAGTGCTGACGAATGAAGATTCAGGAACCATCCGAGATGATGTGCTGGCAAGAGAAGATGTCAGGTTCCATCCGTGATGAAGTGCTGACGAATGAAGACTCAAGAACCATCCGAGATGATGTGCTGGCAAGAGAAGATGTCAGGTTCCATCCGTGATGAAGTGCTGACGAATGAAGATTCAGGAACCATCCGAGATGATGTGCTGGCAAGAGAAGATGTCAGGTTCCATCCGTGATGAAGTGCTGACGAATGAAGACTCAAGAACCATCCGAGATGATGTGCTGGCAAGAGAAGATGTCAGGTTCCATCCGTGATGAAGTGCTGACGAATGAAGATTCAGGAACCATCCGAGATGATGTGCTGGCAAGAGAAGATGTCAGGTTCCATCCGTGATGAAGTGCTGACGAATGAAGACTCAGGAACCATCCGAGATGATGTGCTGACAAGAGAAGATGTCAGGTTCCATCCGTGATGAAGTGCTGACGAATGAAGATTCAGGAACCATCCGAGATGATGTGCTGGCAAATGAAGATGTCAGGTTCCATCCGTGATGAAGTGCTGACGAATGAAGATTCAGGAACCATCCGAGATGATGTGCTGACAAGAGAAGATGTCAGGTTCCATCTGTGATGAAGTGCTGACGAATGAAGATTCAGGAACCATCCGAGATGATGTGCTGGCAAGAGAAGATGTCAGGTTCCATCCGTGATGAAGTGCTGACGAATGAAGATTCAGGAACCATCCGAGATGATGTGCTGGCAAGAGAAGATGTCAGGTTCCATCCGTGATGAAGTGCTGACGAATGAAGATTCAGGAACCATCCGAGATGATGTGCTGACAAGAGAAGATGTCAGGTTCCATCCGTGATGAAGTGCTGACGAATGAAGATTCAGGAACCATCCGAGATGATGTGCTGACAAGAGAAGATGTCAGGTTCCATCCGTGATGAAGTGCTGACGAATGAAGATTCAGGAACCATCCGAGATGATGTGCTGGCAAGAGAAGATGTCAGGTTCCATCCGTGATGAAGTGCTGACGAATGACGATTCAGGAACCATCCGAGATGATGTGCTGGCAAGAGAAGATGTCAGGTTCCATCCGTGATGAAGTGCTGACGAATGACGATTCAGGAACCATCCGAGATGATGTGCTGGCAAGAGAAGATGTCAGGTTCCATCCGTGATGAAGTGCTGACGAATGACGATTCAGGAACCATCCGAGATGATGTGCTGGCAAGAGAAGATGTCAGGTTCCATCCGTGATGAAGTGCTGACGAATGAAGACTCAGGAACCATCCGAGATGATGTGCTGACAAGAGAAGATGTCAGGTTCCATCCGTGATGAAGTGCTGACGAATGAAGATTCAGGAACCATCCGAGATGATGTGCTGGCAAGAGAAGATGTCAGGTTCCATCCGTGATGAAGTGCTGACAAAGAGAGATTCAGGAACCATCCGAGATGATGTGCTGGCAAGAGAAGATGTCAGGTTCCATCCGTGATGAAGTGCTGACGAATGACGATTCAGGAACCATCCGAGATGATGTGCTGGCAAGAGAAGATGTCAGGTTCCATCCGTGATGAAGTGCTGACGAATGAAGACTCAGGAACCATCCGAGATGATGTGCTGACAAGAGAAGATGTCAGGTTCCATCCGTGATGAAGTGCTGACGAATGACGATTCAGGAACCATCCGAGATGATGTGCTGGCAAGAGAAGATGTCAGGTTCCATCCGTGATGAAGTGCTGACAAAGAGAGATTCAGGAACCATCCGAGATGATGTGCTGGCAAGAGAAGAGGTCAGGTTCCATCCGTGATGAAGTGCTGACAAAGAGAGATTCAGGAACCATCCGAGATGATGTGCTGGCAAGAGAAGAGGTCAGGTTCCATCCGTGATGAAGTGCTGACAAAGAGAGATTCAGGAACCATCCGAGATGATGTGCTGGCAAGAGAAGATGTCAGGTTCCATCCGTGATGAAGTGCTGACGAATGAAGACACAAGAACCATCCGAGATGATGTGCTGGCAAGAGAAGATGTCAGGTTCCATCCGTGATGAAGTGCTGACGAATGAAGACTCAGGAACCATCCGAGATGATGTGCTGACAAGAGAAGATGTCAGGTTCCATCCGTGATGAAGTGCTGACAAAGAAAGATTCAGGAACCATCCGAGATGATGTGCTGGCAAGAGAAGATGTCAGGTTCCATCCGTGATGAAGTGCTGACGAATGAAGACTCAGGAACCATCCGAGATGATGTGCTGGCAAGAGAAGATGTCAGGTTCCATCCGTGATGAAGTGCTGACAAAGAGAGATTCAGGAACCATCCGAGATGATGTGCTGGCAAGAGAAGAGGTCAGGTTCCATCCGTGATGAAGTGCTGACAAAGAGAGATTCAGGAACCATCCGAGATGATGTGCTGGCAAGAGAAGATGTCAGGTTCCATCCGTGATGAAGTGCTGACGAATGAAGACTCAAGAACCATCCGAGATGATGTGCTGGCAAGAGAAGATGTCAGGTTCCATCCGTGATGAAGTGCTGACGAATGAAGATTCAGGAACCATCCGAGATGATGTGCTGGCAAGAGAAGATGTCAGGTTCCATCCGTGATGAAGTGCTGACGAATGAAGACTCAGGAACCATCCGAGATGATGTGCTGACAAGAGAAGATGTCAGGTTCCATCCGTGATGAAGTGCTGACGAATGAAGATTCAGGAACCATCCGAGATGATGTGCTGGCAAATGAAGATGTCAGGTTCCATCCGTGATGAAGTGCTGACGAATGAAGATTCAGGAACCATCCGAGATGATGTGCTGACAAGAGAAGATGTCAGGTTCCATCCGTGATGAAGTGCTGACGAATGAAGATTCAGGAACCATCCGAGATGATGTGCTGGCAAATGAAGATGTCAGGTTCCATCAGTAATGAAGTGCTGACAAAGAGAGATTCAGGAACCATCCGAGATGATGTGCTGGCAAGAGAAGATGTTAGGTTCCATCCGTGATGAAGTGCTGACAAGAGAAGATGTCAGGTTCCATCCGTGATGAAGTGCTGACAAGAGAAGATGTCAGGTTCCATCCGTGATGAAGTGCTGACGAATGAAGATTCAGGAACCATCCGAGATGATGTGCTGGCAAGAGAAGATGTCAGGTTCCATCCGTGATGAAGTGCTGACGAATGAAGATTCAGGAACCATCCGAGATGATGTGCTGGCAAGAGAAGATGTCAGGTTCCATCCGTGATGAAGTGCTGACGAATGAAGATTCAGGAACCATCCGAGATGATGTGCTGACAAGAGAAGATGTCAGGTTCCATCCGTGATGAAGTGCTGACGAATGAAGATTCAGGGACCATCCGAGATGATGTGCTGGCAAATGAAGATGTCAGGTTCCATCCGTGATGAAGTGCTAACAAAGAGAGATTCAGGAACCATCCGAGATGATGTGCTGGCAAGAGAAGATGTTAGGTTCCATCCGTGATGAAGTGCTGACAAGAGAAGATGTCAGGTTCCATCCGTGATGAAGTGCTGACAAGAGAAGATGTCAGGTTCCATCCGTGATGAAGTGCTGACAAAGAGAGATTCAGGAACCATCCGAGATGATGTGCTGGCAAGAGAAGATGTCAGGTTCCATCCGTGATGAAGTGCTGACAAGAGAAGATGTCAGGTTCCATCCGTGATGAAGTGCTGACAAGAGAAGATGTCAGGTTCCATCCGTGATGAAGTGCTGACAAAGAGAGATTCAGGAACCATCCGAGATGATGTGCTGACAAGAGAAGATGTCAGGTTCCATCCGTGATGAAGTGCTGACAAAGAGAGATTCAGGAACCATCCGAGATGATGTGCTGGCAAGAGAAGATGTCAGGTTCCATCCGTGATGAAGTGCTGACGAATGAAGATTCAGGAACCATCCGAGATGATGTGCTGACAAGAGAAGATGTCAGGTTCCATCCGTGATGAAGTGCTGACGAATGAAGACTCAGGAACCATCCGAGATGATGTGCTGACAAGAGAAGATGTCAGGTTCCATCCGTGATGAAGTGCTGACGAATGAAGATTCAGGAACCATCCGAGATGATGTGCTGGCAAGAGAAGATGTCAGGTTCCATCCGTGATGAAGTGCTGACGAATGAAGATTCAGGAACCATCCGAGATGATGTGCTGGCAAGAGAAGATGTCAGGTTCCATCCGTGATGAAGTGCTGACGAATGAAGATTCAGGAACCATCCGAGATGATGTGCTGGCAAGAGAAGATGTCAGGTTCCATCCGTGATGAAGTGCTGACAAGAGAAGATGTCAGGTTCCATCCGTGATGAAGTGCTGACAAGAGAAGATGTCAGGTTCCATCCGTGATGAAGTGCTGACAAAGAGAGATTCAGGAACCATCCGAGATGATGTGCTGACAAGAGAAGATGTCAGGTTCCATCCGTGATGAAGTGCTGACAAGAGAAGATGTCAGGTTCCATCCGTGATGAAGTGCTGACAAGAGAAGATGTCAGGTTCCATCCGTGATGAAGTGCTGACAAGAGAAGATGTCAGGTTCCATCCGTGATGAAGTGCTGACAAAGAGAGATTCAGGAACCATCCGAGATGATGTGCTGGCAAGAGAAGATGTCAGGTTCCATCCGTGATGAAGTGCTGACAAGAGAAGATGTCAGGTTCCATCCGTGATGAAGTGCTGACAAGAGAAGATGTCAGGTTCCATCCGTGATGAAGTGCTGACAAAGAGAGATTCAGGAACCATCCGAGATGATGTGCTGGCAAGAGAAGATGTCAGGTTCCATCCGTGATGAAGTGCTGACGAATGAAGATTCAGGAACCATCCGAGATGATGTGCTGACAAGAGAAGATGTCAGGTTCCATCCGTGATGAAGTGCTGACGAATGAAGACTCAGGAACCATCCGAGATGATGTGCTGACAAGAGAAGATGTCAGGTTCCATCCGTGATGAAGTGCTGACGAATGAAGATTCAGGAACCATCCGAGATGATGTGCTGGCAAGAGAAGATGTCAGGTTCCATCCGTGATGAAGTGCTGACAAGAGAAGATGTCAGGTTCCATCCGTGATGAAGTGCTGACAAGAGAAGATGTCAGGTTCCATCCGTGATGAAGTGCTGACAAAGAGAGATTCAGGAACCATCCGAGATGATGTGCTGACAAGAGAAGATGTCAGGTTCCATCCGTGATGAAGTGCTGACAAGAGAAGATGTCAGGTTCCATCCGTGATGAAGTGCTGACAAGAGAAGATGTCAGGTTCCATCCGTGATGATGTGCTGACGAATGAAGATTCAGGAACCATCCGAGATGATGTGCTGACAAGAGAAGATGTCAGGTTCCATCCGTGATGAAGTGCTGACAAGAGAAGATGTCAGGTTCCATCCGTGATGAAGTGCTGACAAGAGAAGATGTCAGGTTCCATCCGTGATGATGTGCTGGCAAGAGAAGATGTCAGGTTCCATCCGTGATGAAGTGCTGACGAATGAAGATTCAGGAACCATCCGAGATGATGTGCTGACAAGAGAAGATGTCAGGTTCCATCCGTGATGAAGTGCTGACGAATGAAGACTCAGGAACCATCCGAGATGATGTGCTGACAAGAGAAGATGTCAGGTTCCATCCGTGATGAAGTGCTGACGAATGAAGATTCAGGAACCATCCGAGATGATGTGCTGGCAAGAGAAGATGTCAGGTTCCATCCGTGATGAAGTGCTGACGAATGAAGATTCAGGAACCATCCGAGATGATGTGCTGGCAAGAGAAGATGTCAGGTTCCATCCGTGATGAAGTGCTGACAAGAGAAGATGTCAGGTTCCATCCGTGATGAAGTGCTGACAAGAGAAGATGTCAGGTTCCATCCGTGATGAAGTGCTGACAAAGAGAGATTCAGGAACCATCCGAGATGATGTGCTGACAAGAGAAGATGTCAGGTTCCATCCGTGATGAAGTGCTGACAAGAGAAGATGTCAGGTTCCATCCGTGATGAAGTGCTGACAAGAGAAGATGTCAGGTTCCATCCGTGATGAAGTGCTGACAAGAGAAGATGTCAGGTTCCATCCGTGATGAAGTGCTGACAAAGAGAGATTCAGGAACCATCCGAGATGATGTGCTGGCAAGAGAAGATGTCAGGTTCCATCCGTGATGAAGTGCTGACAAGAGAAGATGTCAGGTTCCATCCGTGATGAAGTGCTGACAAGAGAAGATGTCAGGTTCCATCCGTGATGAAGTGCTGACAAAGAGAGATTCAGGAACCATCCGAGATGATGTGCTGACAAGAGAAGATGTCAGGTTCCATCCGTGATGAAGTGCTGACAAAGAGAGATTCAGGAACCATCCGAGATGATGTGCTGGCAAGAGAAGATGTCAGGTTCCATCCGTGATGAAGTGCTGACGAATGAAGATTCAGGAACCATCCGAGATGATGTGCTGGCAAGAGAAGATGTCAGGTTCCATCCGTGATGAAGTGCTGACAAGAGAAGATGTCAGGTTCCATCCGTGATGAAGTGCTGACAAGAGAAGATGTCAGGTTCCATCCGTGATGAAGTGCTGACAAAGAGAGATTCAGGAACCATCCGAGATGATGTGCTGACAAGAGAAGATGTCAGGTTCCATCCGTGATGAAGTGCTGACAAGAGAAGATGTCAGGTTCCATCCGTGATGAAGTGCTGACAAGAGAAGATGTCAGGTTCCATCCGTGATGAAGTGCTGACAAGAGAAGATGTCAGGTTCCATCCGTGATGAAGTGCTGACAAAGAGAGATTCAGGAACCATCCGAGATGATGTGCTGGCAAGAGAAGATGTCAGGTTCCATCCGTGATGAAGTGCTGACAAGAGAAGATGTCAGGTTCCATCCGTGATGAAGTGCTGACAAGAGAAGATGTCAGGTTCCATCCGTGATGAAGTGCTGACAAAGAGAGATTCAGGAACCATCCGAGATGATGTGCTGACAAGAGAAGATGTCAGGTTCCATCCGTGATGAAGTGCTGACAAAGAGAGATTCAGGAACCATCCGAGATGATGTGCTGGCAAGAGAAGATGTCAGGTTCCATCCGTGATGAAGTGCTGACGAATGAAGATTCAGGAACCATCCGAGATGATGTGCTGACAAGAGAAGATGTCAGGTTCCATCCGTGATGAAGTGCTGACGAATGAAGACTCAGGAACCATCCGAGATGATGTGCTGACAAGAGAAGATGTCAGGTTCCATCCGTGATGAAGTGCTGACGAATGAAGATTCAGGAACCATCCGAGATGATGTGCTGGCAAGAGAAGATGTCAGGTTCCATCCGTGATGAAGTGCTGACGAATGAAGATTCAGGAACCATCCGAGATGATGTGCTGGCAAGAGAAGATGTCAGGTTCCATCCGTGATGAAGTGCTGACGAATGAAGATTCAGGAACCATCCGAGATGATGTGCTGGCAAGAGAAGATGTCAGGTTCCATCCGTGATGAAGTGCTGACAAGAGAAGATGTCAGGTTCCATCCGTGATGAAGTGCTGACAAGAGAAGATGTCAGGTTCCATCCGTGATGAAGTGCTGACAAAGAGAGATTCAGGAACCATCCGAGATGATGTGCTGACAAGAGAAGATGTCAGGTTCCATCCGTGATGAAGTGCTGACAAGAGAAGATGTCAGGTTCCATCCGTGATGAAGTGCTGACAAAGAGAGATTCAGGAACCATCCGAGATGATGTGCTGGCAAGAGAAGATGTCAGGTTCCATCCGTGATGAAGTGCTGACGAATGAAGATTCAGGAACCATCCGAGATGATGTGCTGGCAAGAGAAGATGTCAGGTTCCATCCGTGATGAAGTGCTGACGAATGAAGATTCAGGAACCATCCGAGATGATGTGCTGGCAAATGAAGATGTCAGGTTCCATCCGTGATGAAGTGCTGACGAATGAAGATTCAGGAACCATCCGAGATGATGTGCTGACAAGAGAAGATGTCAGGTTCCATCCGTGATGAAGTGCTGACGAATGAAGATTCAGGAACCATCCGAGATGATGCGCTGGCAAGAGAAGATGTCAGGTTCCATCCGTGATGAAGTGCTGACGAATGAAGATTCAGGAACCATCCGAGATGATGTGCTGGCAAGAGAGGATGTCAGGTTCCATCCGTGATGAAGTGCTGACGAAAGAAGATTCAGTAACCATCCGAGATGATGTGCTGGCAAATGAAGATGTCAGGTTCCATCCGTGATGAAGTGCTGACGAATGAAGATTCAGGAACCATCCGAGATGATGTGCTGGCAAATGAAGATGTCAGGTTCCATCCGTGATGAAGTGCTGACGAATGAAGATTCAGGAACCATCCGAGATGATGTGCTGACAAGAGAAGATGTCAGGTTCCATCCGTGATGAAGTGCTGACGAATGAAGATTCAGGAACCATCCGAGATGATGCGCTGGCAAGAGAAGATGTCAGGTTCCATCCGTGATGAAGTGCTGACGAATGAAGATTCAGGAACCATCCGAGATGATGTGCTGGCAAGAGAGGATGTCAGGTTCCATCCGTGATGAAGTGCTGACGAAAGAAGATTCAGTAACCATCCGAGATGATGTGCTGGCAAATGAAGATGTCAGGTTCCATCCGTGATGAAGTGCTGACGAAAGAAGATTCAGTAACCATCCGAGATGATGTGCTGGCAAGAGAAGATGTCAGGTTCCATCCGTGATGAAGTGCTGACGAATGAAGATTCAGGAACCATCCGAGATGATGTGCTGGCAAATGAAGATGTCAGGTTCCATCCGTGATGAAGTGCTGACGAATGAAGACTCAGGAACCATCCGAGATGATGTGCTGACAAGAGAAGATGTCAGGTTCCATCCGTGATGAAGTGCTGGCGAATGAAGATTCAGGAACCATCCGAGATGATGTGCTGGCAAATGAAGATGTCAGGTTCCATCCGTGATGAAGTGCTGACGAATGAAGATTCAGGAACCATCCGAGATGATGTGCTGGCAAATGAAGATGTCAGGTTCCATCCGTGATGAAGTGCTGACGAATGAAGATTCAGGAACCATCCGAGATGATGTGCTGACAAGAGAAGATGTCAGGTTCCATCCGTGATGAAGTGCTGACGAATGAAGATTCAAGAACCATCCGAGATGATGTGCTGGCAAATGAAGATGTCAGGTTCCATCCGTGATGAAGTGCTGACAAAGAGAGATTCAGGAACCATCCGAGATGATGTGCTGGCAAGAGAAGATGTCAGGTTCTATCCGTGATGAAGTGCTGACGAATGAAGATTCAGGAACCATCCGAGATGATGTGCTGACAAGAGAAGATGTCAGGTTCCATCCGTGATGAAGTGCTGGCGAATGAAGATTCAGGAACCATCCGAGATGATGTGCTGGCAAATGAAGATGTCAGGTTCCATCCGTGATGAAGTGCTGACGAATGAAGATTCAGGAACCATCCGAGATGATGTGCTGACAAGAGAAGATGTCAGGTTCCATCCGTGATGAAGTGCTGACGAATGAAGATTCAGGAACCATCCGAGATGATGTGCTGGCAAATGAAGATGTCAGGTTCCATCCGTGATGAAGTGCTAACAAAGAGAGATTCAGGAACCATCCGAGATGATGTGCTGGCAAGAGAAGATGTTAGGTTCCATCCGTGATGAAGTGCTGACAAGAGAAGATGTCAGGTTCCATCCGTGATGAAGTGCTGACGAATGAAGATTCAGGAACCATCCGAGATGATGTGCTGACAAGAGAAGATGTCAGGTTCCATCCGTGATGAAGTGCTGACGAATGAAGATTCAGGAACCATCCGAGATGATGTGCTGGCAAGAGAAGATGTCAGGTTCTATCCGTGATGAAGTGCTGACGAATGAAGATTCAGGAACCATCCGAGATGATGTGCTGACAAGAGAAGATGTCAGGTTCCATCCGTGATGAAGTGCTGGCGAATGAAGATTCAGGAACCATCCGAGATGATGTGCTGGCAAATGAAGATGTCAGGTTCCATCCGTGATGAAGTGCTGACGAATGAAGATTCAGGAACCATCCGAGATGATGTGCTGGCAAATGAAGATGTCAGGTTCCATCCGTGATGAAGTGCTAACAAAGAGAGATTCAGGAACCATCCGAGATGATGTGCTGGCAAGAGAAGATGTTAGGTTCCATCCGTGATGAAGTGCTGACAAGAGAAGATGTCAGGTTCCATCCGTGATGAAGTGCTGACAAGAGAAGATGTCAGGTTCCATCCGTGATGAAGTGCTGACGAATGAAGATTCAGGAACCATCCGAGATGATGTGCTGACAAGAGAAGATGTCAGGTTCCATCCGTGATGAAGTGCTGACAAAGAGAGATTCAGGAACCATCCGAGATGATGTGCTGGCAAATGAAGATGTCAGGTTCCATCCGTGATGAAGTGCTAACAAAGAGAGATTCAGGAACCATCCGAGATGATGTGCTGGCAAGAGAAGATGTTAGGTTCCATCCGTGATGAAGTGCTGACAAGAGAAGATGTTAGGTTCCATCCGTGATGAAGTGCTGACAAGAGAAGATGTCAGGTTCCATCCGTGATGAAGTGCTGACAAGAGAAGATGTCAGGTTCCATCCGTGATGAAGTGCTGACAAGAGAAGATGTCAGGTTCCATCCGTGATGAAGTGCTGACAAGAGAAGATGTCAGGTTCCATCCGAGATGAAGTGCTGACAAGAGAAGATGTCAGGTTCCATCCGTGATGAAGTGCTGGCGAATGAAGATTCAGGAACCATCCGAGATGATGTGCTGGCAAATGAAGATGTCAGGTTCCATCCGTGATGAAGTGCTGACGAATGAAGATTCAGGAACCATCCGAGATGATGTGCTGACAAGAGAAGATGTCAGGTTCCATCCGAGATGAAGTGCTGGCAAGAGAAGATGTCAGGTTCCATCCGTGATGAAGTGCTGACGAATGAAGATTCAGGAACCATCCGAGATGATGTGCTGGCAAGAGAAGATGTCAGGTTCCATCCGTGATGAAGTGCTGACGAATGAAGATTCAGGAACCATCCGAGATGATGTGCTGACAAGAGAAGATGTCAGGTTCCATCCGTGATGAAGTGCTGACGAATGAAGATTCAGGAACCATCCGAAGTAGTATAGAATTGCTCCCGCTGGCACACCATTCCATCCACTTTTTTCAAATCCAAAAAATGGCCGTTTTTTCCCATTTTCCATCCGTATTAACCCGTTTTCCATCTCAAAACACCACATTTATGATTTTCCGAAAATTTCCAAAATTAGCCATTCCACCCTCCCCCCCACCCCCGTCCACTTTCGCCCACTTTTCTAACCACGAGCAAAACCTCAATTTTTACTGATAAGCAAACCATAAACACCACCTCAACTCCGACCACATACTTAAACACTTCATCAACCTTCTTATCAATTTGCTCTCGTATCAGAGTGGTAATGTGTCTGTTTAACAGTCAGAAAGGCATTAGTTCAATTCCTACTCAATATGCAAAGATAAAGATATTCCGAGATATCAAAGTTAGTTGAAGAGTTAATGAAGGCAAAAATATGCAAGAAAAACTCGTGCGATGGAAGGAAAAAAAATTGCGTCGAAAATTGAAAAAAATTCGGTTGGCTGAGTGGGGGAAATTGGTTGAGGGGGGCAGTGTTGTCAGAATAGGGAAATTTCATCATGAAAAAACGATGAAAAAATCAAGCGAGTGTTGTCTTATCAATTCTTTACCATTATTTCGTTTTATTAAATGTTTCACAATGATTTGAAGCCGTTAACCAATGTAGATTTATTACGTTTGTCAGAAAAGTTACAAATTGAAAACTTTAGAGGTGAGAGATACTTTACAAATTAGTCTTTCTTGGATTTTCCTGCTTCTAACGAATCGAGGAACTTTTCCTTCGCCTGGGCTTCCTCCCACTTCCGTTGTCTTATTTTTCTCCCTTCCATTTTTCGTTTCTTTTGATCCTAAAAACAAAAAAAAAATGATATTCTCAAATTATCTAAAAATCTACCTCGACTGTTTTATCATACTGGTCTCGTCTCTTGTTCATTCTTTCAACTTCCAGGTTTCTGTCCACTACGAGCTTTTGCAGCTTCCGTAGTTGCACTTCGATCTGAAACAAGTCGAAACTTGAACACATATTCCAAAAGACAAACCTTGAAGTCAATAGCTTCCACAGTTGTAGCTTCTCCACTTCTTCTGTGTTTTTCTTGCTCCTCTTTTGCCGTCCACTCTTCTCTGTTGGAACTCGCATTTTTTGGAATGGAATTCGATAGTGGAGTAAGAGTAATAGATGAGATGCTTTGAAATATTGCCTGAAGTCCTTGGGTAGCTGGCTCTTGGATAGCTGATGGTCCATCCACTTCCATAGGGGAATCAGCACTCATTTTATGGAAGCAAGGTGAATTATGTTGCACTCGGGGTGATAGAACTGATACTGACTTCCCACCGAACATAGTCACCATCGCCAAACTTTTTATCATTTCAGTTTTTATCTTTTTATTAAATGGAAATGTACTGTTTCAAATGTAAAGTGCAAACAAATACTGATAACGTTCTTAAATCATTCACCAAAAATAATAGGCAGATGATGAAAGGAAAGTGCAACATATGTGGTAGCATCAAATGTAAAATAGCACCGACTCTGAAAACCGGCGGCGATATCAAACCCATCAAAAAATCCAACATAATCCTCGAAGAAACGTTTTACAATCCTGAAACTGGGTTCTGTGGTATCAATGAGCTTCAAAGAAAAACCAAAAGACCAATAAAAGAAGTAAAACAATTTCTCAATGAACAAGATGTCTACACACTTCACAAACCCGCTAGAAAGAATTTTCAAACAGAAAGAGTTTACATTCACAATATCGATGAACAGTGGCAATCCGACCTTGTAGAAATGATTCCATATGCAGATGAAAACGATGACTTCAAATATCTCCTGACTGTTATAGATTGTTTCAGTAAGTATGCTTGGGTTGTTCCTCTCAAAACGAAGACTGGAAAAGAAACGTCGGCGGCTCTACAGTCAGTTTTCAAGAACAGAAAACCTCAGAAACTACAAACTGATAATGGCAAAGAATATTACAATAAAGAAATGAATGCTCTTTTCAAAAGTATGGGCATCAACCACTTCTCAACATACTCTGACAAAAAAGCTTCTATCATCGAAAGATTCAATAGAACTCTCAAAGAAAAAATGTGGAAAATGTTCACCCATCAAGGCAATCACAAATGGGTAGATATCTTAGAGAAGCTTGTTTCTGGATACAATAAGCATTATCATCGAAGTATCAAAATGACTCCCATTGAAGCATCCAAGAAGTCAAACACTGATCAAGTTCATGAGAATTTATTCCCTGTCGCTCCAGAAGTAGAAGAAAAAATATTCAACACAAAACCCAAGTTCAAATTTGATGATACAGTAAGAATAACAAAATATAAAGCTATTTTCGACAAAGGATATTTACCCAATTGGAGCACAGAAATCTTCAAAATCACTGAAGTTCATCCAGGAGAAGTCACAACCTATTCCATTAAAGATTTAGCAGATGAAGAGATCAAAGGTAAATTTTACGAAGAAGAACTCACACTATTTAATAATGTGAAAGAAGAATATAAAATTGAAAAGATATTAAAAAGAAGAAAAAGAAAAGGAATCAAAGAAATATTTGTCAAATGGTATGGATATCCAGAAAAATTCAACTCATGGATTGAAGACAACTAAACACTCACAACTTTAACTCTATTATCTTTTATCTCAACAATATTTTCACTCATCACCAAACAGTAACACTTTGTGCTTTGAGCAATACTTTTGGAGAAAGATGCTTTAATTGTAACATCAGGCCTAGATTGTATAATTCTATCATTCTGTTTGGATACATCAAATACTAGCAGAGGGTAATAGTAATAGTATACATCTTCCTCAATGAAAATATAATCTTTAATTGATTCATAATAACTGTTTCTAAACTCTTTTGCAAAATTATATTGTTGCACAGCATTGAACTTTTCGAAATCAAACTTCAAACAATCGTGAGGATATCTTTCTGAATTTAATTCAACATAAATTTCTTCCAATCCACAATTGTCAAACTTGCCCGCATTTAAGTAATTATTATCTCTAGCACATTGAAAAGCTACCACAATGTATTTTATTTTATCATATTTGGTGCCCAATTTCCAGGTAAATTCTTTATTTCCATTCGGAATATTATAACTTTCAAACTGTCTAGAAATAAAAGGCATCTGTACAAGTTTACTGCTTTCAAAGATATTCAACAATTTATTCTGCATTTCAAGACTTGGAACAATTTTTGGTATAATCCATTGCAATCTGTTAATTGTCAGTTTTGCCGTAAACGTTTGTGGGTTTGCAGAAGTAATACTGTTCTTGTTTTCTGGTGATCTGTAAAGCGATAGCTGATGTTTTCTTCCATAAACTATTTTGTTGTAACATTCAGCAAAACCAAAGATATGAGTTAGTGGGATACAGAAAGTTATTTTACCTTTCCTATTTTTTGTATACTTATTCATTTTGTAAGATAGAATATCTTTAGTTTCTAAAATCCACCCAAAAGTATTTTGTTTGTTCATAGTACTACTATAGGTTAATAGACCTTTCATTAAACTTGCTCTACCAGGATCCATAATACTTTCAACTTGCATTCCATCCATGCTATACGTTGCTCTATCGAATAAATACATTGGTGCATTATTAGTCACAGAGACTTCATCAGTTTCAGCAAGTGCTTCTCCATCATCTTTAGTAAGATCTACTTCCATGTAAATATATGACTTATGCAAATGTAGGTACTGGTCACATGTTTCTATGACGAAGTTTATTTCTCCATGCTGATTCAAACTGGAGCCTGGAGAAGGAAAAACGCTTATCAAGTTCTCTTTTTGTATGGATGCATCGTTCACAATAGGCGTATCAACTACTAGCATCTTATCAATGGCCTCTATCATTCTCAATTTATTTAGTGAAATTTTATTTGCTAAATTTTTCAAGTAATAAATGAGAACAATATCTGTGGTGATTTTCTTTTTAACGTTAAGTCAAGAAGCATTGTGCAAGCCTATAATATGTACTGACAACTCACCTGTCCAATATTTCAAAATTCCAAAGCTACACAAATGTAATTATCATAGAATACTTAACAGCCGATCAGAAGTTGTACAGTACGAGGTCTTCAAACCCAATATTATTGAATATGTTTCAGATGCCAAACTATGTAAAAAATTAGTTAGTGAAGTTTCCATGTATACAGACTTTTCAGGATACGAACATTTGGTTGAGAAAGAATTAAACACTTATCCAATTACACTTGCTGAATGTAGAGAGATGGTCAATAGTAGAAAATGTGGATACGGAACACTATCAAAGGGAAAATCTAATACCTGGAGTACAAACAATAAGATTGAGCCTAATTATCCAAACAGATTTGCCAGCCTTTTCACTCCTAAAAGATATTATAAGGAAAATTGTATCGTTATTGAGACAAAAGTTTACTCACACTTCAATCAAACTAAGCCAACCAATATTCTAGCTGATATGAACAATTGTAAATATCAAGATGGGTTCTGTGAGATCAAGAAAAATGAAATTATCACTTGGGACGTTAACAGAAATCAGAAATGTCAATACATCTCGATAGGAATACTGGATGGAATGTACAACAACAAACTTTGGGTGAACAATAAGAACCAAATCGCACTAAACTTTCAAACAAATAAAACAGTGGAAGATTGCAACTCAAGTCTAATGATTAGTGATGAACGCTTCGCTGTAAAAAGAATCAACAGATCACAGTATGCTCCACGACAAATTCCCGTCTCAATTCCATCAAACTCTCAGAGACAACAGTTAGAAGAGGATAGAAGAAAACGTGAGCAAGAAGAACAAAGAAGGCGCGAGCAAGAAGATCAAAGAAAACGCGAACAAGAAGATATCAGAAGACGAGAACAAGAAGAACAAAGAAAACGCGAGCAAGAAAGACTGAAACAGAATGAAGCAGATTTCGAAAAAAGAAAACAAGCAAAGCTAAAGAAGGAGGAAGAGTTTGAAAAAAGGAAACAAGAAAAACTTATCGAGACTGAAAGAAAAGAACTCTTGAAACAACGGAAAGAAGAAGATTGGACAACTTTTGATGAGACCCCCAAAAATGGAGACAAGAAATCAAACAGAACAAAGAGAGAAATCTTTCAACCATTACCATTACCAGATTATAATGAATATTTGAAAATCAAACAAGACTGTGATAACTTACCAAACTATGAGGCTTTCAAGAATAGCAGAGAAGGATGTGATTCGCTTACAAGTTATACAGATTTTATAAACAACATTGCCAACTATGAAAAAGAGCAACACCCGAATGAAACATGGCAACCTCTACCATTCCCAGGATACGAAGAATATTTGAATATTAAAGAAGATTGTGCTATTCTACCAAGTCGCGATGAATACAAAACCATCAGAGAAAGCTGTGATGCATTCCCAAGTTATACAGAATTCATCAAAAGAATCTCCAATTATGAATTGTTTGAAACAGGAAAACTAAGAAGGAAAAGAGAATTATACTCAGACTTCCAAGCAGCAGGAGAGTTTCAATATCTAGAAAACCAATCCAATAATCTATTACGTCATACAACAGAAGTCATGTGTGACATTTTTAACGAGCAGAATAATGTTCTTGAAAGTCTTATAAGAGAAAATCCAAGAAGATACATCCAAAAACAACTAAATCATTCTGCCATCAAAGTAAAGTTTATTGATTCTGCGGAAGTTGTACAAGTTACATTCTGCAAAGAAATTGATGAAGATGAGATAGATTTTATTGATGTTACTCATTTCGATGGATACAAGTTAAGTATTGCTCTCACACTCGGACAAATTCCAATCAAGATAAAAAGTCTTGGAGATAAGATTTGGTATTATAAGAATGATAATTTTGGAGGAGTGATATCAAGCAAACCACAGCTTCATCCTATGATTGATTATAGAAGTAACATTACTAATATGAAAAACTTTAAAGAGTTTGATTTGAGTTTCTTAGATGACAAAGTAGTGTTTCATGAGCATATTTTGTTAGACTTGAAGACGAATATTGAAGAAGAACTCATAGAAGAAATGCGAGAAAAGTCTGACATTTCAATTGAGGTACATGCAAGTAATCAAGACTCTACCTTACCTCATGAAATATTAGATGATGTAGAAGGATTCTTTGGAAAATGGTGGCTAAGAATTTGGAGAATTGGTGTAACACTTGGAGTTGCTGTTGTCTACATATTTGTAGGTAGATCGATATGGATGATACTTTCACCAAAGACTTTCATTGATAGAAAAGCCAGAAAACAAAGACAAAGAAGAGAATATGAGGCTGTAGAATTGAGAGAAATGATACATCGTCCATCTATACAATCTCTAACAGTTGATTAATTTTTCTTTTAATAAATAATGAGATTCTTTAATGCAGGAAGTTTAACCTCAAGTTATGTGATTGCCAAGTCACAAGAGAAACCAAAAGTAGAATTAGTAGAAAGTAATATAAAAGAGCCATCAAGTAAGCCATCAAAGAAAACATCTAAAAAACCAAAGCTCTCAAAAGCTAACACTGACTTTTTGAAAGTTCTTAAAAGTGGCTCAGGCTTTAAAAGGATTTAGATTATATGTAACTCGATATGAACATCACAAACGTTAAATTCAATAGGACTATTTTTCTCATCTACTAATTTCAAAGTGAGTGTGTTGCAACTATTCATAGTTTTATGATAGATCAAATTAGTAGGCTCCCAATGTATCATTTTTTCAGCAGTGTTGAATTTGCAAATGATATTACTTTGTCTTTCATTCATAAAAGTATCACAAATGAGACTACATGACAAGTAGACAAATCCTTTGTTATCTAAACTACCTTCGACTTTCACTACGGCTATAGAGTTGGCTTTGAAACTTTGAGGGAAATCAAACTGAAATGATTTTTGATTAGAGCGTAAGTTGAGAAAGAGGTGAACCATTTATTACATGTGTTTTCAGTTTATTAAATTATGAGTTCTGATTTCAGCGACTATTCCATAAAAAACTATTATTCTGTTAGAAATAACAATCCACTTTTACCTAGTTCAATAAGAGCTTGCATTATTGGGAAGTCTGGATGTGGTAAAACTAACTTACTGATGAACTTACTTTTAGATAATTTTGAAGGATATGATTATTTAGATTATGATAACTTGTACATATTTTCAACTACACTGTTCCAACCTTGTTACCAAGCACTCATAAATGGGTTTGAGAATGGGTTGTCTAAAAAAGATATTAGAGAATGTTTCAAAAAGCAAAATTTTATAGTTGAAAAAAATGATCAAAAGATTATAACAATACACACTTCAGAAAACTGTGCTGATATTCCTGATCCTAGTTCTATTGATCCTAATAAAAAGACTTTAATTATTTTCGATGATCTGATGCTTGAGAAACAAAATAAGATAGAACAATACTATACTCGAGGTAGGCATAATAATATTGACTGTTTTTATATTTCCCAAAACTATATTAAACTTCCCAAGAATACCATTAGAGAAAATGCTAATTTTTTAATCGTTTTTCCTCAAGACAAGTTAAACTTAGATTATATTTATAGAGATCATTGTAGTGAAGTAGATAAAGCTAAATTTCTAGAAATGATAGAATTGGTGTGGAAGGATAAATATTCTTTTTTGACTATTGATAAAACCAGCGATTTAGATAGTGGTAAGTTCAGAAAGTTGCTAAAGTATTTTTATATATTTTGATTCCCAAATTCCGCATGTATTTTTTTAACCCCTATGTAGTTTCCCGAAAATTCCGTATTAGTAGCTAAAACGGAAAACGGAAAACGGAATACGGAAAACGGAATACGGAATACGGAATACGGAATACGGAAAAATAAATGAACGCCATCCACAGACCACACAGGCAGCACATGTATGTGCATAAACACAAGTGCAATGAAAAATGTTGTGATGAGCATTTGAAAGCTTATAAAAAATTGGGAAAGGATTACTATAGAAATTCCCCAGATGAATATTATTTTATATCTTCTGATCGCGAGCTTACAGATGAGTTTATTCCTATGAGAAGCATTCCTAAATTTAAGTTCTGTACTAGCAATATCATCTTAAAAGATATAGATAAAAACTTCAAAACAAAGTTTTATGCTGGTAGGGAACCAATATTTATTTATTGTAATGACAAGCCTTTTTGCAAGCTTTATTCTACAAATGTTATAGGTATAGAACAAACCAGGGTAACAAATAGATTCAAAAACGCAAATAATACCAATTTAAAAAGTCCGGGTTTTAATTCCTTAACTGAAGAGAATTTCAGATTGAAGAAAAAGATAGCTGAGAATAAATTTAATAAAAGTCTGCCGAGAAATATTGCTCAAAAACCCACTGCGAATAAATCGGTTGAACATAGAATAAAGGCTCGAGAGAGGGAAGTCCGCAAGCATCAAGAGTTCAAACTAGGAGATAGATTGGATGAAGAGACTATTAGGAGGAATTTAGCTTACTGAGATAACTGTTTATTTTAGCCAGTGATAATTTCTTATTTCTAAGAACATCCTTATACTCATTTATACATTCTGCAGCATCTAAAAGACTTTTTTGCCGCCCATTAATCTTTTTTGTTCTATTCATACCTTTTGTTTCATCTTTTGTTGGATTCTTAATTTTAATTTGTTTATCATATATGTCATTCTTTATGTTATAAGCAAGTTTGTTTATTATATCTTCTCCAATTCTTTCACAGCTTAAAATTTTTGCCATCTGTCCAGCTGTCAGAAGATGGCGGTTAACGAAATAAATCTTCAGGTTTGGTTCTGATTTGTCTATTCTTATTTTGTGATGCAATATTTGCAGCTTCTTCGTTGTAACGATCTAAAGCTTGCTGTGCACTTTCAACGTTCTTATCCGTTCCTGCTGACTGACCAGCTTCTTTCAACTTTTTCTTCAAATTGGTATTTTCGTTCTTCACTGCATCGCTTTCCTTTTTAAGTATACTCATTTTATGTTTTACCATGTAATTTTCGTGCTTATAATCTGCTCTGGATTCCCTCAAATATTCTTTGTACAAATTGAGAAGTTTAACTAATTCTAATGACTTTGCAGGACCTTTTTGCATAGAAGATGTTCGATTATACAAAGCTACCATATCTTCTAGTATTTCTTTGGCGAGCATGCTATCAGTATCACTCACACTCGGGTATTTCACATATTCTGTGATAGCTTTCATAATTGCGACAAGTTCCTCCATACCACCGAAAACCTCGATACATTGTCGTAGGGCAGCATTTTTCAAGTCGTCGTGAGCTATAGTTATTGTGTTAGTACCATTCCCATTAGTAGAGATTTTACCAGTTTTGCTTCCACCAGTTTTGCTTTCACCACTGCCTTTTTTCAAATCATCAAGAGTGTGAATCTTTGCCATTTATATAGAAGATAAATTTGAAAATTAGTTCATTTTTAATTTTTTAAAGAATGTTGCATACCTATGACAATAGGTTTTAGAAGATTAACTTTAATACGATCCTCTACTATTTCAAAAGTCTCTACTGATGTATTAATTTGTTCATTCTGCTTCATAGATCCTTCAGATACGTCGCTCAAGTCACTCATACTACTACAAGCAGAATTCATGTCATACAACTTTAAACCTCCCGAATGTACATTATCTACACCAGTATCACATTTAGTTGTATTTCGAGGTTTTCTGTCAATATATCTACTGACATCCATTTCTTTTGCTAATGCCCATAAGCCGTCATAAAGAGTTGATGTTGTAAAATTATGTTGTTTAACCCACTTTCTTTTATTGATTCTTAGAGGGGTTTTATCCTGGTCACTAATGTACATTCTGGCTAGAGCAATTTTTTGTGACATTTAACTAGCACAAATTTTAGCAGATGTATATGAATGTATAAAATTGTATATGAATGTATAAAATTGTATATGAATGTATAAAATTGTATGTGAATGTTTAAATTAGTATGATTACTACATGCCAATATTCAAGTAAATCACACCTAAATCTTTCTTCTTAATCTTCTTTTGTCTAACTAACTCATCTAGAATCGCATGAATTTTATTGTATTCATCCTTATTCCCTGCCTGATAGGAGCCAACAGAAAGTCTTAAAGAGTCAATAAGAGAGTTAGTGTTAGATGGAATAAATGAAATTGAACTTCCGAAAGGTTTAGGTTGCTGCACTTGCTGAGGTGTAGGAGAGTCTTTTTTGACTTGAGAGACCGTCGGAGTTTTTGCGACAAAGTACTTTTCTTTTATAAACTTCCATTTATTACTAGAATCTGCATTATATTTTTTACATGCTGGATCAAATCCTTGATATAGTGCGTTAGAGCAGAGTAATATCTTCTGATAATTTACAATGTCATCTTGCTGAATTTTCTGTAGGTTGGGCGATTTCTTGATTAGTAATTCCATTAACCCTTCGGTTGCTGTATACTCCTGCAAGTCTACCTTGATAATATTCTTTTCAAAGGTTATGTCCTTGTTACCTATTGAATACTTTTTCGTATCCTTGTCGTATCTGATGGAATATCCAGCATTACTTTTATCAGTGGTATCTTGGAGGTATCCAGCAATAAGACTATTGACTACCACAGTAGGAGTCGGCAGTATTTGCTTAGGTGGAGGTATCTGACTTTGACGTAGAGGCGTATTCGATTTCTTTGGTCCTATTGATGAATGAGATGGAGTTTTAAAATTATTCAGAGTTTCTACTATTTTATTCTTTTCATCAATTATTTCTTCTTGTAGTTTCTTGTTAGATTCTAAGATTGGTTTGAATACGTCAATACGATAGTCTTCTACATGTTCCAAGTCAGATCTCTCCTGAAAATTCTTGAGTTTGTGTTCTTTTCTGTTTTTGATAAAGTTGGTGACTATGTCATTTCGCTTTTTAGGGTCGTAAATTTCCACCATTGAACTCATTTATTAGATGGAATATAATCTATTATAGAGAATATTTGAAACAAAACTCTAAATAATCAAAAAAATTTTTGTGAAGATTTAATATATATTTTCCACTATATAAATGAGCATGGTTGATTACGATAAATTGAAAAGGGATCAATTACGCTCTCACACAAGATCTAAAAAGTTGGCTACCGATAGTGAGGTAGGAAAGCTGAGTGTATCTGAAATGAGAACTTTACTGAAAAGATCTGCTCAAGAAGAAGCAGCCAAAAGATTAGCTGAGGTTGAAAGAGAATCCAACGTACAATTGCGAAATCTTTTTCCTTTTGATAAAACCACTTTTAGTGATTATAAAGAAATTGGTGATATATTGAGAGACACAAATTATTCTGGAGATTCTCTCACTGTAGAATCATTCCTTGACAGACAAGAGGATAATGTCTTGAAAGATATTAAAGATGAAAGCGTGAAAATTTATATGTCATTAACATGTGAAATGAGAAAAGATGGTACTGAAGAATTATGCCAGATTAGTCTAACTACCACCAACAGAATTTTACATGGAGCTGATGATAGGAAAGAGTTTTATAAGACTATAAAATCAGATTTAAAGAAACGATTCGAAGAACATCAAGGAAGAGGGTCTGGGTTTAGATTGAATAGAATTGTTGGATTGAGAATGCATCAAACTAAAATTAAATCACCTTCGGGATCTAAATATATGGAACTACCAGATTGGATTAAGAATAAGAAAGCTGTTATCAATATTAAAAATAACGATGACATGTGTTTCATTTGGTGTATACTTGCGCATCTGTTTCCAGTTGAAAAGAACCCACAACGAGTCACAAAGTATGAGGAACATGTAACCAAAATTAACTTTGAGGGATTTGAATTTCCTTTCCAAGTTAAAAATATAGACGCTTTTGAGAAAAAGAATAATCTTGCCATTAATATAATACATCATGAGCTTGGAAACACCTTGCCTTTTCAGCCCAGGTTTCAACCATATAAAGTTTCGAAAAATACAAAAGTAGCATTAGATAGAGTAGTTAATCTTTTGCTAGTCACTGATGAGTCAGAAAAAGGACATTACTGCTTGATAAAAAATATAGATAAACTGATGAATTCTCATTCTCAGAATGGAAGAAGTAATAAATTTTGTATAAGATGTCATAACAGTTTCTACAATGTGGAAAAATACAACAATCATTTATAGGATTGTATGAGCAATGCCCCGATCCAAATAATTAAGCCCTCCAAAGACTATATTAAATTTGAAGGAATTCAGAAAACCCAGAAACATAGATATGTATGCTATGCAGATTTTGAATCTGTTATTTATAAAATTGATAGTGCTAGCAATTCTCCTAGCAAGTCCTGGAGTGAGAATATCGGTAAGCATGTTCCTTCTGGATTTTGTGTAATTGTTGTTGATTCTTTCACTCAGAGTATTTACGAAATGAAAAGCTATGTAGGATATGATTCTGTATTTAAATTTAATAATTACATTTTAGATGTTTGTGAAAGACTGTTGAATATACCAGATAAGAAAATGATAGATTTGACTGAAGAACAATGGGAAGAATATAATAGTTGTAAGACATGTCGTGAATGTGGAAAGGCCTTGATTGATGGTTTTGAGAAGGATTTAAACAACAAATTATACCTTGAGAAAATAATGAATAGAGAAGATACATCGAAAGAAATAATGTATGACCAAATAGATACTATAACAAAAAAGCCAGACATGATTAAAATTAAAGTTAATATGAAAAGTGAAATAGATTTTATCAAAGAACAAAATGAAATTATTAAAAAGGAGAAAGCAATTTCTAAAGAGAATGGCGAGAGTGTAATAGAAGCTAATAAAAATATGAAAGATAATAAAGCAATTCTAAAAGAAAAGCGCGAGGATTTAAGAGCGGTTAATAAAAGTATTGAAGCCAGTGATGAAACTTTTAAACAAAATAATAAAAATATAAGAGAAGCTAATAAAGGTATAAAGGAAGTTGAAAACGATATCAAAGAAAATAATAATACGTTGAAAGTTAGAGATCATGACCATTGGACTGGTGAATATAGAGGAGCTTTATGCAATGGATGCAACTTGCTTAAACGTAAGAATAGGTTTATACCAGTATTCTTCCATAATCTAAAGGGATATGATTCTCATTTAATTATTAGTGATGACAAATCTAGTAAAATGCTAGAGGAGAAAAATGTTAGAATTAATTATATCTCAGCTAACATAGAAAAATTTATCAGTTTTAGTTATTCCTTTGAAAGGGAATTTAAAGTTAACCAGAATGGTAAATGGGAGAAATGGGATGGAAAAAATGGAACGCTCGCGGATATGCGTTTCAAGAAGTATGAGATTAGATTTTTAGATAGTTTAGGATTCATGGCATCCTCTTTAGATTATCTCAGTAGCTTATTGAAAAATGAACAGTGTGCTATTACAAAACAATATTATAATTGTGAAAAAACTTTCCAGCTCATGAAGCAAAAAGGTGTTTATCCATATGATTTCATGGATTCCTTTAAAAAATATTCTAACACAGAGCTTCCTCCAATCGATGCTTTCTACAATACACTAAATGCCGAGAACATAAGTAACGAGAGTTTCGAATATGCTCAAAAAGTTTGGAAAGAAACAAAATGTGAAACACTCAAAGACTACACTGAAAAATACATGATCAATGATGTGCTACTATTAGCAGATGTCTTTGAATCATTTAGAAAAGTTTCTCTCGAAGTATACCATTTAGATCCTTGCTGGTACTATACTTCTCCTGGACTTGCTTGGGATGCTATGTTACTCAAGACAGGTGTTAAACTTCAGACTATAAAAGATGTTGAAATGTACAATTTTATTGAGAAAGGTATACGTGGAGGTATGTGTAATGCGATGTTAAGACATTCGAAAGCAAATAACAAATACATGTCAGATTATAATCCTGATGAACCTTCTAAATACTTACTTTACTTAGATGCTAACAATCTGTATGGATGGGCTATGAGCCAAAAATTACCTTACGATGAATTTGAGTTCATAGACTCCACAGAGTTCAACTTGGAAACATTCAATGCTAATGAAAATGAAAGGGGTTGTATACTAGAAGTGGATTTAGATTATCCTGAAACTCTTCATGATAAACACAATGATCTTCCATTTTGTTCTGAAAATAAACGAATCGGTTCTACTTATAAGTTGATAAATGATTTTAGCCCGAAGAGAAATTATGTGATGCACTATAAGAGTCTTCTGCAAGCGCTTGGTCATGGTTTAGTGTTAAAGAAAGTTCATAAATTTGTTACTTTTAAAGAAAGCAACTGGCTAGCTTCTTATATAGAATTGAATACAAACCTGAGGAAAAATGCAACGAATGATTTTGAGAAAGATTTCTTCAAACTTATGAACAATTCTGTATTTGGTAAAACAATGGAGAATGTTAGGAATAGAGTGGATGTTAAAGTGGTGACAGATATGAGTAAAATCATGAAACTAGCAAGTAGCAATAACTTCAAACAGAGACATATTATTAATGATAACATGATTTTAGTGGAAATGGCTCAAAAAAGTATTAAATTAAACAAGCCGATATATGTGGGGATGTCTATTCTAGACTTGAGTAAATGCCTTATGTACGAGTTTCATTATGATGCTATGCTTCCAAAGTATTCTTCTAATTTAAGATTGTGCTACCAAGATACGGATTCCTTTATCTACGAAATTAAAACTGATGATGTTTATGATGACATGTTGTCTATGAAAGAACATTTTGATTTCTCAGATTACCCGAAAGACAATAAGCTGCATAGCATTGAGAACAAAAAAGTAATTGGTAAATTTAAAGATGAGTTAAATGGTAAGATAATGTCTGAGATTGTTGCTTTTAGACCTAAACAGTATGCTTTTAAAATTGATGATGGATCAGAACAGAAGAAAAATAAAGGTGTTAAGAAAAGTGTAGTTAAAAAAGAAATGACTTTTGAAGATTATAAGAATTGTTTATTCAAAAGAACACTTGAAAGAAGAAAACAAATGCTAATTAGTTCTAGTAAACATAACATTAACAGTGTAAAACAAAATAAAGTTGTGTTAAACAATATAATTGGTAAGGATCAGGAATCTAAAAGATATGCTATCGGTAATATTGATACACTGGCCTTTGAGCATTATAGAATTCTTAAACCAATGAAAGTATAGATTTTTCGAAATCATTTTTTTCTAATAGTTTTAATAAAAGTATACAATAGTAACCACAGTGATGAGTATTAAACTTTTGTATTTGAAATGTGGAGATTGTTATTTCGTTATCTTTATGCTGTTTTACATATTCTATTATTTCTGTAGGAGGATCCAAACCAAAGGAGTCAAAATAATAAGATTCGTTTTTGTTCGCTTTATAACATACCCAATGTGTGCCTTTGTTATTGGAATCATCAAGATTCACTATGCCTACTTCTTCTTCTTTACGTTTTTCTGGTAAAGTATCCCTCATAAATACTCCTCTAAAGTTTTCAATTTGTAACATTTCTGACAAACGTAATAAATCTACATTGGTTAACGGCTTCAAATCATTATGGAACATTTAATAAAACGAAATAATGGTAAAGAATTGATAAGACAACACTCGCTTGATTTTTTTTCATTATGAAATTTCCTATTCCTGACGACACTGCTCCTCAACCAATTTCCCCCACTCTGCCAACTGATTTTTTTCAATTTTCGACGCAATTTTTTTTCCTTCCATCGCACGAGTTTTTCTTGCATATTTTTGCCTTCATTAACTCTTCAACTAACTTTGATATCTCGGAATATCTTTATCTTTGCATATTGAGTAGGAATTGAACTAATGCCTTTCTGACTGTTAAACAGACACATTACCACTCTGATACGAGAGCAAATTGATAAGAAGGTTGATGAAGTGTTTAAGTATGTGGTCGGAGTTGAGGTGGTGTTTATGGTTTGCTTATCAGTAAAAATTGAGGTTTTGCTCGTGGTTAGAAAAGTGGGCGAAAGTGGACGGGGGTGGGGGGGAGGGTGGAATGGCTAATTTTGGAAATTTTCGGAAAATCATAAATGTGGTGTTTTGAGATGGAAAACGGGTTAATACGGATGGAAAATGGGAAAAAACGGCCATTTTTTGGATTTGAAAAAAGTGGATGGAATGGTGTGCCAGCGGGAGCAATTCTATACTACTATCCGAGATGATGTGCTGACAAGAGAAGATGTCAGGTTCCATCCGTGATGAAGTGCTGACGAATGAAGATTCAGGAACCATCCGAGATGATGTGCTGGCAAGAGAAGATGTCAGGTTCCATCCGTGATGAAGTGCTGACGAATGAAGATTCAGGAACCATCCGAGATGATGTGCTGGCAAATGAAGATGTCAGGTTCCATCCGTGATGAAGTGCTGACGAATGAAGATTCAGGAACCATCCGAGATGATGTGCTGGCAAGAGAAGATGTCAGGTTCCATCCGTGATGAAGTGCTGACAAAGAGAGATTCAGGAACCATCCGAGATGATGTGCTGGCAAATGAAGATGTCAGGTTCCATCCGTGATGAAGTGCTGACGAATGAAGATTCAGGAACCATCCGAGATGATGTGCTGACAAGAGAAGATGTCAGGTTCCATCCGTGATGAAGTGCTGACAAAGAGAGATTCAGGAACCATCCGAGATGATGTGCTGGCAAATGAAGATGTCAGGTTCCATCCGTGATGAAGTGCTGACGAATGAAGATTCAGGAACCATCCGAGATGATGTGCTGGCAAGAGAAGATGTCAGGTTCCATCCGTGATGAAGTGCTGACGAATGAAGATTCAGGAACCATCCGAGATGATGTGCTGACAAGAGAAGATGTCAGGTTCCATCCGTGATGAAGTGCTGACGAATGAAGATTCAGGAACCATCCGAGATGATGTGCTGACAAGAGAAGATGTCAGGTTCCATCCGTGATGAAGTGCTGGCGAATGAAGATTCAGGAACCATCCGAGATGATGCGCTGGCAAGAGAAGATGTCAGGTTCCATCCGTGATGAAGTGCTGACGAATGAAGATTCAGGAACCATCCGAGATGATGTGCTGACAAGAGAAGATGTCAGGTTCCATCCGTGATGAAGTGCTGACGAATGAAGATTCAGGAACCATCCGAGATGATGTGCTGGCAAATGAAGATGTCAGGTTCCATCCGTGATGAAGTGCTGACGAATGAAGATTCAGGAACCATCCGAGATGATGTGCTGAGAAGAGAAGATGTCAGGTTCCATCCGTGATGAAGTGCTGACAAAGAGAGATTCAGGAACCATCCGAGATGATGTGCTGGCAAATGAAGATGTCAGGTTCCATCCGTGATGAAGTGCTGACGAATGAAGATTCTGGAACCATCCGAGATGATGTGCTGACAAGAGAAGATGTCAGGTTCCATCCGTGATGAAGTGCTGGCGAATGAAGATTCAGGAACCATCCGAGATGATGTGCTGGCAAATGAAGATGTCAGGTTCCATCCGTGATGAAGTGCTGACGAATGAAGATTCAGGAACCATCCGAGATGATGTGCTGACAAGAGAAGATGTCAGGTTCCATCCGTGATGAAGTGCTGACGAATGAAGATTCAGGAACCATCCGAGATGATGTGCTGGCAAATGAAGATGTCAGGTTCCATCCGTGATGAAGTGCTGACAAAGAGAGATTCAGGAACCATCCGAGATGATGTGCTGGCAAGAGAAGATGTCAGGTTCCATCCGTGATGAAGTGCTGACGAATGAAGATTCAGGAACCATCCGAGATGATGTGCTGACAAGAGAAGATGTCAGGTTCCATCCGTGATGAAGTGCTGACGAATGAAGATTCAGGAACCATCCGAGATGATGTGCTGGCAAGAGAAGATGTCAGGTTCCATCCGTGATGAAGTGCTGACAAAGAGAGATTCAGGAACCATCCGAGATGATGTGCTGGCAAATGAAGATGTCAGGTTCCATCCGTGATGAAGTGCTGACAAAGAGAGATTCAGGAACCATCCGAGATGATGTGCTGGCAAGAGAAGATGTTAGGTTCCATCCGTGATGAAGTGCTGACAAGAGAAGATGTCAGGTTCCATCCGTGATGAAGTGCTGACAAGAGAAGATGTCAGGTTCCATCCGTGATGAAGTGCTGACAAAGAGAGATTCAGGAACCATCCGAGATGATGTGCTGGCAAGAGAAGATGTCAGGTTCCATCCGTGATGAAGTGCTGACGAATGAAGATTCAGGAACCATCCGAGATGATGTGCTGACAAGAGAAGATGTCAGGTTCCATCCGTGATGAAGTGCTGACAAGAGAAGATGTCAGGTTCCATCCGTGATGAAGTGCTGACAAAGAGAGATTCAGGAACCATCCGAGATGATGTGCTGGCAAGAGAAGATGTCAGGTTCCATCCGTGATGAAGTGCTGACGAATGAAGATTCAGGAACCATCCGAGATGATGTGCTGACAAGAGAAGATGTCAGGTTCCATCCGTGATGAAGTGCTGACGAATGAAGATTCAGGAACCATCCGAGATGATGTGCTGGCAAATGAAGTTGTCAGGTTCCATCCGTGATGAAGTGCTGACAAAGAGAGATTCAGGAACCATCCGAGATGATGTGCTGGCAAGAGAAGATGTCAGGTTCCATCCGTGATGAAGTGCTGACGAATGAAGATTCAGGAACCATCCGAGATGATGTGCTGGCAAGAGAAGATGTCAGGTTCCATCCGTAATGAAGTGCTGACGAATGAAGATTCAGGAACCATCCGAGATGATGTGCTGGCAAGAGAAGATGTCAGGTTCCATCCGTAATGAAGTGCTGACGAATGAAGATTCAGGAACCATCCGAGATGATGTGCTGGCAAGAGAAGATGTCAGGTTCCATCCGTGATGAAGTGCTGACGAATGAAGATTCAGGAACCATCCGAGATGATGTGCTGGCAAGAGAAGATGTCAGGTTCCATCCGTGATGAAGTGCTGACAAAGAGAGATTCAGGAACCATCCGAGATGATGTGCTGGCAAGAGAAGATGTCAGGTTCCATCCGTGATGAAGTGCTGACAAAGAGAGATTCAGGAACCATCCGAGATGATGTGCTGGCAAGAGAAGATGTCAGGTTCCATCCGTGATGAAGTGCTGACGAATGAAGATTCAGGAACCATCCGAGATGATGTGCTGGCAAGAGAAGATGTCAGGTTCCATCCGTGATGAAGTGCTGACGAATGAAGACTCAGGAACCATCCGAGATGATGTGCTGGCAAATGAAGATGTCAGGTTCCATCCGTGATGAAGTGCTGACGAATGAAGACTCAGGAACCATCCGAGATGATGTGCTGGCAAGAGAAGATGTCAGGTTCCATCCGTGATGAAGTGCTGACGAATGAAGATTCAGGAACCATCCGAGATGATGTGCTGGCAAATGAAGATGTCAGGTTCCATCCGTGATGAAGTGCTGACAAAGAGAGATTCAGGAACCATCCGAGATGATGTGCTGGCAAGAGAAGATGTCAGGTTCCATCCGAGATGATGTGCTGGCAAGAGAAGATGTCAGGTTCCATCCGTGATGAAGTGCTGACAAAGAGAGATTCAGGAACCATCCGAGATGATGTGCTGGCAAGAGAAGATGTCAGATTCCATCCGTGATGAAGTGCTGACGAATGAAGACTCAGGAACCATCCGAGATGATGTGCTGGCAAATGAAGATGTCAGGTTCCATCCGTGATGAAGTGCTGACAAAGAGAGATTCAGGAACCATCCGAGATGATGTGCTGGCAAGAGAAGATGTCAGGTTCCATCCGTGATGAAGTGCTGACGAATGAAGATTCAGGAACCATCCGAGATGATGTGCTGGCAAGAGAAGATGTCAGGTTCCATCCGTGATGAAGTGCTGACGAATGAAGATTCAGGAACCATCCGAGATGATGTGCTGGCAAATGAAGATGTCAGGTTCCATCCGTGATGAAGTGCTGACGAATGACGATTCAGGAACCATCCGAGATGATGTGCTGACAAGAGAAGATGTCAGGTTCCATCCGTGATGAAGTGCTGACAAAGAGAGATTCAGGAACCATCCGAGATGATGTGCTGGCAAGAGAAGATGTCAGATTCCATCCGTGATGAAGTGCTGACGAATGAAGACTCAGGAACCATCCGAGATGATGTGCTGGCAAATGAAGATGTCAGGTTCCATCCGTGATGAAGTGCTGACGAATGAAGACTCAGGAACCATCCGAGATGATGTGCTGGCAAATGAAGATGTCAGGTTCCATCCGTGATGAAGTGCTGACGAATGACGATTCAGGAACCATCCGAGATGATGTGCTGACAAGAGAAGATGTCAGGTTCCATCCGTGATGAAGTGCTGACGAATGACGATTCAGGAACCATCCGAGATGATGTGCTGACAAGAGAAGATGTCAGGTTCCATCCGTGATGAAGTGCTGACGAATGAAGATTCAGGAACCATCCGAGATGATGTGCTGGCAAGAGAAGATGTCAGATTCCATCCGTGATGAAGTGCTGACGAATGAAGACTCAGGAACCATCCGAGATGATGTGCTGGCAAATGAAGATGTCCGGTTCCATCCGTGATGAAGTGCTGACGAATGAAGATTCAGGAACCATCCGAGATGATGTGCTGGCAAATGAAGATGTCAGGTTCCATCCGTGATGAAGTGCTGACGAATGAAGATTCAGGAACCATCCGAGATGATGTGCTGGCAAGAGAAGATGTCAGGTTCCATCCGTGATGAAGTGCTGACGAATGAAGATTCAGGAACCATCCGAGATGATGTGCTGGCAAGAGAAGATGTCAGGTTCCATCCGTGATGAAGTGCTGACGAATGAAGATTCAGGAACCATCCGAGATGATGTGCTGACAAGAGAAGATGTCAGGTTCCATCCGTGATGAAGTGCTGACGAATGAAGATTCAGGAACCATCCGAGATGATGTGCTGGCAAGAGAAGATGTCAGGTTCCATCCGTGATGAAGTGCTGACGAATGAAGATTCAGGAACCATCCGAGATGATGTGCTGACAAGAGAAGATGTCAGGTTCCATCCGTGATGAAGTGCTGACAAAGAGAGATTCAGGAACCATCCGAGATGATGTGCTGACAACAGAAGACGTCAGGTTCCATCCGTGATGAAGTGCTGACGAATGAAGATTCAGGAACCATCCGAGATGATGTGCTGGCAAGAGAAGATGTCAGGTTCCATCCGTGATGAAGTGCTGACGAATGACGATTCAGGAACCATCCGAGATGATGTGCTGGCAAGAGAAGATGTCAGGTTCCATCCGTGATGAAGTGCTGACGAATGAAGACTCAGGAACCATCCGAGATGATGTGCTGACAAGAGAAGATGTCAGGTTCCATCCGTGATGAAGTGCTGACGAATGAAGACTCAGGAACCATCCGAGATGATGTGCTGGCAAATGAAGATGTCAGGTTCCATCCGTGATGAAGTGCTGACGAATGAAGACTCAGGAACCATCCGAGATGATGTGCTGGCAAGAGAAGATGTCAGGTTCCATCCGTGATGAAGTGCTGACGAATGAAGATTCAGGAACCATCCGAGATGATGTGCTGGCAAATGAAGATGTCAGGTTCCATCCGTGATGAAGTGCTGACAAAGAGAGATTCAGGAACCATCCGAGATGATGTGCTGGCAAGAGAAGATGTCAGGTTCCATCCGAGATGATGTGCTGGCAAGAGAAGATGTCAGGTTCCATCCGTGATGAAGTGCTGACAAAGAGAGATTCAGGAACCATCCGAGATGATGTGCTGGCAAATGAAGATGTCAGGTTCCATCCGTGATGAAGTGCTGACGAATGAAGACTCAGGAACCATCCGAGATGATGTGCTGGCAAGAGAAGATGTCAGATTCCATCCGTGATGAAGTGCTGACGAATGAAGACTCAGGAACCATCCGAGATGATGTGCTGGCAAATGAAGATGTCAGGTTCCATCCGTGATGAAGTGCTGACAAAGAGAGATTCAGGAACCATCCGAGATGATGTGCTGGCAAATGAAGATGTCAGGTTCCATCCGTGATGAAGTGCTGACGAATGGAGATTCAGGAACCATCCGAGATGATGTGCTGACAACAGAAGATGTCAGGTTCCATCCGTGATGAAGTGCTGACGAATGAAGATTCAGGAACCATCCGAGATGATGTGCTGGCAAATGAAGATGTCAGGTTCCATCCGTGATGAAGTGCTGACGAATGACGATTCAGGAACCATCCGAGATGATGTGCTGACAAGAGAAGATGTCAGGTTCCATCCGTGATGAAGTGCTGACGAATGAAGATTCAGGAACCATCCGAGATGATGTGCTGGCAAGAGAAGATGTCAGATTCCATCCGTGATGAAGTGCTGACGAATGAAGACTCAGGAACCATCCGAGATGATGTGCTGGCAAATGAAGATGTCAGGTTCCATCCGTGATGAAGTGCTGACGAATGAAGATTCAGGAACCATCCGAGATGATGTGCTGGCAAATGAAGATGTCAGGTTCCATCCGTGATGAAGTGCTGACAAAGAGAGATTCAGGAACCATCCGAGATGATGTGCTGGCAAGAGAAGATGTCAGGTTCCATCCGTGATGAAGTGCTGACGAATGAAGATTCAGGAACCATCCGAGATGATGTGCTGACAAGAGAAGATGTCAGGTTCCATCCGTGATGAAGTGCTGACGAATGAAGATTCAGGAACCATCCGAGATGATGTGCTGGCAAATGAAGATGTCAGGTTCCATCCGTGATGAAGTGCTGACAAAGAGAGATTCAGGAACCATCCGAGATGATGTGCTGGCAAGAGAAGATGTCAGGTTCCATCCGTAATGAAGTGCTGACGAATGAAGATTCAGGAACCATCCGAGATGATGTGCTGGCAAGAGAAGATGTCAGGTTCCATCCGTGATGAAGTGCTGACGAATGAAGATTCAGGAACCATCCGAGATGATGTGCTGGCAAGAGAAGATGTCAGGTTCCATCCGTGATGAAGTGCTGACGAATGAAGATTCAGGAACCATCCGAGATGATGTGCTGGCAAGAGAAGATGTCAGGTTCCATCCGTGATGAAGTGCTGACGAATGAAGATTCAGGAACCATCCGAGATGATGTGCTGACAACAGAAGATGTCAGGTTCCATCCGTGATGAAGTGCTGACAAAGAGAGATTCAGGAACCATCCGAGATGATGTGCTGGCAAGAGAAGATGTCAGGTTCCATCCGTGATGAAGTGCTGACGAATGAAGATTCAGGAACCATCCGAGATGATGTGCTGGCAAGAGAAGATGTCAGGTTCCATCCGTGATGAAGTGCTGACGAATGAAGATTCAGGAACCATCCGAGATGATGTGCTGACAACAGAAGATGTCAGGTTCCATCCGTGATGAAGTGCTGACAAAGAGAGATTCAGGAACCATCCGAGATGATGTGCTGGCAAGAGAAGATGTCAGGTTCCATCCGTGATGAAGTGCTGACGAATGAAGATTCAGGAACCATACGAGATGATGTGCTGACAACAGAAGATGTCAGGTTCCATCCGTGATGAAGTGCTGACAAAGAGAGATTCAGGAACCATCCGAGATGATGTGCTGGCAAGAGAAGATGTCAGGTTCCATCCGTAATGAAGTGCTGACGAATGAAGATTCAGGAACCATCCGAGATGATGTGCTGACAACAGAAGATGTCAGGTTCCATCCGTGATGAAGTGCTGACAAAGAGAGATTCAGGAACCATCCGAGATGATGTGCTGGCAAGAGAAGATGTCAGGTTCCATCCGTGATGAAGTGCTGACGAATGAAGATTCAGGAACCATACGAGATGATGTGCTGACAACAGAAGATGTCAGGTTCCATCCGTGATGAAGTGCTGACAAAGAGAGATTCAGGAACCATCCGAGATGATGTGCTGGCAAGAGAAGATGTCAGGTTCCATCCGTAATGAAGTGCTGACGAATGAAGACTCAGGAACCATCCGAGATGATGTGCTGACAAGAGAAGATGTCAGGTTCCATCCGTAATGAAGTGCTGACGAATGAAGATTCAGGAACCATCCGAGATGATGTGCTGGCAAGAGAAGATGTCAGGTTCCATCCGTAATGAAGTGCTGACGAATGAAGACTCAGGAACCATCCGAGATGATGTGCTGACAAGAGAAGATGTCAGGTTCCATCCGTGATGAAGTGCTGACGAATGAAGATTCAGGAACCATCCGAGATGATGTGCTGGCAAGAGAAGATGTCAGGTTCCATCCGTGATGAAGTGCTGACGAATATAGATTCAGGAACCATACGAGATGATGTGCTGGCAAATGAAGATGTCAGGTTCCATCCGTGATGAAGTGCTGACGAATGAAGATTCAGGAACCATCCGAGATGATGTGCTGGCAAGAGAAGATGTCAGGTTCCATCCGTGATGAAGTGCTGACGAATGAAGATTCAGGAACCATCCGAGATGATGTGCTGGCAAATGAAGATGTCAGGTTCCATCCGTGATGAAGTGCTGACGAATGAAGATTCAGGAACCATCCGAGATGATGTGCTGGCAAATGAAGATGTCAGGTTCCATCCGTGATGAAGTGCTGACGAATGAAGATTCAGGAACCATACGAGATGATGTGCTGGCAAATGAAGATGTCAGGTTCCATCCGTGATGAAGTGCTGACGAATGAAGATTCAGGAACCATCCGAGATGATGTGCTGGCAAATGAAGATGTCAGGTTCCATCCGTGATGAAGTGCTGACGAATGAAGATTCAGGAACCATCCGAGATGATGTGCTGGCAAATGAAGATGTCAGGTTCCATCCGTGATGAAGTGCTGACGAATGAAGATTCAGGAACCATCCGAGATGATGTGCTGGCAAATGAAGATGTCAGGTTCCATCCGTGATGAAGTGCTGACGAATGAAGATTCAGGAACCATACGAGATGATGTGCTGACAACAGAAGATGTCAGGTTCCATCCGTGATGAAGTGCTGACAAAGAGAGATTCAGGAACCATCCGAGATGATGTGCTGGCAAGAGAAGATGTCAGGTTCCATCCGTGATGAAGTGCTGACGAATGAAGATTCAGGAACCATCCGAGATGATGTGCTGACAAGAGAAGATGTCAGGTTCCATCCGTGATGAAGTGCTGACGAATGAAGATTCAGGAACCATCCGAGATGATGTGCTGGCAAATGAAGATGTCAGGTTCCATCCGTGATGAAGTGCTGACAAAGAGAGATTCAGGAACCATCCGAGATGATGTGCTGGCAAGAGAAGATGTCAGGTTCCATCCGTAATGAAGTGCTGACGAATGAAGATTCAGGAACCATCCGAGATGATGTGCTGGCAAGAGAAGATGTCAGGTTCCATCCGTGATGAAGTGCTGACGAATGAAGATTCAGGAACCATCCGAGATGATGTGCTGGCAAGAGAAGATGTCAGGTTCCATCCGTGATGAAGTGCTGACGAATGAAGATTCAGGAACCATCCGAGATGATGTGCTGGCAAGAGAAGATGTCAGGTTCCATCCGTGATGAAGTGCTGACGAATGAAGATTCAGGAACCATCCGAGATGATGTGCTGACAACAGAAGATGTCAGGTTCCATCCGTGATGAAGTGCTGACAAAGAGAGATTCAGGAACCATCCGAGATGATGTGCTGGCAAGAGAAGATGTCAGGTTCCATCCGTGATGAAGTGCTGACGAATGAAGATTCAGGAACCATCCGAGATGATGTGCTGGCAAGAGAAGATGTCAGGTTCCATCCGTGATGAAGTGCTGACGAATGAAGACTCAGGAACCATCCGAGATGATGTGCTGACAAGAGAAGATGTCAGGTTCCATCCGTGATGAAGTGCTGACGAATGAAGATTCAGGAACCATCCGAGATGATGTGCTGGCAAGAGAAGATGTCAGGTTCCATCCGTGATGAAGTGCTGACGAATGAAGACTCAGGAACCATCCGAGATGATGTGCTGGCAAGAGAAGATGTCAGGTTCCATCCGTGATGAAGTGCTGACGAATGAAGACTCAGGAACCATCCGAGATGATGTGCTGACAAGAGAAGATGTCAGGTTCCATCCGTGATGAAGTGCTGACGAATGAAGATTCAGGAACCATCCGAGATGATGTGCTGGCAAGAGAAGATGTCAGGTTCCATCCGTGATGAAGTGCTGACGAATATAGATTCAGGAACCATCCGAGATGATGTGCTGGCAAGAGAAGATGTCAGGTTCCATCCGTGATGAAGTGCTGACGAATATAGATTCAGGAACCATCCGAGATGATGTGCTGGCAAATGAAGATGTCAGGTTCCATCCGTGATGAAGTGCTGACAAAGAGAGATTCAGGAACCATCCGAGATGATGTGCTGGCAAGAGAAGATGTCAGGTTCCATCCGTGATGAAGTGCTGACGAATGAAGATCCAGGAACCATCCGAGATGATGTGCTGACAAGAGAAGATGTCAGGTTCCATCCGTGATGAAGTGCTGACGAATGAAGATCCAGGAACCATCCGAGATGATGTGCTGACAAGAGAAGATGTCAGGTTCCATCCGTGATGAAGTGCTGACAAAGAGAGATTCAGGAACCATCCGAGATGATGTGCTGGCAAGAGAAGATGTCAGGTTCCATCCGTGATGAAGTGCTGACGAATGAAGATCCAGGAACCATCCGAGATGATGTGCTGACAAGAGAAGATGTCAGGTTCCATCCGTGATGAAGTGCTGACAAAGAGAGATTCAGGAACCATCCGAGATGATGTGCTGACAAGAGAAAATGTCAGGTTCCATCCGTGATGAAGTGCTGACAAAGAGAGATTCAGGAACCATCCGAGATGATGTGCTGGCAAGAGAAGATGTCAGGTTCCATCCGTGATGAAGTGCTGACGAATATAGATTCAGGAACCATCCGAGATGATGTGCTGACAAGAGAAGATGTCAGGTTCCATCCGTGATGAAGTGCTGACAAAGAGAGATTCAGGAACCATCCGAGATGATGTGCTGGCAAGAGAAGATGTCAGGTTCCATCCGTGATGAAGTGCTGACGAATGAAGATTCAGGAACCATCCGAGATGATGTGCTGGCAAGAGAAGATGTCAGGTTCCATCCGTGATGAAGTGCTGACGAATGAAGATTCAGGAACCATCCGAGATGATGTGCTGGCAAGAGAAGATGTCAGGTTCCATCCGTGATGAAGTGCTGACGAATGAAGATTCAGGAACCATCCGAGATGATGTGCTGACAACAGAAGATGTCAGGTTCCATCCGTGATGAAGTGCTGACAAAGAGAGATTCAGGAACCATCCGAGATGATGTGCTGGCAAGAGAAGATGTCAGGTTCCATCCGTGATGAAGTGCTGACGAATGAAGATTCAGGAACCATCCGAGATGATGTGCTGGCAAGAGAAGATGTCAGGTTCCATCCGTGATGAAGTGCTGACGAATGAAGATTCAGGAACCATCCGAGATGATGTGCTGACAACAGAAGATGTCAGGTTCCATCCGTGATGAAGTGCTGACAAAGAGAGATTCAGGAACCATCCGAGATGATGTGCTGGCAAGAGAAGATGTCAGGTTCCATCCGTGATGAAGTGCTGACGAATGAAGATTCAGGAACCATCCGAGATGATGTGCTGGCAAGAGAAGATGTCAGGTTCCATCCGTGATGAAGTGCTGACGAATGAAGATTCAGGAACCATCCGAGATGATGTGCTGGCAAGAGAAGATGTCAGGTTCCATCCGTGATGAAGTGCTGACGAATGAAGATTCAGGAACCATACGAGATGATGTGCTGACAACAGAAGATGTCAGGTTCCATCCGTGATGAAGTGCTGACAAAGAGAGATTCAGGAACCATCCGAGATGATGTGCTGGCAAGAGAAGATGTCAGGTTCCATCCGAGATGATGTGCTGGCAAGAGAAGATGTCAGGTTCCATCCGTGATGAAGTGCTGACAAAGAGAGATTCAGGAACCATCCGAGATGATGTGCTGGCAAGAGAAGATGTCAGATTCCATCCGTGATGAAGTGCTGACGAATGAAGACTCAGGAACCATCCGAGATGATGTGCTGGCAAATGAAGATGTCAGGTTCCATCCGTGATGAAGTGCTGACAAAGAGAGATTCAGGAACCATCCGAGATGATGTGCTGGCAAGAGAAGATGTCAGGTTCCATCCGTGATGAAGTGCTGACGAATGAAGATTCAGGAACCATCCGAGATGATGTGCTGGCAAGAGAAGATGTCAGGTTCCATCCGTGATGAAGTGCTGACGAATGAAGATTCAGGTACCATCCGAGATGATGTGCTGACAACAGAAGATGTCAGGTTCCATCCGTGATGAAGTGCTGACGAATGAAGATTCAGGAACCATCCGAGATGATGTGCTGGCAAATGAAGATGTCAGGTTCCATCCGTGATGAAGTGCTGACGAATGACGATTCAGGAACCATCCGAGATGATGTGCTGACAAGAGAAGATGTCAGGTTCCATCCGTGATGAAGTGCTGACGAATGACGATTCAGGAACCATCCGAGATGATGTGCTGACAAGAGAAGATGTCAGGTTCCATCCGTGATGAAGTGCTGACGAATGAAGATTCAGGAACCATCCGAGATGATGTGCTGGCAAGAGAAGATGTCAGATTCCATCCGTGATGAAGTGCTGACGAATGAAGACTCAGGAACCATCCGAGATGATGTGCTGGCAAATGAAGATGTCCGGTTCCATCCGTGATGAAGTGCTGACGAATGAAGATTCAGGAACCATCCGAGATGATGTGCTGGCAAATGAAGATGTCAGGTTCCATCCGTGATGAAGTGCTGACGAATGAAGATTCAGGAACCATCCGAGATGATGTGCTGGCAAGAGAAGATGTCAGGTTCCATCCGTGATGAAGTGCTGACGAATGAAGATTCAGGAACCATCCGAGATGATGTGCTGGCAAGAGAAGATGTCAGGTTCCATCCGTGATGAAGTGCTGACGAATGAAGATTCAGGAACCATCCGAGATGATGTGCTGACAAGAGAAGATGTCAGGTTCCATCCGTGATGAAGTGCTGACGAATGAAGATTCAGGAACCATCCGAGATGATGTGCTGGCAAGAGAAGATGTCAGGTTCCATCCGTGATGAAGTGCTGACGAATGAAGATTCAGGAACCATCCGAGATGATGTGCTGACAAGAGAAGATGTCAGGTTCCATCCGTGATGAAGTGCTGACAAAGAGAGATTCAGGAACCATCCGAGATGATGTGCTGACAAGAGAAGATGTCAGGTTCCATCCGTGATGAAGTGCTGACGAATGAAGATTCAGGAACCATCCGAGATGATGTGCTGGCAAATGAAGATGTCAGGTTCCATCCGTGATGAAGTGCTGACGAATGACGATTCAGGAACCATCCGAGATGATGTGCTGGCAAGAGAAGATGTCAGGTTCCATCCGTGATGAAGTGCTGACGAATGAAGACTCAGGAACCATCCGAGATGATGTGCTGACAAGAGAAGATGTCAGGTTCCATCCGTGATGAAGTGCTGACGAATGAAGACTCAGGAACCATCCGAGATGATGTGCTGGCAAATGAAGATGTCAGGTTCCATCCGTGATGAAGTGCTGACGAATGAAGACTCAGGAACCATCCGAGATGATGTGCTGGCAAGAGAAGATGTCAGGTTCCATCCGTGATGAAGTGCTGACGAATGAAGATTCAGGAACCATCCGAGATGATGTGCTGGCAAATGAAGATGTCAGGTTCCATCCGTGATGAAGTGCTGACAAAGAGAGATTCAGGAACCATCCGAGATGATGTGCTGGCAAGAGAAGATGTCAGGTTCCATCCGAGATGATGTGCTGGCAAGAGAAGATGTCAGGTTCCATCCGTGATGAAGTGCTGACGAATGAAGATTCAGGAACCATCCGAGATGATGTGCTGGCAAATGAAGATGTCAGGTTCCATCCGTGATGAAGTGCTGACAAAGAGAGATTCAGGAACCATCCGAGATGATGTGCTGGCAAATGAAGATGTCAGGTTCCATCCGTGATGAAGTGCTGACGAATGAAGACTCAGGAACCATCCGAGATGATGTGCTGGCAAGAGAAGATGTCAGATTCCATCCGTGATGAAGTGCTGACAAAGAGAGATTCAGGAACCATCCGAGATGATGTGCTGACAACAGAAGATGTCAGGTTCCATCCGTGATGAAGTGCTGACGAATGAAGATTCAGGAACCATCCGAGATGATGTGCTGGCAAATGAAGATGTCAGGTTCCATCCGTGATGAAGTGCTGACGAATGACGATTCAGGAACCATCCGAGATGATGTGCTGACAAGAGAAGATGTCAGGTTCCATCCGTGATGAAGTGCTGACGAATGACGATTCAGGAACCATCCGAGATGATGTGCTGACAAGAGAAGATGTCAGGTTCCATCCGTGATGAAGTGCTGACGAATGAAGATTCAGGAACCATCCGAGATGATGTGCTGGCAAGAGAAGATGTCAGATTCCATCCGTGATGAAGTGCTGACAAAGAGAGATTCAGGAACCATCCGAGATGATGTGCTGGCAAATGAAGATGTCAGGTTCCATCCGTGATGAAGTGCTGACGAATGAAGATTCAGGAACCATCCGAGATGATGTGCTGGCAAGAGAAGATGTCAGATTCCATCCGTGATGAAGTGCTGACGAATGAAGACTCAGGAACCATCCGAGATGATGTGCTGGCAAATGAAGATGTCAGGTTCCATCCGTGATGAAGTGCTGACAAAGAGAGATTCAGGAACCATCCGAGATGATGTGCTGGCAAGAGAAGATGTCAGGTTCCATCCGTAATGAAGTGCTGACGAATGAAGATTCAGGAACCATCCGAGATGATGTGCTGGCAAGAGAAGATGTCAGGTTCCATCCGTGATGAAGTGCTGACGAATGAAGATTCAGGAACCATCCGAGATGATGTGCTGGCAAGAGAAGATGTCAGGTTCCATCCGTGATGAAGTGCTGACGAATGAAGATTCAGGAACCATCCGAGATGATGTGCTGGCAAGAGAAGATGTCAGGTTCCATCCGTGATGAAGTGCTGACGAATGAAGATTCAGGAACCATCCGAGATGATGTGCTGACAACAGAAGATGTCAGGTTCCATCCGTGATGAAGTGCTGACAAAGAGAGATTCAGGAACCATCCGAGATGATGTGCTGGCAAGAGAAGATGTCAGGTTCCATCCGTGATGAAGTGCTGACGAATGAAGATTCAGGAACCATCCGAGATGATGTGCTGGCAAGAGAAGATGTCAGGTTCCATCCGTGATGAAGTGCTGACGAATGAAGATTCAGGAACCATCCGAGATGATGTGCTGACAACAGAAGATGTCAGGTTCCATCCGTGATGAAGTGCTGACGAATGAAGATTCAGGAACCATACGAGATGATGTGCTGACAACAGAAGATGTCAGGTTCCATCCGTGATGAAGTGCTGACAAAGAGAGATTCAGGAACCATCCGAGATGATGTGCTGGCAAGAGAAGATGTCAGGTTCCATCCGTAATGAAGTGCTGACGAATGAAGATTCAGGAACCATCCGAGATGATGTGCTGGCAAGAGAAGATGTCAGGTTCCATCCGTGATGAAGTGCTGACGAATGAAGACTCAGGAACCATCCGAGATGATGTGCTGACAAGAGAAGATGTCAGGTTCCATCCGTGATGAAGTGCTGACGAATGAAGATTCAGGAACCATCCGAGATGATGTGCTGGCAAGAGAAGATGTCAGGTTCCATCCGTGATGAAGTGCTGACGAATATAGATTCAGGAACCATCCGAGATGATGTGCTGGCAAATGAAGATGTCAGGTTCCATCCGTGATGAAGTGCTGACGAATGAAGATTCAGGAACCATCCGAGATGATGTGCTGGCAAATGAAGATGTCAGGTTCCATCCGTGATGAAGTGCTGACGAATGAAGATTCAGGAACCATACGAGATGATGTGCTGACAACAGAAGATGTCAGGTTCCATCCGTGATGAAGTGCTGACAAAGAGAGATTCAGGAACCATCCGAGATGATGTGCTGGCAAGAGAAGATGTCAGGTTCCATCCGTAATGAAGTGCTGACGAATGAAGATTCAGGAACCATCCGAGATGATGTGCTGGCAAGAGAAGATGTCAGGTTCCATCCGTGATGAAGTGCTGACGAATGAAGACTCAGGAACCATCCGAGATGATGTGCTGACAAGAGAAGATGTCAGGTTCCATCCGTGATGAAGTGCTGACGAATGAAGATTCAGGAACCATCCGAGATGATGTGCTGGCAAGAGAAGATGTCAGGTTCCATCCGTGATGAAGTGCTGACGAATGAAGATTCAGGAACCATCCGAGATGATGTGCTGGCAAGAGAAGATGTCAGGTTCCATCCGT
This sequence comes from Caenorhabditis sinica, assembly GCA_963932045.1. Classification (NCBI taxonomy): domain Eukaryota; kingdom Metazoa; phylum Nematoda; class Chromadorea; order Rhabditida; family Rhabditidae; genus Caenorhabditis; species Caenorhabditis sinica. Next base: position 25,712,474 of record OZ009938.1, read on the forward strand.
GATGAAGTGCTGACGAATGAAGATTCAGGAACCATCCGAGATGATGTGCTGGCAAGAGAAGATGTCAGGTTCCATCCGTGATGAAGTGCTGACGAATGAAGATTCAGGAACCATCCGAGATGATGTGCTGGCAAATGAAGATGTCAGGTTCCATCCGTGATGAAGTGCTGACAAAGAGAGATTCAGGAACCATCCGAGATGATGTGCTGGCAAGAGAAGATGTCAGGTTCCATCCGTAATGAAGTGCTGACGAATGAAGATTCAGGAACCATCCGAGATGATGTGCTGGCAAGAGAAGATGTCAGGTTCCATCCGTGATGAAGTGCTGACGAATGAAGATTCAGGAACCATCCGAGATGATGTGCTGGCAAGAGAAGATGTCAGGTTCCATCCGTGATGAAGTGCTGACGAATGAAGATTCAGGAACCATCCGAGATGATGTGCTGGCAAGAGAAGATGTCAGGTTCCATCCGTGATGAAGTGCTGACGAATGAAGATTCAGGAACCATCCGAGATGATGTGCTGACAACAGAAGATGTCAGGTTCCATCCGTGATGAAGTGCTGACAAAGAGAGATTCAGGAACCATCCGAGATGATGTGCTGGCAAGAGAAGATGTCAGGTTCCATCCGTGATGAAGTGCTGACGAATGAAGATTCAGGAACCATCCGAGATGATGTGCTGGCAAGAGAAGATGTCAGATTCCATCCGTGATGAAGTGCTGACGAATGAAGATTCAGGAACCATCCGAGATGATGTGCTGACAACAGAAGATGTCAGGTTCCATCCGTGATGAAGTGCTGACGAATGAAGATTCAGGAACCATACGAGATGATGTGCTGACAACAGAAGATGTCAGGTTCCATCCGTGATGAAGTGCTGACAAAGAGAGATTCAGGAACCATCCGAGATGATGTGCTGGCAAGAGAAGATGTCAGGTTCCATCCGTGATGAAGTGCTGACGAATGAAGACTCAGGAACCATACGAGATGATGTGCTGGCAAGAGAAGATGTCAAGTTCCATCCGTGATGAAGTGCTGACGAATGAAGATTCAGGAACCATCCGAGATGATGTGCTGGCAAGAGAAGATGTCAGGTTCCATCCGTGATGAAGTGCTGACGAATGAAGACTCAGGAACCATCCGAGATGATGTGCTGACAAGAGAAGATGTCAGGTTCCATCCGTGATGAAGTGCTGACGAATGAAGATTCAGGAACCATCCGAGATGATGTGCTGGCAAGAGAAGATGTCAGGTTCCATCCGTGATGAAGTGCTGACGAATATAGATTCAGGAACCATCCGAGATGATGTGCTGGCAAGAGAAGATGTCAGGTTCCATCCGTGATGAAGTGCTGACGAATATAGATTCAGGAACCATCCGAGATGATGTGCTGGCAAATGAAGATGTCAGGTTCCATCCGTGATGAAGTGCTGACAAAGAGAGATTCAGGAACCATCCGAGATGATGTGCTGACAAGAGAAGATGTCAGGTTCCATCCGTGATGAAGTGCTGACGAATGAAGATCCAGGAACCATCCGAGATGATGTGCTGACAAGAGAAGATGTCAGGTTCCATCCGTGATGAAGTGCTGACGAATGAAGATCCAGGAACCATCCGAGATGATGTGCTGACAAGAGAAGATGTCAGGTTCCATCCGTGATGAAGTGCTGACAAAGAGAGATTCAGGAACCATCCGAGATGATGTGCTGGCAAGAGAAGATGTCAGGTTCCATCCGTGATGAAGTGCTGACGAATGAAGATCCAGGAACCATCCGAGATGATGTGCTGACAAGAGAAGATGTCAGGTTCCATCCGTGATGAAGTGCTGACAAAGAGAGATTCAGGAACCATCCGAGATGATGTGCTGACAAGAGAAGATGTCAGGTTCCATCCGTGATGAAGTGCTGACAAAGAGAGATTCAGGAACCATCCGAGATGATGTGCTGGCAAGAGAAGATGTCAGGTTCCATCCGTGATGAAGTGCTGACGAATATAGATTCAGGAACCATCCGAGATGATGTGCTGACAAGAGAAGATGTCAGGTTCCATTTGTGATGAAGTGCTGACAAAGAGAGATTCAGGAACCATCCGAGATGATGTGCTGGCAAGAGAAGATGTCAGGTTTCATCCGTAATGAAGTGCTGACGAATGAAGATTCAGGAACCATCCGAGATGATGTGCTGGCAAGAGAAGATGTCAGGTTCCATCCGTGATGAAGTGCTGACGAATGAAGATTCAGGAACCATCCGAGATGATGTGCTGGCAAGAGAAGATGTCAGGTTCCATCCGTGATGAAGTGCTGACGAATGAAGATTCAGGAACCATCCGAGATGATGTGCTGGCAAGAAAAGATGTCAGGTTCCATCCGTGATGAAGTGCTGACGAATGAAGATTCAGGAACCATCCGAGATGATGTGCTGACAACAGAAGATGTCAGGTTCCATCCGTGATGAAGTGCTGACAAAGAGAGATTCAGGAACCATCCGAGATGATGTGCTGGCAAGAGAAGATGTCAGGTTCCATCCGTGATGAAGTGCTGACGAATGAAGATTCAGGAACCATCCGAGATGATGTGCTGGCAAGAGAAGATGTCAGGTTCCATCCGTGATGAAGTGCTGACGAATGAAGATTCAGGAACCATCCGAGATGATGTGCTGACAACAGAAGATGTCAGGTTCCATCCGTGATGAAGTGCTGACGAATGAAGATTCAGGAACCATACGAGATGATGTGCTGACAACAGAAGATGTCAGGTTCCATCCGTGATGAAGTGCTGACAAAGAGAGATTCAGGAACCATCCGAGATGATGTGCTGGCAAGAGAAGATGTCAGGTTCCATCCGTAATGAAGTGCTGACGAATGAAGATTCAGGAACCATCCGAGATGATGTGCTGGCAAGAGAAGATGTCAGGTTCCATCCGTGATGAAGTGCTGACGAATGAAGACTCAGGAACCATCCGAGATGATGTGCTGACAAGAGAAGATGTCAGGTTCCATCCGTGATGAAGTGCTGACGAATGAAGATTCAGGAACCATCCGAGATGATGTGCTGGCAAGAGAAGATGTCAGGTTCCATCCGTGATGAAGTGCTGACGAATGAAGACTCAGGAACCATCCGAGATGATGTGCTGACAAGAGAAGATGTCAGGTTCCATCCGTAATGAAGTGCTGACGAATGAAGATTCAGGAACCATCCGAGATGATGTGCTGGCAAGAGAAGATGTCAGGTTCCATCCGTGATGAAGTGCTGACGAATGAAGACTCAGGAACCATCCGAGATGATGTGCTGACAAGAGAAGATGTCAGGTTCCATCCGTGATGAAGTGCTGACGAATGAAGATTCAGGAACCATCCGAGATGATGTGCTGGCAAGAGAAGATGTCAGGTTCCATCCGTGATGAAGTGCTGACGAATATAGATTCAGGAACCATCCGAGATGATGTGCTGGCAAGAGAAGATGTCAGGTTCCATCCGTGATGAAGTGCTGACGAATATAGATTCAGGAACCATCCGAGATGATGTGCTGGCAAATGAAGATGTCAGGTTCCATCCGTGATGAAGTGCTGACAAAGAGAGATTCAGGAACCATCCGAGATGATGTGCTGGCAAGAGAAGATGTCAGGTTCCATCCGTGATGAAGTGCTGACGAATGAAGATCCAGGAACCATCCGAGATGATGTGCTGACAAGAGAAGATGTCAGGTTCCATCCGTGATGAAGTGCTGACAAAGAGAGATTCAGGAACCATCCGAGATGATGTGCTGGCAAGAGAAGATGTCAGGTTCCATCCGTGATGAAGTGCTGACGAATGAAGATCCAGGAACCATCCGAGATGATGTGCTGACAAGAGAAGATGTCAGGTTCCATCCGTGATGAAGTGCTGACAAAGAGAGATTCAGGAACCATCCGAGATGATGTGCTGACAAGAGAAGATGTCAGGTTCCATCCGTGATGAAGTGCTGACAAAGAGAGATTCAGGAACCATCCGAGATGATGTGCTGGCAAGAGAAGATGTCAGGTTCCATCCGTGATGAAGTGCTGACGAATATAGATTCAGGAACCATCCGAGATGATGTGCTGACAAGAGAAGATGTCAGGTTCCATCCGTGATGAAGTGCTGACAAAGAGAGATTCAGGAACCATCCGAGATGATGTGCTGGCAAGAGAAGATGTCAGGTTTCATCCGTAATGAAGTGCTGACGAATGAAGATTCAGGAACCATCCGAGATGATGTGCTGGCAAGAGAAGATGTCAGGTTCCATCCGTGATGAAGTGCTGACGAATGAAGATTCAGGAACCATCCGAGATGATGTGCTGGCAAGAGAAGATGTCAGGTTCCATCCGTGATGAAGTGCTGACGAATGAAGATTCAGGAACCATCCGAGATGATGTGCTGGCAAGAAAAGATGTCAGGTTCCATCCGTGATGAAGTGCTGACGAATGAAGATTCAGGAACCATCCGAGATGATGTGCTGACAACAGAAGATGTCAGGTTCCATCCGTGATGAAGTGCTGACAAAGAGAGATTCAGGAACCATCCGAGATGATGTGCTGGCAAGAGAAGATGTCAGGTTCCATCCGTGATGAAGTGCTGACGAATGAAGATTCAGGAACCATCCGAGATGATGTGCTGGCAAGAGAAGATGTCAGGTTCCATCCGTGATGAAGTGCTGACGAATGAAGATTCAGGAACCATCCGAGATGATGTGCTGACAACAGAAGATGTCAGGTTCCATCCGTGATGAAGTGCTGACGAATGAAGATTCAGGAACCATACGAGATGATGTGCTGACAACAGAAGATGTCAGGTTCCATCCGTGATGAAGTGCTGACAAAGAGAGATTCAGGAACCATCCGAGATGATGTGCTGGCAAGAGAAGATGTCAGGTTCCATCCGTAATGAAGTGCTGACGAATGAAGATTCAGGAACCATCCGAGATGATGTGCTGGCAAGAGAAGATGTCAGGTTCCATCCGTGATGAAGTGCTGACGAATGAAGACTCAGGAACCATCCGAGATGATGTGCTGACAAGAGAAGATGTCAGGTTCCATCCGTGATGAAGTGCTGACGAATGAAGATTCAGGAACCATCCGAGATGATGTGCTGGCAAGAGAAGATGTCAGGTTCCATCCGTGATGAAGTGCTGACGAATATAGATTCAGGAACCATCCGAGATGATGTGCTGGCAAGAGAAGATGTCAGGTTCCATCCGTGATGAAGTGCTGACGAATATAGATTCAGGAACCATCCGAGATGATGTGCTGGCAAATGAAGATGTCAGGTTCCATCCGTGATGAAGTGCTGACAAAGAGAGATTCAGGAACCATCCGAGATGATGTGCTGGCAAGAGAAGATGTCAGGTTCCATCCGTGATGAAGTGCTGACGAATGAAGATCCAGGAACCATCCGAGATGATGTGCTGACAAGAGAAGATGTCAGGTTCCATTCGTGATGAAGTGCTGACGAATGAAGATCCAGGAACCATCCGAGATGATGTGCTGACAAGAGAAGATGTCAGGTTCCATCCGTGATGAAGTGCTGACAAAGAGAGATTCAGGAACCATCCGAGATGATGTGCTGACAAGAGAAGATGTCAGGTTCCATCCGTGATGAAGTGCTGACAAAGAGAGATTCAGGAACCATCCGAGATGATGTGCTGGCAAGAGAAGATGTCAGGTTCCATCCGTGATGAAGTGCTGACGAATATAGATTCAGGAACCATCCGAGATGATGTGCTGACAAGAGAAGATGTCAGGTTCCATCCGTGATGAAGTGCTGACGAATATAGATTCAGGAACCATCCGAGATGATGTGCTGGCAAATGAAGATGTCAGGTTCCATCCGTGATGAAGTGCTGACAAAGAGAGATTCAGGAACCATCCGAGATGATGTGCTGGCAAGAGAAGATGTCAGGTTCCATCCGTGATGAAGTGCTGACGAATGAAGATTCAGGAACCATCCGAGATGATGTGCTGGCAAATGAAGATGTCAGGTTCCATCCGTGATGAAGTGCTGACAAAGAGAGATTCAGGAACCATCCGAGATGATGTGCTGACAAGAGAAGATGTCAAGTTCCATCCGTGATGAAGTGCTAACGAATGAAGATTCAGGAACCATCCGAGATGATGTGCTGGCAAATGAAGATGTCAGGTTCCATCCGTGATGAAGTGCTGACAAAGAGAGATTCAGGAACCATCCGAGATGATGTGCTGGCAAGAGAAGATGTCAGGTTCCATCCGTGATGAAGTGCTGACAAAGAGAGATTCAGGAACCATCCGAGATGATGTGCTGGCAAGAGAAGATGTCAGGTGACATGCAGATTAGTGACTTCAGTTTCAACACTGATTCTAGGGGGGCGTTCGGTGAGATGATACTTGCTGCTGGAGTATCACGAATTCAAAGCGACAGTTCAGTAGAGCACATCTATATAGCCCTCGGCGAATTTTCTTCTCCCGTCCCTTCCCCTCCATTTCTTCCCCCCCCCCCCCTCTCTTCCATAATAATCCCAAATGGTCCGTGCGGTAGACAAGTGCAACGTACCTTGTCTAAGGTGGTAAACAAAATTTCACATCGTGAAAACAAAGGATTAAAATTGAATGTGACTTGATCGAAATTAATTGTTGTTCCTGTTTCACTTCCACCCTCTAATGGGAAGTTAAAATTTCATAGTTGTAAACAATGCGTTTTCACGATTTGACTTTTTGTTTACCACCTTGGACAAGGAAAGTTGCACTTGTTTACCGCGCGGACCACCCGAATTCAATTTAATCCCTAAGATAGAAAGGAAAGGGGAGGTGACACCAGGTAAAAGATTGTTTGGCTCGGTGTTCAAAACTGAAATTAGTGTCACGAACCAATAACAAATTTGATACGTTGGTCGGACAAACTCCGCCCACTTTTCTCAAAATCTGCATAAATACGATCAACTACCCATCAATTCTTATTGGTCTCCTCCAGACCCCGTGTTCAAAGGGTCGCATGAAACTGGCTATGTATTTTTTTTTAATATTATTTCTATTGGTTACCTGATGCATTCCATTATGGATTCCCCCACTAATAACTACTTGATTTTCTGGAAATTCTAAAAAATTGGAGGTACGTTTAAAGAGAGTCTTTTACTTGCGAATGATGATATTTTGTGTTAAACTCAGATTTCGTTACTCGAAAGGAAACATGGTCCCGATTGCCAAGGAAAGGAGAAACCGACAAAGTGCACAGATGCAATTGATGAGTTGTTATTAAAGATCATCTCATTTGGTTTCATATAGACTTTTCGTAACGATGCTGGGGGGGGGAGGCGTATTCGGGGGCGGAGCCAAAATTTAAGAACGCAAAAAAATGATGTTCTTCATGGGTAACAGTATACTATTGCAATTTCTGGACGAAAATAATTTGATAATCACTCAGTCACCAATGAAATCACTATAATAATCAGTGGACTTGAATAACTCTAGAATAGAGGTGACTCTTGAACCTTCAAAATTTACAGAATTCCAAGACTCCTCCTGCTCCAAAAAAACCAAAACCTACCTTGTTTCGATGTGACAGCTGTGAAACGATTTATAGAAGTCAGAATAGCCTCGCTAGGCACATTTGTGATCTCGAGGGATGCAAGAGAACGTTTTCCAGAACATACGCGGTGAGTAGAAATTGTAGAATTACAAAAAAAGTTCGATAATTTTCATAAGCTTTTTTTTGGCAGAGAAAGTTTTCTTTCAGCCCAATCTGACGGGGCGTCAGTTTGCAACCCAATATTTCAAGTATCTCGCATTTCAGCGAAAGGCTCATCGTTTCACCCTTTGGAACTAGGATCAATCCGTCATCCCATGCGTCTTGAGAAATTGTTCGGGCACATCTTAAACAAGACCACATGATCGCGAATGGAACTTTAATTGATTGCAAGGGGTGTCATCGGACATATCAAGACCTCAGCGCCCTGTTAACTCATTATCATTCGGTTCATGTAACAGTGGAGGTAAGCATTTCCCTTCCGTAGTTGATTCTCAGAATTTTTTTAGCGAGCCATCACAAAAACATTTTTTAGATTGATCCAGTTGGTCTTGCACCTGAACATAGAAGCAAACCCCATATTGACATCAAGCCGGAGAGCGTCTAAGAAAAGGTGATAAACTCTCAGAAAAGTTTTCTGCCTAGAAAAAAATTCTACAGAACCGTCCATCTACTTCACAAGAATGTCCACAACTCCCTCCAAATTCAAATATCGATGAACAAGTCATGGCCGAAATAATGGTAGGGAAATAAGTCTATTCAGATTTTTATCCAATAATTTTTTTCTTCAGAAACTTGCATTCCTTTCACCAGCCCTCTTCAAAGAATTCATAGACACTCATTTCACCGTTCAAGTTGATGCAAAGAAAGGATGTCATTGGGTTGCTCGAAAAGATTTAGTTGTGGTAATTAAAGAAGATAACATCAATTTTGAAATGAGATCAATTGAATATTTCAGACTGTAACATAGGAAATAGAGGAAAAAAAACATTTTGCCGATTGGGCAGAGCCATGACTTCGCGAACACATTCCACATTGTTACAGAGGTTATTCCGAAAAGAGCAGCGGAGCAAGGCAGAAGGAGGAGGAAAGCAAATGAGGTCTGGTCAAATACAGTTAACCAACAGTGGAACGAAGGACTGTAAGTATTGATTCAGTTTAATTGGTCTGAAAAAAACGTAGTTAAAAATATATTGGTCTCAAAAAAAACGTAGTTAAAAATATATTTTGAGTAATCGAAATATTACTTTTTTTGAGTAGTTACTTTATTGAATAAAATTTTACAGAAATGAAGCATCTTCCCCTCACCATCACTACTGCATTGTCTACTGCAAGGAATCATTCGTTTAATCAATTCAAAGACCCTCTTTTTGTCAATTCACATTTTATTCATTTTTTTCTCATTCTTCCAATTTTCAAAATTCTTACTGTCTCTCTTTCAATTTTCTCCCCTCGATACGCATGCCCCACTCCCTTCGATTTTGTTTCAACTTGCTTTCTCCAACTCAATATATGATACTTTCATTATGTTAACTCTCCTCTGATCTCTATTTTATCTCTACCCTTTCGATTTCTGTTCATATGCTTTCTGTTTCCCAGCTTCTCCAAATTTTCCTGTCATTCTTGAAACTTTAATCTCCAATTTTTCGATTACTTCTCATTCTGAATTCTTGTTAAAAATGTGTAAATGAAAATTAAATCTCAGAAACTCTATCAACTGAAAGTTGTTTTATTGTAGCAACTGTAATCTCTCGGAATTTCCCACTAGAGTTGTCCATTCCCCCATCACCGTTTCACTAGAATTGTGACTTTTCGGAGTTTCCAAAATTCGTCGAAACTTAGTCATGTTTATACTCATTTTGAAGCTGAAAACGAGCCGAATCAAATTCTTCAATTTTTCTTCTTTTTTAACGTGAAATCAGCAAAATACGGATACTTGAAACCTATGTTCTGTTCCTTTTTCACATCGGAAACGTCCTTCAAAGGAGACAGACAAACAACATTGACAGATGTGCCCCTTCCTACTAGTTGAGAATTGCGAAATCTTTGAAGAGAAAGCAGACAACGAGAGACAAAGCGCACATGTGAACATAGCCTCCTCATTCATTCATTCATACTCACAAAGGGCGATGTCTGTGTTTGTCAGCCCCTCTAAATATTGATTTTTCTGAAAATAAAGTGAGTTTATCAGCTAATTTTTTTTTCAGAGACTAAAAAAAGAGTTATTTCAGAATACCTTCACTTTGACGTCGTGTTTCGAGATGTCTTCAAACCTATGATTTTTTGAAAATGTGAGCTTTTTTTCGAAATTTCCATTTTTGGCACGAAAAATCACTTTTCTTCGACATTTTTCAATGGAAAGAATCAAATTCTTTTTTTCTCGATTTGAAAAAATAAAAAATAAGAAATTTAATTTTCCAATATTTTTTGGAAAAGCCTGCCAAATTGGCTGCAAAGCCGGAAAACTCAAATTCCAGCCAATTAACACTCAAAATTTCATTAATACAGTGCTCCACAAATGAATTGATTAACTATAGAATTTCAAAATTTTCGAATATGTTTGAAAAAGTAGAATTTTCGGACTTTCAAAATTTTAAAGCTATTTTTTGTCATTTCTATTAGAACTCTAAAATTCAAAATTTAAAAAATGTGATCGCCATTTTTTTAAGAGATCTTGCAATATGTTGTCGTCTTCTTACCCCCAATTTCCTATTTTTTCAGAAATTGCCATTCCAAATCCGCAATCTTCTCCAGCACCACCACCAGAAACTACCGATGAAGCTCGTGACCGTGAAGCCAGACAGATGGTCGAGTCGCAAGAAGAGCCGGGACGTTCCAGTACATTTTGGAGCTCATTGATGGTGGAAATCGACTGAGTGGTAAGTTAGGATCAATTTGTCTCAAAAATATTTTGTCTCAAGAAAGTGTTTTTGCGTTTCAGCTTCTGAACTCTTCAACATGGACGCTCAGAACTCCAAAACCATCAACAACATCACCGAGAAGAAGGAAGAAACCGATTTCACAATGATCTCCGAGAACCACATTGAGGATAGTAAGTCGGATCCCACTATTTTTCAAATTATTAATCCCAAAAATGTCCAGATCTAAAGTTCCACCAACTCGTAACCATCGACTTCAACATGGCTCAAATTCGAGACCACATGGAACCAAATTTCGAGATCGGTGTCCTCGGACGTTGCATACATGGTCGCGAATAGTAAGTCGTCTCATAGAATTTGAATCGATGTTATCAATAGAGCACATTTTCAGACCAGCAAACTTGGACATCGACGGTTCGAAGAGAAGGGAGATGATTTCGACACCGACTCCGGCTTTGGAAACTCCATCAGCTCATGGTTTCTTGGCTCTCTCACGAATTTCATATGGAATTAACAGTTTTCCCCTCATTTTACCAACTTTTTCATGATTTCTTATTAATCTATTCAAACTGAATAACTTTTTCTCTTTTCATGATTTCTCACTCAGCCTTTATCTATCTTCGCTTTCCCTTTTTCCGCTTCAATTCGATTTGTCAATAAATAAGAAATATAACTCTTCTCGGTGTTATCAGTTTTCAGAAATTTCAGCTGTTTCAGATCTTTTTGATTTCAGGATTCCGAAGTTCTACGACTCCTCTTTACCCGATTGCGAGTGAACGAAATTCGGTTAAAAACGAATTAATCAACTGGAATTGATCTTGAGATTATGTTAGATTTTCATTTGAAAAATTCAGAGCTTTTTAGATTTTTGAGAAGCTAAAATGCTAAAATTCTAATTTTCCTCATACTGTAGCTACTGTAATCTCTAGGGATTTTCCTCTACAATTTTCCATTTCTCCAGCACCGTTTCACCAAAATTGTGACTTTTCGAGGTCTCTAGAATTCGTTAAAACTTAGTCATGTATATACTCATTTTGAAGCTGAGGACGAGCTTAATCAACTTCTCTAGTTTTTATTCTTATTTTACGTGAAATGAGCAAATTTCGGACCCTAGAAATCTATGCCCTGTTCCTTTTTCACATCGAAAACGTCCTTCAAACGAGACAGACAAATAACATTGACAGGTGTGCCTCCTCCTACTAGTTGAAAACTGCGAAATTTTTGAAGAGAAGGCAGACAACGAGAGACAAAGCGCAGATGTGAATATAGCCTCCACACTTTTTTTCATTCATACACACAAAGGGCGACGTCTGTGTTTGTCACCCACCCCACCTCCAAATATTGATTTTTCAGAAACAAAAAGTGAGTTGTTCATCTACTTCTTTTCGGAAAATGAAAAAATGAATTTTTCAGAATGCTTTCACTTCGACGTCGTGCGTTTAGATGTTTTCAAACTTTTCATTTTTTCAAAAATGTGAGTTTTCTTTTAAATTTCAATTATTGGAACAAAAAATCACTTTTCTTCGCCGTTTTTCAATGTGAAGAATCAAACATCTCATTTTTTCCTATTTGAAAAATAGTAAAACACATAGATTTTGAGTAGACGTTTTAGAATAACAAATTTTGACAGCTATTTTAGCCATTTTTATAAAAAATTTATACATTGTGAACTACAAATTCACATGTTTTTTGGAGCTTAACAAAATGCAAACATAAACTTAGCATTTTCGAGAATAAATTTGCACAACCCAGTTATTGAGTTCATGAATGTTCAACTTTTGCTCAAATAAAAAAATTGTGGTGATAATGTATGAATATCAATTTTTTTTTGGCAATTAGAACTCTGAAATTCAAAATTCATCAACTTTCAAATTCAACCCCTCAAAATTAAAAAGATGTGATCGCCATTTTTTGAACAGATCTTGCAATATGTTGTCCTCTTCTTACCCCCAATTTCCTACTTTTTCAGAAATTGCCATTCCAAATCCGCAAGCTTCTCCACCACCACCACCAGAAACTGTCGATGAATCTCGTGACCGTGAAGCCAGGCAGATGGTCGAGTCGCAAGAAGAGCCAGAACTCTAAGACCATCAACAACATCACCGAGAAGAAGGAAGAAACCGATTTCACAATGATCTCCGGGAACTACATTGAGGATAGTGAGTCATATCCAACTATTTTTCAAATCATTAATCCCAAAAATTTCCAGCTCCAAAGTTCCACAAACTCGTCGCCATCAACTTCAACATGGCTCAAATTCAAAACCACATGGAACCAAATTTCGAGATCGATGTCCTCGTTGCATACATGGTCGAAAATGGTAAGTCGTCTGATGGAATATATATTGATGTTATCAATAGAGCACATTTTCAGACCCACCAAATACCCCAACTCCAGCGGATTTGGACATGAAATCTCTTCAAACTGATAACTTTTCTCTTTTTTATGATCTTTCCTTCCTTTTTCCCGCTTTAATTCGATTTGCAATAAATAAGTCCGTCATTTAAAAGTAGAACAATGTACCATAAAAACGTAATAACATTTCTACTAAACTAATAGGAGTTGTCAAGCATGTCCATAAAATGGTTATGTACTGAAACAAAATTAAGACCACTTGGCGTACACAGCTTCTCAAAATTCTATAATAAAAAAGATACCACTAACTGTACATAATTAGTTTATAGGTTTCAGGACATCCGTCTACTGCTCTAAAAACGAACAGGGTTCTGGCGAATGTACATAAAAGCTGCCGAAATTCTCCCTTTTCTGCCATAATTTTCTTCATTTCATTTGCGTACTGTGTGTCATTATTGCTAGCTGACCGGGCCATCAGTTGCATAATGATAATTTAGAAAGTCGGCTCAGTGATGAGAGCGCTTGTTTTTTCCCTCTTCATCTCAGCTCTGTGTTATTTTTTTTTGAAGTTTTAGTTGCTTCAGGTCTTCTTGATTTCAGGATTCCAAAGTTCTCCGACTCCTCGTTACTTGACTCTAATTGAACGAAATTTAGGGAAAAACGAATTGATCAATTAGAATTTTTGATTTTGGGCTTTGGGACATTTCGCCACTGGTCATTTCGAAACTTTGACGTTTTGCAACTCACGTCGATTTCGTAACCGCGACAATTCGCAACTGAGACATTTCGAAACTGGATGTTTTGCAACCAGTCGTTTTGCAACTTTATCAACTAGTCCACTTTACGTTCATTAAGGTTGTATGAGATTATTGTGATTTATTCCAGGTTATAGTCTACATTTGAAAAGTCGTGATTTCAACGTGAATTTTTTACAAAAATCCTGGATTTCGTGGTTTCGAAATGGCGTAGTTGCAGATTGTCGCGGTGGCGAAATGACCGGTAGCGAAATGTCGTAGATGTAGCTCTGTTGACTGGTACTGAAAAGATTACATCAAAGAATCAGCCAACACTAATATTAGAAAAAGATTAATCGGGTACACCACACTATTTGGCTTGCTATCTGCTTATACACATTTTTTTTCTCAACATGTGACTTTGCGAAATTCCTTGAACAGCTCTCACAATTTTCAACTCATTCCGTTCCATGTTGCAAAATTCTTAGAAAATGAACAACACAGGTATACCGGCTCCGCGATGCCGTAAATTACAAAAAAAGTTAGAAATTTCAGCAAAAATACAAAACAGGATGAGTCAATATAACCCAAATTTCCCGCCCCGATCAAAATTGTTATTCCCTCTCCGAATCAAAATTGTTTACCACACCTTTTTATTCCCCCCCCCCCCCCTTTTTTCTTTCTTTTCTCTCACCCCCCCCCTCCTCCTTTCATATTAGGCTCATATGGTCCGTGCGTGCGGTAAACAAGTGCAACGTTCCTTGTCTAAGGTGGTAAACAAAATTTCACATAGTGAAAACAAAGGATTAAAATTAATTGTGGCTAGATCGAAATTAATTATTGTTCCAGTTTCACAACCACCCTTTAATGAGTATTTAAATTTTCAAGTTGTAAACAAGCAACCTTTGTTTTCACAATTTGACATTTTGTTTACCACCTTAGACAAAGAACGTAGCACTTGTTTACCGCGCGGACCACCCGAGTTTAATTTAATCCCAAAGAGGCAAAGGAAAAGTGGAGACTGGTGTGCCAGGTAAAAGATTGTTTGGCTCAGTGTCACATTTCGAAACTCAAATTAGTGTCACGAACCCATAATAAATTTGATACGTTGGTCGGATATGCTCCGCCCACTTCTCTCAAAATCCGTATAAATACCATCCACCACAAACCAATTCTCATTCGTCTCTTGTTGGCGTCCTGTCTGTTTGTGGAGCCTAATAAAACTGGTTATGTATTTTCAAAAAAATACCATTTCTATTGCTTACCTGAAACATCTTGTCGTAAGGAACGGAAAAGCCGACTAAGTAAACGAAGGCACATGGTGAGTTGTTATGAGAGATCATTTCATTTGGTTTCATAAGGATTTTCGTAAGAATCCTACTGAAAATTTTGAAATTTCCATTTTCAAGAAATGGTAGAGCAAACTTTCTCGGGTTTCAAGGCTATTTTTTCAAAGTTTTTGTAGATTTTTGTCCTTATTTTTTTGTTCATAACAGAAATTCTAGCTGCAAAATTTTCCGATTCCTAGCACTATTCTGATTCCTGAGGCCGTATTCATGAACGTTTCCTTAGGAAATCATTTCCTTTCACGTTAATCAAAGCAAAAATTAACTGAAAATTGATTTTCCCTAGAGGAAAGGAAATGGTTTCCGTGAGGGAAATAATTTTCTTCACAAAATCATTCCCTCTGGGTTTGTTTGGGGAAATAGCATTTCCTTTCATAATTTGCACTTGGATTTTGCTTTTTTTAATATTGAAGAGACAGTATTATATGATAAAACATAGATTGACATAATGTATAGCAAGTAATGCTGTAATGTTCTCATTTTGACTCTAAAATCAATGTAGTTGTGAATTCATGTTTTTGGGTAATAGGTTCAATTTTCGAAAAATAGGTCCATTGGAATGAAAATAGGTTCAAGCCTGAATAACAATCAAATATGACCTACGTTAGCAGGCTAAGAGGACACTTGTCATATTCAGTTTTCAAACTTCGTCATAAATTTTTTTGAATATTTTGGCTCTGTTAGGAGTTGGTGGTCACCAAGAAGTTTAGGGGTCCCAAGCTTGGGTTTCAGGACCCAAGAAGCCAAGATCCGACGAAATGTCGACCAACTTCTGACCAGAAATTGAGCATCTCAAGGTTGTGTTCAAACTTCAAACTGTGTTCAAACTTAAACGAAACTTTGAGGATGTGGGAATGTTTTCGAGATCATAGGTCTGTCCCCGCTACTTCTAGACTCTTAAAGTCACTGTAGCTTTATCTTGAGTGAAGAGCCTTGATTCAATCCAAACTGCTAGAGTCACTCTTTGCTTCAAAATATAACTCCAACAAAATGCAAACAATATGTCAGTAATAGATCATGCTAAGGGAAGAAGTGATGTTTTCGGAGATGCTATCTTTTGCTAGTACTACTGTCTAATTTGAATTCTCAATTTGTTGGTTGGAAAAAGTATATTCATTTGGTGAACCATAGTAAGCCTAAAATCTTTAGGTACCTCAAACGATCTATTATAATACTTTTTCCAACCGACAAATTGAGAATTCAAATTAGACAGTAGTACTAGCAAAAGATAGCATCTCCGAAAACATCTCTTCTTCCCTTAAAAAAACTCCAAAATATTAATATACAAAAATTCAACGTGCTCTACTTTTGGTGGAAACTCTGGAAAATCGTTTCCCCTGAGGAAATGGTTTCCCTTGGGAAATGAAATGAAGGGAAACGGAAATAATTTACTTGGGAAATGGGAAATTTCAGTTGATTTTATTTCCCCGGGGGAACCCGTTTTCCAAGGGGAAATGAATTTGCACCGGGTTTCCCCTAGAGAATGTTAATGAATACGGCCTCTGAACTCATTTTGTTCATGAATACGGCCTCTAAACTCATTTTCAAGGTTTTTCGAGCTTTCTCAAAGACTACACAATTCGAAAATTGCCTCGAAACCATTCAGAATCTTTAGATTTGTTGCGGATTCTAAAGATTCCAACTCCGTTTACATCGCTTTCTCCAATTTTTTTTCAAATTTCTTGAAGTCTTCAATAGTCACTTTTCGAGCTAGAATATCCATATAGACGTGGTCTGCAATTTTTGAAATTTTAGCGTTTTTTTCTGGCGTTTGATCAAATTTTCATAGTTTTTGAGGTTTTCATAAACATTTCTATCAATAGAAAATACAATTCTCTAACTCTAAAACCATCTAAATGCACTGAAACTTAGTTTGTCTTTTTGAGACCATCCAATTTTTTTAGCTTTTAGAAATTCATGTCAATTTTTTCTGAGATTCTGATTAACTTTGAAACCTTGATTGCTCCAGCTCCTGGTGATCCACAGCAACAAAGACAAAACATAATGAGGGAAGGTGAAAGTCTTGAAATGAGGTTGGAGTCATTAAGGCGTGAAATAAGAACCATGGATAGAGTGTTCCAAGAAGCAGCTTAAGGAGAAGGGAGAAAAACATATTCCGAAGAGTTTCTTGAACGTGTTCAATGGCACCGGAAAAACTACGACGGACTGGCTGCAAGATGTGCGGAAGAGATAGCCGACGTGGATCGTAGACTTCAGGAATTGCAAGTATCAGGTGAATTATTTTGTTAATATCTTCATGATATACAGTACCGGCCATAATGATATTCGTCTTCGTCATTTTCAGTAGCGAATTGTCAACTTTGGGCAGCTGAGAAAGTGATTCAAAAGTATTTTTTCTGTTTGAAAATTTGAGAGTGTATTAATATTAATCATAGCTTGAACTTTCAATTTTTAGTTGATAAGTTTTCCGTATAAATCCGTTCTGCCGAAATACGGCCCGTCAAAAAAAACCTCAAGAAATTTTGAGAGTTAGCACTGAAATCAAGAAAAATTTGGCATCGCCGTAGGTTTCTGTGCGTAACTTTTTGGATTGAAGAAATACAAAAATGTTGTCAACTACAAAATTAAAGTTCAAGGTTTGATGCGTGTATCCTTGAATTCTCAAACAGAAATAACTACTTTGAAGTCCATCACATTATCTCCAAGGCGAAACCAATGCTTCTCTCGTTTCAGAAAAAAGACCCTCGCCTCTTCAACACCAAATTTCCCCAAAAAGTAACAGCACCGCTCTATCGCACGGGAAATCATCTGTATAAAGCCTGGTACAAGAACGCCAAACAACGTTTGAAAGTGGAAAAAAGGAAGTGAGTTTGAAAACTTTTTTGACAACCTTGATGTCCACCACTATCTGACACGTTCATACCACAACTACAATTCCCAGTTAGTTAAAAAACAACCAAATCGCATACTTCGGTTTGAGAGTCCATATGAGATTAGGTTCACTTCTTTTGCATCTTAGTCCGTCTTGAAAAATTTACATCTACATTAATCTTCAGATAACAATGTCAATCAAAACTCGGTCTGCCTATCTAAAGCCAAATGTGAGTTGAAAAAGGACCCCGACAAAACATTTTTTTGCTTTAAAACATGTAAAAATGTGTTCTAATTCCGAATATGATAGTGGGAACGCTCTAAAATTTCTCGAAAACCCTGAAAAATCGCTTTAAAACAACATTTTTTGGCCGAACGGTCTCCTGGGGCCGTGGCCTAACTCCCAGAGTTTTCTCGGCCACCGCATTTTCAGATTTTTTTCCTTATTTTTTAAAAAATTTTTTTGTGAAAACTGAACGAAAAAGTGAAAAAACAACAAAAATTTATGATTTTCACAAAAAAACAACCTGAAAAATGGTGAAAAAACTCTGAAAATGCGGCGGCCGAGGAAAATTTAGGCGTTCGGCCAAAAAAGGTAGTTTTGAAGCAATTTTCCAGGGTTTTAGAGAAAATTTTGAGCGTTTTCACTATCATAATTGGAATCAGCATAAAATTTGACATATTTCGAAGCAAACAAATTTTTTGACCGGAATCTTTTTCAAATTCAATCTGTTATAATACATTCTTGATCGAGAACAGGAGCCTATATGGAAGGAGTATAAGAATAAAGCAGGAGATAGCAAATTGATGCAAACATGCAATAAACCTAGAAAAGAGGAGTTCAGTAAGCAGGAAAAGCTGATGAACGAATTCGACAAGTGTTTGAAAGGTGATTTGCTGGAATATCAACTTTTAAAAAACTTGATTCATTATTTGAGATGGAAATCCAAATTGATAATGCAAGCAACAACGTTGCGAGTATTGCAGTTTTGCATTATCAGTCCGAAATATTTGGAAGACTTTTTAGGTGAGTTGAAGATAGTCATTCATTTGTTTTCTGTTAGTTCATTTACTAGGAGAGTGTTTGAGCATGCAGGACAAACTTTGACTATGAATTTTGGACTTATGGATCATCGAGAATTCCAGCCAGTACTTGTTTTGTCGGTTTTTAAAGAACCACATACATACATAAATCAATAAAAGCCTATTTTAGAATGCCGGATTCGGGTTTTGGTCCTTCTACGGAACACGGAAAACGCAGAACACGACGTCAAAACTACAGCAAAACTTTCTCCTGTCGATTTTGCGGCGACGTTTGACGTTTCCAATGTGTTGGCCAACTTAATGAAGTACAAGTTTGCGGGGAAGATGATGCAAAACTCGAAGTGACAGTGGAAATTTTGGAAAGACATCAGTAAGGATTCAATGACTGAAAAGGTATTTTCGTATTTCACATTCTCAAAATTTCCCGTTTTCCAAATCTGCCTTGTATGCAACGATGACTTCCCATTTAGTGTCAAGCAATTCATCACATCCTCCACCATCTATAAATTCATTTTGAATATTTGATGAGCAATTGGCGTCAAGCTATATGCAATTCTGCTGTCCAAAAAAAACTTACCTCACGCTTTGACGAGTACGTTTTCGAAATTTTACAGCACATTGAATACCAAACCTCGAATTTACAGACTTATTGTCTCCAAATGCACGCTTTTCTCCCTGCACTATACCAGCTCGTGTTCTACATCAATGTTCCCAAATGATATCTCGAACATCCCAAGATCAGCAGTTCTTCTACAATATTCAATAAGAAGCTCGACTTTATTGTGCGACTAGTCTCACCTACAAAGCGTTGGGTAAGTTAAGGAAGTTTGAAAGTTTACCAGTGCTAATAAAAACCATTGTACTCGCATT
The DNA here is from genome assembly GCA_963932045.1 of Caenorhabditis sinica. Taxonomy (NCBI): domain Eukaryota; kingdom Metazoa; phylum Nematoda; class Chromadorea; order Rhabditida; family Rhabditidae; genus Caenorhabditis; species Caenorhabditis sinica. The sequence continues at coordinate 25,732,044 of OZ009938.1, forward strand.
TTGCTCCAAAATGATGACTATATGCTTGTTAGCGAAAAGCGTATTAGAAGTTCTGTTTTTCAGATTGTGAAAGAAAGAAGAACGCAATTCTCAGCAAGCAACTCCTGACAATCAAAACAAAATATGCTGAAGAGATAAATGCGCTGCACAAAAAATTTTGAAAACAAGAACAACAAAGCGGATAAGATGAACGAAGATTTGAAAAAGAAGATGGATCTGCATATTCAAAGGTCATTGCTCATAATAAGAAGATGAGATTGCACATCAGAAAGAAGAAAAAAGTAAGTTCTTTGATGTCAAATTTAAGATACGACGGCCGAAATATAATTCCACATTGTTACAGAGGTTCCGAAAAGAGCAGCTGAGAGCGAGGCAGAAGAAGATAGAAAGCGAATGACGTATGGTCAAAAACAGCTAACCGACAGTGGAAAAAAGAACTGTAAGTATTGACTCAGTTTAATCGGTCTCAAAAAAATATATAGCCGCAAATTCTCTCAAGTATACGAAATATCACTTTTTTTCAGGAGGTTACTTTGATGAATAACAAATTTACAGAAATGAAGCATCTTCCCATTACCATCAATCACTACATTGTCTACTGCAAGGAATCATTCGCTCAATTAATTCAAGGAGCCTCTTTTTTTAAATCACATTTTTTATTAATTTTTCAATTCTCAAGGTTCTCACTGTCTCTCTTCCAATTTTCTCCTCTCGATCCCCAGGCCCGATAACTTGTCAACCTCAAATCCATTAAAAAGTCCGATGAACTTTTTTATGTCTCTTACTACTTCATAATTCAGTCTTTTAAAAACTTTCTCATATTTATCATTCTATTTGTTGTAAATTATAAGTCTCATATTACCTTTAGTTACTGTAATTTGATTGTATTAGTTTTATTGTAATTTTTTATATCTTTTAGTAGTTTTTTACACCCAATCCTATCATAATCACAGGATTGAATTTAAGATAAATATTTATATAAGTATAATATATGTTTTTTTGGTTTTATCATCCCAGTTCGAATAAATTATTATATTATAGTAAATCGACATTTTTTTGTTTTCGAGCAACTCAACTTATCGTTTGTTATGCTTCTCCAGTTGATATCATCACAACATCACTCCTTACAAAACACTCTGGTTCCCACAAACGTTTGATTTTGATCCGTAAACTTCGGTGGGCCTCAGTCAATAATAAATGTCCAGCAGATGAATTGAGCTATTCGTGATTTGCATACTTTGAGCGCGCATACACACCACACCCTTTGTTTTTTGGTGTCATTGAAAAGGGGGGGGGGTATGTGGACATCCGGACATCAGCACAACTCAAAAAGAGCATATAAGGCGGACGGTTTTCTTGAATTTCATTGATTGTTTTAAAATTTTCAAGACTCTTCCAGAATAGGAGGTGGTGGAAAATTCATACAAGAACAATTGAAAATGCAGATTGTCACAAAATTTCGGAAATTTTTAGATATTCCTAACAATGTGATAAGAACTGTGTGAATTGCGTGGAAATTTTTTGACCGACATCCTCCTTCTAAAGGTGCAGCAATGGTGGTACTGAATTAGGTAATTATATCGGACTAGGTAATTATCTTTCTGTCTTCCCAAGAGCGGTTATCTAGATTGAGTGACAGGTCCCTCATCGACATTCTGTCCCACTATTCACACAAATTTCCCAACGACCTCTCACTATTCCGAGAAAACCAATAAAATGAAGTTTCTTCTATTCCCTTTGTTGTGCATTGAAATGATTTTAAAACTGATGTTGCCATTAGATTTGATCTCTCTTTCGTGCTCTTCAACGAAACTCAAAGCAATTATCAAACAATTTCGATTCCTCACCACGGAGCGAATGTTTTCCACTGAGCAACACGCGAATCCAAAATGTTTCGGCTTTACTATTTTCTTCCCAAATGTGGATCGACACCTATTGATTTCATTTCAACATGCACCTCGATCTGCTCGGCGAGCCGCTGGAACTTTTTCTGGAGAAATCAACGGAATTAGATATCCGTTCAGGTGAGTATTACTTTTTCAGAAATTTAAAAAATCACCAATTCCAGATATGTGTTCTCGCAAAATGCATACATTTTGTACCCAGGCGAGAGGAATGGACTGTTGATTTTTGACTATATTATAGATTTGGTTAAAGTTAACAGAGTGGATAAACTTGACTTGAACCTGGAACTTGTCCCCAATGTTCCGGAATTCGCATCGCTGGAATGTATCAAAAATGTTTTCCATGTTCGGATTCATGGCGAAAATCCTGTCCCATTTGATCAGCTGGCAACACTTTCAAATAATTTGAATGGCCCATTCCAATATATTCGAATTACTCCGGAGATCAATGGAGATGTGGATCCCAACTGGAAAATGTTCACTTCAGAACAGCTGTATATCGAATATGCGAATTGGATGCAAAGAGAACATTTGCTCAGTATGAAGGGAGAATACTTGTATGCAGCAGTGACACATTTCGATGAAGAAGACATGATTGCTTTTATTAGACAATGGATGAATAGTACTGATACTACTTTCAAAAATTTCATGAACATCAATCATAGAATATTTGATAGAGAAAGGATTATTACGGAGTTCAATGCTGTACCATGGGATGCGCAAAGACGAGCAAAAGTCTTTGTCTGTTGGGGAATGTAAGTGATAAATTCTTCGAGATTTCAAGCAAAAAAACAAACAACAAATTTTCAGAACATTCCGAAACATAGTGAATTACCCTATCGACTGTTCTGATGGATTTGATTTCGAGCGAGAAGACGGATTGTTGGCAACTATCCGAGTACCCATTACTCTTCCAAGAATGGGTTTCTTCGTTTGGCATGATAGGTTTCCGGTTCGAAATGTGGAATAATTTGGTGTTATTGAAGTTTTGTGAATTTTCGTGATGTCGGATGTTTTTGATTGTTATTAACCTCAGTGCTCCTGCTTTTAATTGTAAGCTAATTTTTAAAACGAGCTGTATCAATATTTATGAATCTTTGTCCTCCAAATGTTTCTCTTTTTTTTCTAAATTGAAAAATTTTTGCCAAAAGCCTAGTATTTTTTAGTTAAAAATTGGAAACTTCGAACTGAAAATCTGATATTCTTGGTGAAAAAGTTGGAAATTTTTAGTGAAAAATCTCAGAATTCATCATTTGTATGTTTTTGGTCTAGTGATGAATAGTGAGCCACACAATTTTTCTTGAATTTTCAGTCAAAATACTGCATTTCACAACCAAAATATCGATTTGAGTGTCTCAAGTAATAGTTTATTTAATTTTTATGTTGAAAGTCTGAAATTTTGACTAAAATGAGCAGAAAATTGGGAAAACTGAAGATGCCAATGATACATTTTTCCCGAATTTCGCCGAAAATCTGAATTTTCAGACAAAAATTGGATATTTTCGATAAAAAATCGGTACGACATTGTTGAAATGCTAATTGGAAGGATGAGAAGATGTAATTGAGCTTAAGAGCATTATCGCGATGTTATCATTCATTTAAAAAACTCTGTATTTTACATCGTTTCCACAAAAAATTGTGTGCTTTTTGGCGTATTTCTCCTGTTTGGTCTTAATGAAGTTGTCACTATAGAAGAGAAATAGCTTGCTGACTTTAATTTCGAACACAGAAACATTGAGATTGTAAAAATAAGGACGAATTTGTGATTTTTGGCCGCAAACTCTCCAAAAATAGCGGATTTTTGGCTTAAAATTTTCGATTTCTTACCGAGAATGAAGGATTCAGCCATAAATTCTATTTGATTTCAGTTGGTCAGATCTTAAATGCGTATTTAAAGCACCAAAATATAATAGAAGCGGTGAATAAATATTGGTGAGCTCTATGTTCCTAGTAATATTCACAAGCTTTCATTCTGATTTTCAGTTCTTGCTAGTAGGAAATAATCACTTCATCTGACAAATGCTCAACCTACACCAAAGACTTCAGCCGGATTGAGTAGTTACTGCAAACACAATCACGTTCTGAATACTCAGGTGAACGGGAGTCTAGTCGCAGGATGAATATTTCATACCGTTAGCCAGGGAAAGGTACAATAGTAGAAATTTCTGATGAATGGAATGATTGATTTACGACAACTTCTGTAAATTTGCACACGTATTCATAACATAGGTGAACGTCTTGAGGATTCTAGAAGATTCTAGACAAGTTTAAACACTTTGGGAGGTTTTGAAAGTCTTAGTGAGACAGAACTCAAAACTGATTTTGTCCCTGCGCTATTGTTTGATTGGTATGAGGAAGGATGGGGTATATGAAATTGAGCTTTTACAGAGTTTAGAGCATTATCACGATGTTATCACTAACCAAACATGTTTTAATTTAACACCGATTTTACTGAAATTTTGTTAGTTTTTTTACTTATTTCAGCTCAGAATCATGCATGTTTTTTTTTAATTCAATAGAGGTGATTTTTGGAAAAGAGAACGTTTTCATATTATATAGTCAAAAAATAACAGAAATTTTCAAGTTTTAATTTTTTATTTTTTTGGTTGGTTTGCTACCATAATCCTATAATCGTCTCAAAGCGAAGAGAATTCAATTTTTCTTTTTTTCTACGAATATTGTGATTTTTGGTCGAAAAAGAACGTTTTTGCATTATTTAGGCCAAAAATGACTAAAATTGTCAGGTTTTATTGTTTCAGGACGTCGTTTAGGTAGTGATCTTATACACTGCTAGTTCGTGATTTTCTATCATATGACGTCCCTCTAGTTAATTCAATCGTGCACAGAATTTGGCTTTGACTGCGAAACTACACTTTTTCAAAAATTTCCACAAGATAAAGAAAAAAATCTAAGCAGGAAATATTTGGAGTAGGATTGCGGTCAACAATTTTGTAGTGTCAAAGTATGTGAAAATGTGTGCTGCCTTGAAAACGTTCTGAAATTGCTCAAAACTTCTAAAAGCCCGCTTTGAAAAATCTCTGGTCGCCGCACTCTCAAATATTTTTCACATATTTTTCAGGTTTTTAAAGCTAGTAGATCAGTTTTTCGTTTTGTGTTCTCTTGAAAAAACTTGAAAATTGATGAAAAATGACTAGTAATGCGGTGGCCGAGAAATCTCCAAGAAGATAGGCCACGGCCCCCAGAAACAATAAGTGCCAAAAAGGGTTATACTGTTTAATTGGACAAGGTAATTATGATTCTTGTCCTACTGTCTTCCTATGAGCGTTTATCTAGATTGAGTGACAGGTCCCTGATCGATATTCTCTCCCATTAATCACACAATTACCAGCAACCTCTCAATAATCCGTGAAAACCAATAAAATGAAGATTCTACTATTCCCTTTGTTGTGCATCGAAGTGATTTTGAAATTAATGTTGCCATTAGATTTGATCTCTCTTTCGTGCTCTTCAAAGAAACTCAAAGCAATCATCAAACAAGTTCGATTCCTCACCAAAGATCGAATGTTCTCCACTGAGCAATACGGGAATCCAAAATCTCTTGGCTTTGCTATTCACTTTCCGAATGTGGATCGACACCTATTTATTGCATTTCAACATGCACCTCGAGCTGCTCGGCGAGTCGCTGTAACTTTTTCTGGAGAAATCAACGGAGTTATAAATCCGTTCAAGTGAGTATTACTTTTCCGAAAATTTCAAAATTAAAAAATTCCAGATATGCGTTCAGGCCAGGTGTGTGCATTTTGTACGCAGGCGAGAGGTATGGGTACTTGATTTTTGAGTATATTCGGCAACTGATTAGAATAGACAGAATCGATAAACTTGACTTGAACCTGGAACTTGTCCCCGATGTTCCAGGATTCTCGTCGCTGGAATGTATTCAAAATGTATTTCATTTTCGCATCCATGGCGAAAATCCCGTCGCATTTGATCAGCTGGCAATTCTTTCGAATAATTCAAATGGTCCATTCAAATATATTCGTATAACTCCAGAGATCAATGGAGATGTGGATCCCAACTGGAAAATGTTTAAATCAGAACAGTTGTACATCGAAAATGCGAATTGTATGCGAAGGGAACATTTGCTCAGTATGACTGGAGAATACTTGTACGCAGGGAGGACACATTTTGATGAGGAAGATATGATTGCTTTCATCAAACAATGGATGAATAGTACTGATACTACTTTAAAAAATTTTATGAACATCAATAATAGACCATATAATAGAGAGAGGATTGTTAGGGAGTTCAATGCTGTACCATGAGATGAACAAAGACGAGCAAAATTCTTTGTCTGTCGGGGAATGTAAGTAATAAATTCTTTGAGATTTCAAGCAAAAAAACAAACAACAAATTTTCAGAAAATTCCGAAACATGGTGAATTACCCTATCGACTGTTCTGATGGATTTGATTTCGAGCGAGAAGACGGATTGTTGGCAACCATCCGAGTACCCATTACTCTTCCAAGAATGGGTTTCTTCGTTTGGCATGATAGGTTTCCGGTTCGAAATGTGGAATAATTTTTTTTATATTATAATTCTGTGTTAATGAAATTTTGTGCGAATAAAGATATTTTTATGATGTCAGATGTTTCTTGATAGTTGTGAACAGTCAATAGTGCGCCAGGTTCTAAGGCAATTTCTGAAACTGGCTCTCTTATTATTCATAAATTTTTGCTCCAAATGTTTCTCTATCCGCTGCTGGTCCATGTGTGGACTACTGAATACAAAATGCAAACTTCAGAGACTACTGTGAAAATTTAGCCGAAAACATCTTACCTTTTTGGTTAAAAATCGGAATTAAAAGCTGAATCTGGTATTGTTGGTAAAAATATTGGGAATTTTTCGCCAAAAAAACTAAGAATTCGTAATTTATAGGTTTTGGTCTATTGATGTAAGCCACACATTTTTATCGAATTTACCGTTGGAATGAGAAGTGGAATTATGAGCGAAATGTAATTGCATTTTTAGAGCATTATCACGGTGTTATCACTCATGAAAAATGTTTGTATTTCACATCTATTTTACAGAAATTTTTTTTGCCATGTTTTGCTGTTTCGCAATTATAAAGTTTTTGCGGTACAAATAAAATAGTTTTCTGACTTTGATTTTGAACACAGCGATATTGAGGTTGTCTAAATGAGAACGAATTTGTGATTTTTGGCCGAATACTCACCAAAAATAACGGATTTGTGGGCAGAAATTCTCGATTTCTTACCAAAAATAAAAGATTCAGCCTAAAATTCTTTGATATCAGCTTGTCAGATCTAAAATGCGAATCAAAAGCATCGAAATACAAGAAGTGAACGAATATTGTTGAGCTCTAAGTTCCCAGTGATATTCACAAGCTCTCATTCTGATTTTCATTTCATCATAGTATAAAATAATCACTTCATTTGACCATTGCTCAACCTACACCAAAGATTTCAGCCGGATTGGGTAGCTACTGCAAACACAATCACATTCTGAATACTCAGGTGACCGGGAGTCTAGTCGCAGGATGAATATTTCATCCCATTAGCCTAGGAGAGGTACAATAGTAGAAATTTCTGATGAATTGAATGACTGAGTTAGGATAACTTCTTGAAATGTGCACTCGTGTTCATAACATAAGTGAACGTCTCGAGGTTTTTGGAAGATTCTAGACGAGTTTAAAAAATCTGAGAGATCATGAATGTCTTACGTTTTGTGAGACAGAACCCAAAACTAATTTTGTCCCTGCGCTATTGTTTGAATGATAAAGAGTTTAGAGCATTATCGCGATGTTATCACTAGCCGAAAATTCTGAATTGAACACAGATTCTGCTGAAATTTGTGTCAGCTTTCTGACTTACTTATTTCAGCCCAGAATCATGAATGATTTAAAAAAATCAATTTTGCTGATTTTTGCTCTAAAACGGACATTTTCGCTCTATTTAGGCCAAAAATGACTGAAATTGTCAAGTTTTTTTGTTTCAGGATGTCGTTTAGATAGCTCTAGTTATCTTATACACTTCCAGTTCTTATAATCCTTTGAGCCTCACAGGAAGAACAGACTGATGATCACATTTTTTTAATTTTTTCCGTTTTCGATGAAAAAGTTCAACATCTTTTAGGCTCGTAGTGACTAGTTCCACATATGTTGATTATTTTCAGCAATTTTCTAACAAAAACTCACTCTTAACCCGATTAATATAGCATTTCGTGGCTGAATATCACGACACGAGGCCGTCGTATCATCGTTAAGGTTTTGAACAGTGTTGTAGTCCATAATTTTTTCTATCCGCTGCATTCTTGATGATCAAATCACTGAACACTGAAAATATAGAAATATCATACTAACAATAATAGACTTTTATCAAAAATAGCAAATGTAAAAAGTGAAAATAAGGACAATAACGTGAAGGACAACTAGCACCTCGCCACATAATAATCGATATTTGAAAAAAACCTTCTTATTACTAGTCAAAAAAATTTCATCATCAACTTGAATTCATCATTTTGCGTTTAGAGGCTCAAAAATCTCAACACGGCTTATTTAATGATCTTCAACACTGCCCGAAAATCGACACAAACTGCGCGTTGCCTCTGGTGTTTGCGTACCCCCCCCCCCCTCTCGCGGATCCTCTCAACAACCACAGCTGCCCGCATCGCACAGCGCGACGTATCGTCTCTTGTCTGTGCTCTCTCCCTCTACAATACTATTTCGGTTGATCTCATGCGGACCCGAGGAACCACTAACACACACACACACACACATACACACAGAGACCTCTTTCTACTTTTCTTGTCAAGCATTGCTCGTCGTCTTCCTCAACATTGGCAGCTGTCCTCCCCGTCCTCAACACACCCAAACAGAGCACCACGCGCGCACGAAAGACGTCGTTCTCTGTGGTTAGGGGGATAGAAAAAGAAAGAGACGGGAAATGGGAGAAGAAGAAGGCTCACCACCACGGACTCTTCTTCTTCTTTTGCCCCCCCCCCCCCCCCCCCGCCACTGCATAAGAAAGAACAACGTCTTCCGCGCGCGCGCGACTTAGTTTGCTGTGTTGAGGACGGGGCGAAGGAGGAGGAAGACAACGGGGTTCCCTCGTCGGTTTTGACCCCATCCCCCCTTTCTTTGCCTGCTAGTCTTCTTCTTTCTTGTTGACCCGAAAAAAGACACAGTTGAAACAAGTGTTACCGTACCTCAAGAACGCTCCAAGACCCACCATCTCTTGTCTCTTTGGAGGAAATACGGGATGTCTATTTTCATCGATTAATAGGTTTTTTCTCCAGATTTCACTCAATTTTCTTTGTTTTTCAGTCCAATTTCTCAATTTTTTTGTGTTCTAAGAACAATAATAGGTTTTAAATAAGATTTTGAGAATAAGAATCGTTTCAAATAGAACTTTCCGTTCAAGTTGTATAGTTTTCTTTTTAAAAAGAAATTCCTGATTTTTTAAATCTATAAAACTTGTCATTTTTTCATTTTCTGTTTCCTTATAATTTTAGTGCATCTTTTTTCTCACGATTTTCATCATTCTTTTTCAAGGTTTCAGTTCGACGTATGTTCTGGCGACGATTGGTGGTCATCATCGGCATATGTGTCTTCCGGAAGCAGAAGAATTGCTCGTTGTGCTTGATGAGGGTTCAAATTCCCTTGCAAAGGTACTATTTTGAGAAAATGATTGAAGCCTATAGTTCCTAGAAACCTATTATACAATTTTGTCATATTTTACGTCAAAAGTTTGAAAATGTGTGAACCATTTCTTGATTCATGATTTTTCAGACCCCATCCATCCGATCACCAACCAATTAGATTCAGTCAGCAGCTTTAACCTTGGGAAAATGTCAAAGGTGAGCACGACAATTGTAGAAAAAAACGAATTAATCGATATTTTTCATTTCAGGATTTCGTAGATGATTGTGTAATACGAGGAAACTTTCGATCGTTTGATCTTGCTTACGTTCAAAAATGAAAAAAACGCCGTCATCAAGTTCAGTTTCGTGTAAGTTCCTGTCTTTCTAAAAGCCGTTTGCAACAGTTGATTATTGTTTCAGTTGTCACGACGAAGCAAACCGAGATGTTGCTAAGGTTTGGAATTCTGGCGGCCTCTAGATTTGATGCGAACAAGAAGCAAATAAGAAGAGAATGTTAGGGAAGGGATCCCCCTCGATCATTAAAGCTGAGGACTTCGGGAGGCAAAGGATTGATGATCTCTAGGGAGCCTTGAGTCCGAGGGTCAAAGAGGGTCGCGAGATTTCTCGAAGTAATCCTCGATTCCGACTGAGGTGGAAATCAAAGAATATATATTTGATGTCGCCACTAGCTCAGCCAAGCCCAGAGAAAACTAGAGAAGGAGAACACAGTAGTTTCACGTTGAAAGCCTGAAGGCAAAGGTCAGTGTTTTACTTCAGCATTTTGTCTGCGATGTGAGAAGAAGTTGAGAACCTAGTTCATCGTTTTCCACAGAGCGTATGCTCTGAGATTTCCAGTCCAAATCCAAAAACGTTTCCCATGAACATCAAGTTCAGTTTCATGTAAGTTTCCGTTTCATTCAAAACGATTTACAACACTTTTCTATGTTTTAGATATCACGACAATGCAATGCGAGACGTTGGGAAGGCCCGGAATCATGAAGAGGGGTGGATCAAGGAAGAATATGAATCTTGAGACCGAGGAATAAGACTGGGATGGCAGATAGCCAGGAATCCTTCAGGTTGCGGAAAGGAGGTCTGGTGGTCGCTTGCTGGCGCCAGTTATCTTAATGAATGGACTCGATTTCGACAGAGGTGGAATCAAATCATCGATCTTTGAAGCAGACGCTAGCCCGGTCAACTCACAGAGAATTCTAGGAAAGGAACAAGAACTCAGGAATTTCACCTTGACAGGTAATTTGTGGATCACTGATCTAGAAATACAGAAAGTCTTAAAAATTGACTTGAATAGTTCGAAACTTTTTTTTTTCGAGCTTCAGTCCAAAATTCGGGCTGAGAAGACCTCGAAAATTTGACAAAATTGTCGATTCTAAAGTCACTGAAATCCGTTTTTGGTTGGGACAAAAAAACTGTTTAAAAATAGCGAAACACTGCCCAAAAAGAAGCCTGATCAACTCAAAACTTGCTAAGCTGGCCCAACTTGACCCAGACACCCCATAAATGCTTATTCGGGCCCGATTGACCTAATTTGAACAGAATCGGCCGGTCTAGGTCACATTTGGATTAAATTATCGTTTAAATTAAGTTAGTCAAACCTTGCATGGGTCTGGGCCCTTAGCCTCAAAATGTGTTCTGGTGACGACAATATACAGGTAGAAAGTGCACATTTTTCAAATTCCCTTTTGCCTTAATCTTGAAGTAACGATTGAAATAAGTAAAAAAGCACAAATTTTAGTGAATTCGGTGTCATTCAGTAATTTTTGGTTAGTGACAACATCGTGATAGTGCTACCACTTATCATAATGCTTATTCATCAGTCTAATTTAAACAGAATAGGCCGTTCTAGGCTATTTTTTTAAATCAAATTATCTTTCAAGTTAGGGCAGGCAAAGCTTGCATGAGTCTGTGCTTTTATTTCCAAAATATGGGTATGTTCTGGTGATTGAACTCGTCAAGTTTTGATCTCTGAATTTCCCTGGCCAACTTGCTTAGGCTTCAATAGTATTCTTTTGACCCCTTCGAGTCATATTCAAACTAAATTAAATTCAAATTTTCAGAATGTAAATTGACACCAATGATCCCAGCGCCAACGCGCCTTTTTAGAGGAGCTGAAGAAAATCAGGAGACAAAAAACCTATGGTTCAGTAGCCAGGAGGAGAGATGGAGAGGAGGTGGATTGGACAACATGGCACCTCTTTTGAGTTCCTGTTCAACGATTTAGACGAATTTTGGATTTTTTTTGCGCAGGATGTCAGATTGGACTACGGGGTATCGAAATAGTGGATCGACCACATCAAATTGCAGTTTAAACCATCACCAGTTCGCTGTGAGTTTAGAATATGTTTTCGCATTGGGCAGATTGACCATCTCCTTCGAACGGCATCATCCAGACGAAGAAGTTGCTGACTGCCGGATGTCCACACCTCACATACTCTTCCTGTGTACAGCAAAAAGGGGAGGGCTGTGTAGACATGTTCACTAATGTGCAAATCTAGCATGACATAGAGTACACTCTTACGGTTCTCAATTCATGTTCTGGAATCACCTTGTGCTGATCTCAACTGGATGGGTACCATATGTGATAGATGTAGCAAATGTACCAGATATTATCGATGCACCTAGTGTAGTCAGTGAGCAAGATAATCTAGTCCAAATGCGTCCTGGTGGCAATAATATACAGGTAGTTGACCTAATTTGAAAAAAATAGGCCGTTCTAAGCCATAGTTGAAGCAAATTATCGTTTAAATTAAGTTAGTCAAAGCTTGCATGGGTCTCTGTTTTTAGGTTAAACATGTGTCCTGATGAGGACAATATACAGGCGGAAAGTGCTCATTTTTCGAAATACTTTTAGCTTTGATTTCGAAGTAACGGCTGAAGTAAGTAAAAAAGCAGAAATTTTAGTAAAATCGGTGTTAAATTCAGAAATTTCTGCTTAACGAGCGCATCATGATAATGCTAAGAAAACTTTATTTCATCCTATATATTCTTGTACTTGTTTCAATTCTTCCAGTATTTTCCAGACGCTGTGAAATGTTCATCCTGCGACTAGACTCCCATTCACCTGAGTATTCAGAACGTGATTGTGTTTGCAGTAGCTACTCAATCCGGCTGAAATCTTTGGTGTAGGTTGAGTAATTGTCAAATGAGGTGATTGCGCTATTTCATACTGTAGCTGAACCAAAAATGTTAGACCGTGTTTTTGTAAATACTGTCCGGTTCTGACCGGTTTTCATTCACTAAAAAGGCCGAGATTTATCTCTGAAGTCTTTATAATTCATTTTTGAATTACCTCCAATTCATCTACGCGCGCAAATGCAAACGCGCTCCAGTGCGCACCGGCCGGAAATCGCTGTTTTCGGGTTTCTCTGGCTAGATTTCTCCTCAGTCTTGATTTTTGTGGCGTCACAATCGGGTGCGTCATAAATTCTTTTCTCATTTTTAGCCTTTTTGCTTTTGTTTTGTTAGGTTTTTGCCTAGGTCTTTCCTTGTGGTTGTAGCCACGTTTTTCGTTTGAGTCGAATAAACAAGTGGTTTATTCAAAATCTGCCTTTTCTTTTGGTCTTTTTGCTCTCTCGTTTCGTGTTCTGAGTTCAATCCGTTGAATTCATCGTTTTTCGTCGTTGCTTTGGTGAATTCTGTGTGAATTCTTGTCTTTCTTTTTATTACGTTATTCGCTGGAGATCTTCTGATTTCTAGTGAATTTCGTACTATACCACTAGTAACTCAGAGCTGACCAATATTTCTACACTTTCCCCTTCTTGGTACCGTTTCTTAATTTGGCGTCAGATCCCGAAGAACTGATAATTCAACATATCAGTTCTTCGTTGAGCAAGTATTCGGGTTGATTGAATGGACCACCGAGGATGACGTCTTCTGGAGTCATATCTTTTTGTTTTGCCTTCTCATCATCATGTTGCTGAGATCCAAAAAATGCTTGATATCTTTGTGGCCATCTCAATTATTTTAATCGTGGCCAATCTGGATATCAAATTGTTCATTACACTAAAAGCATTCAAAATTCGGAACTCAATTTTGACGTAAATTCTCAGTACTATAATGATCTTTTCTGAAAAATCTCAAAATGCACTTTTTCTCAGAACCACCTGGTCCCACGCCTCATCTCCCTTCCTAATTTTTGTGAGCAGGTGGTGGGTGCTCACAAGATTTCCCAACTTTAACTACTTCTCTGAGTCTCTACTGATTTCTTCCCAAAACATGAAAATGCAAAAATTACTTTTCATTACACTTCTCATGTCCACCTTGGAGAGAAATTATTTTTGGGCACTGACTGTCTAGAGCTCTTTACTTGATTGATTTTCCTGAAATTTATATTGCTGAATAGCTAAAACCAAAAGCAAAGGAATTAGAAGAATGGTAAGTAATCTCTCTGTTTTTTTTTTTGAAAACCAGATTATTCACTACAGTTACTTCCACTATACTAGTACTACTGTATTATCATTGTACATTACTGTAATACAGTATTGTGTATTCCTAAACGAACAGTTGTCCTAGAGCATATGTAATATGAATTGCACTATTTGGGAATAAACCACTCCGATAGAAAGTTAGTGGGTGCTTTAATTTTTTAATTCATAGTCGAGTTGCCTATTTTTGTTGAGCCTACAGAAAAAATTCCCAAAAAGCCTACATCCCCTGAGTCTACAAAAGACAAGCTTGGCTTGATCAATCGTAGAAACTGTTTATTTGCAGAACTCTACAGAATGTGCCAATAAGGATATGACACCATCAGACAGGCTTGCCGGGACTCGTTAAAATAATGAAAAGCAACTTTGGAGTTAATATTTTTATGACCAATTGTGATGTAAAAATTTTAGCTGTCTCAAATAAAGATGACTTACTGCAGAATGAAGTTTTTTTGGTTTACATGAGTTCTCTGCAGTTCCGTGAAAACATGATTTTCAGCTTCCAGATATATCTCACTTCTAGGCGCTGCTGAATTCTGAGAATTGACATTTTGGTTCTAGAATATCGAAAAGAAAGTATGCTCTAGTGGGTAATCAGGCAGAAATTTTGAAGGGAAACAGAAAGCGGGGACATGGAAATAACATGGAGATAACATGGAGATAACATGGAAATGCGATGTAATTGTTCACAAGCCGGAAAATAAGGGCACCGATGAAAAACCAAATTTGGCTGGATGAGGTTGATGGTGGTTTGGTCACAGAAACCAACTTTTGTTTGAACTCAGATTTTGAAGGACTCCCATGCATTCTGATTTTTTGCTAAGAATGATTTATTTCAACATTAAGATTAGAAGTTCTCTGTTGACTCAATAAAATATGGCAGATATGATTCTGGTGAGTTCAGAAGACGTCATGACTGTTTGGAGGAATGGAATTGCTGATGGCCTAATATCCACACACCATATACCCCTCCAGTGTACACAACAAAAAAGGGAGGTGTGTGTAGGCATGATCAAAGTATTCGTATATCACATGATATATTGCAACAATTTATATGGGCCAGAGGGCCCCTGTATAGACCCAAATTCATTAACTAACATTCATCTAGAAGTAACGGCTGAAATAAGTTTAGAAAAACAAAATTTTCAGTAGCATCTGTGTAAAATTTAGAAGTTTTTGGTTAGTGACAGCATTTGTTTTTGAGATTTTGAGGGTTCTCAAAATTTCGGAGACTTTTTTATTCAATATCTTCATTCTCTTGTTGAGCTTCTCGTTCTCTCCTTTCCTTCATCACTTTTTTCCTTCATTACCTTCTTCCGCAAGTTCTTCCCACTTTTTGGTGTTGTACCTGGAGAACAGAGTCTATGAATCAGTTAGGAAATCGTGTATCTTAGGTTACAAAAATTTTGTCAAACTCACTCGCAACGTTCTCTCATCTTATCAGCTTTCGGGAAGATTCGGGCAAGGAGGTTGTAGCAAGGCATACAGATTCCACGCATAAAATCGACCTGGAAACAGAAAAACGTATGAAATCATATTAATGAAAAATTGATGAGTACCTGCAACTGTGGCAACATATGCGCCAGATTCCGATCCATCATTGGAATCGGATCCTTTCCGTTCATCCTTTCCGCATCCCCTTGATCATAGAACTCTTCGAAAATCACTTTCACAGTTTCTTTTTGAATCGTCCATGGCTTCGCAGAGGCTACTAAATCACATCCAGTCATCATGACGGCTTGGGTGAGAAGTCTGAAAAAATTCGCTCTAACGTGATAAGCAAAATATGACCGGTGTTAGTTACTCATGCACAAGTGCTGGTAAACAAAGTTAAAACCAAAACATTCATCTTTCTTTATTTTTTTTTTCTTGTCAAAAAACCAACCTGTGCTCCTTCCGATTGATGTCGAATTCTCCCTTGTCCGAAATCACACTCAACTCTGCCTTGTTTGCGAAGAACTTTGCCAAATCAGTAGCTAAAATGCAATGTTTGATCAAGGATAGGATTTCCTTGTACTCTTCAGCAGACAAATTTCTCAATATATTGTGTCCATCTTGTTGAAGTATCGTAATAGTTTGATTGAAATGATGACGTTCCATCACAGATGTATTGTAGATTGCTGCCAACGGAGTATCCATAGCCTTCATGTAGGCGTTGTTCTTTCCGCGATGATCCAAATCGTGGCACAGACAAGAAACGTAGAGAGCCAGCGCCTGAGAGGGAGTTTGTTATCAATGGAGCGAGTTTGCTTCATACCTCTAGTTTGGTGAAGACTTCAGGGCTTTTGACAAGAGTCGCAAACATGGCATGTGCTACTGACCATCCGTGAGACCAGTTGTGGTAGGCGACTCGGCGGTAGTTCTTCTTTACGGTTAGGACAAAGCGAATGAGGTCGTCATTATCGAATTTTCTGGAAATTTCTGAATTTATGGAGGGGAGGTGAGAAAGAAACAACTTTTCTTCAGAAAATTAGAAAAACCTGTAAAACTTGAAACAGTATAACATTTACTGCAGTTTTTATATCAAATCGTGATTTTGTAAAATCCTTTGAAATTCTGTGATTTTTAGAATCTTCCAGTTTTTAAGGACTCACAGAAAATCCGAAAAGAGGTACTTGAACATGTAGACAGCGTAGAGGGGCTTCTCCAATTCCGATAGTCGTATTCCGTTAAAGTCGATTCTGAAAATTAGAATATAACCAGTTTTCTGTTCATCGTGCTAGTTAAAAAAATTGAAGTTTTTAACGGAAGTTTTTTTTTGTAAATGAGTAGAAAGTTTAGTTGAGCTCCATCTTCTATATGGTCAAGCGAAATGCCACCATGAAAAAAATTACCACATTTTTTGGTCTATGATTCCGGAAACCAGGAAAATTTTGAAAACTAACGTCTCCAACTCGATGATCCTGTTATTCAACTTAATCTTCTTCAATTTGTTGACTTCATCCGAAGTGCACACACCATGATATGCCAGAACCTCTAGAGCAACTCTGTTCTTTTGCTCAGATCTTCTGATTTTATCATAGAGTTTCGCATGACGAAGAGCCAATCCACAGTATACTGCAAAGAGTTCGAAAGCGTCTTCATCTTGACGAGTGAATGATCCAGTTCGTTTATTGACCATTTGGACGACTCCGATGACTCTGTAAAAAGAGAGAAAGGTTGGTTGAAAAATGAAGGATTTCTGTTTTGAAGAACTAGATTTAGGAGTTTATTGCACAAGTTCGGTTTTCGTAAAATATTTTTCAAGACTTTCCCAAAATCATAGAAATAAGCAGTTTCGTATTTCTTTTTAACTATTTCATTCCGCCCCCTTTCAACTCACATTCCTCTGATCATAATGGGCATACACAGAATGGTTTTAGTGATAAATCCAGTTTTCGAATCAACATCTGGATTGAATCTCTTATCATGATAGGCATTCTCAATATTTAACCCTTCTCCAGTTGATGCAACGTGTCCAGCAATTCCTTTCGACATGTCGAACCTGAAGAAGGTTTGTTTACTGTTTGAATGGACATGTACAGGTTTGAGGGATTTTCAAAAATTGATTGATCAGCTGTTAAATTAGAACAAGTTCGTTAGATTAAAAATGTTCGGATCTTGTCAAAATTTTTCACTCGAATTTCTTGAACAAAAGGTGTTCTTTTTGATTCGGTACCCCTTTTCTTACCTAATCTCCCGCTGCCCTTCACTGTTGACTCTCACATGCTCCACATCTTCGGTTCCAACGTCAAAGATTCTAGCGAAAATCTCTTTGTTTCTCGAGTCCACCAGAAATAGAGAGGCTCGATCAGCGTCGACCAACTTTTGAGCAAAGTTCTGAAAGTAAGGTTCAGAGTCTCACTAAAACTTTTTTTGAAAATTTTTTGAAACAGCAAGCAGGAAGATTTTTGGGAAATCTAGTCATTTGACGATTTTCAAAATCTTTTCATCTTTTGAATTTTTTGAAAAATCTTACCCAAAACTGTCTTTCAACTCACCATAATCTTAACAATAACTGCATCCATTGAGTCAATATCATCAAAAATGGATCTGGCAACATCCAACAAGAAATTTGATAACTTCCTCTGTTTTGCAATGTTCTCATGAACTTCTTGAGCATCTCCCGGATTCTTGTGGGTGTAGAGCTGAAAATCGCAAGTTTGGATACTGCCGTTTTTCAATTTTGAATATGAGTCCACAGACTTTACGAGAAAATTCTCTTATTTCTCTTCTCGCCTTGAGCTACAGTAATCTATTTATTGTGTACCTCTGAATAATAGCTGACAGCTGCTCCCCAAGTACAGACTGCATTGACAACGGCCTTCTCCGTGAAATCCAGAGGGACTTTGAAGTGGAGTTCTCCTGTAAAACATTAAGATAAAAAGGTGCCCTGAAACATAGATCCGAAATTCAAACACTTCTCACCAATAGTCTGATCACCTGCATTGACAATCGGTTGAACATGGACCGCTTTCTTGTCGAGTTTCACCTGAAATTTTCAAACTTTTCTAAATATCGTTGAGCACAAAAAAGCATACTTTTATACGCGTCAATTCTCCGTGCTCATCTTTTTTGCATGTCCATGCGACCTTCTCGTCATAAATAATGAGTTCAACCGATTCGGTTCCGATCAATTGACCACAACACTGAGCTATCTCGAATAGGATTTTGGTCTGAAAAGTTTGTGGTTGATCTTTGGAAAGACATTAAAAGAGGATTCCGGTCAAAAATTTTTATTGCTTTAGAATAAGTAAAAATGTGCGCAGATTCCGAAAATCATGATGGAAACGCTCGAAAATTGCTCCGAAACCCCGAAAATGCTTTCCGAAATAAGCAAAAATTGCACGAATGATCTCCGGGAGCCATGGGCCAGTTTCCCAAAAAAGGGGCAGAGCCAAACAATCAGTGATTTTTTACTCCGCCACCTGACACCGTTCGCCCGATTTTTGCTCATTACGAAGAGCATTTTCGGGGTTTTGGAGCAATTTTTAAGTGTTTTCATTGTGTTTCTTGAAATCTATGCACATTTTCAAATATTTTAAAGGTAAAAAATGTTTGACCGGAATTCTCCCTCAATAACCAATTTCAGTTTTTCGACTCCCCCCCTCACCTGATTGTCAGAAGACTCCAGAATCGCACGTCGTTTCAAGGCTAAGTCGGTTTCCTGAAAGTTTGGTGATGAGAAAAGAGAATATAATCAAATCATTTAAATTTTTAAAACATAACATAAACAATAAAAAACCAAAAAACTAACCGTCCAAGCAGTGGGTACTGTAGATGACGTTTTGGGCGTTTTGAACTTCATTGCTCTTTGTATGGCACATCTTTCAAACATTTCATTGGAAAAATCCGGAGAAACGACGAGTTCCTCGAGGAAGTCTGGATTATCTCGTAGATATTGAAAAATTGCATTTCGGTCCGGATCGTTGGAGGACATGGGCGTCCCCTGAAAAGATGATTTTTTGTTTGGGTGTGGTTCTTTAAGGGATCAAAAGTGCCCATTTTTGGACCTTTCTTTGTTTTTTTTTTTGAAGAAACGGCTGAAATGAGTAAGAAACACAAACTTTAGTAAAATCGGTGTTAAATTCAAAAATGTTTTGTTGGTGGCAACATCGTGATAATGAAATTTTGTCAAAAATATTTTGACGTTTGCTGGAACAGCAAACATTTGAAGCTAAAAGCGCAAAACGCTCCGTCAATGGGTTGTGTTCTACATGTCAGGAGATCACGAATACATATTTTTCAAAACTTCTAAATCCGGTTCTCCCGTATTCTATGAGTCACTTCTTTTAATCTTCTATTCTAATTCCCCTCTCTCATTTCCTAGAATGCCTAATGAGGGGCTCCAGAAACCTGAATATGATCATTGAAGGTGAGTAATGAGGAAAAGAGAGAAAAAGGTGGGCGTGATAATTGTCATCAAACTACACATATTTTGGCAAAGGAAAGAGAGCACTTTCATGACGTATCCGCTGACAAAGGAGCCATGTTCACATAGAATCTGAACTTTTTCTAAAAATTGCATTATTTATAGATTCGAGGATGGGCTTTTGACTAATAGTAGTGGCTACCAGCGCGAACTTCGAGAAGTTTCTGAATTTCTTGATTGGTCTGAGACATGGATAAATTTTCGAATTTCGGAAATATCAAGTTTCGCCAAAGTGTCAAAATAACTTTTTTGTACTTCCAAACAGGCAAAACATGTAACAAAATGCAACAAAACCCAGTACATACGTATAAAAAGTTATAAAAGGAAAAAAAGCAGATCGTCCGAGATCAGGATTGTACTCCGGACCTTGAGATTTTTGCACCATGACCACCGGGGCTTGTTTTGATCTACTCGCTTTGGGCGTACAAAAGAGTGAAACAAGCGGGAAAGTTGTTCGACATGGTACAAGAATGTACAATCTTTGGAGCAAAATATTTCGCAGTTTAGAAGTTTGCGAAGGTAGCCACTACCACCAGTCGAAAGCCCATACACGAGTCTATCAACAAGCCAATTTATGTATATAGAAAAAATATAGAAAAAGCTCAGATCCCATGTGCCTGGTGAGAGATAACATTCGGAAAAAGTGGGCGGAGCTTATATGCTCCTCGCCTCGCCGTCGTCGAGCTCAAAGAATTCATCAGTAGGGCCTCGACGAAAAGGGGGGCTCACCACAGCTCTATCATTATCCTGCTCTGCGTCTCTTCAATTTGCAATGTTATGTTTTGTTACTAATGCTCCAAAAATAGACGCATATGTGCGTGTGTGTAGTGATAATTATTATAATGATATGTATATTCATGCATGAAAATCACGCGGAAGGAGACGGCAACAAGAAGAAAGAAATGAGCGCCAATATAGGAGTAGATTTTTGTGTCCACTTCTCTGATCGAGATTTGTGTCTAGTTGTCGTAGAAAACGATTTAGATGACGAAGACGTCTGGAGGAGGTTCTGAAAAAATTGAAAAAAGTTTTTAAGAAGAAAAAGGGATCACGTGATGCTACTAGTTTTTGCAATTGTTAATGCTATATGCCAAGAAAGAGATATGAGACATTTCAGAGGGAGCAAGTTGAGGGTTTTGGGGAAAAGGGTAAACGGAAATGTTACGGAAATAAAAAATCAGAAAGAATTTCGTGAAGAAATTCTAGAATAGAAGAAAAATCACCGCTAAGATTTATATTGCGTTGTAGGAGGGATCCGACAAAAAATTGTATTTGTTTAAAATATGCCAAAATGTGTGTAAATTCTAAATATTACACAGAAATATTCCAAAAATTGCTACAAGACCCCAAAAATCCGTTTCGAAAAGCTGAGAAATCAGTGATTTCCAGCCTGAAATGATCTACCGTTGAGGACTCGAAAATAAAAATTTTGAAATTCCAAACTTTTCGAAATTTTTCAAAAAAAAAATTTTGATCTACCTTTTTGATCTAAGAATTTACCCTCTTTTTTGAGAAATCAACAGGCTCTTCTTCCTCATTTTTTTCATTTCTTCTCATTTTTCCTCAATTTGTTTCCTTTTTCCTTTTCCCTCAGGTTGCGCCCTGTTCCTATCCTCGTTGGGAGTAGACTTTTTTCTTTTCCCAGTTTTGAGGTCATTTTTTTTGGATCGTGGAAGCTATTATATGATCTAGAAATCTGGATTGTTTGCCTGGAAAACCCGAATCTTCGCCCAAGTTTTCGCAATTTTACTTCTCGAAAATTTTGATTTCTGCCTTAATTTTCTGATTTTTCATTCAGAAACTATTCCAGTAGGTTACCTTGAGTTATTCAGTTTGGAAACTTTTGGCAAATTTTGGTGATTTTTTTCTCAGAAATGTATACTTTTTCTGGTGCATCAGTTTTTTAGATTAAAGGACAGTAACACAAAAACTAATTTTTTGGAAAAATTAACCATTTTGACCTCCCTGGCCAAACTTCCCCCCCCCCATGACCTAGAAATCCAAATTATCCAAAAACTCGGTCACAGACCGAAATTTTCCTATCCTTTCCTTAGAATTTCTCAAAAACTATTCCTTTGTCGTTTTTCATCCTTATCCGTTATTTTGACACCCCCCCCCCCGTGGCCTAGAAATCCGAAACTAGGTCCATCGATCAAAATTCTTCACATTTCCGTTTTTCGTGATTTTTTCGGCATTTCAGTGTTTTCAAGCGGGTAGATTTTGAATTTGGCACTTAAAAATCTTGTTTTCTACTTTTCTACAGTTTACTTCGACCTCAAACTGCCCCAATTTTCTTGAATTTCCGGTCAAAACTAAATTGTTCCTTTTTCCAGGTTCAATCACTCAGTCGTTTCAAAAGGACCACCAAAACGTGACAGAGAAAAGGATGGCAGAACCACAGCTCACATTCGCCGCCGGCTGTGTGGACCCCAAGTATTCCATCCAGCAATACATGTCGGAAATAGACCGAATCATCGAAGCAGACGGCATTCCCCACTACCATATTCACTACAAGGTCGGGCCCTCGATATGATCTGTTCAAAGGCGATGAGGACGAGATCATGTTCATGACGACGAATCTCTCCGAGATCAAGGAGTACTGTATCAAGCGGAAACGCCGGAAAGGACCATCACTAACACCAGTACGAGCCCCACATCTGCCCAAGAAAATCAGGAAGACTGGAGCAAGATCTTCATCAAATGCAAAAAAAATCTCTCAGGACACTGTATTCCCAGAGGCACCCTACAATCTTCGCAGCCCGTTCCATGGCCGACTATTTCAACGTAACTACTACGTGAGTTTTGATGAAAAATTTTGCCAGAATTTGCCCCAAAATGGGTCAAAACGAGCCAGAATTAGTCCAAAAAGCTCAGAATTGTCCGAATGTCATAGCGTTTTTGAAGTTTTAAAAGTTTCAGAACTCTGCTCCACCCTCCTGAGCGCAAACAGTTTTGTGGTCTCGTCATCGATGATGTGGAAAGATGACGAAGAATCTCGCCGAGATCAAGGAGTACTGTATCGAGTGGAAACGCCGGGAAGGACCATCACTAGCACCAGTACGAGCGCCACATCTGCCCAAGAAAGTACATCGAGGAAGACTGGAGCAAGGTCTTCATCGAAGCAAGATCTTCATCGAACGCCAGCAGTTCCGTCGTCTCGTCATCAATGATGTGGAAAGATGGGAGTGCCCGTGCCAGAGCAGAGAAGGAGTACCATTGCCACTATTCGAGACTACATGGATCTACAGCCATGGAATAAGTGTGAGTTAATTTTCGAAAGTTTTATAGATTTTGAGCTAGTTTAAGCCATTAGGCTCATTTTGAAGTTGTTGATGTTTTCAGTTCGAAAATCAAATTTTTTTTTGTAGATCAAAATTAAGAAATTTTCAAATTTTTTGACCGGCAGGCCTATTTGAATTCAAATTAGTTCAATTGTTAAGATTTTTGGCTCATTTCTTGATAATTTTCTAACTCCATATTTTATTCCAGACGCTCCTCCACGGCTTCCACCGCTTCATCCGATGGCACAACAAGAATATCGACAAGTTCCACCAACAAGAGGCGGCTACATTGTGAACGACCTCGATGACCAGCACGTCCTGGCGGCCAAGACTCTACTCACCGACCGCCCATGAATTATTTTCGTGAAAATTTCGATTACCCACTTCTCACCCCTCCCCCCCCCCCCCCTCCCTCATTCTCTCTCCTACTCACCGTTTTCTTATCTCTAATTTTCTGAAACTCGAAAATTCAAATGCCACCACTCTAGAAAATCCTAATCCCGAATGTTCCCCCTTTATATGTTTCTGAAAATTCCCCCGTCCCCCTGAAATTTTTTTCTTGTTTCAAACATAAAGTCACTTTTCCCAATTCCTCCTTTCCATGTACTGTCAAATATGACTCCCCCCTTAATGCATTTTCATTTGGGGGGGGGGGGGGAGCGGAATTTTCGTTTGTGAAAACTCTACACAAAAACTATCCAACAATTCTAATTTCAATGTAGCTTCTCAATCCATATTGATAAAATGTAAGCTCCGCAGACTACCTTGCATTTTTCTCATCACACCTTTATTAATGAAACCAAATTTTATTCAAGTAGGAAAAGTCAAAAAATATAAGAAGACCATCAAAGAGTTCACAGAATGAGACAACACGGATTCGACTTCTTTTTCTTCGTCTTATCCTCCACAACTGTCCTCTTTTAATTTGGCTTCTTCTCGGGCTTTGATGACTTTCTGATAGCTTTTGGAGGATCCATCATTCATTGGGGGAGATTTTCGTACGCCGCTTATTTACAATTCAAAGTTTAGATAACGCTTCTGTTTGGATTCGGTTTCGAATCCTTCCTGTCTTCCACATCCTCCACCGGGTGTCTTCCATCTTGTGGTGATGCGTAGTTGTCATTGAAAAACAAATTGATTCCAGATCAATCAACGGATTTTTCTTTTCATTTCTCCGGCTTCGACTTCTTCTGTTTCTTCTCATCCTCGTCTGAGTCCACCTTCTGAATTGCCGGATCGTCTCCTCCCTAAAAAATTAGTAATATTTTTCTTGAAATTTTGAAGTTTATGAACTCAAAAAGTCTGTGGGACTCGATTTTTGGCTTGTAAACATACCTTTATTTTTACATCATCGGATTTTTCTTCTCCTTCTGCTGGCTTCGACGTCTTCTCATTTTCCTCATCCTCATCCTCGTCTGAGTCCTCCTTCTGAATTGCCGGATCGTCTCCTCCCTAAAAAATTAGTAATATTTTTCTTGAAATTTTGAAGTTTTTGAACTCAAAAAGTCTGTGCAACTCGATTTTTGGCTTGTAAACATACCTTTATTTTTACATCATCGGATTTTTCTTCTCCTTCTGCTGGCTTCGACGTCTTCTCATTTTCCTCATCCTCATCCTCGTCTGAGTCCTCCTTCTGAATTGCCGGATCGTCTCCTCCCTAAAAAATTAGTAATATTTTTCTTGAAATTTTGAAGTTTATGAACTCAAAAAGTCTGTGGGACTCGATTTTTGGCTTGTAAACATACCTTTATTTTTACATCATCGGATTTTTCTTCTCCTTCTGCTGGCTTCGACGTCTTCTGGTTCTCCTCGTCCTCATCCTCGTCTGAATCCTCTTTTTGAATTGTCAAAACGACTCCTTCCTAGAAAAATTAATATTATTTTTCTTGAAAATTTGAAATTTTTGAACTCGATTTTTGGCTTGTAAACATACCTTTATTTTTACATCATCGGATTTTTCTTCTCCTTCTGCTGGCTTCGACGTCTTCTGGTTCTCCTCGTCCTCGTCTGAATCCTCTTTTTGACTTGCCGGATCGTCTCCTTCTTAAAAAAATTAGTAATATTTTTCTTGAAATTTTGAAGTTTTTGAACTCAAAAAGTACTCGGTTTTTGGCTTGTAAACATACCTTTATTTTTACATCATTCGATTGTTCGTCTTTTTTCTCTGGCTTCGACGTCTTCTGGTTTTCCTCATCCTCGTCTGAATCCTCTTTTTGAATTGTCGGATCGTCTCCTTCCTAAAAAAATTATTAATATTTTTCTTGAAATTTTGAAGTTTTTGAACTCAAAAAGTACTCGATTTTTGGCTTGTAAACATACCTTTATTTTTACATCATCGGATTTTTCTTCTCCTTCTGCTGGCTTCGACGTCTTCTGGTTCTCCTCGTCCTCGTCTGAATCCTCTTTTTGACTTGCCGGATCGTCTCCTTCTTAAAAAAATTAGTAATATTTTTCTTGAAATTTTGAAGTTTTTGAACTCAAAAAGTACTCGATTTTTGGCTTGTAAACATACCTTTATTTTTACATCATCGGATTTTTCTTCTCCTTCTGCTGGCTTCGACGTCTTCTGGTTCTCCTCGTCCTCGTCTGAATCCTCTTTTTGACTTGCCGGATCGTCTCCTTCTTAAAAAAATTAGTAATATTTTTCTTGAAATTTTGAAGTTTTTGAACTCAAAAAGTACTCGATTTTTGGCTTGTAAACATACCTTCATTTTTACATCATCGGATTTTTCTTCTCCTTCTGCTGGCTTCGACGTCTTCTTATTTTCCTCATCCTCATCTGAATCCCATTCCTCTTTTTCTTCCTCTCGTGAAGTAGATGCCATTCAAAAAAAATTTGTTCCAGATCAATCAACGGATTTTTCTTCACCTTCGTCTGGCTTCGACGTCTTCTGTTTTTCCTCATCCTCATCTGAATCCACCTTCTGTTTCGTTAGATTCTTTCACATTCATCGGACTTTCTTCTCGCTTTTTGTCATCTGATCCTTCCAGAATTGCGCACTCCCTCCTAGAAAAATTATTGATATTTTTCTTGGAATTTTGGAAGAAAAATTTTCATTCAAAATTTTTGCACAAAATTCGAGAAATTTCCCAAAAAATCTGGTTTTTTGAAATTTTAAACTTTGAAATCTTTTAAGAAACCTTTGGCTCTTCCCGATTTCATAACTTTTTCCAACAATTTCCAAGAAATTTGAACTTTTTTGCACTATTTTCGTCGATTTTTGACCCTACTTCAAAAAAAAACCGGCATGATGTGGCATTTTTGTAAAAAATTATTTCAAAATTCAATTGGGTTCTGTTCTACAACTATGCCAAAAATCAGACAAAAATCTTGAAAATTGAGAGTTTTTCGAATTTTTAAAGTTTTTGAACAAAAATGTCTGTGTAACTCGATTTTTTTGCCAGTAAACATACCTTTATTTTTACATCTTTGGATTTGTCGCAAAGCGTAGATGTCATTTAAAAAATTTTTGACACGAATCGGACCATTTTGAGGGTGTCCGGGAGCAAAAACTGATTGAAGACTGCCAAATTTTCCCCCCTGAAAGCCAGAGTGGCAGTGCCACGTGGCATTGCGCAAGGTGAGAGAGAGAGCGCGCACCACATTTCAAAAGACCATAACTCTATTAGTTTTTGGTATCAGACCAAAACAAGTATAACACCAGAATGCTAGAAATTAAGACTATGTTACCACATAAATTTCAGAAGTTTTGAAAAGAATTTTAGGATTCCAGCCATGCGGAACGCCAGCGCAAAATTTTTTTTTTCAAAAAATTTTAAATTTTTTTCTTATTCTGGTGCTATACTTATTTCGGTCTAATGTCCAAAACCAATAGAGTTATGGTTGTTTGAAATGTGGTGCGCGCTCTCTCTCTACCCTTGCGCAATGCCACGTGGCATTGCCACGCTGGCTTTCAGGGGTAAAAATTGGCAGTCTTCAATCAGTTTTTGCTCCGGGAGCCGCTCAAAATGGTTGGATTTTTGTCGAAATTTTTTTGAATGACATCCTCTCTTCCCGACAAATCCAGTGGTGTGAAAATAAAAGTATGTTTATAAGCAAAAAAATTGAGTTACACAGACTTTTATGATCAAAAACTTAAAAAATTCGAAAAACCTTCAATTTTCAAGATTTTCGGCTGATTTTTGGCATAGTTGTAGAACAGAACCCGGTTGAATTTTTCAATATTTTTTCACAAAAATTCCATATCATGCAAAGATTTTTTGGAGTAGGGTCGAAAATCGACGGAAAAAGTGCGAAAAAAGTTCAAATTTTTTGGAAATTGTTGAAAAAAGTTATGAAATCGGGAAGAGACTAAGGTTTCTCAACAGATTTAGAAAGAAAAAATACCAAAAAACCACATTTCTG
Source organism: Caenorhabditis sinica (assembly GCA_963932045.1). Taxonomy (NCBI): domain Eukaryota; kingdom Metazoa; phylum Nematoda; class Chromadorea; order Rhabditida; family Rhabditidae; genus Caenorhabditis; species Caenorhabditis sinica. The sequence goes on from OZ009938.1 coordinate 25,759,568, forward strand.
GAGAAATTTTTCGAATTTTTGGCAAAAATTTTGCCAAAAAATTTTTCTTCCAAAATTTCAAGAAAAATATCAATAATTCTTCTAGCAAGAGGTGATTGGTGGCATATCAACCACAAGAGGAATCTTCAAAATAAGTTCACGGTCAATTCCACTCCAAATCGATAACAAAAAGACGGAAAGTCAGATGAAAAATGGCTCAAAATCGGAAGATGGTCTTGGATACGGATTCAGATGAGGACGATCGATTCGAAGGAGTGGAAGTCAGTTTATTTTTAATTTGTCCTTTAAGGACGCTTAGATTTTAAGAATTAGGTTTCAGAAGGTGAGTTTGGAGTGCGCAGAGGGAGGTGGTCCATTCAGATTACTGTACTTTGTTTTTTTTTTGGTTTAAGGGGACAAGGAGAGAGGTGAAAAGGGGATCTGCATCTGCGTAGATCCTAGTTTTCCTTTGTGGGGTTAGGCATTAGGTATGGTTAGTTGGTTAGGACATAGATCGCTTAGGTCGCTGCTAAATGACTTGGCTCTATTGTAGTATTAGACTCGCGAAGTTTCAGCTCTTCACTGATCATGGCACTGTTTACTTTCACAGAGAAAGGTGCCCACCAACATCTATTATCTTCCACTTTTTCGTTTTTCGTTACTTTTCCCCTTTTTTCTCCACTTTTTTCACTGAACAAAGCTACAATAGAGCCAAGCATTGTGAGATTATTGGGTTGAGAATTGAGACAAAAAGTTAAAGGGGTACCTCAAAATGAGAGACATTCTGGCCTATAGCTGCATTACAGCTTGGCTTCAGAATCTATTTTCCAACATAATTTCAATTCTTTTTTTTTTGTTTTTCTTGTGTAATCCGCTGGTCTTCACAATGATCTTCACACAAAAAAGGTAAAGTAAAAAATAAACCACATTGTTGATACCGCACAAATTCTACATGATCAGCAAGGAATCGACCGATGGAAGGTAAACAAAAAATAGTTGCATTTCCAGGTTGTAGGCGTATCTTTTTTCTTTTTTTTTCTTTTAAAGGCCGACCGAAAAGGATAAGAAGAATTTGAGGAAATGCAACCGATGGATTGCAATCAAATAAGGATGTTTAGTCCTGGTGATTTGATTGCACTAGTCTTCGAGACTAGAGCTAGAGTTTTCATTAGATCTTCAGAAGATCTTTTGAAGTGTGTTGAACACACTGGTCAATTTGACCACTTGGACTTTTTTATATACTTTTTGTGTTGTCTGGACTCTTTGTGTTATTCAGATCTTCATGTGTCTCCAATACTAATGATCACTTCAACAACTCCATATTCACTATGTAATCCTATTTTCAGCCTATCCATTCTGCGCAATCATTCTGTGGCCGATAACGAAGAAAATCATTAAAAGAAATGCCACTTCTCAATCTAAAAAGGCTTCAACAACTTCAGTTCTTCTCCGGATTCACTACTTAACAACCTATTTTCTCAGAAAATGTCATCTCTCAAGACGATCCAAATAGCAGGACATTCCTACTTCTCACGACTGCGAGTAGACTCCAACTCATACTGAGGTATTTCCATCATAATCCTAATTTTTCAGGATTTTCAGATAAACAAGAATGCATCAGGTATTTTTCTAGTTTTCCTCTTCACCCATTTTTCTACTTTTTTCTTCTTTTTCTTGGTTTCGTTCTTGAAACATTTCTCGCATTAAACTTCTTTTTCAAATTCTATGGCTTTGTTCCTGTTTCTTGGACCTATTCTTTAATCTGATAACCCAAACTACACACAAATTGGGAATCCCATTACACTTTTGTTTGAGCTAGATGGGATAGCCTGCAGGATTTTTTGAAACTAGCTGGCAAAATCGAATTCCGGTAAATTACGCTATGAGTGAGAAAACTCAATACTTCAATTTTCATAAGGTCAGAAGCATCTTACTCTTGCATTTTGTTATAGACCCTTTGTTTCTAGAGTTTTTAGCTTTTGACTACCTATACGCAGACAGAGGGATTTGTCCAAGAAACAGGAACAAAGCCATTTCTCCTCCTATTCTCAATTGTCTACCTTTGCGTTTCTTTCTCTATTCTTGTGTTGGTATTCCGGTCGCCTATGTAGGCATCCAGGCTTCGGCTGAGAAAAATAATACCTCCACACTTTTTCTCTTCCTTTTTCTCATACCAGTGGTTCAAAGAACAAGAATTGGGGAATAAGAACTTCTACAACTTGTGGAAACTTTTATTCCTCTAGTTCTTGTTCTTTGAATCATCTTCCTATCTGAAATACAATTGATTTTTTCAGAGCCTCGCTCCCACACACACGCATTTCATACCGTATTCCTTCCGAATAGTCAGAATGCAGCTTACTACCGAAAACATTGACATCACCAATGTCTCGTTCGAGCCAGCGGATCAGGTGGGTTATCTCTTCATTTGTCTCGCGGAGAAAATGGGTTTTTATTTCAGTTGACCATCGATACCAGAGCATACGAAGTGAAGCTAGTCAAGGTGTTCAATCGTGAGCAATTTGACGTTCTCATCGATGTTTCCTCGCCGTCTGCTCGCGTCTCTGTGACCCCGGATGCGCATATTGTGCCGATGGGGGCCTCTTGCGAATTCACAGTTCGTACTATGCAAATCTTGGATCGAGGACGGCATCACGTCGAAGTCATGTGAGTTATCAGAAATGCTTTTCATGATAGTTAGTTTACAATTTTTTATTTCAGGTTGCAGTTCAAGATTCAAAAAGTACATGAGAGTCCTTACGAGCCTGTGAAAGTGGCATTCCTCGGATCCTTGCGTGACCAGTTGACCTTCGGCACTCCACATTACAAACTTCTGCCTCTCATGTTCCTTGGATTTGACTCGCCCTTCTGGTACAATACGTTTGACGAGTTCGGGAACATGGTTGAGGTGAGAAAATACTTTTAATTTCCAATTTTATAACTCCAACTTTCAGATGTTGACGTTTGGAGTTCAACAGGAGGAAGACAACGTCGAGGGAGAGGGTGCCTATCGGGACGGAGATGAGATTGAGGGTAGCCCAGAGGAGAACGAAAACTACTGATTCTGACTACCTACGATCCTACTGTACTTCTTGTTTCCTTCTCTTATAGATTCCTTCTCTTACCCCTATACAACTCTCTAGTATTCTGTATTCAATTCTCTCTATCGTATCATGCTGCTTTTCTGTCTATTGATTAATCGTGTCTTCTGTATTGTAAGGTTTATGCATCATTATTCGTCGTAGTACAATTGGCCTCTCTTTGAAATTATGACTTTTTTGCCCCCTTCAAATCGAATTATGTGTGACTTTTCTCCATATTTATTGATTCAAATTTCTTTGTGTGAGTCTTTTCCCCTTTGTCATTGACCCTATTTCTGAATAATTAGTCTTTGAAACTTCTCCCCGCATAATAGTATTCTTTGGCCTCACTTGACTTTCACTTTGTCGTGAGAGTTGTGTCATTTGTATTTCGAAGGTCTAGTCATAATTATTTATAGCCATCTTTGATCTTTCCTCCCATCCTACCTTTCTTATCATCGTAAAATGTAATTTATTATTTTCTGTGACGTGAATTTTATTTGACTATTCCTGTGATGTGAGATTTATTGTATTTTTGTAGAAGGAGAATCTCTGTGTGTGTATTAATTTCATGTGCCATATTTATTACTCGTTCATTTCTATGGTCAGAAGACCGGTTTGACGCGTCGGCCTCTTTTGTAAAATTCTAGTATCTACTCGTGTCAAAAAAAATTTTTAAAAAATTTAAATTCTTTGCTTTGAATTTGAACCTACGGTGCCCTTCACAGGAATCCAATTATATTTTCTTTTTGAATTCTCCTGGTTTTCTTTATTTTGTTCCAGAATTCAACTTTTTTGGTCGAGGATTTGTCTCAAATTTTCACACCATCTATTGTTGATGCAAATTTCATCAACAATAGATGGTGTGAAAACAGTTTTTCTTGGACCTATTCCTCAAGTTTACTAGGTTACAACAACTGAATTGAGTTGTGATCTAAGGGAAAATTAACAGTTGCCTTTTGCAACCGAGAGTTTCTGAAAAACAAATTGGTTTTCAGATAAAATGCTCGACTCCTCTTCCATCGAGATTAAGAATATCTCGTTCTCTCCACCGCACAAGGTGAGTTTTTCTTTGTGGTTCTAGTCAATCAAACTTTTTCTTGCAGTTCATGGTGCATTCCAATCAGGATAAGCTCCTGACTCTGACTGTCAAAAATATGGAGGAATTCGACGTAGTCGTCCGTCTCACTTCCAACACGAAGGCGTTGGATATTCGTCCAGTCTACGGACTGATTGAGTTCCGTTCATCAAAAGTGTTCACCATTCAGACTATGGGACTCAAGAACCAGCGCAACATTCCATATCATGTGTAGGTATTTGACTCGATTGACAATTCTAGCAAAACATGTTTCAGCGTGACCGTTGAGATCTCGAAGTGCTTCGAGATGAATGTGGATGTTAGGGATGTCTGGTTCTCGAAGGATCTTCAAGCTCGTTTTTTGCAAGGAGCAATCCATGTCAAGGAGTTGTTCCTCGTCTACGAAGACTTGAATGAGGTGGACTGGTACTTCGAGGAGGGTGAGGACGGAGAGGTTGCTCCGGTGAGTGGATTTTTTTCGGATCTTTTTGTCATATACCCACTGGTTATCAAAGTAATGAATTTTTTCAGCCGGTCTCGTACGGTGTTCGTGTTGGGAAGGGAGGAGGTCGTGGTCGTGGTGGACGTGCTGAATGAGATACAGAAGACTCCATTGAAGTCAATACTTGAGATATTTCTTATCATATGATTGTGCATTGAATAAAACAAGATTTATTTACTATTTGTATTACTCGTCTTCTAGACAAAATGAAAATTTTTTTAAATCCAAAAAGCTTACTGTTCTCATCTTTCCATTTTGTGCTTGTATTGTGGTCGCCTTTTTATCGGCATCCAGGCTTCGGCTGAAAAAGCAATACTTTCACAAAATGTGTTTTTTTTTGGATGTCAATGGTGCAAAGGATAAGAACTAATCAATTGATAACTGCCACAAATCCAGACTTCTTTCCAATCGAAATATTCATTTGAAGCAGCTATTAATTTACCAGTTCTTACTCTTTGTACTATTCTCAGTGAAACTTTTAAAGCTTTAAATTTTCAGTGTTATCGTCTTTTCAATAATTTTCTCCTTATTCGGGTTCAAGTAAGTTTAAAGATTTTTCAAATAGTTTCAAATTTTCCAACTCTAAAACCTGAGAATGTCAACAGTTTTTGTAATTCGAAGCTACCGAGTTCCATAGTAAAAAACGAATTGAATTTTTAACCTAGAGAACCAGAATAATTTGAATTCTGAACTGTGTCCATCCACGTAATTTATTTTCAGAACAACATGTCAACAAGAAGTTCCAACCGAACCTTGCGTCAAGGCCAGATGGTCAATGGATACCGCCTCCAGAAACTGCTCGGAGTTGGCACACAAGGAGCCGTTTGGGAGGTGTGCAACCCAACAACAAGAACCACATTGGCAATGAAGTTTCAAAAGGACCACGCTGAGGCAGCTTACGAACTTGAAATTCTGCGTCGTGTGCCAAACCATCCCAATGTCATCAAATTGTTCAATTCGTTCGTGCACGGACCATACCACGTCATGGGTTAGACTAATGCCCAATCTGCCTTCAATCATTTTCATTTTTCAGCTCTCGAGTTTCTCGGGATTACCCTCTCGGAATACCTGAGTAAATATGGAAAAATCTCCCCAAGAAACACAGTGAGAGCAGGCGGCCAGCTGACCATGGGGCTGAAATACTTGTTCGATCATGGAATTATGCACCGGGATTTCCACGGCAAAAACATTGCCTTCGATGTTAAGGTAGATTTGCATTCTTACTCTCTTTAAGCGAAATCTTAATTTTCAGTACGAGAAGTTGAAGATTCTTGATTTGGGAATCGGTGCACTCACACGCACCCATCGTGACAACCGTCCTCGTTACCTATTCTACTTGTCACCTGCTGCTCCCGTTGATGTCCATCGTGGAGCCGCCTATTCAAACTACTCAGATATGATTTCTCTCATCTGGATCCTTCTTGACTGCCGTTACATTGGTAGCAACGTTCGTGACAGAAATATTGGGAAAATGGCGGAGAAAAAGGAAAAATTCGTAAGTTTCTTTATTTATTTCAACTCTTGTGTTCTCAAAAAACAGTGGTGATTTTTCTGAAATTCTTATTTTCAGCTTGAAAATCCCATGTCGTTGCTCAAGCCTGCTGATTCGTTCTTGGCACCTATTGTCAAGCAGATTTACAAAAACTACCATCGCCACGAGTCGTATTCTTCAGTTCTCACAGCAATGAAGAAGGCAATGCCAGGATTGAATTTCAAGACTCCGTTTGATAAGAAAGGTCGCCGCCTCGAATGATATCCAAACTTGAAGAACTGTCAGAATCGCGCCTTTATTTCATTATCGTATACTTGATTCCTTTTCTTACCCCTATACAACTCTCTCGTATTCCCATCCTACTGTTCTTACCAGTAAAATGTAATTGATTATTTTCTGTGACGTGAGATTTAACTGACTATTCCTGTGACGTGAGATTCATTTTATTTTTGTAGAATCAGAATATGTGTGTTTGTATTCATTTCATGTACTATATCTATTACTCGTTCATTTCTATGGTCAAAGAACCCGTTGGACGCTTTTCTAGGTCTCTTTGGTATAATTTTCGTATCTACTCGTTTGAAAAAAAATTTAAAAAAATTAAACTGCTTTGTTTTGAATTTGAGCCTACGGTGCCTTTCACAGGAATCCAATTATACTTTCTTTTTTAATTCTCCTGCTCTTCTTTATTTTCTTCCAGAGTTCAACTTTTTTATCGAGGATTTGTCTCAAACTTTCACACCTTCAATTGTTGATGCAAACTATAATAATAAAAAGGTGAGGGTTTTTCTATTGCCCTATTCTCAACCGAACTTTATTTTTCAGAAAAAGTGATCTTGACAATAGCTTCCGCATTTGGAACGATGGGAACCCACGAAGGCGTTGGACATTCGTCCAGTCTACGGACTAATTCAGTTCCGTTTATCGCAAGTCTTCACCATTCAGACTATGGGGCTCAAGAACCAGTGCAGCATTCCATATCACATGTAGGTATTCGACTCAATTGACATTTCTAGCAAAACATGTTTCAGCGTAACCGTGGAGATCTGTAAGTGTTTCGAGATGAATGTGGATGTGAGGGATGTCTGGCTCTCGAAGGATCTTCAAGCTCGTTTTTTGCAAGGAGCAATCCATGCCAAGGAGTTGTTTCTCGTCTACGAAGATCTGAATAAGATGGACTGGTACTTCGAGGAGGGTGAGGACGGAAAAGTTGCTCCGGTGAGTGGATTTTTTCCGATTTTTTATATATGCTCACTGGTTATCAAAGTAATGAATTTCTTTCAGCCGGTTTCGTACGGTGTCCATGTCGGGGAGGAAAGAGGTCGTGGTCGTGGTTGACGTGCTAAATGAGATACAGAAGACTCCATGGAAGTCAATCATTGAAAGATTCCGTTTTCATATGATTGTGCATTGAATAAATCTTGATTTATGTGCTATTTGTATTAAACTTTCAGATGAATAAAACTTGCAGTGAACTCATATTCAAGATCACGTCTAGAAAAACCACTTTGAAAATATGTACATTTTCTGTTCAAGTTCAAGTACCCTATGCTCATCAAGGCCTGTGAAACCAGCCTGGGGTTTTAGAAACTGAGTATCCTGTAGTCAAAATCAAAGTCAGAAAACTAATATTTTTCGACAAAACATCATCAAAATGCCAAAAGCACACAATTTTAAAAAAATCGAGGTGAATGACAGAATTGTTTGATGGGTGATAACATCGCGATAGTGCTCCAAAAGCTCAATTACATTTTGCTTTTTTCCACTTCTCATTCTAACAATGTCGTATTCCAACAACGTCTTCCGACTTCCGACTTCCGACTTTCGTTTTTGGGAACCATCTCATCGGTACAGCGAAACAATGAAGAAGGCCCGTTGGGGAAGCAAGGAGAGGAAGTTTGTATCAAAATTGAGAATACGACAGGAGAAGCTCCAAGACTCTACGGACGGCATTTCACTTATGAAGATGCACTTGTGTCGAGGGTAAATTCGATTTTTTAAAATATCTCACTGGAAAAATAAGAGAAGAATTGAACCCAAACCCACAGTGAAAAAGCTTTAAAAATCCAGAAAATGAGGTTCAAAATTCTTTATAAGGTGCCAAGGAAAGGGACATAGTCAGCTATTCAGAGCGTTAATTTCTCGCCTACTTTTTCTTGAGAATTTTTGAGCACATTTGTCTTATATTTTGTTTTATTATTGTGGAATTTCATGTTTTAAGCCTATTTCGATTTTTCACCGAAATCTTTTTTCATCTTCTAACGTCCTCTATAATCTATTTTTCCAGATCACTCGTGAATCCATCGACGTTTGCAAAGCCTACTTCCGTGACGATTTGACCACAGCTGACTGGAAGCTAGTGAAACAACTCAAGAAGATGCTCGATATTATGTGAAGATCCTCCTCGTAACGGAATACCGCTCTTCTCCCCCCCCCCCCCCTCCCTTTTTTTAAACTTTAGTCTTCTCACCCCCCTCCCCCTTGTTTTCTAATTGTTACGATTTTTTCTTTCTGGTTACGGTTTTTCCTTTTTGTCCGTTGGGACTTTTCTGATAAATGCTTGGTCTTTATCAGTTTATCTCAAAATAATCATGAGAACTTTCGATTTGAAAAAATTCTTTTGAAATTGTAAACATCCGTTTTGTTTTTTTAACAAACACAAAATTTTTTTCAGTTCTAGGATACTGCAATCACTTTTTTCAGAAACTGGTCATCAAGGTTCAAACACTCCACCAAATAAGATTTCTCCAGAGTTGTCGCATTTTTTCTAATGAGTGAATCACCTCGATTAGTCTATAGGAATTTTGTTTTTGCCTTTTGTCAAGCACGTGCCATAGTGTTAGTAATAAGATATTGTGATATTCCTTCTCCGTTATTATTTGCTGAGAAAAATTTTCCTCTGCACCTTCCCCTCTTTTTTTTTAAATTTTTGTTACGTTATTATTTGAAAGTTGCTCAAGCTCTTCCACCAGAAGGAAGTCCAAACTCTATATTTTCTCATCAACTTTCCCTCTTTTTGTCGCCTGACTACATTTCAAGCCGAAAGCAGTAATTATCTCTCCTGATATTATGTTTTCATCATTTGCCCCGCTCTATTTTTCCTCTGATACTCTGCGTCTCCTGAATAAAATTTTGAGCCGAGCTCACAAACTCTTTTTTCCCACTCATATTACCCAACTATACGATTTGACGCCCCGGCTTTTCAGGTGTCTTGAATAATATTGTCCCCCATCCCCCATCCCACTTTGACGTCCCGTTTTCTAGATGTCTCTTCGTCTTCATTTTATATAAAAAATGTTTTTTCTTGCCTCCCCCCCTTTGGCGATGTGTGTTTAGATGTCTTTTTTGCTGATTTTCACTGAAAGCTAATACTCCCTTCCTTATCCCCCTCTGACCTCCTTGACGTCCCGTTTTCTAGATGTCTAATGTACTCTATTTTCTATTTTATTAAAGTTTTGCCATTTCCCATTTTTGACGTCCCGTGTTTTAGATGTCTAATAATTTTGATTTTCTATGAAAACTTTCTTTTTCTCTTCCCCCCCCCCCCCTTTCGGCGTCGTGTGTCTAGATGTCTTTTTTGTTGATTTTTAATAAAAATTATACTCCCTTCCCTACTCTCCCTCTCCCTTTCTTGACTTCCTGTATTCTAGATGTCTTCTTCTTGATTTTATATAAAACCTGTTTTTTCTCCCCCCCCCCCCTCCTTTGGCGTCGTGTGCTTAGATGTCTTTTTTTGCTGATTTTTACTAAAATCTTATACTCCCTTCCTTATCCCCCTCTTCCCTCCTTGACGTCCTAAACTTTAGATGTCTCTTGTTGTTGATTTTCATAAAAATCTTATACTTTTTTACTCATCCTCCCCCTCCCTTCCTTGACGTCCCGTTTTCTAGATGTCTCTTTTTTCTTGATTTTTTTTCAAATTCTTCTCCCCCCCCCCCTTATCAATGGCGTCGTGTATCGAGATGTCTTCTTCCCCCTAATTTTTATGGAAATCGACACTGGCATTCCTTCAAAGGATGAATGGAAAGGTAAGTTGACTACATTTATTACTGGTTGAGCATATCATTATTACTATTTTTGAATTTAGTAGAATTTTAGAAATATATCATTAAAAATATATTTCAAACCATTTGTCTACCCAATCCGAAATGTTGCAGAAACGTTCATCAATCGCGCTATGAGAGGATCTTCCGTCTACCCGACCACCTCTACAAACAACGATGGTGGCAACCAGGTATGTTTTAAAGTGCAAACTTTAAAATTGTTTCGAGTATGAAATAATTAAGGCTCTCGAGATGGTAGCAAGACCAGCCGGCATCAAAGATGACAACAACGATCACCTCGAGGGACCTGTTGTTCAGCAACCGGTACGTTTTTTGCTATAATAGTGAGCAAGTGTCTTTTTCTGAAAGTACAAGGTCATGAAGTATAGTTGAACTTTCAGGTTCTGGCCTAGGACGTCACTGATGGTCAGCGCCAAGCCACCAATAAGGTTTCTGCTCAAGATGCCAATGCTGACAATGCCCGCGAGGTAATTTTAGAATTAGTGATCCAAAAATGTTGGCGATGCGTGCATTTTTTCTAGTACTGATAGGTCAAAATTCTAGACCTGCCTTTTAAAAAATTTTGATCTGACAATGCTAGAAAAAACTGCACCGTTAAAATATCGTATTAGAGGTGAACATTTAAAAATAAATGTATGTGCTTACAGACGGCCAACGCAGGCCTCGACGCCCGCTTGGACGGAATCAAAGTCAACGTCGTTGACGTGCTCTGAGAAGGACAGGGAATCCGATTGGACGTCCGTGAAGCCATGGCACTGCCCGACAACGCTAGAGGTGAGCTCTACTTTTAATATTTTTTTTTGATTTTGAGAATTTGAATCAATGTCTTTCTGAGTACCTAGAATAAAAACACAAATTTTAACTTCAGATTAACAGTGCTTCACAAAAATATGGATCCACACTAGTTTTCACTTCTTAGCTAACATCTTTTTTAGATTTTCTGCAATTTGCAGTATGTAGGTCAGGCTATGGGCTCCGAAATTTGTTGATATTTCAGTTTTTTTTTAAACTATAAAAGTGAAATAAACGGTGAAACCGAATTTGTGACAAGTATTAGTTGGCTTTTTGAGATTGGTTTATTTTGAGCATTCGAATGATATGGGTCTTGATGGAAAAAGCAATTTTGAACTTTTTCATTCAGAAAATTCAAGAAGAGCAAGCTCAAATGCCAGGTGGTCACAGGATTGAGCCAAAAAGCCACACCGCGTACGCGAATCTACGGAACGAGGTGAGCTCTATTTTTTAATAATTTTCTAGATTTTAAGATTTCGAACCAAAGTATTTCAGTATTAGTGTTATTATCTATGTTACAACGCGCTCCGTTGTGAACATGGCAAAAATTTGAGGCGAGAGCGCAGACGACGAGACACTCTGCGTCTCTCACTTTTTAAAGAGACGCAGACACTGAGAGTACTCTCGTCGTCTGCACGCTGACCTAGTTTTGAAGGTCGGTATTTCGGCTCACAGATGAGCTAGATTTCTCAAACTTTCACCATTTTTTAAATAATTTGCTACTCTTCAATTTGCTACTTTCCAGACATCCCCCTCTCCAAAAATGGTAAAACGCTCCTGGACATCCACCAGAACTATTATGGTACCGCCCTTCGCAAGTTCTGTAAAAAGGCGTATGGTGCAAATTGGCCAACTCGATTCATGGAGCTGCTTGGAGTGATCACCGTAATCAACGACACCTATGAGAACTTCTGTGCACTTGTCCATTTGTATATGGCATTCCAACCGGCGTCGGAGGAGAAGCGGAAATTTAAAAATCTAACCAAGTTTGCGGATGCTAAACTAATAAAAAGTTGTAAAATGCCAAATTTGTTGTTGGATCAAAAAACATTGTTACTCCATCATAAAGGAAGGAAAAACATGCTTATGCTTAGAACCGGTCCGACATCAAGCAGTCCAGAATTCGAATGATAATCGGAGTTGGTCAGGCATTGATTTGACTTTTTTCATCAAGACCTATAACATTCGAAAGCTCAGATTGAACCATTTTTGAGCATGTATTTTGTTTTTGCCTTCAAAAGTTGGGAGACAACCTATTAGGTTGTCCCAAAAGTAATCTAAATTTTGAATCAAATTTTAATAACACTTTTTTTTCATCCAAAATGCGTAGGGCTAATTTGATTAAAGTTCACAATAACCACAGACATTTGATAATTGTTCAGGTGCACATCACGTGCTCTGCCTCTCGAACACAAGCTACTGGTGTTCAGTTAAAGAGGATGAGCATATTTTCAAGGTTTGTTTTCCACAGCGCTGTATTCTGTGCAGAGTTGATACAAAGGGATGGTAATAGTTTCTTGAGATAGAGTAACACTTTGAACACTTGATACAACATTAGAATCAAAATTGTTGTACTCGGATTTTTTCTTGGGAGCTCTCGAAAAAATGATGATGTAAGTAACTAATGAGGACTTTATGCTTTTGTTGCTACCTTGGTGTAAGACATGCCTTCAAATTCAATTTTTTTTGCTACATAAAGTGTGACATATTGCACACACTTTCTATTAAAAAAGTTCAAATGAAATCGCATATCCAAGTTTTGATCAAGTCACCTATTGGCAGACTATTTTTCATCACTTTTTCGCTTTCGTGGTCTGATCCTGAAAAGTACTGGCATCGCATCATAGTGAAACGACAACCATTTTGTAAAGAATACCTTTTTCTGTTACCGTATAACAACAGATTTCGTTCATATTCTCTTTACCACCGGGAAGATATTGCCCCCCCCCCCCCCCATCCCCCTTTGACGTCCCGTTTTCTAGATGTCTCTTCTTCTTGATTTTATATAAAAACAGTTTTTTCTCCCTCCCACCTTTGGCTTCGTGTGTTTGAATGTCTTTTTTTTGCTGATTTTCACTAAAAACTTATACTCCCTTTTTTATCCCCCTCTCACCTCCGTGACGTCCCGAATTCTAGATGTCTCATGTATTTCATTTTCTATTTTTCAAAAGTTTCGTCATTTCTCTTTTTGACGTCCCGCTTTCTAGATGTCTCTTTTTCTTGATTTTTTTCAAATTCTTTTTCCCCTCCCTCTCCCCCTTGGCGTTATGTATCCTGATGTCTTCTTCCTCTTGATTTTCCTCGAAACCCATAATTGCATTCTTCGAAAGGATAAATGAAAAGATAAGTTGACTAAATTTATTATTCTTTAAACCTAGCATTATTTCAACTTACACTCCGCTACGTTGCGGTCCAACGGTTGAACAATTTCTAAACGAACTCTATTACAGACAACTCATTGCCGTTTTCGCTTCACGATTCCACCCTTTCTACTTCCGTGGCACGATTCTTGCACTGATCTCGGTACGTGGACAGAAGTGTCCTCTTTTCATTAACACCAATTTCAGCTTATCATCTCTGTCATCATCTGCTACCTCCTTTCCAACGACGGGCACATCGACAATATGGCACCGAACTGCCTTCAGCGTCAAGGCCGCGATATGTAGGAACTAAAAGGCCAACTGTGGTACTACACGTACATCATCATTGGGTCCCTGCTTACGAACACATTCCTGTGATGCGTGTTGAAGTCCAAAATGTAAGAGTGATTTCGTGCAAACATTGCCAACATGTTTGCAACTTACAGCAAGACATTCATTATTTCAAAGTCATACCTAGACTATGTCTCCTCAAATGCATCAAAATTTCTTTTCAGCCAAACATGTTTCCTCATGCTCCTATTCTTGGTCTACTCGGGTGGTCTTACCGTGATCATCAACTTCATCGAGTACATCGATCCAACGGTGATTAGCAACATTGTGATGTGGTGTTATGTGAGTTTTTTTTTTCAGTTTAGGTGTTTTGATGGATAGCCTCCACTACATTTCGCAACCAGTCATTTTGTAACTGCAACATTTTACAATGTACGTCGCTTTTGCAACCTACGATGTTTCGCAACCGGTCATTTTGCCACTGCCGCAACTACGTCGTTTCAAAACCACAAAACCCACATTTTTTGAGGAAAGTTGTCATTCAAGTCAGAATTTTCCAAATAAGATGATAATCCGGAATGATTTATATTCCCCCCCCCCAATCACATAAAATCTATATGAACTTGAACTGGACGGCTTTATAAAGTTGCGAAACGTCTTGGTTGCGAAATTGTCACAGTTTCAAAATGTTCTGTTGGTTCCAGATTATAACCCTTAAAAATTTTTTCCAGCTCGAGAAACATTCCCTGAAGCACTGGGAACCGCCTGTCGAGTGTGTGGCTGCTGGTTGTGAGCGGAGATTCGATACAGTAATGCACATCTAGTCGAGTTTTGGTCCAAAAGTCAAATGCAAAAAGTGCTACAGTGCTTACAGGAATATTTTCTCGTTTGTGGCACATTATTATTGGAACCAGGTGCATGTGAAGGTGAGTTGGGTCACTTTGGGTTCAAAAAAATAGTTATTACAAATAAGATCACTTTGACAGTTTTGAAACGGCATAGTTGCAGCATGTCATAGTTGCAAAACGTCATAGTTGCAAATGAAACATGTCGCGAACCCGGGGAAATTTTGCAAACCGGTCATTTCAAAACTTTATAAAGCCGTCCAGTTTACGTTCATATATTTCACTTGATTAGGGTAATTATAAACCAATCTAGGTTATCATCAACATTTGGAAAATTCTGATTCAAATGTAAACTTTTCACAAAAAATGTGGGTTTTCTGGTTTCGAAATGACGCAGTTGCGGATTGCGGCGGTAGCAAAATGACCGGTTGCGAAACGTCGTAGTTTGCAAAAACAAAGTGAATTGCAAAATGTTGCAGTTGCGAAATGACCGATAACGAAATGTCCCGGAGTCACTTCATCCTGAAATCATATTATCGGTCTCTATTTTTCCAAAGACATAGTGGACTGGCGCGATTTGCTCCACGAAGAGAGACCAAATCAAGATGTCGTAGATGCCGTGGAACGGTCATATGTCGCAGAAACCAAGGAAAACTTGTGGCAGAGAGTTCGTCGGCTATTCAACAACAGAAACTAACTCTTTGATTGTACTTTTCTTTTCATCTCCTTCCAAAGAAAAACCAATAAATTGTGCTATGAATAACGTGGTTTGTTGCTTGTTGTGTATTCAGTGACTTCTCGACTTAAAGATGTGCTTCACGGAAAAATGTGACTTATGTGAGTCATAGTTGTCAGACCACGGCATTTTACAAAAAAGTTATTCAAAGAAATTTTCAAAATTTATTCGAATTTGAATAAAAAATATTATAATGGTGCTGTTGAAATCTTTCTTCTTATTAGACAGGTTCCGGCCTGCTGGTTCTCTTCCGATTGATGCGATGAGGAGCATTACCCACTGAAATAATTGATATTGAAATGATGTTTTTGTATTTTAATAATAGACCTACTGATTTTCTATGCTGCTTTGAGACGATGCATTTTGAGCTTTGATGAATCTTTTTCCATGTTCTGTAATACTCAGAATAAGTTTGAAGACTAGTTTTCATTTTCTTACCCCATCAACACCATCATGATGCCGAATTCGCAGGACACCAACTACAATTCTGAACAGCTTATTGTAAAAAATCTGCTGAAGTCTGTGTCGGAACATTCTTTGCGTGACAGCCTGCTTGCTGAAAAATTGAAAATAATTAAAGACGATTGTCTCTAGGTCAATATTGAGAAGGGGGGGGGGTGGAAAGATTCTACATATATCTCACCTCTCAAGTTCTTCCTGATCTGCTCACTTTGACACTTTTCGTTTTCCCATGGAACTCCACAATAGATTTTTCGAAACATTTGAAGTACACCATGCTCCGAGTATACCACTTTTTAGGCCCTCGGGGTGAGCGTGTAGATTGGGAGTATCTCGGAACGTTGAAGTGCCTCCTTACAAGACTGGCAAGCGATGAAATCAGGTCCGATCTGAAAAATTAAAAATAAGATGATTCTGAGATTCTGATAAAGCAACAAACTTGCACTAGGTTTTTTTAAACTTACAATGTGGTTTCCTCATCGGTCAATTCGAAGATATGCGCAAACAATTGTCTTCATTTTTCAATCTTCTGAAAAATTTTTGTTTGAAACATTCTTAGCTAAAACTCTCACCTCCTTTACAAAGTTTTGATGGGTCCAACTTTTCAATGACCTTTGAAAAACTCCAAAAGAAATTGACAGCATTATCGAGTTGATTGATATATATATATATATATATATATATATATATATATATATATATATATATATATATATATATATATATATATATATATATATATATATATATATTATAGTAGAAATATTCAGAAAAATAAAATTACAAAAAATAAGAGAGGCAGACTTTCAGACATCCACCATTGGGGGAAACTAACAAAACTAAAAATGAAAGCAAAATGGGTGAAGTTAACAAGAAGTATTGACTGATAAGAACTTTCCGATAGACAATAAGGAGTGAAGAGAAGCAGAAAATTTTTTTGACAGGTTTTTGACAGATTGATGATAAGGAACTCAACCCAAAATTTCATAAGACTACGTTATAGTGTACCCCTGGAAACAAAATTGTGGCTAGTAACCTGCAAAAAAAGTTGTCTGAAAAATTCAAATTTTTTTCAATGCCTCTGTGGCTTAAGAGCACCTGAAATATCTAAAAAACTAAAGATGAAGAAATCTTAAAACGAATAGGTTTATTGGTTTTACTAGGGATTATAATAACAAAAAACACACAGAAAATAATTGGAAAAATCAAACGGAAATCGGAAAATTGAAAAAAATTGCAGTCCAAATTGAGAAAATCCGTTTTCGAGCAGTCGATCTTGGTAGCTGTAAATGAGAAATAAATTGAAGATCAAGATTTGGAGTATTGTTTTTTTTAATGTGCTGAATCAGATTTCAAAAACTTACATTTGCAGGTTTCATCGCAATGTGCCTTTTTGCAATTTGGCGATGGTTACTGCAACTGAAAAATTTATTATGATGATAGGGTGCATTTTTTGCTAGAATTTTAGACATACTCACTTTGAAACTTCATCCAAGTTTCCCATGAATTCTCATGATCTCCGCGAGTATCGGTGCTACAAAAAAGAATTCTGAAATTAAAGATGATATTTTTTTAGTTTCTGAAGTCAGCAATATTATTCGCAAAAATTTCATGCATTTTGAAACTCACCTCTTTTTCGATCCTGTTTTGGATCCGAATTTTCCTTTTATTCTCTTCATTTTTTTGGATCCGGGACCCATGGTCTAAAGGTCCATCGCAGCTTGTCATGGTGCACCACGATTTATTCCTGAAATTTTTAAGATGCCTCCGAAAAGATTTTCCATCCAGATCTCACTTGAAAAACCTATTTCTAGGATATCGTGCAAAAACAGAGAATTTTTGAAAAATAGGGATAAAATATATACATTATAGACCCAAATACAGTTATGGAGTCATCGGGAAACATATAGAAAAATAAAAAGGTTAGAAAAAATTTTGGTCGTCGAAAAATATTGATAAGAAGCCAATAGACAACGAAAATGATGGAAACGCAGAGAAAATTAAGAGTTTGTATAACCAATTTTCACAATACTAAATTATAGCGTGTGCCTAACATTCTCACACACAATCAGCAAAAAAAAATTGTCTGATAAACTCGAACTTTTTTCAACGCCTTGTGAGCACCTGAAATTTTCGAGAAATTGAAAAACGAGATCTTGAATTTAATAATTTTATTAGTTCTAAAATTCATTATAATCACAAAAAAGCACACAAAATAACAAAAATTGAACAGAAACAGGAAAATGTTAAAAAATTGTAATCCATGTTCAGAACATCAGTTTCTTGAGCGATTATTCTTGGCAGCTATAAATGGAATATAATTTAGAAATTATGATTTCGGGTGATTTTTTTGAAATTTCTTTTCGCATCAAATTTACTTAACTTACATTTGAAAGTTTTTTCCGATGTACGTCCTCATAAATTGGCCACCGTTACTGCAACTGAAAAAATAATATGATGACAGGGTGCAGATTTTTTTTGTTTTGCTAGAATTTTTAACTTACTTACTTTGAAATTTCATTCCAGTTTCAATTGTTTTTCCAAGATCTCAGCAATCATCCGTGTCGCGACAGAATTCTAAAATTAAAGAGAATATTTTTCGATTTGAAAAGCCAGTGTAGGTATTCGCAAAATTTCTTGCATTTTTGACACTCACCTCTTTTTTGAACCTGTTTTTGCTCCGAATTTTCCTTTTATTCTCCTCATTTTTTCGAATCCGAGACCCATGGTCTAAAGGTCCATCGCAGCCTGTCATGGTGCACCACGATTTATTCCTGAAACTTTTAAGATGCCTCCAAGAAAATTTTCCATCCTGAACTCACTTGAAAAACCTAATTCTAGGATATCTTGCAAAAACAGAGAATTTTTGAAAAATAGGGACAAAATATATAAATTATAGACCCAAATACAGTTATGGAGTCATCAGGAAACATATAGAAAAATAAAAAGGTTAAAAAAAATTTTGGTCGTCGAAAAATACTGATAAGAAGGGAAAGATAGACCGAAGAAAATAATGGAAACGCAGAGAAAGTCAAGAGTTTGTTGATTCAATTTTGACAATGCTACATCATAGCGTGTGACTAACATTCTCACACGCAATCAGCAAAAAAAATTGTCTAAAAATTCTAAATTTGTTCAATGCCTCTGAGTCTTGTGAACACCTGAAACTTCTAAAAAAACTGAACAAAAATCTTGAAATTGATAGTTTTATTGGTTCTAACAGGGATTATAATCACAAAAAAGCACATAAAATAAAAAGATCAAACAGAATTTGGAAATTTTCACTAAAAATCGATGATTACTCGGTGGATTATTAATGAAAATCTGATATTAGTTCTTTATTTGTTGGTAATCTTCAGAAAAACATACATAAAAAGCAAATGATAAAGCAAAATGCTACATTATACCTGGATTTCTGGGCATCTATAACTTTCTAGTAAATAGTTTAAAATAGGATATTGATTCTCAGCAAAACAAAAAATAACATGAATCAGGTTCAAAGAAACAATAGAGACAATAATTCAAATTTTTTTGAAGAATTCAGACGAATTTTGAAGACGTTGAGAAATTTTGAGTATGACGTGTTGGTTTTCCTTGAGCCAATATGAGCTTGCTCTGACGAGTTTTCTTAAAATTTGCAATTTAGATTTTTTATAGACAGGCTTTTTTCTCTAACCTTCTCGCTGATTTTCTGCTCTTCGGAAAGGCAAACAATGATATGGTGGAAATCCTATTTTTATCAGCATCACGGATTGCTTCAGTTTTGATATCGGTTTTTGGTTTCTTCAGAGCTCTCACGACTTCTTGTTGCTCCTTGTACTTATATGTTCTTCTCCGTTTTCAGCTTTCCTCCTCTTTCTTTTCTTGCGCTTTCTCCATATTGCGGCTGAGTTGATCTACCGACTTTTCGCATTCTTTGATCGATTCTTCATTTTGAGTATGACGTGTCGGTTTTTCTCAAGCCAATATGCGCTTGCTGACTTTTCTGAAAATTTGCAATTTAGATTATTTATAGAAAACTTTATTCTCTAACCTTCTTCCCGTCTTTCTGTTCGTTAGTAGGGCACTCAGTGGTATAGTGGAAGTCTGTGATCTCATCGGCATTTTGGATATCGTCCTTGCAATTCGAGCACATGATACTTGATCTTTGGCACAAATGATCACCATATTTCCTCCAAAGACTTGATGAAATGCCTTGTCAATCTCGATGTTCTCTGCGTGGAGGTTCGGTATTTGACACAATCATTCGATTTGTGACCTTTGGATTGGCAGAATGATCACACGGTCCTTTGGTATCTTATCCATCTCCCCATCAATCGATATTTCTTTACTGATTGCTTCAAGGGAAATTCTGAAAAATTGAATTTTTGAAATTTGTCCTTTTTGCATGAGCAAGGTGAAAAAGTTGAAATATCAAAAGGGAATTTAGAAATAAACTATAAACTGCTACTTTACTACTCCAAAGATCAAGATGATCAAAAGAAATACTTCATTTGAATTTCTCAATTTTCAAATTTTGATTTTTCTCAATTTTGGAAAGCTCAAAGCACTTCAATACTATTATAAGAAGACGTCTTATAAAATTTAAACCAGATTGAAAAAAAGTTTACCAAAATCCGACGATTTTGAATGAAAAAATGAGAAAAAACTGGTGTCGGAAGTGACTGGAGGGCGCCTCTTGCTAATGATAAAACCGTGGGAAAATGGAGGCAGGTTCCCACGGTCAGAGGAATGTCGCCAAATGGTCAATTTCAATGGGAAAAAGTAGGCTTCTGGGGTAAAAAAACACGGAGAATTCGAATATATTATTTTTGAAGACCTCAGATGACGTTGAAGATTCAGAAGACGTGTCGTCTTCAATTTCTTGAAGACGTCACGTCTTCTGAATCCCCAACGTCATCTGGAGTTTTCAAGAATAGAATATTCAAATTCCCCGTGTGTTTTTACCCCAGAAACCATTTTTCCCCATTGAAATTGACCATTTGGCGACATTCCTCTGACCGTGGGAACCTGCCTCCATTTTCCTACGGTCCACTTTCCCACGGTTTTATCATTAGCAAGAGGCGCCCGCCAGTCATTTCCGACACCAGTTTTTTGCTCATATTTTCCCTCAAAATCGTCGGATTTTGGAATACTTTTTTTTCAAACGGGTCTAAATTTTAAAATACGTCTCCTAGTAAAGGACTGGAAAATTTTGAGTTTTTTAAACCACGAAAAAGCGGAATAAGAGTTGAAAATTTAAATAAAGTTCACTTTCCTTGATTTTTGGAGTAGTAAACTTGCAGCTTTTATTTTGTTTCTGAATTCCGCTTTGATATTTCATCGTTTTTTGTTCTTGCCGATGCGAAAAGGACAGATTTAATAAATTCAAACTTTCAGAATGAGCGATTCCTTTGTGAGTGTGGATATCAAACAAGAAATTTCCTCCGATGGTAATAATACACAGCCTCCAAATAAGAGAATCAAAACTGGACCTGGAAGAAGACTCCCATCATATCATTGTTGGCCGTTCCGAAGAGCTAAAGGATGGGAAGGAGGTTAGAGAAAAAAGAATGTCAATGAATAATCTAAATTGCGTATTTTCAGAGTACTCGCTAGAGCAAGCGCAGCGTTGGCTCAAGAAAAACCGACACGTCATACTCAAAAGGAGAATCGATCAAAGAATACAAAAAGTCGGTAGATCAACATATCTTCAATATGGAGGAAAAGCAAAACAAGGAAAAAGAATGACTTTGTCAAATACCGAACCTCCACGCAAAGAACATCGAGATTGACAAAGCATCATGTCTTTGGAGGAAATATGGTGATCATTTGTGTCGCAGATCAAATATCATGTGCTCAAATTGCAAGGACGATGTCCAAAATGCCGATGAAAATACCGACTTCCACCATACCACTGTGTGCCCTTCCGAAGAGCGAAAAGACGGCAAGGAGGTTAGAGAAAAAAGGCTGTCTATAAAAATTTTTAAATGCAAATTTTCAGAAGACTCGTGACAGCAAGCGCATATTGGCTCAAGGAAAACCGACACGTCATAGTCAAATGGAAAATCGATCAAAGAATGCGAAATGTCGGTACATCAACTCAGCCGCAATATGGAGAAAGCGCAAGAAAAGGAAGAGGAGGAAAGCTGAAAACGGAGAAGAATATGGAAGTACAAGGAGCAGCAAGAAGCCGTGGGAGCTAAGAAGAAACCAAAAACCGATATCAAAACAGAAGCAATCCGTGATGCTGATGAAAATACGACTACCACCTTATCACTGTTTGCCCATCCGAAAAGCAAAAAGACGGGGAGGAAGTTAGAGTAAAAAGATTATCAATAAAAATCTAATTTTTATATTTTCAGAAAACTCGTCAGAGCAAGCGCATACTGGCTCAAGGAAAACCGACACGTCATACTCAAAACTTAACAACGTCTTCAAGATTTATCAGAATTCTTCAAAAAATTTGAATTACTCTCTCTATTGCTTTTTTGAATCTGATTCATTCTTTCATGTTTTGCTGAGAGTCAATATCCTATTTTAAACTACTTACTAGAAAGTTATAGACACCCAGAAATACAGGTTTGATGTTGCATTTTGCTTTATCACTTACTCTTTTATGTATGTTTTTCTGAAGATTAACAATAAATAAATAAATAATATCAGACTTTGATTGAAAACCCACCGAGTAATCATCGATTTTTGGTGATAATTTCACAATTTCATATACTTTAAGCCCGATACTCTCGCACCCTAAATTTGCAGATTAAGCGGATTTCACAGACTTTTCTGTATTTAACACCATTGAGAGATGATTTTCTATTTTTTAAGCCTAAGATGATGGAAATCGGTTCATCATTCGCTAAGAAAATCGCCATTCACTGTTCAGAGCTAGAAATATCCACAGTCAGAGCCTTTTGAAAAATCTAAAACCGTTTTTCGGTCAATTTCGAGTAAATTGCTTTGTGGGGAGTTGAATCAACTAATTGCCAATTTATTCGAACAATAATATCGAGATTTCATCAAAAAGTCACCGAGATATGATCGATCGGCGGTAAAAATCCGAATTTTCAGGTACTTTCAGCCCGATCTTCTCGCACCCTGAATTTGCAGATTGAGCAGATTTCACAGACTTTTTTGTGCTAAATACCATCTAGAGACAATTTCCGATTCTTTTAACCTAAGATGATGGAAATCGGTTCATTAGTCGCTAAGAAAATCGCCATTTACTGTTCAGAGCTAGAAATATCCACAGTCAGAGCCTTTTGAAAAATCTAAAATCGTTTTTCCGGCCAATTTTGAGTAAATTGCTTTGTGGGGAGTTGAATCAACTAATTGCCGATTTATTCGAACAATAATATCGAGATTTCATCAAAAAGTCACCGAGATATGATCGATCGGCGGTAAAAAATCCGAATTTTCAGGTACTTTCAGCCCGATCTTCTCGCACCCTGAATTTGCAGATTGAGCAGATTTCACAGACTTTTTTGTGCTAAATACCATCTAGAGAGAATTTCCGATTTTTTTAACCTAAGATGATGGAAATCGGTTTGGTATTCGCTAAGAATATCGCCATTTACTGTTCAGAGCTAGAAATATCCCCAGTCAGAGCCTTTTGAAAAATCTAAAATCGTTTTTCCGGCCAATTTTGAGTAAATTGCTTTGTGGGGAGTTGAATCAACTAATTGCCAATTTATTCGAACAATAATATCGAGATTTCATCAAAAAGTCACCGAGATATGATCGATCGGCGGTAAAAATCCGAATTTTCAGGTACTTTCAGCCCGATCTTCTCGCACCCTGAATTTGCAGATTGAGCAGATTTCACAGACTTTTTTGTGCTAAATACCATCTAGAGACAATTTCCGATTTTTTTAACCTAAGATGATGGAAATCGGTTCATTAGTCGCTAAGAAAATCGCCATTTACTGTTCAGAGCTAGAAATATCCACAGTCAGAGCCTTTTGAAAAATCTAAAATCGTTTTTCCGGCCAATTTTGAGTAAATTGCTTTGTGGGGAGTTGAATCAACTAATTGCCAATTTATTCGAACAATAATATCGAGATTTCATCAAAAAGTCACCGAGATATGATCGATCGGCGGTAAAAATCCGAATTTTCAGGTACTTTCAGCCCGATCTTCTCGCACCCTGAATTTGCAGATTGAGCAGATTTCACAGACTTTTTTGTGCTAAATACCATCTAGAGAGAATTTCCGATTTTTTTAACCTAAGATGATGGAAATCGGTTTGGTATTCGCTAAGAATATCGCCATTTACTGTTCAGAGCTAGAAATATCCCCAGTCAGAGCCTTTTGAAAAATCTAAAATCGTTTTTCCGGCCAATTTTGAGTAAATTGCTTTGTGGGGAGTTGAATCAACTAATTGCCAATTTATTCGAACAATAATATCGAGATTTCATCAAAAAGTCACCGAGATATGATCGATCGGCGGTAAAAATCCGAATTTTCAGGTACTTTCAGCCCGATCTTCTCGCACCCTGAATTTGCAGATTGAGCAGATTTCACAGACTTTTTTGTGCTAAATACCATCTAGAGACAATTTCCGATTTTTTTAACCTAAGATGATGGAAATCGGTTCATTAGTCGCTAAGAAAATCGCCATTTACTGTTCAGAGCTAGAAATATCCACAGTCAGAGCCTTTTGAAAAATCTAAAATCGTTTTTCCGGCCAATTTTGAGTAAATTGCTTTGTGGGGAGTTGAATCAACTAATTGCCAATTTATTCGAACAATAATATCGAGATTTCATCAAAAAGTCACCGAGATATGATCGATCGGCGGTAAAAAATCCGAATTTTCAGGTACTTTCAGCCCGATCTTCTCGCACCCTGAATTTGCAGATTGAGCAGATTTCACAGACTTTTTTGTGCTAAATACCATCTAGAGAGAATTTCCGATTTTTTTAACCTAAGATGATGGAAATCGGTTCAATAGTCGCTAAGAAAATCGCCATTTACTGTTCAGAGCTAGAAATATCCACAGTCAAAGCCTTTTGAGAAATTGAAAATGAGTTTTCCGGACAATTTCGAGTAAATTGCTTCGTGGGGAGTTGAATCAACTGTTTGCCGATTTATTCGAACAATAATATCGAGATTTCATCAAAAAGTCACCGAGATATGATCGATCGGCGGTAAAAAATCCGAATTTTCAGGTACTTTCAGCCCGATTTTCTCGCACCCTGAATTCGCAGAATGAGCGGATTTCACAAACTTTTTTGTATTTAACACCATTGAGAGATGATTTGCTATTTTTTAAGCCTAAACGGTAATGTACTCCAAATGTCCTACCGGTTTTGGGGCGAGACTAGGCTCAAAAGAATAAGCATAAAAAATTATTTAAGAATCTGAAACCGTTTTTGGAGGATATTAACGGTCTTCGAGAAAATCCACTTTTTCCAAAATTTTTGCGAAATTCAAAAATTTGATCTTCCAAAGCTCATAACTTTGTTCGTTTTTGACGGATTTTTATGAACTAAAATGCAATTAGAAGATAAATTACCGGTCAAGGTTATCATAAACATAATTTTTCATGATTCACTGATTTGAAAAAGTTATCAGATAAAAACCAAAGGTACTTCACTCCCAAGAAAGTCATAAAAAATTTTTGGAGATATGACATTTTCTGAATTTGCGTTAAAATGAAAGAGCACGTTTGGTTTGGTCCAAAAACGGTGTCTGTTATAGGGGTAACCAGCCATTTTCGAAAAATAATTTTGATTGAAAAAATTAGTTTTTGCCATTTTTTTGGAAACCCAAAATTTTCATCTAAACTTAGTACTGAGTCTTTGAATGTGCTTTTAAGATTTGATTGATTCAAATATTCAACTTTAAAACACATTTTAGATCGTTTGATTATCATAATTCTGAAA
This sequence comes from Caenorhabditis sinica, assembly GCA_963932045.1. NCBI lineage: Eukaryota > Metazoa > Nematoda > Chromadorea > Rhabditida > Rhabditidae > Caenorhabditis > Caenorhabditis sinica. The sequence continues at coordinate 25,785,110 of OZ009938.1, forward strand.
GATTTTATGGCCGTTTGAAGATGCCTCCCTTCTTTTGTGGTTGTCCTCCAGTGGTCGAGTAACTCGCAAAAATGAAAATAGTCCTAGAGATTTGGAATCACTTTCATTTTGTAGATAATTTAATTAAAAAACAAATTGTCAACTGCAACTTTCCTCTATTTCTTCAACCTTGCTCAAAAAATTCGACAACAAGTTTATACTCCTGACGACGTGGTCTCATTTGAAAATTCGTGATTTTTTGAGCAAGGTTGAAGAGATAGAGGAAAGTTGCAGTTGACAACTTGTTTTTTAATTAAATTATCTACAAAATGAGAGTAATTCCAAGACTCTAGGACTATTTTCATTTTTGCGAGTTACTCGACCACTGGAGGACAACCACAAAAGAAGGGAGGCATCTTCAAACGGCCATAAAATCTTTCAGAATTATGATAATCAAACGATCTAAAATGTGTTTTAAAGTTGAATATTTGAATCAATCAAATCTTAAAAGCACATTCAAAGACTCAGTACTAAGTTTAGATGAAAATTTTGGGTTTCCAAAAAAATGGCAAAAACTAATTTTTTCAATCAAAATTATTTTTCGAAAATGGCTGGTTACCCCTATAACAGACACCGTTTTTGGACCAAACCAAACGTGCTCTTTCATTTTAACGCAAATTCAGAAAATGTCATATCTCCAAAAATTTTTTATGACTTTCTTGGGAGTGAAGTACCTTTGGTTTTTATCTGATAACTTTTTCAAATCAGTGAATCATGAAAAATTATGTTTATGATAACCTTGACCGGTAATTTATCTTCTAATTGCATTTTAGTTCATAAAAATCCGTCAAAAACGAACAAAGTTATGAGCTTTGGAAGATCAAATTTTTGAATTTCGCAAAAATTTTGGAAAAAGTGGATTTTCTCGAAGACCGTTAATATCCTCCAAAAATGGTTTCAGATTCTTAAATAACTTTTTATGCTTATTCTTTTGAGCCTAGTCTCGCCCCAAAACCGGTAGGACATTTGGAGTACATTACCGTTAAGATGATGGAAATCGGTTTATTAGTCGCTAAGAAAATCGCCATTTACTGTTCAGAGCTAGAAATATCCACAGTCAGAGTCATTTGAAAAATCTAAAATCGTTTTTCCGGTCAATTTCGAGCATATTGATTTGTGGGGAGTTGAATCAACTAATTGCCGATTTATTCGAACAATAATATCGAGATTTCATCAAAAAGTCACCGAGATATGATCGATCGGCGGTAAAAAATCCGAATTTTCAGGTACTTTCAGCCCGATCTTCTCGCACCCTGAATTTGCAGATTGAGCAGATTTCACAGACTTTTTTGTGCTGAATACCATCTAGAGAGAATTTCCGATTTTTTCAACCTAAGATGATGGAAATCGGTTTGGTATTCGCTAAGAATATCGCCATTTACTGTTCAGAGCTAGAAATATCCCCAGTCAGAGCCTTTTGAAAAATCTAAAATCGTTTTTCCGGCCAATTTTGAGTAAATTGCTTTGTGGGGAGTTGAATCAACTAATTGCCAATTTATTCGAACAATAATATCGAGATTTCATCAAAAAGTCACCGAGATATGATCGATCGGCGGTAAAAATCCGAATTTTCAGGTACTTTCAGCCCGATCTTCTCGCACCCTGAATTTGCAGATTGAGCAGATTTCACAGACTTTTTTGTGCTAAATACCATCTAGAGAGAATTTCCGATTTTTTTAACCTAAGATGATGGAAATCGGTTCAATAGTCGCTAAGAAAATCGCCATTTACTGTTCAGAGCTAGAAATATCCACAGTCAAAGCCTTTTGAGAAATTGAAAATGAGTTTTCCGGACAATTTCGAGTAAATTGCTTCGTGGGGAGTTGAATCAACTGTTTGCAGATTTATTCGAACAATAATATCGAGATTTCATCAAAAAGTCACCGAGATATGATCGATCGGCGGTAAAAAATCCGACTTTTCAGGTACTTTCAGCCCGATCTTCTCGCACCCTGAATTCGCAGAATGAGCGGATTTCACAAACTTTTTTGTGCTAAATACCATTGAGAGATGATTTGCTATTTTTGAAGCCTAAGATGACGGAAATTGGTTTGGTATTCGCCGAGAAAATCGCCTTTCACTGTTCACAGCTAGAAATATCCACAGTCAGAGTCTTTTGAAAAATCTAAAATCGTTTTTCCGGTCAATTTCAAGTAAATTGATTTGTGGGGAGTTGAATCAACTAATTGCCGATTTATTCGAACAATAATATCGAGATTTCATCAAAAAGTCACCGAGATATGATCGATCGGCGGTAAAAAATCCGAATTTTCAGGTACTTTCAACCCGATCGTCTCGAACCCTGAATTCGCAGAATGAGCGGATTTCACAGACTTTTTTGTATTTAACACCATTGAGAGATGATTTGCTATTTTTTAAGCCTAAGATGATGGAAATCGGTTCATTAGTCGCTAAGAAAATCGCCATTTACTGTTCAGAGCTAGAAATATTCACAGTCGAAGCCTTTTGAGAAATTGAAAATGAGTTTTCCGGACAATTTTGAGTAAATTGCTTCGTGGGGAGTTGAATCAACTGTTTGCCGATTTATTCGAACAATAATATCGAGATTTCATCAAAAAGTCACCGAGATATGATCGATCGGCGGTAAAAAATCCGAATTTTCAGGTACTTTCAGCCCGATCTTCTCGCACCCTGAATTCGCAGAATGAGCAGATTTCACTGACTTTTTTGTGCTAAATACCATCTAGAGACAATTTCCGATTTTTTTAACCTAAGATGATGGAAATCGGTTTGGTATTCGCTAAGAAAATCGCCATTTACTGTTCAGAGCTAGAAATATCCACAGTCAGAGCCTTTTGAAAAATCTGAAATCGTTTTTCCGGTCAATTTTGAGTAAATTGATTTGTGTGGAGTTGAACCAACTGATTGCCGATTCATTCAAACAATAATATCGAGATTTCATCAAAAAGTCACCGAGATATGATCGATCGGCGGTAAAAAATCCGAATTTTCAGGTACTTTCAGCCCGATCTTCTCGCACCCTGAATTCGCAGAATGAGCGGATTTCACAAACTTTTTTGTATTTAACACCATTAAGAGATGATTTGCTATTTTTGAAGCCTAAGATGACGGAAATTGGTTTGGTATTCGCCGAGAAAATCGCCTTTCACTGTTCACAGCTAGAAATATCCACAGTCAGAGCCTTTTGAAAAATCTAAAATCGTTTTTCGGTCAATTTCGAGTAAATTGCTTTGCGTGGAGTTGAATCAACTAATTGCCAATTAATTCGAACAATAATATCGAGATTTCATCAAAAAGTCACCGAGATATGATCGATCGGCGGTAAAAAATCCGAATTTTCAGGTACTTTCAGCCCAATCTTCTCGCACCCTGAATTTGCAGATTGAGCAGATTTCACGAACTTTTTTGTATTTAACACCATTGAGAGATTATTTGCTATTTTTTAAGACTGAGATGATAAAAATCGGTTCATTATTCGCTAAGAAAATCGCCATTCACTGTTCAGAGCTAGAAATATCCACAGTCAGAGCCTTTTGAAAAATCTAAAATCGTTTTTCGGTCAATTTCGAGTAAATTGCTTTGTGGGGAGTTGAATCAACTAATTGCCAATTAATTCGAACAATAATATCGAGATTTCATCAAAAAGTCACCGAGATATGATCGATCGGCTGTAAAAAATCCGAATTTTCAGGCACTTTCAGCCCGATCTTCTCGCACCCTGAATTCGCAGAATGAGCGGATTTCACAAACTTTTTTGTATTTAACACCATAAAGAGATGATTTGCTATTTTTTAAGCTTAAGATGATGGAAATCGGTTCATTAGTCGCTAAGAAAATCGCCATTTACTGTTCAGAGCTAGAAATATCCACAGTCAGAGTCTTTTGAAAAATCTAAAATCGTTTTTCCGGTCAATTTCAAGTAAATTGATTTGTGGGGAGTTGAATCAACTAATTGCCGATTTATTCAAACAATAATATCGAGATTTCATCAAAAAGTCGCCGAGATATGATCGATCGGCGGTAAAAAATCCGAATTTTCAGGTACTTTCAGCCCGATCTGCTCGCACCCTGAATTCGCAGAATGAGCGGATTTCACAAACTTATTTGTATTTAACACCATTAAGAGATGATTTGCTATTTTTTAAGCTTAAGATGATGGAAATCGGTTCATTAGTCGCTAAGAAAATCGCCATTTACTGTTCAGAGCAAGAAATATCCACAGTCAGAGCCTTTTGAAAAATCTAAAATCGTTTTTCGGTCAATTTCGAGTAAATTGCTCTGTGGGGAGTTGAATTAACTAGTTGCCGATTTATTCGAACAATAATATCGAGATTTCATCAAAAAGTCACCGAGATATGATCGATCGGCTGTAAAAAATCCGACTTTTCAGGTACTTTCAGCCCGATCTTCTCGCACCCTGAATTTGCAGATTGAGCAGATTTCACAGACTTTTTTGTGCTAAATACCATCTAGAGACAATTTCCGCTTTTTTTAACCTAAGATGATGGAAATCGGTTCATTAGTCGCTAAGAAAATCGCCATTTACTGTTCAGAGCTAGAAATATCCACAGTCAGAGCCTTTTGAAAAATCTGAAATCGTTTTTCCGGTCAATTTTGAGTAAATTGATTTGTGTGGAATTGAACCAACTGATTGCCGATTCATTCAAACAATAATATCGAGATTTCATCAAAAAGTCACCGAGATATGATCGATCGGCGGTAAAAAATCCGAATTTTCAGGTACTTTCAGCCCGATCTTCTCGCACCCTGAATTCGCAGAATGAGCGGATTTCACAAACTTTTTTGTATTTAACACCATTAAGAGATGATTTGCTATTTTTTAAGCTTAAGATGATGGAAATCGGTTCATTAGTCGCTGAGAAAATCGCCATTTACTGTTCAGAGCTAGAAATATCCACAGTCAGAGCCTTTTGAAAAATCTAAAATCGTTTTTCGGTCAATTTCGAGTGAATTGCTTTCTGGGGAGTTGAATCAACTAATTGCCGATTTATTCGAACAATAATATCGAGATTTTATCAAAAAGTCACCGAGATATGATCGATCGGCTGTAAAAAATCCGAATTTTCAGGTACTTTCAGCCCGATCTTCTCGCACCCTGAATTTGCAGATTGAGCGGATTTCACAGACTTTTTTGTGCTAAATACCATCTAGAGACAATTTCCGATTTTTTTAACCTAAGATGATGGAAATCGGTTCATTAGTCGCTAAGAAAATCGCCATTCACTGTTCAGAGCTAGAAATATCCACAGTCAGAGCCTTTTGAAAAATCTAAAATCGTTTTTCCGGTCAATTTCGAGTAAATTGCTTTGTGGGGAGTTGAATTAACTAATTGCCGATTTATTCGAACAATAATATCGAGATTTTATCAAAAAGTCACCGAGATATGATCGATCGGCGGTAAAAAATCCGACTTTTCAGGTACTTTCAGCCAAATCTTCTCGCACCCTGAATTTGCAGATTGAGCAGATTTCACAGACTTTTTTGTGCTAAATACCATCTAGAGACAATTTCCGATTTTTTTAACCTAAGATGATGGAAATCGGTTCATTAGTCGCTAAGAAAATCGCCATTTACTGTTCAGAGCTAGAAATATCCACAGTCAGAGCCTTTTGAAAAATCTGAAATCGTTTTTCCGGTCAATTTTGAGTAAATTGATTTGTGTGGAGTTGAACCAACTGATTGCCGATTCATTCAAACAATAATATCGAGATTTCATCAAAAAGTCACCGAGATATGATCGATCGGCGGTAAAAAATCCGAATTTTCAGGTACTTTCAGCCCGATCTTCTCGCACCCTGAATTCGCAGAATGAGCGGATTTCACAAACTTTTTTGTATTTAACACCATTAAGAGATGATTTGCTATTTTTGAAGCCTAAGATGACGGAAATTGGTTTGGTATTCGCCGAGAAAATCGCCTTTCACTGTTCACAGCTAGAAATATCCACAGTCAGAGCCTTTTGAAAAATCTAAAATCGTTTTTCGGTCAATTTCGAGTAAATTGCTTTGCGTGGAGTTGAATCAACTAATTGCCAATTAATTCGAACAATAATATCGAGATTTCATCAAAAAGTCACCGAGATATGATCGATCGGCGGTAAAAAATCCGAATTTTCAGGTACTTTCAGCCCAATCTTCTCGCACCCTGAATTTGCAGATTGAGCAGATTTCACGAACTTTTTTGTATTTAACACCATTGAGAGATTATTTGCTATTTTTTAAGACTGAGATGATAAAAATCGGTTCATTATTCGCTAAGAAAATCGCCATTCACTGTTCAGAGCTAGAAATATCCACAGTCAGAGCCTTTTGAAAAATCTAAAATCGTTTTTCGGTCAATTTCGAGTAAATTGCTTTGTGGGGAGTTGAATCAACTAATTGCCAATTAATTCGAACAATAATATCGAGATTTCATCAAAAAGTCACCGAGATATGATCGATCGGCTGTAAAAAATCCGAATTTTCAGGCACTTTCAGCCCGATCTTCTCGCACCCTGAATTCGCAGAATGAGCGGATTTCACAAACTTTTTTGTATTTAACACCATAAAGAGATGATTTGCTATTTTTTAAGCTTAAGATGATGGAAATCGGTTCATTAGTCGCTAAGAAAATCGCCATTTACTGTTCAGAGCTAGAAATATCCACAGTCAGAGTCTTTTGAAAAATCTAAAATCGTTTTTCCGGTCAATTTCAAGTAAATTGATTTGTGGGGAGTTGAATCAACTAATTGCCGATTTATTCAAACAATAATATCGAGATTTCATCAAAAAGTCGCCGAGATATGATCGATCGGCGGTAAAAAATCCGAATTTTCAGGTACTTTCAGCCCGATCTGCTCGCACCCTGAATTCGCAGAATGAGCGGATTTCACAAACTTATTTGTATTTAACACCATTAAGAGATGATTTGCTATTTTTTAAGCTTAAGATGATGGAAATCGGTTCATTAGTCGCTAAGAAAATCGCCATTTACTGTTCAGAGCAAGAAATATCCACAGTCAGAGCCTTTTGAAAAATCTAAAATCGTTTTTCGGTCAATTTCGAGTAAATTGCTCTGTGGGGAGTTGAATTAACTAGTTGCCGATTTATTCGAACAATAATATCGAGATTTCATCAAAAAGTCACCGAGATATGATCGATCGGCTGTAAAAAATCCGACTTTTCAGGTACTTTCAGCCCGATCTTCTCGCACCCTGAATTTGCAGATTGAGCAGATTTCACAGACTTTTTTGTGCTAAATACCATCTAGAGACAATTTCCGCTTTTTTTAACCTAAGATGATGGAAATCGGTTCATTAGTCGCTAAGAAAATCGCCATTTACTGTTCAGAGCTAGAAATATCCACAGTCAGAGCCTTTTGAAAAATCTGAAATCGTTTTTCCGGTCAATTTTGAGTAAATTGATTTGTGTGGAATTGAACCAACTGATTGCCGATTCATTCAAACAATAATATCGAGATTTCATCAAAAAGTCACCGAGATATGATCGATCGGCGGTAAAAAATCCGAATTTTCAGGTACTTTCAGCCCGATCTTCTCGCACCCTGAATTCGCAGAATGAGCGGATTTCACAAACTTTTTTGTATTTAACACCATTAAGAGATGATTTGCTATTTTTTAAGCTTAAGATGATGGAAATCGGTTCATTAGTCGCTGAGAAAATCGCCATTTACTGTTCAGAGCTAGAAATATCCACAGTCAGAGCCTTTTGAAAAATCTAAAATCGTTTTTCGGTCAATTTCGAGTGAATTGCTTTCTGGGGAGTTGAATCAACTAATTGCCGATTTATTCGAACAATAATATCGAGATTTTATCAAAAAGTCACCGAGATATGATCGATCGGCTGTAAAAAATCCGAATTTTCAGGTACTTTCAGCCCGATCTTCTCGCACCCTGAATTTGCAGATTGAGCGGATTTCACAGACTTTTTTGTGCTAAATACCATCTAGAGACAATTTCCGATTTTTTTAACCTAAGATGATGGAAATCGGTTCATTAGTCGCTAAGAAAATCGCCATTCACTGTTCAGAGCTAGAAATATCCACAGTCAGAGCCTTTTGAAAAATCTAAAATCGTTTTTCCGGTCAATTTCGAGTAAATTGCTTTGTGGGGAGTTGAATTAACTAATTGCCGATTTATTCGAACAATAATATCGAGATTTTATCAAAAAGTCACCGAGATATGATCGATCGGCGGTAAAAAATCCGACTTTTCAGGTACTTTCAGCCAAATCTTCTCGCACCCTGAATTTGCAGATTGAGCAGATTTCACAGACTTTTTTGTGCTAAATACCATCTAGAGACAATTTCCGATTTTTTTAACCTAAGATGATGGAAATCGGTTCATTAGTCGCTAAGAAAATCGCCATTTACTGTTCAGAGCTAGAAATATCCACAGTCAGAGCCTTTTGAAAAATCTGAAATCGTTTTTCCGGTCAATTTTGAGTAAATTGATTTGTGTGGAGTTGAACCAACTGATTGCCGATTCATTCAAACAATAATATCGAGATTTCATCAAAAAGTCACCGAGATATGATCGATCGGCGGTAAAAAATCCGAATTTTCAGGTACTTTCAGCCCGATCTTCTCGCACCCTGAATTCACAGAATGAGCGGATTTCACAAACTTTTTTGTATTTAACACCATTAAGAGATGATTTGCTATTTTTGAAGCCTAAGATGACGGAAATTGGTTTGGTATTCGCCGAGAAAATCGCCTTTCACTGTTCACAGCTAGAAATATCAACAGTCAGAGTCTTTTGAAAAATCTAAAATCGTTTTTCCGGTCAATTTCAAGTAAATTGATTTGTGGCGAGTTGAATCAACTAATTGCCAATTAATTCGAACAATAATATCGAGATTTCATCAAAAAGTCACCGAGATATGATCGATCGGCGGTAAAAAATCCGAATTTTCAGGTACTTTCAGCCCAATCTTCTCGCACCCTGAATTTGCAGATTGAGCAGATTTCACGAACTTTTTTGTATTTAACACCATTGAGAGATTATTTGCTATTTTTTAAGACTGAGATGATAAAAATCGGTTCATTATTCGCTAAGAAAATCGCCATTCACTGTTCAGAGCTAGAAATATCCACAGTCAGAGCCTTTTGAAAAATCTAAAATCGTTTTTCGGTCAATTTCGAGTAAATTGCTTTGTGGGGAGTTGAATCAACTAATTGCCAATTAATTCGAACAATAATATCGAGATTTCATCAAAAAGTCACCGAGATATGATCGATCGGCTGTAAAAAATCCGAATTTTCAGGCACTTTCAGCCCGATCTTCTCGCACCCTGAATTCGCAGAATGAGCGGATTTCACAAACTTTTTTGTATTTAACACCATAAAGAGATGATTTGCTATTTTATAAGCTTAAGATGATGGAAATCGGTTCATTAGTCGCTAAGAAAATCGCCATTTACTGTTCAGAGCTAGAAATATCCACAGTCAGAGCCTTTTGAAAAATCTGAAATCGTTTTTCCGGTCAATTTTGAGTAAATTGATTTGTGTGGAGTTGAACCAACTGATTGCCGATTCATTCAAACAATAATATCGAGATTTCATCAAAAAGTCACCGAGATATGATCGATCGGCTGTAAAAAATCCGAATTTTCAGGCACTTTCAGCCCGATCTTCTCGCACCCTGAATTCGCAGAATGAGCGGATTTCACAAACTTTTTTGTATTTAACACCATAAAGAGATGATTTGCTATTTTTTAAGCTTAAGATGATGGAAATCGGTTCATTAGTCGCTAAGAAAATCGCCATTTACTGTTCAGAGCTAGAAATATCCACAGTCAGAGCCTTTTGAAAAATCTGAAATCGTTTTTCCGGTCAATTTTGAGTAAATTGATTTGTGTGGAGTTGAACCAACTGATTGCCGATTCATTCAAACAATAATATCGAGATTTCATCAAAAAGTCACCGAGATATGATCGATCGGCGGTAAAAAATCCGAATTTTCAGGTACTTTCAGCCCGATCTTCTCGCACCCTGAATTCACAGAATGAGCGGATTTCACAAACTTTTTTGTATTTAACACCATTAAGAGATGATTTGCTATTTTTGAAGGCTAAGATGACGGAAATTGGTTTGGTATTCGCCGAGAAAATCGCCTTTCACTGTTCACAGCTAGAAATATCAACAGACAGAGTCTTTTGAAAAATCTAAAATCGTTTTTCCGGTCAATTTCAAGTAAATTGATTTGTGGCGAGTTGAATCAACTAATTGCCAATTAATTCGAACAATAATATCGAGATTTCATCAAAAAGTCACCGAGATATGATCGATCGGCGGTAAAAAATCCGAATTTTCAGGTACTTTCAGCCCAATCTTCTCGCACCCTGAATTTGCAGATTGAGCAGATTTCACGAACTTTTTTGTATTTAACACCATTGAGAGATTATTTGCTATTTTTTATGACTGAGATGATAAAAATCGGTTCATTATTCGCTAAGAAAATCGCCATTCACTGTTCAGAGCTAGAAATATCCACAGTCAGAGCCTTTTGAAAAATCTAAAATCGTTTTTCGGTCAATTTCGAGTAAAATGATTTGTGGGGAGTTGAATCAACTAATTGCCAATTTATTCGAACAATAATATCGAGATTTCATCAAAAAGTCACCGAGATATGATCGATCGGCGGTAAAAAAGCTCGTTTGTTCTGAGACCTGGTAGAACTTTCAGAAGGTCCTAACGGACGTATTTACAACAGAAAACCCCTCAAAATTCCAATTTTATTCGATGAAATCGTGATTTTTCTTGATTTTCAGCCAATTTCTACTCAAAATCCTGAAATTGTGAAATAGCACCGTAAATCGACACCGGCTCTCGACCGTACTTTTTGTTTTCGTTTCGTGGCGAGACCCACCCACCGAGACCACCAGCTGCGCGGGCCAATTTTATTTTCGCGCCGATTTATTTCGCTCTATTTATTTGCTCTATTTTGGTCATTTTTCATCGAATTTTTTCAATTTTTTTTCACGAATTTGGAGAAAAATTTAGGTTTTGCGGTGATTTTCATGCGAAGAACTTTTTGACTGCTTTTGACCCGAAAATCGAGGTTTTCATGAGGGACTTATGGTTGAACCGATTTTTTTGGGTTTTTAGCCTAAATTCCGCCGGTGTTCAGCATTTTTTTGAATCGCTAGGGTTTTTGAGAGCGCTTTTCTAATTTTAGGCTAAAATCAATAATTTTCTAAGAAACTTGTTGAAAAATCTGTTTTTAAGGTGTGTTCATCTTTTCGAAGAAGCAGTATGAGGAGCGAGAGGGCCAAAGTCGGGTTTCGTTGCCGATTATTGGTCCTCAAGAATGCTAAAAGGCAGGGTCGCGCGGAAGCCTATGCCCAATTTTTTCTTGCATTTGTTTTTGAAGACCAAAAATCTGCTCACAAACCCGTTTTTGCTATTTTCAGCTAATTTTTCACATATTTAACTCAATTTTCGTCGATTTTTCCTCATTTTCGCGTCGATTTTCTTCCGAAATTCGATAATTCTTGCAGGTAACACCATTACGGCAATGCCGAAAGAAATCAAGGAGATCAAGGACTTCCTGGCGAAAGCCCGCAAAGACTCGAACGTTTTTGAGTTGTTGATGACTCGTTTCGCTCTGAATCCAAATTCGAAGAAACCGACGAAAAAAGGCCGACCACAAAGAAAATGCTCACGCCAAGTCCATCTTGAGAAGGAAGTGCAAGATTTGCTAAAAATTTCTTCGACGGATCAGGTTATTCGGAAATTGAGAGTTCGCCCAATTGTCGATCTATTTCGAGGATACTTGACGGATATGATGGTCGACAAGAAGGAGCTGGATATTCTTCAGGTGAGAAAATAAGCCAAAAATCGGGTTCCGGCATTTTTAAACTCAAAAATCGGAAATTTTCGACTCAGATTTTTTTTTGATTTTTCGAAATTTCCCGCCAAGAAAAATTTCAAAATTCAAAAATCCAACTTTGAATAAGTAAATTTTCGACTCAGAATTTCAATTAACTGCCAAAATTGCTTTTCTCAAGTTACAATTTTTTAGCCGAAGAAAAAATTTCAATTCCAAATTTTCAGGAAGTCGCCAAGGAGCACCTCGTGACACTGTTCACTGACCCAAACAGGATGTCCACCCGCTCGGGACGTGTCACAATCGACAAGTTGGGATTCAAGCTGGTGATGGATTATATCAGAAATTAGAGCACAAAATTCGAATTTCCCGCTGTTTCTCATTTTTTTTCCGCTGAATTTGAATTTTTAATTTTCGCCCTCTTTTGTTCTTATTCTTTAGTTTTGTTGAACTCCGCCCCTTGACTTTTTATCTACTTTTTTTGTGTGTCTGAATCCTATCCATTTTAGTGTTATCTTTATCTCAATTTGATTCTTCAAATAAAGATCCAAACGAAAATTTGAAGGTTTTACAGGAAAATGAAAAATAGCAATTTGGAAGAGGGTCTGGAAAGGGGAAAAGGGAAATTGTCAAAACCGAATTTTTTCGATTTTGGAGTTGAGATGGTCTAAAAATCTGGAAAATTTAGATTTTCAGCTCGGAACTTGAGGAAATGAGGGGTTTTATGTTGTAAATAGAACGGTTAGAACCTTCTTGAAGTTCTATCAAAATCTCAGAACAATCTGGAAGCTAATTCAAATATTTGCGATTTTTGAGTTGCGATGGTCTAAAAATCTGGAAAATTCGGATTTTCAACTCAGAAATCGAGGAAATGAAGGGTTTTATGTTGTAAATAGAGCGGTTAGAACCTTATTGAAGTTCTATCAAAATCTCAGAACAATCTGGAAGCTAATTTGAATTTTTGCGATTTTAGAGTTGAGTCGGTCTAAAAATCTGGAAAATTCAGATTTTCAGCTCGGAACTCGAGGGAATGAGGGGTTTTATGTTGTAAATAAAGCGGTTAGGACCTTCTTGAAGTTCTATCAAAATCTCAGAACAATCTGGAAGCTAATTCAAATATTTGCGATTTTTGAGTTGCGATGGTCTAAAATACTGGAAAATTCAGATTTTCAGCTCGGAAATCGAGGAAATGAGGGGTTTTATGTTGTAAATAGAGCGGTTAGGACCTTCTTGAAGTTCTATCAAAATCTCAGAACAATCTGGAAGCTAATTCGAATATTTGCGATTTTTGAGTTTCGATGGTCTAAAATACTGGAAAATTCAGATTTTCAGCTCGGAAATCGAGGAAATGAGGGGTTTTATTTTGTTAATAGAGCGGTTAGGACCTTCCTGAAATTCTATCAAAATCTCAGAACAATGTGGATGCTAATTCGAATATTTGCGATTTTTGAGTTTCGATGGTCTAAAAATCTGGAAAATTCAGATTTTCAGCTCGGAAATCGAGGAAATGAGGGGTTTTATGTTGTAAATAGAGCGGTTAGGACCTTCTTGAAGTTCTATCAAAATCTCAGAACAATCTGGAAGCTAATTCGAATATTTGCGATTTTTGAGTTTCGAAGGTCTAAAAATCTGGAAAATTCAGATTTTCAGCTCGGAAATCGAGGAAATGAGGGGTTTCATGTTGTAAATAGAGCGGTTAGGACCTTCTTGAAGTTCTATCAAAATCTCAGAACAATCTGGATGCTAATTCGAATATTTGCGATTTTTGAGTTTCGAAGGTCTAAAAATCTGGAAAATTCAGATTTTCAGCTCGGAAATCGAGGAAATGAGGGGTTTTATGTTGTAAATAGAGCGGTTAGGACCTTCTTGAAGTTCTATCAAAATCTCAGAACAATCTGGAAGCTAATTCGAATATTTGCGATTTTTGAGTTTCGATGGTCTAAAAATCTGGAAAATTCAGATTTTCAGCTCGGAAATCGAGGAAATGAGGGGTTTTATGTTGTAAATAGAGCGGTTAGGACCTTCTTGAAGTTCTATCAAAATCTCAGAACAATCTGGAAGCTAATTCGAATATTTGCGATTTTTGAGTTTCGAAGGTCTAAAAATCTGGAAAATTCAGATTTTCAGCTCGGAAATCGAGGAAATGAGGGGTTTCATGTTGTAAATAGAGCGGTTAGGACCTTCTTGAAGTTCTATCAAAATCTCAGAACGATCTGGAAGCTAATTCGAATATTTGCGATTTTTGAGTTTCGATGGTCTAAAAATCTGGAAAATTCAGATTTTCAGCTCGGAAATCGAGGAAATGAGGGGTTTTATGTTGTAAATAGAGCGGTTAGGACCTTTTTGAAGTTCTATCAAAATCTCAGAACAATCTGGAAGCCAATTCAAATATTTGCGATTTTTGAGTTTCGATGGTCTAAAAATCTGGAAAATTCAGATTTGCAGCTCGGAAATCGAGGAAATGAGGGGTTTTATGTTGTAAATAGAGCGGTTAGGACCTTCTTGAAGTTCTATCAAAATCTCAGAACAATCTGGAAGCTAATTCGAATATTTGCGATTTTTGAGTTTCGATGGTCTAAAAATCTGGAAAATTCAGATTTTCAGCTCGGAAATCGAGGAAATGAGGGGTTTTATGTTGTAAATAGAGCGGTTAGGACCTTCTTGAAGTTCTATCAAAATCTCAGAACAATCTGGAAGCTAATTCGAATATTTGCGATTTTTGAGTTTCGAAGGTCTAAAAATCTGGAAAATTCAGATTTTCAGCTCGGAAATCGAGGAAATGAGGGGTTTTATGTTGTAAATAGAGCGGTTAGGACCTTTTTGAAGTTCTATCAAAATCTCAGAACAATCTGGAAGCTAATTTGAATTTTTGCGATTTTAGAGTTGAGTCGGTCTAAAAATCTGGAAAATTCAGATTTTCAGCTCGGAACTCGAGGGAATGAGGGGTTTTATGTTGTAAATAAAGCGGTTAGGACCTTCTTGAAGTTCTATCAAAATCTCAGAACAATCTGGAAGCTAATTCAAATATTTGCGATTTTTGAGTTGCGATGGTCTAAAATACTGGAAAATTCAGAATCTCAGCTCGGAAATCGAGGAAATGAGGGGTTTTATGTTGTAAATAGAGCGGTTAGGACCTTCTTGAAGTTCTATCAAAATCTCAGAACAATCTGGAAGCTAATTCGAATATTTGCGATTTTTGAGTTTCGATGGTCTAAAATACTGGAAAATTCAGATTTTCAGCTCGGAAATCGAGGAAATGAGGGGTTTTATTTTGTAAATAGAGCGGTTAGGACCTTCCTGAAATTCTATCAAAATCTCAGAACAATGTGGATGCTAATTCGAATATTTGCGATTTTTGAGTTTCGATGGTCTAAAAATCTGGAAAATTCAGATTTTCAGCTCGGAAATCGAGGAAATGAGGGGTTTTATGTTGTAAATAGAGCGGTTAGGACCTTCTTGAAGTTCTATCAAAATCTCAGAACAATCTGGAAGCTAATTCGAATATTTGCGATTTTTGAGTTTCGATGGTCTAAAATACTGGAAAATTCAGATTTTCAGCTCGGAAATCGAGGAAATGAGGGGTTTTAGTTTGTAAATAGAGCGGTTAGGACCTTCTTGAAGTTCTATCAAAATCTCAGAACAATCTGGAAGCTAATTCAAATATTTGCGATTTTTGAGTTTCGATGGTCTAAAATACTGGAAAATTCAGATTTGCAGCTCGGAAATCGAGGAAATGAGGGGTTTTATGTTGTAAATAGAGCGGTTAGGACCTTTTTGAAGTTCTTTGAAAATCTCAGAACAATCTGGAAGCTAATTCAAATATTTGCGATTTTTGAGTTTCGATGGTCTAAAATACTGGAAAATTCAGATTTTCAGCTCGGAAATCGAGGAAATGAGGGGTTTTATGTTGTAAATAGAGCGGTTAGGACCTTCTTGAAGTTCTATCAAAATCTCAGAACAATCTGGAAGCTAATTCAATCATTTGCGATTTTTGAGTTTCGATGGTCTAAAATACTGGAAAATTCAGATTTTCAGCTCGGAAATCGAGGAAATGAGGGGTTTTATTTTGTAAATAGAGCGGTTAAGACCTTCCTGAAATTCTATGAAAATCTCAGAACAATCTGGAAGCTAATTCGAATATTTGCGATTTTTGAGTTTCGATGGTCTAAAAATCTGGAAAATTCAGATTTTCAGCTCGGAAATCGAGGAAATGAGGGGTTTTATGTTGTAAATAGAGCGGTTAGGACCTTTTTGAATTTCTATCAAAATCTCAGAACAATCTGGAAGCTAATTCGAATATTTGCGATTTTTGAGTTTCGTGGTCTAAAAATCTGGAAAATTCAGATTTTCAGCTTGGAAATCGACGAAATGAGGGGTTTTATGTTGTAAATAGAGCGGTTAGGACCTTCTTGAAGTTCTATCAAAATTTCAGAACAATCTGGATGCTAATTCGAATATTTGCGATTTTTGAGTTTCGAAGGTCTAAAAATCTGGAAAATTCAGATTTTCAGCTCGGAAATCGAGGAAATGAGGGGTTTTATGTTGTAAATAGAGCGGTTAGGACCTTCTTGAAGTTCTATCAAAATCTCAGAACAATCTGGAAGCTAATTCGAATATTTGCGATTTTTGAGTTTCGATGGTCTAAAAATCTGGAAAATTCAGATTTTCAGCTCGGAAATCGAGGAAATGAGGGGTTTTATGTTGTAAATAGAGCGGTTAGGACCTTCTTGAAGTTCTATCAAAATCTCAGAACAATCTGGAAGCTAATTCGAATATTTGCGATTTTTGAGTTTCGAAGGTCTAAAAATCTGGAAAATTCAGATTTTCAGCTCGGAAATCGAGGAAATGAGGGGTTTCATGTTGTAAATAGAGCGGTTAGGACCTTCTTGAAGTTCTATCAAAATCTCAGAACAATCTGGAAGCTAATTCGAATATTTGCGATTTTTGAGTTTCGATGGTCTAAAAATCTGGAAAATTCAGATTTTCAGCTCGGAAATCGAGGAAATGAGGGGTTTTATGTTGTAAATAGAGCGGTTAGGACCTTCTTGAAGTTCTATCAAAATCTCAGAACAATCTGGAAGCTAATTCGAATATTTGCGATTTTTGAGTTTCGAAGGTCTCAAAATCTGGAAAATTCAGATTTTCAGCTCGGAAATCGAGGAAGTGAGGGGTTTCATGTTGTAAATAGAGCGGTTAGGACCTTCTTGAAGTTCTATCAAAATCTCAGAACAATCTGGAAGCTAATTCGAATATTTGCGATTTTTGAGTTTCGAAGGTCTAAAAATCTGGAAAATTCAGATTTTCAGCTCGGAAATCGAGGAAATGAGGGGTTTTATGTTGTAAATAGAGCGGTTAGGACCTTCTTGAAGTTCTATCAAAATCTCAGAACAATCTGGATGCTAATTCGAATATTTGCGATTTTTGAGTTTCGAAGGTCTAAAAATCTGGAAAATTCAGATTTTCAGCTCGGAAATCGAGGAAATGAGGGGTTTTATGTTGTAAATAGAGCGGTTAGGACCTTCTTGAAGTTCTATCAAAATCTCAGAACAATCTGGAAGCTAATTCGAATATTTGCGATTTTTGAGTTTCGATGGTCTAAAAATCTGGAAAATTCAGATTTTCAGCTCGG
This sequence comes from Caenorhabditis sinica, assembly GCA_963932045.1. Taxonomy (NCBI): domain Eukaryota; kingdom Metazoa; phylum Nematoda; class Chromadorea; order Rhabditida; family Rhabditidae; genus Caenorhabditis; species Caenorhabditis sinica. The sequence continues at coordinate 25,802,608 of OZ009938.1, forward strand.
AAATCGAGGAAATGAGGGGTTTTATGTTGTAAATAGAGCGGTTAGGACCTTTTTGAAGTTCTATCAAAATCTCAGAACAATCTGGAAGCTAATTCGAATATTTGCGATTTTTGAGTTTCGAAGGTCTAAAAATCTGGAAAATTCAGATTTTCAGCTCGGAAATCGAGGAAATGAGGGGTTTCATGTTGTAAATAGAGCGGTTAGGACCTTCTTGAAGTTCTATCAAAATCTCAGAACGATCTGGAAGCTAATTCGAATATTTGCGATTTTTGAGTTTCGATGGTCTAAAAATCTGGAAAATTCAGATTTTCAGCTCGGAAATCGAGGAAATGAGGGGTTTTATGTTGTAAATAGAGCGGTTAGGACCTTCTTGAAGTTCTATCAAAATCTCAGAACAATCTGGAAGCTAATTCGAATATTTGCGATTTTTGAGTTTCGAAGGTCTAAAAATCTGGAAAATTCAGATTTTCAGCTCGGAAATCGAGGAAATGAGGGGTTTCATGTTGTAAATAGAGCGGTTAGGACCTTCTTGAAGTTCTATCAAAATCTCAGAACAATCTGGAAGCTAATTCGAATATTTGCGATTTTTGAGTTTCGATGGTCTAAAAATCTGGAAAATTCAGATTTTCAGCTCGGAAATCGAGGAAATGAGGGGTTTTATGTTGTAAATAGAGCGGTTAGGACCTTCTTGAAGTTCTATCAAAATCTCAGAACAATCTGGAAGCTAATTCGAATATTTGCGATTTTTGAGTTTCGAAGGTCTCAAAATCTGGAAAATTCAGATTTTCAGCTCGGAAATCGAGGAAGTGAGGGGTTTCATGTTGTAAATAGAGCGGTTAGGACCTTCTTGAAGTTCTATCAAAATCTCAGAACAATCTGGATGCTAATTCGAATATTTGCGATTTTTGAGTTTCGAAGGTCTAAAAATCTGGAAAATTCAGATTTTCAGCTCGGAAATCGAGGAAATGAGGGGTTTTATGTTGTAAATAGAGCGGTTAGGACCTTCTTGAAGTTCTATCAAAATCTCAGAACAATCTGGAAGCTAATTCGAATATTTGCGATTTTTGAGTTTCGATGGTCTAAAAATCTGGAAAATTCAGATTTTCAGCTCGGAAATCGAGGAAATGAGGGGTTTTATGTTGTAAATAGAGCGGTTAGGACCTTCTTGAAGTTCTATCAAAATCTCAGAACAATCTGGAAGCTAATTCGAATATTTGCGATTTTTGAGTTTCGAAGGTCTAAAAATCTGGAAAATTCAGATTTTCAGCTCGGAAATCGAGGAAATGAGGGGTTTTATGTTGTAAATAGAGCGGTTAGGACCTTTTTGAAGTTCTATCAAAATCTCAGAACAATCTGGAAGCTAATTCAAATATTTGCGATTTTTGAGTTTCGAAGGTCTAAAAATCTGGAAAATTCAGATTTTCAGCTCGGAAATCGAGGAAATGAAGGGTTTTATGTTGTAAATAGAGCGGTTAGGACCTTTTTGAAGTTCTATCAGAATCTCAGAACAATCTGGAAGCTAATTCGAATATTTGCGATTTTTGAGTTTCGATGGTCTAAAAATCTGGAAAATTCAGATTTTCAGCTCGGAAATCGAGAAAATGAGGGGTTTTATGTTGTAAATAGAGCGGTTAAGACCTTTTTGAAGTTCTATCAAAATCTCAGAACGATCTGGAAGCTAATTCGAATATTTGCGATTTTTGAGTTTCGATGGTCTGAAAATCTGGAAAATTCAGATTTTCAGCTCGGAAATCGAGGAAATGAGGGGTTTTATGTTGTAAATAGAGCGGTTAGGACCTTTTTGAAGTTCTATCAAAATCTCAGAACAATCTGGAAGCCAATTCAAATATTTGCGATTTTTGAGTTTCGATGGTCTAAAAACCTGGAAAATTCAGATTTGCAGCTCGGAAATCGAGAAAATGAGGGGTTTTATGTTGTAAATAGAGCGGTTAAGACCTTTTTGAAGTTCTATCAAAATCTCAGAACGATCTGGAAGCTAATTCGAATATTTGCGATTTTTGAGTTTCGATGGTCTAAAAATCTGGAAAATTCAGATTTTCAGCTCGGAAATCGAGAAAATGAGGGGTTTTATGTTGTAAATAGAGCGGTTAAGACCTTTTTGAAGTTCTATCAAAATCTCAGAACGATCTGGAAGCTAATTCGAATATTTGCGATTTTTGAGTTTCGATGGTCTAAAAATCTGGAAAATTCAGATTTTCAGCTCGGAAATCGAGGAAATGAGGGGTTTTATGTTGTAAATAGAGCGGTTAGGACCTTTTTGAAGTTCTATCAAAATCTCAGAACAATCTGGAAGCTAATTCAAATATTTGCGATTTTTGAGTTTCGAAGGTCTAAAAATCTGGAAAATTCAGATTTTCAGCTCGGAAATCGAGGAAATGAAGGGTTTTATGTTGTAAATAGAGCGGTTAGGACCTTTTTGAAGTTCTATCAGAATCTCAGAACAATCTGGAAGCTAATTCGAATATTTGCGATTTTTGAGTTTCGATGGTCTAAAAATCTGGAAAATTCAGATTTTCAGCTCGGAAATCGAGGAAATGAGGGGTTTCATGTTGTAAATAGAGCGGTTAGGACCTTCTTGAAATTCTATCAAAATCTCAGAACAATCTGGATGCTAATTCGAATATTTGCGATTTTTGAGTTTCGAAGGTCTAAAAATCTGGAAAATTCAGATTTTCAGCTCGGAAATCGAGGAAATGAGGGGTTTTATGTTGTAAATAGAGCGGTTAGGACCTTCTTGAAGTTCTATCAAAATCTCAGAACAATCTGGAAGCTAATTCGAATGTTTGCGATTTTTGAGTTTCGATGGTCTAAAAATCTGGAAAATTCAGATTTTCAGCTCGGAAATCGAGGAAATGAGGGGTTTTATGTTGTAAATAGAGCGGTTAGGACCTTCTTGAAGTTCTATCAAAATCTCAGAACAATCTGGAAGCTAATTCGAATATTTGCGATTTTTGAGTTTCGAAGGTCTAAAAATCTGGAAAATTCAGATTTTCAGCTCGGAAATCGAGGAAATGAGGGGTTTCATGTTGTAAATAGAGCGGTTAGGACCTTCTTGAAGTTCTATCGAAATCTCAGAACAATCTGGATGCTAATTCGAATATTTGCGATTTTTGAGTTTCGAAGGTCTAAAAATCTGGAAAATTCAGATTTTCAGCACGGAAATCGAGGAAATGAGGGGTTTTATGTTGTAAATAGAGCGGTTAGGACCTTTTTGAAGTTCTATCAGAATCTCAGAACAATCTGGAAGCTAATTCGAATATTTGCGATTTTTGAGTTTCGATGGTCTAAAAATCTGGAAAATTCAGATTTTCAGCTCGGAAATCGAGGAAATGAGGGGTTTCATGTTGTAAATAGAGCGGTTAGGACCTTCTTGAAATTCTATCAAAATCTCAGAACAATCTGGATGCTAATTCGAATATTTGCGATTTTTGAGTTTCGAAGGTCTAAAAATCTGGAAAATTCAGATTTTCAGCTCGGAAATCGAGGAAATGAGGGGTTTTATGTTGTAAATAGAGCGGTTAGGACCTTCTTGAAGTTCTATCAAAATCTCAGAACAATCTGGAAGCCAATTCAAATATTTGCGATTTTTGAGTTTCGATGGTCTAAAAACCTGGAAAATTCAGATTTGCAGCTCGGAAATCGAGAAAATGAGGGGTTTTATGTTGTAAATAGAGCGGTTAAGACCTTTTTGAAGTTCTATCAAAATCTCAGAACGATCTGGAAGCTAATTCGAATATTTGCGATTTTTGAGTTTCGATGGTCTAAAAATCTGGAAAATTCAGATTTTCAGCTCGGAAATCGAGAAAATGAGGGGTTTTATGTTGTAAATAGAGCGGTTAAGACCTTTTTGAAGTTCTATCAAAATCTCAGAACGATCTGGAAGCTAATTCGAATATTTGCGATTTTTGAGTTTCGAAGGTCTAAAAATCTGGAAAATTCAGATTTTCAGCTCGGAAATCGAGGAAATGAGGGGTTTTATGTTGTAAATAGAGCGGTTAGGACCTTCTTGAAGTTCTATCAAAATCTCAGAACAATCTGGAAGCTAATTCGAATATTTGCGATTTTTGAGTTTCGATGGTCTAAAAATCTGGAAAATTCAGATTTTCAGCTCGGAAATCGAGGAAATGAGGGGTTTTATGTTGTAAATAGAGCGGTTAGGACCTTCTTGAAGTTCTATCAAAATCTCAGAACAATCTGGAAGCTAATTCGAATATTTGCGATTTTTGAGTTTCGATGGTCTAAAAATCTGGAAAATTCAGATTTTCAGCTCGGAAATCGAGGAAATGAGGGGTTTTATGTTGTAAATAGAGCGGTTAGGACCTTCTTGAAGTTCTATCAAAATCTCAGAACAATCTGGAAGCTAATTCGAATATTTGCGATTTTTGAGTTTCGAAGGTCTAAAAATCTGGAAAATTCAGATTTTCAGCTCGGAAATCGAGGAAATGAGGGGTTTCATGTTGTAAATAGAGCGGTTAGGACCTTCTTGAAGTTCTATCGAAATCTCAGAACAATCTGGATGCTAATTCGAATATTTGCGATTTTTGAGTTTCGAAGGTCTAAAAATCTGGAAAATTCAGATTTTCAGCACGGAAATCGAGGAAATGAGGGGTTTTATGTTGTAAATAGAGCGGTTAGGACCTTCTTGAAGTTCTATCAAAATCTCAGAACAATCTGGAAGCTAATTCGAATATTTGCGATTTTTGAGTTTCGATGGTCTAAAAATCTGGAAAATTCAGATTTTCAGCTCGGAAATCGAGGAAATGAGGGGTTTTATGTTGTAAATAGAGCGGTTAGGACTTTTTTGAAGTTCTATCAAAATCTCAGAACAATCTGGAAGCTAATTCAAATATTTGCGATTTTTGAGTTTCGAAGGTCTAAAAATCTGGAAAATTCAGATTTTCAGCTCGGAAATCGAGGAAATGAAGGGTTTTATGTTGTAAATAGAGCGGTTAGGACCTTCTTGAAGTTCTATCAAAATCTCAGAACAATCTGGAAGCCAATTCAAATATTTGCGATTTTTGAGTTTCGATGGTCTAAAAATCTGGAAAATTCAGATTTGCAGCTCGGAAATCGAGGAAATGAGGGGCTTCATGTTGTAAATAGAGCGGTTAGGACCTTCTTGAAGTTCTATCAAAATCTCAGAACAATCTGGAAGCTAATTCGAATATTTGCGATTTTTGAGTTTCGATGGTCTAAAAATCTGGAAAATTCAGATTTTCAGCTCGGAAATCGAGGAAATGAGGGGTTTTATGTTGTAAATAGAGCGGTTAGGACCTTTTTGAAGTTCTATCAAAATCTCAGAACAATCTGGAAGCTAATTCAAATATTTGCGATTTTTGAGTTTCGAAGGTCTAAAAATCTGGAAAATTCAGATTTTCAGCTCGGAAATCGAGGAAATGAAGGGTTTTATGCTGTAAATAGAGCGGTTAGGACCTTTTTGAAGTTCTATCAGAATCTCAGAACAATCTGGAAGCTAATTCGAATATTTGCGATTTTTGAGTTTCGATGGTCTAAAAATCTGGAAAATTCAGATTTTCAGCTCGGAAATCGAGAAAATGAGGGGTTTTATGTTGTAAATAGAGCGGTTAAGACCTTTTTGAAGTTCTATCAAAATCTCAGAACGATCTGGAAGCTAATTCGAATATTTGCGATTTTTGAGTTTCGATGGTCTAAAAATCTGGAAAATTCAGATTTTCAGCTCGGAAATCGAGGAAATGAGGGGTTTTATGTTGTAAATAGAGCGGTTAGGACCTTTTTGAAGTTCTATCAAAATCTCAGAACAATCTGGAAGCCAATTCAAATATTTGCGATTTTTGAGTTTCGATGGTCTAAAAATCTGGAAAATTCAGATTTGCAGCTCGGAAATCGAGGAAATGAGGGGTTTCATGTTGTAAATAGAGCGGTTAGGACCTTCTTGAAGTTCTATCAAAATCTCAGAACAATCTGGAAGCTAATTCGAATATTTGCGATTTTTGAGTTTCGATGGTCTAAAAATCTGGAAAATTCAGATTTTCAGCTCGGAAATCGAGGAAATGAGGGGTTTTATGTTGTAAATAGAGCGGTTAGGACCTTTTTGAAGTTCTATCAAAATCTCAGAACAATCTGGAAGCCAATTCAAATATTTGCGATTTTTGAGTTTCGATGGTCTAAAAATCTGGAAAATTCAGATTTGCAGCTCGGAAATCGAGGAAATGAGGGGTTTCATGTTGTAAATAGAGCGGTTAGGACCTTCTTGAAGTTCTATCAAAATCTCAGAACAATCTGGAAGCTAATTCGAATATTTGCGATTTTTGAGTTTCGATGGTCTAAAAATCTGGAAAATTCAGATTTTCAGCTCGGAAATCAAGGAAATGAGGGGTTTTATGTTGTAAATAGAGCGGTTAGGACCTTCTTGAAGTTCTATCAAAATCTCAGAACAATCTGGAAGCTAATTCGAATATTTGCGATTTTTGAGTTTCGATGGTCTAAAAATCTGGAAAATTCAGATTTTCAGCTCGGAAATCGAGGAAATGAAGGGTTTTATGTTGTAAATAGAGCGGTTAGGACCTTCTTGAAGTTCTATCAAAATCTCAGAACAATCTGGAAGCTAATTCGAATATTTGCGATTTTTGAGTTTCGAAGGTCTAAAAATCTGGAAAATTCAGATTTTCAGCTCGGAAATCGAGGAAATGAAGGGTTTTATGTTGTAAATAGAGCGGTTAGGACCTTCTTGAAGTTCTATCAAAATCTCAGAACAATCTGGAAGCTAATTCGAATATTTGCGATTTTTGAGTTTCGATGGTCTAAAAATCTGGAAAATTCAGATTTTCAGCTCGGAAATCGAGAAAATGAGGGGTTTTATGTTGTAAATAGAGCGGTTAAGACCTTTTTGAAGTTCTATCAAAATCTCAGAACAATCTGGAAGCTAATTCGAATATTTGCGATTTTTGAGTTTCGATGGTCTAAAAATCTGGAAAATTCAGATTTTCAGCTCGGAAATCGAGGAAATGAGGGGTTTTATGTTGTAAATAGAGCGGTTAAGACCTTTTTGAAGTTCTATCAAAATCTCAGAACAATCTGGAAGCTAATTCAAATATTTGCGATTTTTGAGTTTCGAAGGTCTAAAAATCTGGAAAATTCAGATTTTCAGCTCGGAAATCGAGGAAATGAGGGGTTTTATGTTGTAAATAGAGCGGTTAGGACCTTTTTGAAGTTCTATCAGAATCTCAGAACAATCTGGAAGCTAATTCGAATATTTGCGATTTTTGAGTTTCGATGGTCTAAAAATCTGGAAAATTCAGATTTTCAGCTCGGAAATCGAGAAAATGAGGGGTTTTATGTTGTAAATAGAGCGGTTAAGACCTTTTTGAAGTTCTATCAAAATCTCAGAACAATCTGGAAGCTAATTCGAATATTTGCGATTTTTGAGTTTCGATGGTCTAAAAATCTGGAAAATTCAGATTTTCAGCTCGGAAATCGAGGGAATGAGGGGTTTTATGTTGTAAATAGAGCGGTTAGGACCTTTTTGAAGTTCTATCAAAATCTCAGAACAATCTGGAAGCCAATTCAAATATTTGCGATTTTTGAGTTTCGATGGTCTAAAAATCTGGAAAATTCAGATTTGCAGCTCGGAAATCGAGGAAATGAGGGGTTTTATTTTGTAAATAGAGCGGTTAGGACCTTCTTGAAGTTCTATCAAAATCTCAGAACAATCTGGATGCTAATTCGAATATTTGCGATTTTTGAGTTTCGAAGGTCTAAAAATCTGGAAAATTCAGATTTTCAGCTGGGAAATCGAGGAAATGAGGGGTTTTATGTTGTAAATAGAGCGGTTAGGACCTGCTTGAAGTTCTATCAAAATCTCAGAACAATCTGGAAGCTGATTCGAATATTTGCGATTTTTGAGTTTCGATGGTCTAAAAATCTGGAAAATTCAGATTTTCAGCTCGGAAATCGAGGAAATGAGGGGTTTTATGTTGTAAATAGAGCGGTTAGGACCTTTTTGAAGTTCTATCAAAATCTCAGAACAATCTGGAAGCTAATTCAAATATTTGCGATTTTTGAGTTTCGATGGTCTAAAATACTGGAAAATTCAGATTTGCAGCTCGGAAATCGAGGAAATGAGGGGTTTTATTTTGTAAATAGAGCGGTTAGGACCTTCTTAAAATTCTATCAAAATCTCAGAACAATCTGGATGCTAATTCGAATATTTGCGATTTTTGAGTTTCGATGGTCTAAAAATCTGGAAAATTCAGATTTTCAGCTCGGAAATCAAGGAAATGAGGGGTTTTATGTTGTAAATAGAGCGGTTAGGACCTTCTTGAAGTTCTATCAAAATCTCAGAACAATCTGGAAGCTAATTCGAATATTTGCGATTTTTGAGTTTCGAAGGTCTAAAAATCTGAAAAATTCAGATTTTCAGCTCGGAAATCGAGGAAATGAGGGGTTTCATGTTGTAAATAGAGCGGTTAGGACCTTCTTGAAGTTCTATCAAAATCTCAGAACAATCTGGAAGCTAATTCGAATATTTGCGATTTTTGAGTTTCGATGGTCTAAAAATCTGGAAAATTCAGATTTTCAGCTCGGAAATTGAGGAAATGAGGGGTTTTATGTTGTAAATAGAGCGGTTAGGACCTTTTTGAAGTTCTATCAAAATCTCAGAACAATCTGGAAGCTAATTCAAATATTTGCGATTTTTGAGTTTCGAAGGTCTAAAAATCTGGAAAATTCAGATTTTCAGCTCGGAAATCGAGGAAATGAGGGGTTTTATGTTGTAAATAGAGCGGTTAGGACCTTTTTGAAGTTCTATCAGAATCTCAGAACAATCTGGAAGCTAATTCGAATATTTGCGATTTTTGAGTTTCGATGGTCTAAAAATCTGGAAAATTCAGATTTTCAGCTCGGAAATCGAGAAAATGAGGGGTTTTATGTTGTAAATAGAGCGGTTAAGACCTTTTTGAAGTTCTATCAAAATCTCAGAACAATCTGGAAGCTAATTCGAATATTTGCGATTTTTGAGTTTCGATGGTCTAAAAATCTGGAAAATTCAGATTTTCAGCTCGGAAATCGAGGAAATGAGGGGTTTTATGTTGTAAATAGAGCGGTTAGGACCTTTTTGAAGTTCTATCAAAATCTCAGAACAATCTGGAAGCTAATTCAAATATTTGCGATTTTTGAGTTTCGATGGTCTAAAATACTGGAAAATTCAGATTTGCAGCTCGGAAATCGAGGAAATGAGGGGTTTTATTTTGTAAATAGAGCGGTTAGGACCTTCTTAAAATTCTATCAAAATCTCAGAACAATCTGGATGCTAATTCGAATATTTGCGATTTTTGAGTTTCGAAGGTCTAAAAATCTGGAAAATTCAGATTTTCAGCTCGGAAATCGAGGAAATGAGGGGTTTTATGTTGTAAATAGAGCGGTTAGGACCTTCTTGAAGTTCTATCAAAATCTCAGAACAATCTGGAAGCTAATTCGAATATTTGCGATTTTTGAGTTTCGATGGTCTAAAAATCTGGAAAATTCAGATTTTCAGCTCGGAAATCGAGGAAATGAGGGGTTTTATGTTGTAAATAGAGCGATTAGGACCTTTTTGAAGTTCTATCAAAATCTCAGAACAATCTGGAAGCTAATTCAAATATTTGCGATTTTTGAGTTTCGAAGGTCTAAAAATCTGGAAAATTCAGATTTTCAGCTCGGAAATCGAGGAAATGAGGGGTTTTATGTTGTAAATAGAGCGGTTAGGACCTTTTTGAAGTTCTATCAAAATCTCAGAACAATCTGGAAGCTAATTCGAATATTTGCGATTTTTGAGTTTCGAAGGTCTAAAAATCTGGAAAATTCAGATTTTCAGCTCGGAAATCGAGGAAATGAGGGGTTTTATGTTGTAAATAGAGCGGTTAGGACCTTTTTGAAGTTCTATCAAAATCTCAGAACAATCTGGAAGCTAATTCGAATATTTGCGATTTTTGAGTTTCGATGGTCTAAAATACTGGAAAATTCAGACTTTCTGCTCGGAAATCGAGGAAATGAGGGGTTTTATTTTGTAAATAGAGCGGTTAGGACCTTCTTGAAGTTCTATCAAAATCTCAGAACAATCTGGAAGCTAATTCGAATATTTGCGATTTTTGAGTTTCGATGGTCTAAAATACTGGAAAATTCAGATTTTCAGCTCGGAAATCGAGGAAATGAGGGGTTTTATGTTGTAAATAGAGCGGTTAGGACCTTCTTGTACTTCCATCAGGCTCTCAGAACAATCTGGAAGCTAGTGAAAGGCGATTTTCTCGGCAAATACCGAGCCGATTTCCGTCATCTTAGGCTTCAAAAATCGGAAATCGTCTCTAGATGGTATCAAACACAAAAAAGTGCGTGAATTCAGCTCTTTTAACAAATCGGAGGTGTCAGAACTTCGGGCTGAACGTACCTGAAAATCCGAATTTTCCACCGCCGATTGATTATATCTCGGTGACTTAAAAAAAAATCGAGTAAAATTCCAATTTCGTTGGGGAAAATTGAAAAATGAGGGATTTTATGATGTAACTAAGTCCTTTAGGACCTTCTTGAAGTTCTATTAGTGTCTCAGAACAGACGGGCTGCTATTTCATATTTCGACGAATTTCGAGTTGAAATTTTCTGAAAATCATTGTGCAGAGCACCCATATTAAAAAAAATGAAATAAAAAAGTACGCTTGGAGTTCGCCGAGTTGTCGAGTCGAGTGACAGAAGCATATCTGCCACCACGATCTCGAACACCTAGCTAAGCTCTTTGCTGGGTTCCCTACGATTACACTAACCTTTCAATTTTCGATTTGCTCTCGCTTCGAGGTTCCGCCAAAAATCGATGATATTCAGTAGGAGATACGTGTTGAGCTGTGATGAAATTGAGTAGAAATTGAAGGAGAGCGGTGAGCACTTCAACCTGTGAAAATGAACGATTTTTGAGATGAAATATGGGAAAAATGAACCAAATGAGCAAATTTTGAGCAAAAATAGACCAAAACCGGATTACCGATTTCCGACAATTTCTAGAGATTTCTGGAGCTGAAAAACTAATATTATATTTTTTAAGCCTAAAATCTACAAAAATTGGAGAATTTCATGCCAAAGTAGGGGGAAAGCAACTTTTTATGAAAATTTCAATTTTTGGCATTTTTTTTCAAGTTTTCAAAGGTTCTAAAACTGTAAAACCTTTTTTCAACTTACAGATTTCCTTTAAAGCGTTGTAGTTACCGCCGGGCATTTTTCTGTAAAAATACTACTTTGATGGGTTATAATCAAAATTAGTTAACAAAATAAAACTTCTAGTATTTTTCTACACCCAAAATGTTGAAAAACTACAAAAAAATTTCAATTTTCCAACATGAAATCAGTAAAAATCGAAAAATAATCGGAATAAAAAATCCCCGGTTAATCCTCCCCGTAAATCGACACCGGCTCTCGACCGTACTTTTTGTTTTTGTTTCGTGGCGAGACCCACCCACCGAGACCACCAGCTGCGCGGGCCAACTTTATTTTCGCGCCGATTTCTTTCGCTCTATTTATTTGCTCTATTTTGGTCATTTTTCATCAAATTTTTTCATATTTCTTCACGAATTTTAAGAAAAATTTAGGTTGTGCGGTGATTTTCATGCGAAAAACTTCTTGACTGATTTTGACCCAAAAATTGAGGTTTTCATGGGGAACTCATAGTTGGACCGATTTTTAGGGTTTTTAGCCTAAATTCCGCCGGTTTTTAGCATTTTTTTGAATCGCTGGGGTTTCGATTGCGTTTTGTTCACTTTTGGCGAAAATAAATAATTTTCTACAAAACTTGTAAAAAAATCCGATTTTAAGGTGATTTTCATCCTTCAGAAGAAGCAGTATGAAGAGCGAGAGGGCCAAAGTCGGGTTTTGTTGCCGATTAATGGTCCTCAAAAATGCTAAAAGGCAGGGTCGCGCGGAAGCCTATGCCCAATTTTTTCTTGCATTTGTTTTTGAAGACCAAAAATCTGCTCACAAACCCGATTTTGCTATTTTCAGTTGATTTTTCACATATTTAACTCAATTTTCGTCGATTTTTCTTCACTTTCCCGTCGATTTCCCCCCAAAATTTGATAATTCTTGCAGGTAACACCATTACGGCAATGCCGAAAGAAATCAAGGAGATCAAGGAATTCTTGGTGAAAGCAAGCAAAACCTCGAATGTTTTTGATCGACTGATGGATCATTTTGCTCTGAATCCAAATTCGAAGAAGCCGATGAAAAAAGGCAGAAAACAACGAAAAACCCCACGACAAGTCCATCTTGAGAAGGAGATTCGACATTTGCCACCGTGCACGGATGATACAATCCGGAAATCGAGACTTCGCCCAATTGTGGATCTTTTTCGCGGATACCTGACAGACATGGTGGTCGAGAAAGACGATTTAGATGCGCTGCAGGTGAGAAAATTAGCCAAAAATCGGGTTTTCCCAATTTTTTAACTCAAAAATCAAAAACTTTCGACTCTCAGACTTTTTGATTTTTCGATATTTTCCGCCAAGAAAAATTTCAAAATTCAAAAATCTATCTTTGAATGAATAAATTTTCGATTCAGAAATCCAATTTACCGCCAAAATTGCTTTCCTCAAGTTTCGAATCTATCGCCAAAGAAAACATTTTAAAATCAAATTTTCAGAGAGCCGCCGAGGAGCAACTCGTCAAAATCATTACCGCGACAAACAAGATAACCACCCGCTCGGGACGAGTCACAATCGAAAAGTACGGTTTTGACATTGTGATGGCTGTTATCAGAGATTGAAGCAAAAATTTTTGAATTCCCCGCGTTTTTCCCCCGATTTTTGTCTTTTTTTCATTTTTTGTTAAGCTCCGTCCCCTGTTTTTCTTATCCGTTTTTTAATGTTTGAAGTCGTCTATTCTTCTGTAATTTTTAACTTAATTCGATGCATTAAATAAAGATCCGAAAGAAAATTTGAAGATTTCACAGAAAAAGTCAAAAAATGATGCTGCTAGTTTATATTTTGACGATTTTGAAGTCGAAATTGGCTGAAAATCGAGAAAAATCACAATTTCCGAAGGAAAAATTAGGAAATTGAGAGGTTTCCTGCTGTGAATACGTTGGTTAGACTCAAAAAGCCACCGAGATATGATCGATCGGCGGTCGAAAATTCGAATTTTTTGGTACTTTCAGCCCGAAGTTCTGACACCTCGGAATTGCTTTATGAGCTGATTTCACGAACTTTTCTGTATTAAATAGCAGGAAAAGATGATTACCGATTTTTTAAGCCTAAGATGATGGAAATAGGTTCGGTATCCGCTGAGGAAATCGCCTTTCACGATTCAGAGCTAGAAATATACACAGTCAGAGCCGTTTGAAAAATCAAAAAATTGTTTTTCCTTTCAATTTTGAGTGAATTGATTTGTGGGGAGTTGAATCGATCAATTTCTGATTTTTTGGGACAATAATAACAGGATTCCATGGAAAAGTCACCGAGATATGATCGATCGGCGGTCGAAAATTCGAACTTTTTGGTACTTTCAGCCCGATGTTCTGACACCTCGGAATTGCTTTATGAGCTGATTTCACTAGCTTTTTTGTGTTAAATAGCATGAAAAGATGATTACCGATTTTTTTAGACTAAGGTGATGGAAATTGGTTCGGTAGTTGCTGAGGAGAACGCCTTTCACTCTTCAGTGCTAGGAATATACACAGTCAGAACCTTTTGAAGAATCAAAAATTTGTTTTTCCTTTCAAGTTCGAGTGAACTGATTTGTGGGGAGTTGAATCGATCAATTTCTGATTTTTCGGGACAATAATAACAGGATTCCATGGAAAAGTCACCGAGATATAATCGATCGGCGGTCGAAAATTCGAACTTTTTGGTACTTTCAGCCCGATGTTCTGACACCTCGGAATTGCTTTATGAGCTGATTTCACGGACTTTTTTGTGTTAAATAGCATGAAAAGATGATTTACGATTTTTTAAGCCTAAGATGATGGACATTCGTTCGGTAATTGTTGAGGAAATCGCTTTTCACTGTTCAGAGCTAGAAATATCCACAGTCAGAGCTTTTTTCAAAATCAAAAACTGTTTTTCCGGTCAATCTCGAGTAAATTGATTTGTGGGGAAATGAATCAATTAATTTCTGATTTTTTGGGACACGAATAACAGAATTCCGTCTAGAAATCTCCGAGATATGATCAATCGCCGGTTAAAAATCCGACTTTTTAGGTACTTTCAGCCCGATGTTCTGACACCTCAGAATTGATTTATGAGCTGATTTCGAGAACTTTTCTGTATTAAATAGCATGAAAAGATGATTTACAATTTTTTAAGCCTAAGATGATGGACATTCGTTCGGTAATTGTTGAGGAAATCGCTTTTCACTGTTCAGAGCTAGAAATATCCACAGTCAGAGCTTTTTTCAAAATCAAAAACTGTTTTTCCGGTCAATGTCGAGTAAATTGATTTGTGGGGAGTTGAATCAATTAATTTCTGATTTTTTGGGACAATAATAACAGAATTCCGTCTAGAAACCACCGAGATATGATCAATCGCCGGTGGAAAATCCGACTTTTCAGGTACTTTCCGCCCGATGTTCCGACACCTCGGAATTGATTTATGAGCTGATTTCGAGAACTTTTCTAAATTAAATAGCATGAAAAGATGATTTCCGATTTTTTAAGCCTAAGATGATGGAAATTGGTTCGGTAATTGCTGAGGAAATCGCCTTTCACTGTTCAGAGCTAGAAATATCCAGAGTCAGAGCTTTTTTCAAATTCAAAAACTGTTTTTCCGGTCAATGTCGAGTAAATTGATTTGTGGGGAGTTGAATCAATTAATTTCTGATTTTTTGGGACAATAATAACAGAATTCCGTCTAGAAATCACCGAGATATGATCAATCGCCGGTGGAAAATCCGACTTTTCAGGTACTTTCCGCCCGATGTTCCGACACCTCGGAATTGATTTATGAGCTGATTTCGAGAACTTTTCTAAATTAAATAGCATGAAAAGATGATTTCCGATTTTTTAAGCCTAAGATGATGAAAATTGGTTCGGTAATTGCTGAGGAAATCGCCTTTCACTGTTCAGAGCTAGAAATATCCAGAGTCAGAGCTTTTTTCAAATTCAAAAACTGTTTTTCCGGTCAATCTCGAGTAAATTGATTTGTGGGGAAATGAATCAATTAATTTCTGATTTTTTGGGACACTAATAACAGAATTCCGTCTAGAAATCACCGAGATATGATCAATCGCCGGTGGAAAATCCGACTATTCAGGTACTTTCAGCCCGATGTTCTGACACCTCGGAATTGATTCATGAGCTGATTTCGAGAAATTTTCTGTTATAAATAGCATGAAAAGATGATTTGCGGTTTTTTAAGCCTAAGATGATGGAAATTGGTTCGGTAATTGCTGAGGAAATCGCCTTTCACTGTTCAGAGCTAGAAATATCCACAGTCAGAGCTTTTTTCAAATTCAAAAACTGTTTTTCCTGTCAATGTCGCGTAAATTGATTTGTGGGGAGTTGAATCAATTAATTTCTGATTTTTTGGGACAATAATAACAGAATTCCGTCTAGAAATCACCGAGATATGATCAATCGCCGGTGGAAAATCCGACTTTTCAGGTACTTTCCGCCCGATGTTCTGACACCTCGGAATTGATTTATGAGCTGATTTCGAGAACTTTTCTGTATTAAATAGCATGAAAAGATGATTTACGATTTTTTAAGCCTAAGATGATGGACATTCGTTCGGTAATTGTTGAGGAAATCGCTTTTCACTGTTCAGAGCTAGAAATATCCACAGTCAGAGCTTTTTTCAAAATCAAAAACTGTTTTTCCGGTCAATGTCGAGTAAATTGATTTGTGGGGAGTTGAATCAATTAATTTCTGATTTTTTGGGAAAATAATAACAGAATTCCGTCTAGAAATCACCGAGATATGATCAATCGCCGGTGGAAAATCCGACTTTTCAGGTACTTTCCGCCCGATGTTCCGACACCTCGGAATTGATTTATGAGCTGATTTCGAGAACTTTTCTAAATTAAATAGCATGAAAAGATGATTTCCGATTTTTTAAGCCTAAGATGATGGAAATTGGTTCGGTAATTGCTGAGGAAATCGCCTTTCACTGTTCAGAGCTAGAAATATCCACAGTCAGAGCTTTTTTCAAATTCAAAAACTATTTTTCCGGTCAATCTCGAGTGAATTGATTTGTGGGGAAATGAATCAATTAATTTCTGATTTTTTGGGACACGAATAACAGAATTCCGTCTAGAAATCACCGAGATATGATCAATCGCCGGTCGAAAATTCGAATTTTTTGGTACTTTCAGCCCGATGTTCTGACACCTCGTAATTGCTTTATGAGCTGATTTCACGAACTTTTTTGTGTTAAATAGCATGAAAAGATGATTACCGATTTTTTTAGACTAAGTTGATGGAAATTGGTTCGGTATCCGCTAAGGAAGTTGCCTTTCATTCTTCAGAGCTTGAAAAAAACACAGTCAGAGCCTTTTGAAAAATCAAAAAATTGTTTTTCCTTTCATTTTCGAGTAAATCTATTCGTGTGGAGTTGAATCAATAATTTTCTGATTTTTTGGGACTATAATATCTGAATTCCATGAAAAAATCACCGAGATATGATCGATCGGCGGTCGAAAATTCGAATTTTTTGGTACTTTCAGCCCGATGTTCTGACACCCCGGAATTGCTATATGTGCTTATTTCACTAGCTTTTTTGTGTTCAATAGCATGAAAAGATGATTACCGATTTTTTAAGACTAAGGTGAGGGACATTGGTTTGGTATCCGCTGAGGAAATCGCCTTTCACGATTCAGAGCTAGAAATATACACAGTCAGAGCCTTTCGAAAAATCAAAAAATTGTTTTTCCTTTCAATTTCAAGTGAATTGATTTGTAGGGAGTTGAATCGATCAAGTTCTGATTTTTTGAGACAATAATAACAGGATTCCATGGAAAAGTCACCGAGATATGATCGATCTGCGGTCGAAAACTCGAATTTTTTGGTACTTTCAGCCCGATGTTCTGACACCTCGGAATTGCTTTATGAGCTGATTTCACTAATTTTTCGTGTTAAATAGCATGAAAAGATGATTACCGATTTTTTTAGACTAAGGTGATGGAAATTGGTTCGGTATCCGCTAAGGAAGTTGCCTTTCACTCTTCAGAGCTTGAAAAAAACACAGTCAGAGCCTTTTGAAAAATCAAAAAATAGTTTTTCCTTTCATTTTCGAGTAAATCTATTCGTGTGGAGTTGAATCAATAATTTTCTGATTTTTTGGGACTATAATATCTGAATTCCATGAAAAAATCACCGAGATATGATCGATCGGCGGTCGAAAATTCGAATTTTTTGGTACTTTCAGCCCGATGTTCTGACACCCCGGAATTGCTATATGTGCTTATTTCACTAGCTTTTTTGTGTTCAATAGCATGAAAAGATGATTACCGATTTTTTAAGACTAAGGTGAGGGACATTGGTTTGGTATCCGCTGAGGAAATCGCCTTTCACGATTCAGAGCTAGAAATATACACAGTCAGAGCCTTTTGAAAAATCAAAAAATTGTTTTTCCTTTCAATTTCAAGTGAATTGATTTGTAGGGAGTTGAATCGATCAAGTTCTGATTTTTTGAGACAATAATAACAGCATTCCATGAAAAAGTCACCGAGATATGATGGCAATCACTCACTTGCTACAAGATCGTTTGCTTTTCGACTCACTTGCTATGGGGTCTCACTTGCTATAGAGGCTCACTTGCTATATTTGTCTCACTTGCTATGAAAATTCCAATTTTCGGGGTCTCATTTGCTATGAAAAGTCTCATTTGCTTTGACAAATCTCATTTGCTATTTTTTTCAGGCTCATTTGCTATTTTTTTGGCTCATTTGCTATTTGCGGGCTGAATTCCCCATTTTTCTTGACCTCGCCTTTCAGTTTTTGCATCCTTTTTCAAAACTAGAGTTTGTCTTGACGCTCTGGTTACAACAAAACAACTTTATTATCGAATTTTAACAATCGATGAAAGCGGGGAAAACAACAAAGGTGGGGGCAACAATAAGTAACAATGAGTAACAATGTGAGGGGGAAAACAGTTAAATGGAAAAAAGTGAAGAAAGAGGCAAATCCAGTGGGAGTACTGAGAGATCAATAAATTGTTGAGTTTGCAATGGAGAGATCGGTGATGTCATTTGGTGGTGTGTATCTTCTCTGTTGTTTTCTGAAAAGTTTTAAGGAATGATTGTTTTTCGATATGAAAGAGATACCTAGAACGTTGTGATCTACGTTCAACTGAAGAACCCGGAGTGGACTCAATAGTAGAAGGCTGCGAGGATACGGACACGTTTTGTGGAGTCGAGGGAGTAGACAGAGAAATAGTAGAAGCATCACTTTCGAATGTCAAGCTGTAATTTCAAAGGTTCGCATTGTTATCTGTGACGTTTTTCGCAACCTCGAGACGTTTGCAATGGTCCTCACATGGTTCTTCGCTGATTGTTTGGATCCGATACGGTCGGATAACTTCAAGCCACTTCTTCCGGAAAATGCATTCGCTGGTTTCGGTTTCGAGATTTCTCCCAGAATTCGCGACCAGAACGCATCGGCGTGATTTTGCTCTAAGCGACAGAGAACGAAGATGCTACGCGCAAATTTCAAGGCGGAGAGTGCGATGTAAGGATATCTCCTGTTTTACCAATATTCAAAATCTTTTTCAGGTTGTGCTCTTTTCGTGCTGTGCTACCGGATGCAAGTCGATGGATGTCGGGCCGACAGGAACGGATCCTCTGGAAGAAGTTGAAGATGACTCACGCATTCATCTGGAAGTAGACGGATCTTCTACGAAGGTACACCTGATCTCCGATCCATCATTGGTTCTCGTGTCACTTTCCCGCTCTCGCCACTTCACAACAATCTTTGGCAACAGAAACTTCCTCGCATCCATCCCCACCTGGAAGAAGTTCTTCGAAGTCTCTCAACTCTAAATCTGCTACTTGTCTTTCATCCCCCTTGTCTGTCATCACCCACTGCTCTGTCATCCCGTCTCGCTGTCCCAATTAGCTTCATAAAGCATGTGTTTTAAAATACTTTCTTTCCCTTTTTTGGAACTTTTTTTTAGAAATTTCATAACTACTGAGCTCGAAAAGTTCAGAAGTCACAATAGCAAAAGAAAAAAAACCTGAAAATTGAAAAAATCTTTCTGGAAATAGCAAGTGAGCCAAAAAATAGCAAATGAGCCAGAAAAATAGCAAATGAGCCAGAAAAAAGTAGCAAGTGAGACGAAAAATATAGCAAGTGAGTCAAAAAAATAGCAAGTGAGATTTGTCAAAGCAAGTGAGACTTTTCATAGCAAATGAGACCCCGAAAATTGGAATTTTCATAGCAAGTGAGACAAATATAGCAAGTGAGCCTTTTTAGCAAGTGAGACACTTTAGCAAGTGAGTCGAAAAGCAAACGATCTTATAGCAAGTGAGTGATTGCCAGATATGATCGATCGGCGGTCGAAAATTCGAATTTTTTGGTACTTTCAGCCCGATGTTCTGACACCTTGGAATTGCTTCATGAGCTGATTTCACTAGCTTTTTTGTGTTAATTAGCACTAAAAGATGATTTCCGATTTTTTAAGACTAAGGTGATGGACATTGGTTCGGTATTTTCCGAGAAAATTGCTTTTCACTGTTCTTACCAAGAAATATCCACGGTCAGAGCCTTTTGAAAAATCAAAAACTGTTTTTCAGGTCAATTTCGTGTAATTTAATTTGTGGGGAGTTGAATCAACTAATTGCCGATTCATTCAAACAATAATATCGAGAATTCATCAAAAAGCCACCGAGGGCGGTGGAAAATTCGGATTTTCAGGTACCTTCAGCCCGAAGTTCTGACACCTCGGATTTGTTAAATGAGCTGATTTCACAAACTTTTTTGTGTTTAAGACACGTTCTCTGAGATTTTCGAGGTTCGGTCTTCTGATCGCTGTACAAAAAACTCAAACGTGATTTTTTCGATTGGTTTTCTGCATGGTAGGTTTTTAGACTATTCTAAGACATATGGCACACATTTCCATAAGACCCCTCCCAAACCGGCCTAAATGGGGCCCCTAGGGGTCTAAAAAATTTTATTTTTTGGTGAAAGAGATAATGCCCAAATCTCAACGGCAATCATCAATATGCATCATTTAAAGGATTTTTTGTGTTGGAACGTTAGTTCTAACTACTCTCCTTCAAACACAAAAATGACATATTATGTCGAAAAAATTTCAATTTTGTGAAAATTGTGATTTTTCAAGAAAATTTTCAATTACTTCCAAAAAGTTAAGGACGGATTCGGATTTTACGTAAAAAGTTACTCTAGAGACAATCCCTATCAACAAAAAAAGTGGTGACCTCAAGAGGGTTTTAGACCGAAATGTCTGATTTCACAACGTAGGGGGGTACGTGACTCCAAAAAATCACCCAAAATCGACCATCTCAGATTTTATTCAAAATTTATCCACACGTTGCACCAACATAGTATGTTGTACTGGCAAAATATCAGGTTCCAATCTCATCGTCTTTCCACTTTTTCCTTCATCAATTTAGAAACGGAAAATCGGTCGAAAGGTGAATTGAACACCTTCATGTTAATAAAAGAAAACGTGGGAAGACAATGAGATTGGATCCTGATATTTTGCCAGTACAACATACTATGTTGGTGCAACGTGTGGATGAACTTTGGATGAAATCTGAGATTGTCGATTTTGGGTGATTTTCTGGAGTCACGTACCCCCCTACGTTGTGAAATCAGACATTTCGGTCTAAAACCTTCTTGAGGTCAACACTTTTTTTGTTGATAGGGATTGTCTCTAGAGTAACTTTTTACGTAAAATCCGAATCCGTCCTTAACTTTTCGGAAGTAATTGAAAATTTTCTTGAAAAATCACAATTTTCACAAAATTGAAATTTTTTCGACAAAATATGTCATTTTTGTGTTCGAAGGAGAGTAGTTAGAACTAACGTTCCAACACAAAAAATCCTTTAAATAATGCATATTGATGATTGCCGTTAAGATTTGGGCATTATCTCTTTCACCAAAAAATAAAATTTTTTAGAACCCTAGGGGCCCCATTTAGGCCGGTTTGGGAGGGGTCTCATGGAAATGTGTGCCATATGTCTTAGAATAGTCTAAGAACCTACCATGCAAAAAACCAATCGAAAAAATCGCGTTTGAATTTTTTTGTACAACACTGATATCGAGTTTGACAGAGAACGTGTCTTAATACCATCTAGAGATTTGCCGAAAAAATCGCTTTTCACTGTTCACAGCTAGAAATATCCACTATCAGAGCCTTTTGATAAATCAAAAAATTGTGGGGTTTATATTATTGTGGGGTTTAATTGTGGGATTTGTGGGGAGCTGAATTAATTAATTTTTAATTTTTTCAAACAATAATATCAGAATTCCATGGTAAAGTCACCAAGATATGATCGATCGGCGGTGAGAAATTCGAATTCGGAATTCATATTTCAGGAAAAATGCAAATTCAAACTCCATTTTTAGTCAAGTTTTATTTACCAAAAATCACTGCAAAAAAGAAAAACAATTTATAAAGCAATGAGAGGGTTTCCCTCAAGGGTCAAATTTAAAAAAAAGGAGAATTGAAAATTTTATCTAGTTGCTGTGTCTGATTTCGATTATCTTGGTTTCCACAACTTCCTCATCCTCAAACCACGCATCGATCCACTGCCACTCTCCCTCTGGCATTTTTACAAACTTGATAACAATTTCATAAACTTCACCTTCATCCCAAGCTTCCATACCTCCAAACGATTTGCAAATTACCGGAATTACGCTAGTCTGGTTTGGCTGGATCAGTGATCCAGTATCCGCAGAAAAATGTCTTTCTGGGTTAGAGAACAAGATTTTGTAAGCGAGCCATCCGTCGGAGTTGTTCTTCAGATGCATAGAATTGCCAACGCTCTTATAAAATGGAGCATTGAAAAACATCCGCTTGGGGAACACTTCAACTTCGAAATTCTTCTCATTTCGGATAATCGGTTGGTCACTTGAACCGCATGATGATGGAAGTGGAGCGATTGGAGTAGAAGACATGGTGTTCACGACAACATCTCCATTGTCTTCTCCTGACGATTCTACATCTCCAAATAGCACATCTTCTTCCGAAGTCGCAACATCATGATTTTCCTCCAAAAGTGAATGTGATTCAGGGGTCCAAGTGTCATCCTGCTCTTGCTCTTCTGGCTCCTTCTCCATGATGCCGTCGTCGTCTGACTCTCCGATTTCACGCTCTTCTTGCTCTGAAATTAATTGATAGTTAGCTAAATGATAAGGTTTACCAGATTATCTTTTAAAAAAGTTGACTCACCACTCGGAATGTAATCGTAATACAAATCCATATGATGCTCATTCAGACCATTATCATCAACATCTGGTTGTTGTGGGGAGTGAGAGTTGGCTTGTCGGATGATGAGGGCTTCGCGAGAAACAAATGGCAGAGAATTAGAGCAATGAGGTGCAAAGGAAGCAGTGGTCAATGGCTCATCTGCACTAGATTTGTTAGCATTGTCTTGAGAAGGAGAAGCACTTCTGGAGTTGGTCAGAGTAGAATCTGAGGACTCCTGATCTGCCACAAATCCTCTTTCCCCATCGTTCGTCTGACTAGCCGACCGAACTTTCAGAAGCCTGACATTTGTAATTAGCTTTTTATAAACATTCGAGTTTCTTCTCAAATGCTCGGCCACCTCAGGTGGACAATAGCGAAGAGGAATATATAGCTTAACTCGCTTTGGAGATGGCTCTTGATTTTTAGAATTTAAGGACACTTGTGGAGTGCTCAGGACAGTTGGAGCATCTAGAGTCAACCGCTGAGAAGTGGACTGAGGAGTTCTGGCCAAAATTGCTTGGGCTGTGGCAGACGGACGCACCCGGTTGACTGGCTGACTAGGTGTCTTTGAAGCTTTTGGAATAGTTGGTTCATGTTCGCTATCACTGGAAACATTTCCCGGCTCGAAGTCCTCATCAGCAGAGTCATCATAATCAGTGCTGTCCTCAGACTCGCTCGCCTGATCGCTGCTCTCCTCTTTGGAAGACTTAACAACACAAGCCTTAGGCTGGTAAAGTTGCTTTTTGGTGGATGATGGTGGTGGTCGAGCTTTGGATTTGGCAAGAGCAGATCCACTGGCAGCTGGTGCTTTCAAAGATGTCGAATCTCCAGCAGTTGCCTTCTTTGGTAGGACTCGGCTGCGAACGGAAGAGGCACTTGGCACGGGAACGGCTCGAGTCGCCTTCACAGAGTTTGGCACGAAATCCTCATCATCAGAGTCGTCGAGGTCTCTCTCCTGATCAGTGCTGCCCTCGTTAGAAAACTCAACCACATAATCAACAGGCTGGCGATTACGCTTCCTGGCAGATGATGGTGGTGATTGTGATTTGAATTTGGCAAGAGCAGATCCACTGGCAGCTGGTGCTTTCGAAGATGTCGACGCTCCAGCAATTGCCTTCTTTGTTTGGCCTCGAAGAGTAGAAGAACTTGGGACGGAAACTGCTCGAGACGTCTTCTTGGGAGTACCTGGAAATCTAAAGGTTGTGATTGCAAGGAAAAACTTTGAGACTCACCTGATTTGTTGCTCTTTCTCTGCCTTTCCAAGAAACGTTTAGTCTCATCAATTTCGGCCTCTTTCTCACCCATTCCAAAGTCGCCGGTCTTGTCGACTTCGAAGTCTTCCAGTCTCTTCGGCAATTTGGAAGCTCTTTTGAGGGATGATCGGCCTTCAGACATGTTGAGTGAGTTCTGTAAAAATTTATTTTTGAAAAAAGGGCTTTGAGAATCAAACAAAACGAGAAGTACAGTACGAAAACTTGGCTCAAAATATGGAAATGAGCATGGAAACATGGAAAATCGGGAAGGCAAAGACTGTGCAATGGTTTTTTAGAGAATATTGATTTTTGAGTGGACGAAAGTTATTGAACGAGGAAGAATGAACGATGTAGATTGAGTTGTAATGGATGGAAGAGAGGTCAAGTGTACAGAAAATCAATTGGGACACTAGTTATACCTCTGGGAAGAAAGCAAACATACACAGACTGCTCTTAAAATAAGAAATAGTACGAGCATAGTGGAGAGTGCAGGAATGCAGAGACACAATTGTAACCCAGAATGTGCAGTAGAGCGCAACTACCGAGGTAGTAATACGGGAATTCCACTTGAGGCTTGAAAGATTCGTGAAATTTCGTGAAATGAATGCCAATTAAACTGAGAATTTCGGAAGAGAAGAAAATAACATGCGGAACACCATTTTTATGGAGGATAGTAATGCGACTATGAAAAGTACAGAGCAGTCAAAGTCAGAAATTCGTTTTTGCAAAATTGCAAAACTGTCTAAAACTCATGCAGCACGTTTTGAGAGTGTGCTCTACTAGAACGATTTCTGAACTAATCGCTTCACTTTCTACTGCTCTGAATTGTGCTGTTTTTTGGGTTTCGCTAGTCAAAAATAGACTTCTCACAAAATACTAGCTCATTTCCTCTCGTTTCGACAAATATATGGATGTCAACAGTGAGACCATACCAAAAACTTTCAAAACGTTGCGTTCCACAAGCATCAAAAACAGAAAATAATCAAATTTTCGATTTTTCGATAAGGGGTGACCTCATGAAAAATCTTGAAAAATTGCATATTTTGTACTAAAACCCTCTCAAGGAGAAAGTGTTAGGGAACCGGATATTATGCTTCTAGAGATAAAATTCACGAGAAGTTCGATTCTAAATATAATCCACTGTCTGACTAGTATCATGAATATGAAAGGGCGGAGCTTAATAGAAATATAATTTTTTTGACAAACCGAGACCTAATTTTGAAAGACAAGACTTTTACAGTTTCCACAGAAATGATGCTCGTAAAAAACCGGGGAAAATGAAATATGGAGTCACTGGGAGAAATATGAGATCAATTGTTATAAAACACTGACATTTAATGAAAAAATCCAAGATCATCGCTGCATTCAATCTGGACTTTTCCCATTGTGTCAATAAAAAACAAGACAGGGTGGTGGGTATATAAACATTTATTGAACATCCAAAAAAAACGAACACTATATTATTTGATCATGAGAATCTTCTATTTCTTCGGATGCCTCTTCCTCCTCAAATTCAATTGATACTGATGTAATGGTAACCGAGCCAGTTAGCGTGAGGACAATTGCATCATCATAGTCATACTTATGCAGATAGGTGTGAAAAAATGTTCCTTGATAGCGACCTGGAAAAATTAATTTGTGCGACAAAAAAAATTGTTCAATACTTTATAGCCTACATCTTTGATCAAGACCGACATCTGGAACGTGACGGGGGAGATGGCGACCATTCTAAGGATCAAAAAATATTCCTAAGGACCAAACCACCCCACCATAGCCAACTGACTTACAAAAATTTTCAAATGAGTCTTCAATAACTCTAACTTACAAGAGAGATTTTTAGAGATTGATAGAAGTTGGGACTACATTAGAATACAGATAGAATATATATTAGAATACAGATAAATAATATTCATAAAAATCAAGTTACAAAAAATAATAGAGGCAGACTTTCAGACATCCACCATTGGGGAAAACTACTAAAACTAAAAATGAGAGGAAAATGGGTGAAGTTGTCAAGAAGTAGTGACTGATAAGAACGTTTTGATAGACAAAGAGAAATAAAGAGACACAGAAAATTGTTTTGACTTTTTTTGACAGATTATAGATAAGAAAATGAGAACCAAATATAGTAAAATATTTTTTATACCTCTGAGTCATGTGAGTACCTGGAATTTATGAAAAATCGACACTTTCCTAATTTAGCGGTCTCATGAGATTTTCACGGTCCCATAGGACTTTCACGGTCCCATAAGATATTAGCACTCTCATAACGTTCTTTGTGCAAAAAAAGTCCAATGGAGCGCGCTTTTGAATTGTAGGTGAAAATGATGTAGGAATAAGCTTTTTTGCAAGCGCGCAGTATAGTTATTCAAACACGTCCACGTCCACGGGCACGAGAAAGTCCACGTCCACTTCCACGTCCACGCCCACGTCCACGATCACGCGCATTTCCACGTCAACTTCCACGTCCTCTTGGAGCAGTCGTTTGAGTACCTCCATTGTATGGCTCAGTTCGTTGCGGCATAGGCTGACTTCCTCAAACTCGTCGGCGGATGGCATTTTGGCGTTGACGTGAGGGAGAAGAAGCACGAGACTGGATTTCATCCTGAAGAAGAGGTTGTGGCAAGGGAGAGGGGGAGCAAGCACTGTTTCTACCGCGAAGAAGAGGCAAACGAGCTTGAAAATGGACTTCATCTTGATGCTGGGGCGAAGGAGATCGGGAGGGTCCTCTATTCAAGCCATTGAGAGTGGGTGAAGGAGATCGGGTGGGTCATCTGTTTTGGCGATGGAGAGAGGGCAAAGGTGTACGAGAGCGGACTTCATTTCGGTGACGAAGTACGAAATTCACTAGAAATCAGAAGACTTCCAGCGGATAACGTAATAAAATGAAAGACAAGAATTCACACAGAATTCACCAAAGCAACGACGAAAAACGATGAATTCAACGGATTGAACTCAGAACACGAAACGAGAAAGCAAAAAGACCAAAAGAAAACACAGATTTTGAATAAACCACTTGTTTATTCGACTCAAAAGGAAAACGTGGCAACAACCACAAAGAAATACCTAGGCGAAAAACCCTAAAACAAGAGCAAAATGCTCAAAATGAGAGAAGAAATTACGACGCACCCTCTGGTGTCGCCGCACAAATCCAAACTGAGGAGAAATCTAGCCAGAGAAACCCGAAAACAGCGATTTCCCGCCGGTGCGCACTGGAGCGCGTTTGCATTTGCGCGCGTAGATAAATTGGAGGTAATTCAAAAATGAATTATGAAGACTTCAGAGATAAATCTCGGCCTTTTTTGTGAATGAAAACCGGTCAGAACCGGACAACGATGTTGGGGCAATGGAGAGCGGGATTGTCCTCTCCTTAGGCGTTGAAGATTTGACGATGAAGGTTGGGAGGGCCTCATATTGCTGCGATGAAGGGACGAGCCATTAGGAAGACCGTTTCGATTGAGACGGCTTTGCGGAGGAGCACGTCGGAGAAATGAAGAAGGTACGTAATCTAGAAAAAAACGTGAAAAATCAGAGAAGAAATAGTTGTTGCATAAGGTTTTTAAGTAATGGTTCTGTTTTTTTTTAATTTTGAAGTTTTAAGAACATACCTTGATGGGTTGTAGGGTAATTATTTTCATCTTCAAGAGAGGGACCCGGAAAATCGAGACCGACGACATGTGGACAGCCAAATCAGAGAAGTGTTATAATTGTCCTCATTTTTCTTTTGCTCTACACGTTTGATGCCCGCACCTTGTTTCCCTTCCTCTTTTCCACTTCTCTCCCACTATCTCTTGCCTGACAGATGGGGCGCCCGAGTTTCTTTCATTTTCATGTCACACATACGTTGAGTCTCAACTAGTTTATTGAAAAAATAACATCTTGAATGAAGTACAGAAATATAAAAATACAGTATCTTCCTGAAAATCCATAGACAAATAAAAAAGAGTGGTAAATCGTATTCTCTCATAGTCTATCTAGTCATCTGCATTACTTGCTTCACCGACTCCAGCTTATTTTTCTTCCTCCTCTTCCTTTTCTTCATTTTAGAATTCCGTTCTCCAACCAGAGTACCTTTGCACTTCACATTGCTCTACAACGACACGGCCAACAACGGTGATCATTAGAGTCTACGATAATCGTAATAAATCGTCCAAGTCCTATTGATCCACATCTAAAACAGAAAATGGATCTTTCTAGAGCAAAAAAATAAACGCAACCTCATATCCGTCTTTTTGCAGTTCAATGCTGATGATTACTTCTACAGGCACACGGAATGGGGTTTTTCCGGAAACGGGGATTTCGTGGGGGTCCAGACTGTTCGAGTGAACTGAAATGAGCTGTAACTGAATGCTTTATAAAAACAACTATAGCAACACGAAACCTGTTTAGTGGATTTGAAAATTACTGAGAAAGGAAGAGTGAAAAATCCATTTTAGAATCATCGAGCACCGCGGTTCATTTCTAAAAACTTTAAAACGTTCCTTCAAATAGATTATTTATTCAAAACTCACTCGAGAAATCTAGTTCCATAAATTATCAATTTTTAAAAAATAGGGATAAAGTATATACATGATAGACCCAAATACAGTTATAGAGTCATCGGGAAACATATAGAGAAATAATAATGTTGGGAGAAAATTTTGGCTGTTGGAAAGTACTGATAAGAAGATCGTGATATTCCATTAAGAAATGGAAACGCAGAGAACAATAAAAGAAGACAATTTGTATCGGAGATAAGGAAACATGGAGTTGCAAAATATCATGTTTTGCTTCAACGGCTGAAAAATAGTGACGTTTGTGAAAACTGATTATGAGAACTGATCTCGCAGCTCTATATACAAGATAACAAGGATAAGGAAAAACAGGCACTTATTTGTGTCCCCCTCTTTGAGGAAACAAATTGTGGCGCACTCTCTTTGATTTTTTAGTCACATTTTTTTGATTTTTCAAAATACTCATTTTTAAAATTAATTTGATACAAATTTTATTTTTGAATTCCAAACATGAACCAAACAATAATAATAATCCCAAACATGAATCAAACGATAATAGTAAAAAAAAAGTCGCCTGAAAAGTTGAAATTTAAAAAGAAAAAGGATAATTATTGAAAATTGTAGAGACAGGATAATTAAAAAAAAAATGCAATTTGAATTCCAAACATCAACTTCCCCAGTTGTTGCTTTCGGCATCTGTAAATCAAAAAAGAAGTAACTGATAAGATTTGGAGTGAGTTTTGTTGAAATTCTCTAAATTAGATTTTCAAAACTTACATGTTTCATCGCAATGAACGTCCTCACAATTTTTGCACTTGTTACGGTCACTGAATAAAATAATTTTATGAGAGGGAGCTTTTTTGCAAAAATTTTCAGGAATACTTACTTTGGGTTTTCATCCAAGTTTTGCATGTCTCTTCATGGACTCTGCGTTTATCGAAATTCAGATTAATGATTTGCAACAAGTAGTGGGTGTTGCAGATTATACCGTTGTCGTGGATGTCTTGTGGTGTAGTATAGCGGAGGAGACAATTGCAATTTGGTCTTTACACTATTATTTGGTTCTCCGTTTGACGTTTCACTCCCATTTTCACTAATCTTCCTTCCTTATCTTTCTTGAACCAAGTGTTCAACTTTTCCGTCATTTTTAACAGTTCTTGAAAAAAAGGTCCGTCACAGAGAATCATCAAACACCACGATTCATTCCTGAAACTTTTAGTAACCTTCTAATGGATTTTTTCGGCTTCTTGCCATTTCTAAAACAGACGTTTCAAAACCAAGAATTTTGAAAAAATGTTTTGAGTGACGATGAATATCGCCTACTCAATCTGAGAATTTTATACTCGGATAAATTGTCTTGAAAATGGCCAGTTGTGAAACTTATCATTTTGAAATTTTTCGTTTCGAAACATCATGGTTTTGAAAAGACTGGTTTTGAAATGTCCTACAGTTTTTTATTCGAAACTCACCTCACATCCCAACTCTAACAAATCATACAAAAACAGAAATATTCAGAAAAATATGGATAAAATATATACAAAGTAGACCCAAATACAGTCATGGTGTCATAGGGAAAAATATATGATAGAAAAATGAAAATTTCAGGAGAAAGGTTTCTTGCCAAAAAGTACTGATAAGAAGACAAAGATAGACTACATATGGGAACAAACAGAAAGTGACGACTTAGATGTTCGATGCGGAGATAGTGATAGGAGTTGTTAAACAAAATGCTTGCTTAAACGACAAACAAAATGGAGGGGTTTGCAAAAGCGGATTTTGTGTTTTTAATGCCCTATAATAGTCGTGATTCCGATTTTTTCTCAGCACCTCTAAGTTTCACGTTAACCATTGTTTGTAGTCTTATCATTCTTTTTTCTTGCCATTTTCCATATAAGCAACTTTCCGTCTTCAATTTTTATTCTTATTTCTATCTTTATATACTATTGACTAATGTCTGAATATTGGTCTCATTATATTGTAAGCTTATTTTCTTAGACTTCATTCCACTTATTTTATTCTGAAACATTCAGTGTATGATTTTTTTTTTCATATTTAAATTTGAGGTAAGTGAAATAACAAGAGTCCATTCATTCAATTTTCAATTTTCAGAACTGAATGTGATAAAATTTCTAGACTAAGCCTTATTTTCTCGATGCTCACCATCACCAGAGAAACGAGCACCGTCAATGCCTCAAGGTGCTTATGTATCGTTTTTCTGCGCAGGAGCGTGTTTGGAAGAGCCAAAAATGATATTGTAAGTTGTCACTTGTGCTTTTTTGTGAGAAATTATAATTGAACGCACAGATTACTATTGAAATAAATTTTTTAGAGATGTCGAAGTTTGGATGCGGTAAGAGCGGGAGACGCTTGGCAGATGAGCTTAAAGAGGTATGCTGTCCAAAAGAGTACGAAGATTTTAAATTTTTTTCAAAGTTTTGATTCGACGTATTTTTTGCACATTCAGAGAATTGTATAAAAAGTTTGATGAGAATTATTTTGATAATAATCTGTTATGAGACAGCTAAACAACAATATCACAAACACCTAATGTGAAATCATGAGTTCTCAAAAATTTTCGAGAAGATTATGAAGGATGTAACTCAGAATCTCAGAATCCATCCAGATCTCAGAAACAATAAGGCACGTAAGTTGGATTAGAAGCAGTTGTTATATTGAGATTTTATTAACGAGGAATGAGAAAAATTAAAATAAAAAATAAACTTGTTGAGTGCTCCGTGTTTCATCATTTGTCCCCTTATCCTAACTTCTGCCTCAATGTTGTCTGCCTTCGACTGGGCCATTTTCATTGCTACGAACACCTATCCACACTATCCTTTTGCAAGAGAAAGGTGCCAGACTTGGATGCGATCAAGCTGGAAACGATGATTATAAGATTAGAAAAAACCATTCAAATTATCGGCAAATGATCACAAACTCACTTCAAAATATGCGCAGAATCTGTCGGAATGGAAAGTTTAGTGATCCATGGTTGAACTGGACTTCTTGTACGACGGGTTTCTCGGTCTTGGAGAAGATCATCATGGTGTGCCGATTGGTTTATGCCGAGAAGCGCTTGATGTTCATCTTTGGCCTGTTTTCCTCGATATGCACGCAATGTACATGAAACTAGTGTGGATGTTGCTAATTTGGGTAGTTTTGTCGTCGAAAAAGTTGTATTACTGTAGATTTCAGGTTACAATTAACTAAGTTTACCTTAGTCCAAAGGCGTAGAGACTGTTTTTGACCTTGTCTCTTCCTTTGTAACTCCTGGCCACATGACTACATGTAGGAGAGCGAGAGCCATCTCAGGTGGTAGTCCTGAAAAAATACGTGAACTATTATCTCCGTTCATAACAGATAACAGTTTTGTGTGTACGTGTTCAAAAAACTAGGAAATTGTCTGAAAATAGTTGACTAACAACATTTCAAAAAATCACGAAACATCCTTCTCTCGGAAGTTAGATATGCGTGGTAGTTTGACTACATCACAACTCTTGGTGGAAAAGATCTCCTAAAAATTAGACTTCGTGATAATTAGTTCTTCAAGAACCAATTATTTTAATTATGGTCAACAACTTTCTTTCCAACCTAACATCATACGGAGGAAAAGGAGCTTGTGAGCTCGGCTCAAAATTTTTTAGGAGACGCAGAGTATCAGAGGCAAAAATAGAGCGAGGCAAACGACAAAAACATATTATCAGAAGAGATAATTACTGCTTTTGGCTTGTTATGTTGTCAACCAAAAGAGGCGGAGCTGAGAAAAAAATTTAGAGTTTGGACTTCTTTTTGGGGGGACGAGCTTGAGATGTGAGAAACTAATAACACTATGGCACGTGCTTTGTCGAAAGGCAAAAAAAAAATTCGTATAGACTAATCGAGGTGATTCACTTATTAGGAGAAATGCCACATCCCTGGAAAAATCTCTTCTGGTAGAGTCTTTGCACCTTGATGACTGGTGTCTAAAAAGAGGATAACAGTATCCTGAAACTACATTTTTATGTACGTTATGTTTGTTGTGAAAAACAAGACAGATGTTCACATTTGTAAACAATTTATTAACAAGATCATGATTATCACGACGCTCAAGACCAAGACTACCCACTTGTCACATTTGGCTTTCTGTTGCGCGGCATTGTCGTTGACCATATTGCCAACACGCCTGTCAGTGATTGTGTTTCCGGTCTTGACCAAGCCAAACTGGGTGGCAAAGATGGCCATCAACAGCATGACCGTCTCGTTTCCGGAACGAGTTCCCTTGGCCTTCACGGTGACTTCGGTATCTTCAAGGGCGCGGATGACGTCCATGGTTGGAACTGCCCCTACATGGTTGGCTATCTGTAAGTAGAGTTTCATTTTATTTGACGGTTAAAGTTGTGTTTCTATTTGCAGTATTTGTTACTCAGAAAGACATTGATTCAAAACCTCAAAATCTGACAAAATTAATGAAAATAGGGCTCACCTTCTCCGTGCATTGCTCTCATGTGAGAATTTCGTCTGACTACTGTATCGAATCTCCGCTCAAAACCAGCAGCCACACACACGATAGGTGGTTTCCAGTGCTGTGTTCCTTGAGCTGGAAAAAATTTTGTAAGGGTTATAAATTTTGGTTCCAGAACGCAAACAAGACATTTCGCAACTAAGAAATTTGACAAATAGACATTTTGCAAACAGTTATCTTGCAATTTTATAAAATCGTCCAGTTCACGTTTATATAAATTTTATGTAATTGAGGGAATAGTAAATCAATCCAAGTTATTATCTACAGTTGGAAAATTTTGATTTAAATGTGATCTTTTTACAAAAATATGTGGGTTTTGTAGTCTTGAAATAACGTGGTTGCGGATTTTGGCGGGGTTCGCAAAAGCGACGTGATTTGCAAAATGTTGCAGTTACGAAATGACTGATTGCGTAATGTCGCGGAGGCTAAATTTTAAACAAAGTCTGGTCTACAAAGTTTGAAAGATATTGCACCTGTGGAACGACTTCATCAGCTGCAGTTTCACCTACGACGTCCTGATGGTCCAAGAGGAATTGCTGTTGTTGAGGTATATGGCCTGAAAAAATAGCGTTGTGTTGAAGCAAAAAATAAGTGTCGTCTTCGTTCTCGAAAATGGTTCTAAAGTTTCTCAAAACCGTTCTCAAACGTGTCACTAAGAAAGCTATCGCTAAAAAGATACAAGAACAAATTACCTGTCACTCAAACGCTTCGATTCGAACAACCCCCATTGCCAAGAAATCTTTTCGGGGCTCTGGATTCGGTGGCAGTGTTAGTTCTGGAAAATTTGTTTATTGTAGACTTAAGGCAAAACAGAATTCAACATGCTTTGCTAGCAATGCGTAACTGAGGTTCCCCGCCAAACTTACGATATTTTCCAGGCTCAGTTGTCGCATTGGCTTATCGGCTGGTGTTTCAACAACTCCCACAACATCGATCTCCTGCTCATCTTCCTTCTCTGAGCACGGGGTTTCAGCCTATAACCATAGAAAACTCTTAACTCAAACTGTGACCTTTCCCAAACTCACTCTTTCCTCATCATGCACGGCTAGCGCACAGTCTTCCTGCGTCGTTGGAGTCGCGGTTTTGATCTGAAAAACGATAATAACGCTATGCTTGAATAGTTAAAAATAAAGTGAACTCACTTTTTCATTCATCCTTTTGAAGAATCCAACCGTTGGTTTTGATGAAAATCAAAAGGGAGAAGACATCTGGATACACGACGCCATGGAGGGGGGAGGGGGAGGAGAAAAAACAGTTATTATAGAAAATCAAGAAAAAGAGACATCTAGGAAACGGGACGTCAAGGAAGGGAGTGGGGGGGGGGGGGATGAGTACGGGAGTATAAAATTTTTCTGAAAATCAAGAAAAAAAGACATCGTGAAAACGGGACGTCAATGAAGGAGAGAAGAAGGGGAATGATATGACTTAAAAAAGGAAATACAGGAGATGGGCAGTATAAGCTTTTAATGAAAATCAGCAACAAAGACATCTGAACACACGACGCCAAGAAAGGGGGTGGGTAAGGGAAGGAGAGGAGTGAGAGGTTTTATAGAAAATCAAAATTAGAGACATCTAGAACACGAGGCGTCAGAGGGGGGGGGGTACAACATTCATGTGATTGTTGGTCGTAAAAAAAGTACAGAAAAGAGAGAAGATAAAGAATATAGGGTAGTAAGAAAAGTATGAAAGAGCTTTTATAGAAAATCAAAATAATACATTAGAACACGAGGCGTCAGGGGGAGAGGGGGGGGGGGGAGGAGAACAACAATAATGTGATTGATGGTTGTGGAAAAAGAACAGAAAAAAGAAAGAAATGAGAAGAATAACAGCAAACCTTTCAAGAAAACTAGAAACAAAAAACAGCTAGACACGGATTTCTACACAAAATCATGAACTAAGAGATTCTAAAATTAAGAAAAATATAATAATTTCATGAAAATCAAAAAAAGGAGGCAGCTAGACACGGGACGCCAAAAAAGGGAATGAGAGAGCTTTCATAGAAAATCAAAAAACATCAAGACAGCTAAAAAGACAGGGCGTCAAATCGTATAGTTGGGTAAAATAAATGAGGAAAAGTAGTTTGGGAGCTCGGCTCAAAATTTTTTAAAAGACGCAGAGTATCAGAGGAAAAAATAGAGTGGGGCAAACGACAAAAACATAATATTAGTAAAGATGATTACTGCTTTCGGCTTGTAATGTTGTCAACAGAAAGAGGGAAAGTTGAAAAGAGAATTTTGGAGTTTGGACTTCCTTCTGGGAGAGGAGCTTGAGATTGTGAAAAACTAATAACATTATGGCACGTGTTTTGTCGAAAGGCAAAAACAAAATTCGTATAGACTAATCGAGATGATTCACTTATTAGGAAAAATGCGACATCCCTGGAGGAATCTCTTTTGCATTTTATTTACGGTAGAGTCTTTGCACTTTGATGACTAATTTCTGAAAAAAGTATTACAAATACTGCACTTTTATGTTGTGTTTGTCAAAAAAGACAAGACAGGTGTTCAAATTAGAAAACATTTATTAACAAAATCAAGATTATCACGACGCTCAAGACCATCACGACGCCCATGCAGGTGACCAAGACAGCCCATTCGTCACAGTTGGCTTTCTTCTGGACAGCATTGTCGTTGACCATAATGACAACTCGTCCGTCAACGACTGTGTTTCCGGTTTGGACCAAACTGGGTGGCAAATATGGCCATCAACAGCATGACCGTCTCGTTTCCACAACGGGTTCCCTTAGCCTCCACGGTGAGTCCGGTCTCGTCAAGAAGTCTCTTCAACGACGACGACGACAGCGTTGGCAACTGCTTCATGGTTGACAATCTGTGAGTGAAGCTTTATTATACAGGGGTAAAAATGGGTGAGTGTCACTCTGCTTATTGTTGTGTAACTCTGGTGTTCCAAGTCCGATTACTTTGAAATTTTGCGTGAAAATTGTCAAAATCTTCAGAATTTAGGTTTTAGGTCAACATTTGTTCAATATTTTAGGTTTGAAGTTCAAAATTTACCGTAAAAACTGTAATAGAGCGACACCCAGAATTTCAACTTTGAGAAGTCCGTATGGAAACAGTTTTAATAATTTTTTCTGCAAATTGTCAACATACTACAAACAACTTTTCCGCTACAAGAAACACAATGTTTCTCAACTTGAGGTTTAAAGGTTTTCTCAAGATTGGGCTTAGAAAACAGCTGATTGGGTGTCGCTCTATTACAGTTTTTACGGTAGGTCAAAATCTTCTGCAAGTGAAGTTTCATCATATTTGACGGTTAAAACCGTGTTTCTATTTGTAGTGTGAGGTACTTAGAAAGACGTTGATTCAAAACCTTAAAATCTAGAAAGTTATTAAAAATAGAGCTCACCTCCTCCCCTAGATTCTCATGTCTTGTCCGACCCTCGGGCACGGCTATCCTGTTGGCAAGCATAGACAACAAGAGTTCCGCGATCGCTCATAGTGATGAGTTTCCGCTCATAGTGATGCGTGCTCCGACCAAACCGCACTAGCCATTCTGTCTGAAATAAATGAAATTGGTGTGATTGAATACCTATATATAATTCAGTCTATATGTGTGTCACATAATCCGGATGTTCAGAAATTGTAATTTCATATTGCTCTGATGCCTTGATGTAAGAGTAACTGTCTTCTTGTTATAACTGATATCTACATCAGATTTTTTGTAAATGTTTCTAGTATCTTGCAGATTTCTAACTACCGTGTTTTTTGCGATCAAGACCGTTGGTAACTCTGTCTGTGTGTTTGTTGGTCCGGATGACCTGATTCAGAAACATCTGAAATTTCATTACGTCTATATATTTGCCTTGCGAATTCTTGAACAAACTTTGACTGTCAATCCATCTATAATACCAGATGCCCCTTACTCACCACAACATATCAATTGATTGAACGGCTTCCAACGTTTCTTATCCTCCTCTGTCATCCTGAATCGGATAATTTGCATCAATCCATAGCTTAATCCAACTGCTACCAATCTCTCTGTCATATTGCTTTCGACGAAAGTCACTTGCCCACAAAAGTCGCTTGTGAAACCCTGAAAATTGTTTGAATAGAAAGGAAAGAAGACTAATAATTAGCTTGTCGTCTTTTTTAATTTCTTGTATTTCAAAAAAATTCAAAACGTGAAAAAAGTTATAATAAGACTCACAGTAACCAAGTCCACATAACCCATCTTGCAAAGCTCTCTTGGTTGTGATCCGTGCTTGAACTAGATACCATATCTGAAATTTCACGATTCCAGGAATTTGCTCTGTAATCTAAAAACTGTCGTAACTAAATCTTAAGCTGTTTATTAAAACTAAACTGTTTATTGAGCAACTACTGCAAAGCTCTTTCCAAAGTCCACAGGTGACTGGAGAGGGACCAAGAAGAAGGGGTTTTTTGATTCTAAAAATAGAAAAATATTGATGGAGTGATGTCAATGAAGCATTTGATCTTTAGAAAAAATCACACTTACATTTTGATTCATCCTTTCAAAGAATCCAATCGTTGGTTTCGATGAAAATCAATTGAGAAAGAAGACATCGGGAAACAGGACGCCAAGGAGAGGGGGGGGGGGTGACAGTTTTCATATAAAATAAAAAAACGAGAGACATCTAGAATACGGGACGTCAAGGAAGGGAGGGGGAGGATGAACGAGAAAGTATAAGATTTTGAGGAAAATCAAGAAAAAAAGACATCTAGAAAATAAGACGTCAATGGGGGAGGGTGTGGGTAGAGTGAGAGAGAATTCATTGAAAATCAAAACTATCAGACATCTAGAACACGAGGCGTCAGAGGGGGGGGGGAAAGGGGAAATGATATGACTTTTATAGAAAATGGAATACAAAAGACATCTAGAATACGGTACGTCAAACATGGGAGTGGAAGGATAAGAAAGGGAATGTAAGCTCTTAATAAAAATCAGAAAAAATAAAATCTGGAAAGGGGGGGGGGGGAGGATGAGTAAGGGAGTATAAGATTTTTATGAAAATCAAAAAAAAAGACATCTAGAATACGGGACGTCAGGAGGGTGGTAAATAGACAACATCAACCAAGACACCTAAATAACCGGGGCGTCAATCGTATAGTTGGTTAAAATAAGTGAGGAAAAGGAGTTAGTGAGCTCGGCTCAAAATTTTTATAAAAGACGCAGAGTATCAGAGGAAAAATAGGGAGAGGAAAATGATAAAAACATAAAATCAGGAGAGATAATTACTGCCTTCGGCTTGAAATGTTGTCAACAAAAAGAGGGGAGGTTTAGGAGGAAGATTTGAGTTTGGACTTCCCTTGGGAAAAAACGTTCAGATGCTAACATTACAGAAATCAGATAAGCCCATGAATTACTAGTATTCCAACCTGTTCGAAATTATGATGACCAGAACGATCTGTGTCCAAAAGCTGCAGAAAATCTAAAAAATTCACATTATCCCTCTGAGTCTCCCAGAGAGCTAATATTTCTTGGTTGTTCTAGGTACACCATGATACACCTGATTCCAGAATAACATCAGAATCTTGTAACCACCTAATTGTAAGCAACATTCTCTGTTCATTCCATTTGATATTCATTTCACAAAACCTTTTAGTGATTAGGGACCTTGTGTAGAATTCCAAAATTGTTGTTTCGGTAGATGCGCTCTATCGCACATCGTGGTATTTTTGATTCTTTATTGATTTAGAGACAGCGTCTAGTTTACAACTGTATTTAGCATTTCTGCACTCTCCACAATGTTCGCACTATTTCTTATTTTAAGGGTGGTCTGTTTATGGTTGGTCTTCTCCAATTTCCCATATTCAGTGTTCCTATTGATTTTTGATACACCTGGGCCCCTCTTCCATTCATTACAACTCAATCTACATCATTCATTCCTCTTCATTCCTCTCCATTCAATAATTTTCGTCCACTCAAAAATCAATATCCTCTGAAAATTCAATACACAGACCTTGCATTCCCTACATCGATTTTCCACATGTCCATCATTTCCGTATTTTGAGCCTATTTTTCTACTTTATAGATGTTTCCTCGCTTTTCAGTCTTCCCATTCTCCAATAATACCTCGATTCCAATAATTAATGATTGCAGAACTGAACATGTCCTCTGGAAATCGTGCTTCCCTCAGAAGAGCATTGAAAATGCCTATTCGACTGGCCGATTTTGAAGTCGATCCGACCGGCGACTTTGGGATGGGTGCCAAGGAGGCCGAAATCGAGAAGTCAAAACGTTTCTTGGAGAGGCAGAGAAAGAAGAATAATTCAGGTCAGTCTCGAAGTCTCAAACCTCCCCGTCACACTCTCTAGTTTTTCAGGTACTACCAAGAAGGCCACTCGACCAGTTGCTGTGCCAAGTGCCTCTCCCCTGTCCCGCCGAGGCCGACCAAAGAAGGCCACTGCTAGAGTGCCGACGTCTTCTCCCCCAACTGCTGTTTCCGGATCCAAAGCCCAACCACCACCATCATCAGCCAGAAAGCGAACTTGCCAGCCTATGGATTGGAAGTTTTGTGACAAAAAGAGCACCAATCAGAAGAGCGGCTTGGAAGACAGTGATGAGGAGGAAAACACTGTCCATTATGATGACTCTGATGATGAGGATTTTGAGCCGGGCACTGTTTCAAGTGACAGTGAAGATGAACTGACCACTCCGAAATCACCAAGTCAGCCATTGAGACAAGTGCGTCAATTTGCCTCCGCCCACTCAACTTTGGCCTCAACTTCTCCGGCTCTATCTCAGCGTTCGAGTCAGAATGCACAAATTAGCCTGAGAAATCCAAAAGCTTCTTCAAATACAGAAAATCAGGAACCACCTCCAAAGAAACAGAGACTATTGGTTCCACTTAGCTCATGTCCACCTGAGGTGGCAGCGTTTTTGAAGAGAAATTCGATAATTCATAGAAAGCCGACCGCAAATGTTAGGCCTCTGAAAGTGCGATCGGCTAGTCAGAAAGAAGATGAGAATTTGGCAGATCAGGGACGCTCAGCTGTGCCACTGACCACTTCTTTCTCTGCTTCCAATTGCTCTAGAAAACTGACATTTGCACTCTACAACGCCCACACTAGCTCCCACTCCCAACAGGAGCCAGATTTTGATGATTACGGTGGGAATGAGAATCAGATGGATCTGTCATCTGCTTTAGAAGAACGGGAATTTGATGACCAAGACAACATGGAGCACGAGCCACAAGAGCAACAGCAAGATAACACCACAATCCCAGAACCGCTTCCACTTTTGGAGCAAGTTCATGATGTTGAGACTTCAGTAGAGGATGTGACGATCGGAGTAGAAGAGTCGTCAGGAGAAGACAATAGTTATAA
This sequence comes from Caenorhabditis sinica, assembly GCA_963932045.1. Taxonomy (NCBI): domain Eukaryota; kingdom Metazoa; phylum Nematoda; class Chromadorea; order Rhabditida; family Rhabditidae; genus Caenorhabditis; species Caenorhabditis sinica. The sequence goes on from OZ009938.1 coordinate 25,842,538, forward strand.
TGTTGCAAAGACAGTGACTTCTACTCCAGTCGCACCACTTCCATCATTCAGCGGTTCCAGTGACCAGCCCGCCAGCCACCAGAAGAAGAATTTCGAAGTTGAAGTGGTCCCCAAGAGGATGTTTTTCAATGCTCCATTTGATAAGAAACTTCGCAATACTATGCTACTCAAGAACAACTCTGACCAATGGCTCGCTTACAAACTCACCTTCTCTAACCCAGAAAGACATACCACTGTCAAGTACGAGGCACTGATTCAGCCGAATCAGACGCGCGAGATTACTGTTTCATGTGCTTCTTTTGGTGCCATGAAGGCTTGGGATGAGGATGAAGTCCATGAAGTTGTTGTGAAATTTGTCAAGATTCCAGAACAAGAGTGGAAATGGGACAAAGCCTGGTTCAAAGATGAAGAAGTTGTGGAGACCAGAATCACCGAAATCAGACACAGCAACTAGATGACATCTCAAAATGTCCCTCTTTTTCAATTTGAGCCTTTTGTGCAAGCTTCTCATTGTTCTTTAAATATCATTTTCTTTTCTTGCAGCAATTTTTTGTAAATAAAACTTGACTTAAAATGGACATTGAATTTCAATTCTTCTTATATCAGAAATTTTTATGAATTCCAAGAATCTGGCACCGAAATGCTCACAGGAGCAGAAGACTGAAAATGTGTAGCTTTGACCTTGAGCTAAAGGTTTGATCTAAAATTGTGCTTCAAATGGTCAGGAGTTTAAAATTCAGAATTCAAAAAACCAAAGAGTGCATTTGTAACTGCAGACAGAAGGAAACTCTAGGACCGTAACAGTTTCGAAAACCTTACTTCCTTTTGACTAACGTTTTGTAGCTTTTTGACGGACGGGCTTCCCAAATTTCGAAATTTTAAAAATTGTAGGCATTCCCTTTTTTACAGGCTTCTTGACGGTCTTCTGTGAATTTCAGGCTTCAAAATTTCAAAATTCGATTGCTTAAAGGGCTTCTTCGTATGTTTCATCACCTTCAAGGAAAGTTCGAAAAGGCGAAAAAACGATCAGTACCGATAATCTAGTTGTAGGAATAGGAAATCCTACACGATTGACTTCTAGACTTTCAGCTTTTAATCCGTTTCAGATTAATTTTTCAATGTTATAACATCTCTTTGGGCAATCCGTTCTAGTGATAAAAATATCATATTTCCATACATATCTCCCTGCAAAAAAACTGCATTCTAGAAACCCGGGACTTAAGATTTGTCATCATTTTTTAGTTGCATGTTTCGAAAATAGAAAAATAGAAGTTGTACTTAAAATTGCATGATTAAGAATTTTAAACTGAAATTTCGTATTCAGAGGAAATTTTGGTTTTCCAATTTTGATTGTTGAAGAGTTTTTTACAATTTTTGAATTCTTTTGCCTCTTTCATCTTTTGGAATGACGTAATTTGTTCAGTCCCCTGCTCCTTAAGCAGCGCTCCCTCTGTTTGCTCCCCCTTCTTCTTCTTCTTCTTTTCTTTTTCTCGTGTTTTTCTGCTCCTTCCAAACAGCAAAAACGTATATGTGCATATATACGGGCGGCCAAGGAAAAAAGTGGACACATCTTTCTCATACTGGAGATTTTCTTTCCCTTCCTCCCTTTTTTGAGCCCGTGCACGGCTTAATTTTTTTCGTTTTTTTCTTCTCAATCTCACTTGTTTGTAACCATGTGCTCAGTCCCCTGCTTCTTGAGCAGCGCTCCCTCTTCTTGCTATCCTTCTTCTTCTTTTCCTTTTTCTTCTTCTTTTTCTTTTTCTCGTGTTTTCTTGCTCCTTCCAAACAGCAAAGACGTATATGTGCACATATACGGGCGGGCAAGAAAAGAAGTGGACACATCTCTTTATATACTGGCGTCTCTCTTTCTCTCCTTTCCTTTTTTAAGCCCGTCATGTGCTCAGCTTCTTGCTCCTTGAGCACCGCTCCCTCTTTTTGCCACCCCTCTTCTTCTTCTTTTTTTCGTGTTTTCCTGCTCCTTCCAAATACATGTGCATGTGCATATATACGGACGGCCAAGGAAAAAAAGGAGCCCCCACAGCTTTTATACACTGGCGTCTCTTTTTCTCCGCCCCCCCCCCCCCCCTCCCCTCTTTTTTTCTGAGCCCACACACGGCTTCATTTTTCCATTTTTCTCTGGGCACGTCGGCTCATTTTTTTTTTTTCGTTTTTTTTTTCTCTTCTCAAACGCATTAGCCTACATCAGTAGCTTGCCTATCTTTTCTGAGTGTTATTATTCAAAGTTATTTTTAAAAATTGACTTTGAGAACTATATTTTCATATATTTTCTTCAGAGTGTTTTTCATCAGAGTTCAGTAGGGAGTGTGAATTTATTTGAAGAAAGAATGATGCCTCTGCCTCTATGGATGTTAGAACCAATATCGCCACCTGACTCTCCACCTTTTTTCCAAAATGACGATGACGCTGTAAATGGAAGTGAGGAATTTCTCAAATTTCATTATCTATTCTAGAATTTAATGATCTATTATAGAATTTTTAGCTACCACTAACCAGTGTTCTTCATCGGTTGATGTCAAACAACCAACAACTGACCAGTTTCCGGCTCTTCAAGCTAGGCCAACAAACACAGTTCCAATTCCAAACTCTCATAGTGAAAAGCCACATAAAAGAAGGAGAAGATATGAAGAAGAAGATAGAAGAAGAAGATATGAAGAAAAAAATAGAAAAAGGAGATGTGATTCTTCCTCATCATCAATCTCTGTAAGCCCGGAAAGAGTTCGACCAGGTAAATTAATCACTGTTATCTGTAAATGGGAGTAAGAAATTTATCAAATTGCATGATCTTGATATTCCAAAATTTTTAGCTACCACTAACCTGTTATCTTCACAAATTGATGCCAGACAACCTGCGACTGCCCGGTTTCCGGCTCTTCCAGCTAGAGTTTCGGAGCCACCTGAAAGAAGGAGAAGATATGAGGAGTCACCTGAGAGAGGAAGAAGAAGAAGATATGAATCGACCTCACCATCAGTCTCTGTAAGCCCTCAAAGAAGATTAAAATATGATTCTATTTCATCAGGCTCTTTAAGCCCGGAAAGAGTTGGACCAGGTAAATTTAATCCCTTTTTCCTCATTTATCAGTTATTTAAGTGCCCGTGGCTTCTCAAACTACCAATAGTGACGGACTGGAAATCGTTGAAGTGTCACCAGCTCCGAACAATGTTGTCAAGGAAGTGGTGGATGTAAATGGAGACGATGAGTTGGTGGCGGTAGCAGAAGTGAGCCAGTAAGTTATCTTGATTAATTTTTTCTAATCCGTATTAGCGCTCTATCAGACATTTATCAAAATTTCACTAAAAACCACTTGAGGTCAATCTTTAGTGATGATTTTTTAGAGAACCGAATCTGATGATAAATATAAAAATAGGCGACACAGCAAATTCATTAGAGCGCACTTGCAGGACGGGTGGGTTTACTGTTTAGATCTTGACATTCCAAATTACCTTGAGTTTTCACGGCTTTTTCAAATATTTTTTTTTCCAAACGTTTTTTTTTCTTTTCTCTACTGAAAATTACTGGACCATTTCTAAAGACTTATAATGAGAGTCTAATCTTGAAAAATACAGTGTTTTTAGTGGAAAAAAACCAAGGAAATTTGTTGCTGTACCCTAGAAAATTGATATATAATCGAAATAATCCGAATCACTTTTTGAGACCGTCCAAGTTGGCCTTTTTATCAAAGAATGCTAATATTTGGTGCGTTTTTTGGGCGATACTATAGGCATAATTAGGCAACACAAAATGTTCATATTTTATCATACATATCTGAAAAAGTTAGAAAAAAATGTTTTTTTGGAATATTATGAAAAATGTCAAACAAGCTTGATTTTTCTTGCAATGTTTCTGAACCAATGGAATTTTCGAATTTAGGAGACCTAGTGCAACTTCATCTCGCACTAGTGGACGCGAAAAAACAAAGAGTTGCAAAAAGTGTTCGAAGAAGTTCTTGACAAATGCAGCACTTCGCATTCATCAGACCGAACACCGCCGCGATGCTGGTGGTACAGAGTCCACCAAAACCTTTGGCATGCCGGTTTCTCTATACATTGGCCAAATATGTCGTTTCTGCCAAATAGTCTTCGATACTCATCAATCATATCATGACCATATGCGTCGTCACAAGATTCGGATTCGGACTTGTCGGTGTTGCTCTGCTATCAGCACTGACCGCGCCGCTATGAAAAGACACCAAAAGTTTGTTGCCAAAAAGACTGCCAGTTTTGCATGTGGAACATGTCGAGTCAACTTGCCATCGGATCATCACCTGATGAGTCATCTGAGTACGGTGCACAACCAGAGCATGTTCTTTTTTTGCAAATTATGTGCAATTGGAACGACTAAGCCCAACACGATCTGGTCGCATGTGTCCCAAGCTCATGCAGAAAGTGATTATGTGAGTTTTCGTAATTTGATCAAAACAAAATTTCATTTGGATTTCATTTAAAATTGACTGAAAAGAAACCTGTTTTTAGAAAAAATGGGAATGTTTCGTTAGCCTAGAATCTCAGAATATTTCATGGGATGTGTGGGGTCTTCGCTAAGAAATGTTTCAAACAGATTTTCATGGCCTATTTGGCATGAAAATTATTTGGTCATTTATTTTGAACCCATGGGAACAAAATTTACCCTAACTTTGAAGCATTTTATGATGACTGAAATTTTACAGTATAATTTTCTGAAGTGATCCAAAAAACTCGAAAAATGAAAATCGTGTTAGAGACTCAAACTTTTTTGAGTTTTAAAAACACAATCTATAGAAAATCTGATAGCAAATTAGAATTACCCTTCAAGATTTTCAGACTATAATCCAACGCATTGCTCTCGTTCCAATGCAATCTCTCACATTTGCTTCATCTGATGAAACCGCCTTAGAGCAGAGAGTGAAGAACCAAGAAATTTTGTTGCACAAAACGTCAGTATGCTCTCATGGTTCAATGCTGGTCGACGACGACACTCTAGTTGCATGCAAGCTCTGTTTTTGTTGTGTAAGTTTTTGACTAATAATTATAAAGTCTTGATTTTTAGTTATTGTGTGATTTTAGTATTTTTGAGATTCTGCATTTTTTAAATTTCCCACTTTTTCAGCAATTATGGGACAACTACTTGGCACACAACCAACTGGCACCAGATGTTAGTTTCGTCAACGCTTGTCGACTTCCAGGACATCTCCAAGCGTTCCCACTGATGAGTTTTCTCAACGATGAAAATTCTAAGCAAATGATCGCCATAGGAAACCGACGGATCATTGTTAATTGAAAATCTCTTATGTTTCTTGAAAAGATTTTCATATTGAGGTGATACACAAGATTCTGAAAATTTTTATGTGATTTTTTTCAGACGATATCGAAAATGTGTTTATTTGATAAAGTAGTGTATAATGTGTAATCATGAAGATTCTCTAAACTAGATGACTTTCATTTGGCCAAATCAAAAGCCTACTCCATATTCGAAAAACTTCTGAAAAAAGCACTTATTGACACCACTTTTTGGGTGGTCAATCCGAATATCAGCCGACATGAAGAAAAGCTAATACTTTTCTTATATTCAAATCCAATTTCCTTTTTTCTTCCCCGCGAAAAATCATTCCGCCCTCTTCATTGCTTCCCCCGAGAAAAACAAAAGCACTGAAATTATGGTAAAGGTAGATGAATCATGATTCACGGGAAGGCAAGGTGTTTTGAAATTTATGGCAAACCATGAAACAACAATGGATCTCTCTCGGAAGACAAGACACATTTTAATACGATCTACAGAATTCAGAATCCAGAAAATCTGCATTCTCTTCTATCAGATATTCACCAATCATTCACCAATCACTCTCCCTTCCCTCCAATTTTTCAACTTTCAACATTTACTTCAATCTTCATATCTACATCCCTTTTCACCCAAACATTCCAAAAACCAACTTTTTTTCTGAAACTCTTGAGTCTGAGCAAAGCTAATCGGAAAATGTAGACATAGACTCATAAATGCCCGTTTCCTCCGAAAAAGTAATCAAACATGATTCTGAGAAAATTGGACACAATTTCGGGGAACTTTTTTATGCGTCAATGAATGGTACCGTATCCTTTTAGAAGAACAAAAATTATGTCGGTACCCTTTTCCTAGCCGTTGCATCTTCGACTTGTAATTATGATTCGAAAATTGTTTGACAACGGTCCGAACATACATATTATATTCCCTTTTCCCCATTTTTCAGGTGGGCGTAGACAAGGAAATAGTGAATTAGTTTTCGGAAAATCAGACATGAGAAGTATAGAAATTTGCTCATTGTGCTACAATTTGTTTCTGTGTAAATGATGACATCATTGAAGTCTTTGAATTCTTTTTTCCAATTACAAATTTTGGTTGTTTTTCTGCATTTTTTTCAGCCTTTGATGGGCTTTTGGCGAAATAAAAGAATATAGGAAAAGTGATGTACAAGATTCACAATATGATGTTTTGATATAATATTTTTGAAGTGAAGTGTTATCTGGATAATAAAATGTTGCTGTCCCGTCATCTCAAAAACATAAACTTCAAATCAACTTTTGCTTTCACTTCTAAATATTTAACCCATGTGGTCACAACAAAAATCAATCTAAAGATCCAATGAAACATGGAATATAGTAATCAAGAAGTCATAGCTGATGGTGCCCCGGCTCAAAGCTCGATTTTCAAAGGCTCATAACTCAAAAATGGTTAGTATTGCGGATATAAAAATTTGCGGTTCCTGTTCAGCAGGGTCAAAAGTACCAGGGTACCAATTTTCAGCAAATTCCAATACGGTCTTTTAAATGAACTCCCTTGATAGAAAGTCCCAAGTTAATTGTTGTCATTATGCTCAGTTTTTGGAGCGTGTATTGCCCCTCTTTGCTCTTATCATTACATTGTTCATGAACCAGTTTTTTTAACGTTTTTTGATCTTTGAGTTCAATGTTTTCTCTAAACTCCGCCCATTCCATCTACCTGTTCCGAAACGTGAGCTCCTCCCATTTTCCGCCGCCAATCTTCAGGCCACGCCCAGTTGCGTGTCGGAGCTATTCAATCGTTCATAACCAGTCTCTACTCAGATTCAGAATACAGAGAAGGATTGGTTCTTTTTTATTTCAAAACATTTCGTTTTTCTGACGTTTCTGTTAAAATTTTTCAATGAGAGTTGCTCTTTGCTTTCAGTGAATCTTTCCAATTTCTGATAACTATTTCCAACTTCTAGACTCATGAAACTTCTCAAACTTGTACTCATCTTCTATTTTTGCGCTTTTGGCGCTGGCTCTTTGGCAGGAGGTCATCCTCTCCCAAAGATCATACCACTGCCAAATGAAGAATTGCCAATGTCAAAAGAAAAGCCAGGACTTTACACCTTCCGTTTCTTCATTCCTGATGACACCTCAAAAACGGTCATCAACTTCTCTGGAGTCAAAGATATGGCTATACTTGGTTAGTGATAGTGACAAAAATATCTGAAATATTGAGATTTAGAAATATTGTCGTTCTGATGTTCTCTGTTTGTGGAATTATGAAAATCTGAAAATCTGAAAACCTGAAAATTTGAAATTATCAGACTCTAAGAAAGTTGTAATTCCAGCCGAAAAAATTCACTACGACATCACCCTCCGCCTTGAGATCGATCAAAAGAAAAACGTCAGCATGGCTCTGGACAAGTGTGGAATGCGTTCCACCACATTCTGCTCCTCCAATCAGAAAGAAACTTTTGTTTTGTCTCCCAAGTACTTCACCGAAATGGAAAACGCAGGAATGATTGTCTGTGGAGAGATTGACGAACCGTGAGTTTTCGCTAAAATATTGCATAAAGACGGTGTTTTTAATGGATCGTCTCGCCGTGTTGTAGACAAGAACATATCCATGGAGACCGGCTAATAAAAATGGGTCCAAAAATTTCATTTAAAGTGCCGCGGATGTCTATTAAAAAGCCAAAAATTGGGGTTTGTAGATCACTTTTCCATTAAAACTTTTTTGAGAAATTGTGAGGGCCTCCAAGAAATTTCCAAAAAAACAAATTTTCGAAAAGAGGACCACAAAACCAATTTGTTGGCCTTTTCAATAGCTTCAACTTGGAATAAGACAACTTTTAGGCATATCTTCAAGAGGACTTGTCTACAACGAGCCAAGCATGAAAATACTAAAGTTTTTAATATTACAGACTCCTTCTTCTCATCCACGGCGAGCCGAGAACCAGTGGTACCGTATCTGTTCACATTAAGAAAGCCTCCGTCTCAATGAATGGAATATTCGAGGACTTCATCGTCTTCATGTTTTACCCGCTGCTCTTTGCATCCATCATCTTAGCTGCCGGTTGTAATTGTAAGTTGGAAATTCCGAGATTCACATTCAATGCTAAACTTTTTCCAAATTCATTATTCTGGTTTTCGAAAGGATTGTTAGACAAAAGATGCGGTTTTTTTTCTTTTGAAAGAGTTTGGTATTATTTATTGGCGCACATTGAGCCAGACACATAAAAATGTCCGCCCGAAAATGAGTCTAATTTTCTCGGAATCTAGTGAGTTGGTATTTTCTGATTACTTTTTCGGAGGAAACGGGCATTTATGAGTCTATGTCTACACTTTTCGATTAATTATTTCCCGACTCAAAAAATGCATGAAAAAGTTGGTTTCTAGAATGTTCGGGTGAGAAATGAGGGGAAAATGAAGATTGAAATGAATGTTTGAAGTTGAAAAATTTAGGAAAAAGATTCTTTATTTGTTTTCAGGTCCGTCTCTCATTTTCTGTGTCATTGAAGGAATGCTTCGCAGATACGAACAACACATGAATGGTTTCCGCTACCGTCGCCTTGGTGTTTTCCACGGACACCAGGGAACTAATGTCTAATTGCCTGCTGAAAATGTGTCATTAACAACCTTACCCGCCTCCCCCTCCCTCCTTAAATCTAATTTTCAACTAACCAATGGTTTTCCACTTTAGTGAAAATCATCCCCTTGTCATATGTACACCATAATTTTCTCATAGCTTGTCGAATGGAACTTCTTCGAAATCAAAAATGAAGGGATAGAAACTGTTAATGGAAGTTGTATAGCACATCAAACGTTTGAGCTTTTATTTTTAGTAAAAAAAATTATTTCAGAAGTGTAAAATACTTGAAACCTTTCCAAATCCCACAACTACTCGAAAAAAGTAGAATTTGGATTTTTTGCCTAAACTTGACAATTTTTTTTCAAAATTAGTACTTTTTCACCAATTTTTTAGTGACCTTTTTTGGACTTCGGAAAACCATTTACCCCATTTGCCTTTTTCCCGATTTGTACTTCTTTTCAAAAAATTTTCCAACGGAAAATTTTTCAGAAAAAGAAAAAAACGAGAACTCGATTTTCCGTCTCCGTCCAAGCTTGGTGACTGATAAGAACTCATCGATAGACAAGGAGAATCAAAGAGACGCAGACAACAATATTGACAAATTGATAACAAGGCAGCTGACACTACATTATAGTGTACAACAACGGAAAAATTCTGACTGACAATTTCCCCCAAAAATGTACTTTATTTTCCGGAGAGGTTTGAGAATATACAGAAGTTTTCTGTTTGCCTTTGAGTCTTTGATTTTTGTCAAAACCTGAAATTTCTCAAAAACTACAAAACAAATCTCGACATTTCAACTTTCATTCGGAAAAACACACAAGAAAAATAGGACACTGAAAAATCAACAAAAATTGTTTCCCATCATTTTTTGAGCGATCTTCCAAATAACACTCATCATCACAGCCACTTCTTATCTGAAATAAATAAGTTGTACTCAAAAATGAAGAAAAAATGATATCGTACTGAAAAAATTGCCACATTTTTATAGAATTTATAGGCTTGTTGTAGACAAGATAAAAAATTCAAAATTCACGTGGAAAAATTTTCACTGACATTGAAAAGAGACCCACAAAACCCGATTTTTCGAACTTTGAACGTTAATAACTCGGTTCAGGTCAGTTTTTGGACATGTTGCCAAAAGGATATTTTTTTTGTCTATAACAAGCCAAATCGACCCATAAGAAAAAATCACTTTTTTGGAATACTTTAGTACGACCGAAGTCTCAAGGAAAAATGTCACGTGGTTTTCAGGAATTCCCTATAATTTATACTTACTTTCATTTTTCATCCAAGCATCACCAGTTCTCTGTGGCATTTTCCGACAAGGTGACTCCGGCTAACATCTGAAAACTAGAAATTGAATTGCGAAAAGGTTGCTCGAAAATTCGAGAAATTTAATTAATAGTATCTGAAATCTGATGAAATTTATTCACTTACAATTTTTTTCTTAATTTATATGAGACTCGTTGTCCGAACATGACGAATTTCTGAAAATTTTGTATTTTTTTAGAGTCGAAATTTTTCTCAATCTGAAATTAGCGGTCATTTTAGAACATAGCGATCCCCTTGGAACTTAAAGGGATTTCAAAAACTTAGCGGATCTTTCAGAACTTAACGGACCTATGAGAACTTGGCCGTATAAATAGAACTTAGCGGACTCGTAAGAACTTGACGTTCCAAAATAAAACTAAACGGACCAAGAAAAAGTGTTGATTTAAGTAAACATCGGGTTTGAAGGCTTGGATGACGAACTTTCAAAAAACTGTGATTGCTTTTGGTAAAGTTTCTCACATTTTCAAGGTCCCACGAGCATCATCATTGGGATGTTGAAGTCATCTTCATAAGCGTGGTTGAATTTGAAATTGAACGGATCCGTCCAATCCGGCTAGCGGAAACGAGTTTTGCTGTTAGATTAAACTGATAATATATAAGTTAAAATGGCAATATTTGGAAAAATGCTTCTGCACATGTGAGTTTGCTTTGGTCAGTTTCACATGGGACCCATGAGTATTTATGCGTCCGCTATGTCAAATATGTTAATTGTTAAATTCTCGCTGGTCCGCTAAGTTCTGAAATGTCCACTGAGTTTTGAAAAATCCGAAAAATTTTAGAAAGAACTCTATGTTCTGAAAGGACTGGTAACTTCAAATAGAGCCCAATTTTCTCATATTTTAGGCCGATATCAGTAAAAAGTTTTTCTCAAAAGTTTGAATTTTTCATCAACAACTGTGAGTTCGAAAATAACGGTCAATTTCAGAGAGTCCCAAAAAATCGCAGCACTGAAAATGACCTAAAACTCAAGACTTAGTACTAAAATGGTGCATTTTTCACTTTGAACTTGTCTTAACTGAATGTGACGACAAAATTTTACCAAAATTTTCTGGTATTTCTAGAAAGCCTCTATGTCGAAAAATTAAAAAAATCCAATTTATGAGGTTTTGAAAATGCTTTCTTAGACAAAGCACAAGACATTTTTTCAACTTTAGAGCATCTGTTTTTGTTTGACTCACTTTTTTATTTCAATTAAAAAAACATCAGCAAAGCAAAGAAAATTGACCCGTCACAAGAGATCATTGAGATTTTTTCCTGAAATTTTCAGTAATCTTCAAATATGTAGATGTTTCATCCAAAACTCACCAATCAAAAACATTATTTGATAGATTATTGAGTATCAGTAAAACTAAAAAATTAGAATAAAATATATAAAAGACCAAGATATACAGTCCTCAGTCATAGAAATTAGTAAAATTTAAAAAAAATAGAAATAAAATATATATAAGACTAAAATATACAGTTTTCAGTCATAGGTGAAGAAATTTGTGAAATGAAAATCTTAGGAGAAGGAAAGTTGGTTGTCAAAAAGTACTGATAAGAAGTCAAAAATAGACCATGAGAATAATGGAAGCGCAGAGAAAGTTAAGAGTGTAAATTTGGAGCGGAGATAAGAAAATGTGCAAAACTATAACGTTTGTTTGCTCAAAAATAGTCAATTTGCAAGAACCGATTATGAACTTTCTCTTTTCTCTGCGTCTCTAGATTTTCAGTGTTGTCTATCGCGTGTTATCTTATCTTGTTCTTTTTTACCATTCTCCATATAACCAACTTTCTGTCTTCCATTTTCATTTTAATTCTCATTTTCCTATATTATGACTGATTTCTGAATATTGGTCTCTTTTTTTTGTAATCTGATTTTTCTGGATATTCTACCTATTTGTATGCTATTCTGATTCATTTACTCTAACAGTATGAAATTTTATAAATTCTCTGCCTTTGTATGGGTGAGTAAATGGGGGTTTAGATCTGAAAATGACCAGTTTTAGGCACATTAAACTTTTCAATATAGTTCCATATTCTATAATTTTTTCCCGTTTCCAGATTGGATGTGGACAAAAAATGAACTTCGCGGCTAGGCTCAGGACCACAATCACGAAGAGGGAAACAAGCATAGTTTGGGCCTGAAAATGCACACATGAAAATTGCATGCGGCAAACGATGCGTGGATGAGAAACACTACAGTGAGTTATTAAAAGATTTGAAAGTAGAACTCGAAAAAATCTTTTATTGCTCATGAACATGTTAAAAATGTGTGAAGATTCTGAAAATCATCGAAAAAAGGTCTGAATATTGCTTAAAAACCTCAAAATCAAGCTTCAAAATAAAAGAACATTCTGCAATTTTTCAGTTAAATTGGAGATCATTTCCGGCGATTCAGAGCAATTTTCGAGCAATTTTAAGAATCACCACATGTTTTTACATACTTCGAAGCATTATAATTTTTTGCTAGAATGCTCCTTTATATGCAATTACAGTATAAAAAATGTACTGTGACTGTATTCTTTGTAGCACCTCGAGATTGTACATATGTCCAGATTGTGGTGATACATAGAGATAATAAGTTTTCAGAACATGCAAAGAACACATATGCACGAATGGCTCAAGACGATCAGATGATATAGGCAACGGTAGCTGTCGTCACAATATTGAAGAATATTTTTGAAATAATATCAAAAGATTCTTGGAAAAGTTTTCTCGTTGAGAATTATGTTAATGTTTAAGAAGCTCTTGTCAATAAAAAAGTTAAGATTTGAAACCTTTTTTATGCGATTATCAGAAAGAACAATTGAAAGTATTATTAACTTTATAGAGATTTCAGAATCTCAGAATTGTACTCAGACCAGTACTACCTTCGTAGTTATTCTTTACTCTTTTTTCCATCTTCCTATTATGTTTCTGTGTCTATCTATGTTGAACAGATGGATTCAGAAGGCTAACACCATCTGAATAATCTAACTAACAGTCTCTCCTAATTCCCCTTCCTCTAGTTCTCCACCTATATTTGCCTTGCGGGAAGAGAAGACCTATATTCTCGTTTTCTTCTCCGTTCCCATACTGTGTGTGATTGCCTTTAGGGAAATGGGCAGATGGTACAACGTCCTTGGTCACATTCCTTTAGAAACAAGTCCTTGTTTATCCATTCTATCGATCTCTTTTTTCCCCTCCTTGATTTCGTTATTACTTTTTGTTCAGTTTTCATCATCTTTTTTCCTATTTGTCCTGAGTTTCTCCCAAGTTTCTCTCTTTTTCATCGCTCTTCATTTGTTCTATTCAGTTCACTCTAGAGAGAGCCAAATGCTGAGTGTTTGATGCCTTCTCGGTCGAAAAGAAAGATAACCCCTCCCCCCTCCAGAACCCTGAAAAAAGAAAAGAAAGTGGATGGAAAAGGGTTGCATTCTAAATTGAGCTCCTCAGCGCCCTCTTTCAATGTACTAGTCTACTCCTCGGGGAAAAAGAAGATGTGTACTTTTTCCTCCGGCAAAGAGAAAGAACACAATCTTTTTTGCGAAGAAGAAAAAGAAGAGGGAAATGTACATCTGCAGCCAACGCGCAAATTGATGAGCCTAGTGCAACACTAAAGGGACCACGGTGAAAAAGAGAAAAAGGGAAAAGGAGGGGGGGGGGAGGAGCACTAAAAGGACCAGTTCAGAGAAGAAACACATTCTTATTTTTTCTTCTTCTTTCGAATTTTTGTTTCTTCTCTCCTGAACAAATCTTCTAGGTTTTCTCAATTTTTCGTTTTTGAGAAAAATTTTTGTCCCTTATTTTTTTTTGCACATTTCAAAATTTTCACTTTTCATAGCCGACTTTCATCATTTCTGAAATTCTGAGAGTCATATTTTTTGAGGTAGTATAGTTTTATGTCTAGTTTTTCTTCCGGCAAAAAATGAGAACTCGGAATTTTTGAAAGGAAAAAAGAGGGGGACTTCATGAACAGACGGCGCGTCAATTGATAAGTTTAGTGCAGCACTGGGGGAACCACAAGAAAAAAGAGAAAGAGAAAGAGTGGAGGGAGGGGGGGAAGCTTTGGGAATAGAGGAGAAGAACATTTTTCTCTGTTTTTTTCTTCGAATTTTTGTTTCTTTACTCTTGAACTAGTCTTCTCCTCTTTTTCTAAAATTTTGCTGATTCCACATTTTTGTTTACCTAGTACTCTTCCGTCTTTTGACTAATGTTTTTCATCATATTTTCTGGTTCCAAATCATTCTTCCTAATTTTTACCCATTTGTCTTTGACTCTATCTCTCTTTTTTCTCTATCTTTTCTTAATTTTTCTTCTTTCCACACGAGAAACCTCAACTTTGTGTAATAAAAGTATATTGTTGGAGTTCGGAAGGCACCTGTTTTTTCCAAGAAGAGATAGAGAATAAGAAAAATGACAATTTTGATTTTTTGAATGGCGTCTATTAGGCTCACATCTGGTTTTGAAAACCTTAGCTTCTGTTTCTTTCAATTCCAATTTTCTCAAAAAAAATTTTCGAATGAAAAACCACATTTTGAAGAATTTCTGTTTGGAACCAATTGAGAGATTTTCTCATTTTTTTTTAGAAACATTTTCTTGTTTCAGAATGCCTCTGGAAGTCCAAGAATACGTGCCTCGTTTTGATCGAGAACAGCCTGAAGAGCCCGAATCCTTTTCGTGGGCTCAAAAACTTCGAAGCTCCAATTCATTGTTTGTGCCGGCCCACATTCTCACCAGGACAATCCCCGGAAGCTTTGTCCCGGCTATCAAGAAAGACGTGCATGTGAGTTTTTGGAAGTTTAGTGCTATACCCACGTGTCTTGCCACGCGCTCCAACCAAACATTCATCACAATTTAAGAGGCAATGTCCCAGAAAGCCGAACTCGCCATGTACGATATCCCCCAAACTTATCCGATCGGGGTAATTTTTTGCACGGTGGGTACATAGGATGATATAAACAGAATACCATTTTGAAAATTAGGCTCCGCCCCTTTCTGATAAAATTATGGCATCAAAAAGGCCAAAAAATAAATTTTCTCAGTTTTGAAGATAGAGTTGAAATTCTTTCAGAAATGGATTTTTGACTTTTTTTTGATCATTTTATGTGTTGACAACTTTTTTCTAGCTCGTTGACATCAACTCGAAAATCGAAGTTTTTTGTGTTATTTCACCTGTAAATTGAACAATTTTTTTCATTTCGTCATTTTTCGGGTACTCGTACTATAGACTTTAAGCGAGATTTTGCTGTTATTGAATTATTCAGAATCTGCGCTTTCAGAAAACATATAAAACAGCCTGATAAACCGGTGGCGGGAGCACTTTTTTGGCAATTTTAATGCTCCAACGAGGAAAAATCAACGTACCCCCCTCCATGGGCAAAATCGTCAAAATCATGGATTCGGATGAAAATTGGTAAAATTGATTGATTGATAGTAGTTGACTCATTCACAAAAAATTACGGTCATCGGAGATGATTGGGGCTCATGGGAGCACTTTGAAAATATTGAAGAAAAATTTATGGTGCAAATTTGGATGTGGTATAACTTTTTTCTACGTCAACCAATTTCGTTGAAATTTTTTGATGTGGTTGGAGTAAGATTGAAATCTTTACAAATTGCGATGAAACTCTTATTCTGCACATATGCAAATTTTTTAACTCCCAGAATTTTAGCGCAATAATGCAATCTTCGTTCCACTTCTTGCTCACTTTGATAATGTTTTAAAATTAAAATTTCAAACAAGCAACACAATTAAAGCAAAATACAAAAAATTTCAACAAAATTGGTTGACGTAGAAAAAAGTTACACCACATCCAAATTTGCACCCTAAATTTTTCTTCAATATTTTCAAAGTGCTCCCATGAGCCCCAATCATCTCCGATGACCGTAATTTTTTGTGAAAGAGTCAACTACTATCAATCAATCAATTTTACCAATTTTCATCCGAATCCATGATTTTGACGATTTTGCCCATGGGGGGGGGTACGTTGATTTTTCCTCGTTGGAGCATTAAAATTGCCAAAAAAGTGCCCCCGCCACCGGTTTATCAGGCTGTTTTATATGTTTTCTGAAAGCGCAGATTCTGAATAATTCAATAACAGCAAAATCTCGCTCAAAGTCTATAGTACGAGTACCCGAAAAATGACGAAATGAAAAAATTTGTTCAATTTACAGGTGAAATAACACAAAAAACTTCGATTTTCGAGTTGATGTCAACGAGCTAGAAAAAAGTTGTCAACACATAAAATGATCAAAAACATGTCAGAAATTCATTTCTGAAAGAATTTCAACTCTATCTTCAAAACTGAGAAAATTTATTTTTTGGCCTTTTTGATGCCATAATTTTATCAGAAAGGGGCGGAGCCTAATTTTCAAAATGGTATTCTGTTTATATCATCCTATGTACCCACCGTGCAAAAAATTACCCCGATCGGATAAGTTTGGGGGATGTCGTACATGAACCTCTATAGCCAAACTCGACTTTCTCGGATTCTTCGTCTTAACTGAAAATTGCTGGCAGTAATTTCAAAAAAATGTTATAGCATATTTTTCTTTTCTATCAACAAATTCTGTTTAAGTAGCATCGATTTTTCAAAAATGATCGATGAAAATTAGCCTCAAAACATTTTTCAGTGAGATTTTAATAAATGTCTGGTAGAGCGCAGTTGCGGAGACTCTTATATGTGATAAAAAACAAATTGAAAAAACAAAAAAAAAGTTTTCAAAAAGAAACCACATTTTTCAAAAAAAAAATCAAATTTTTCAGTTCCAATACTCTACTTATCGTCTTGGCAGACGCGGAAGAAGAAGAACGTATTATTGGTTTGCGAAAATTGAAAAAGTTTTGGGGTTATATGTTCTAGCCAAGGAAGTGGGATCGGAAAAGAGGTTTCTTATCAACTTCTCGTCTCAAAACATCTATCCTGTCGGACAGTGAGTTATTCACAAATAATGATATTTATGCTGACAGTTTTTTTTTCAGTGAAGTCGGAACTAAGAAGATTCGCGTGGAGCCGACGGTAGATGTCATCAATGCCAACATGCACAAAGTGGAGAATGATTATTTGGTGAGTATTTGATCTAAGAGTAGTTTGAAACGGTCCATAGTGCTTTGTTATTAGGTGAAACATGTAACTTGATGGGTAACGTAGATTTTTTTTGAGATTCCAAATTTCGGGAATTCTAAGATTCCGTAGTTGCTAAGATTCTCAAGCTATTTGCAACTCTCGAAAATATAATTAATTTTGTTCATAGTGTTGTTCTTGCAGTGGGATATCATCTCGGACATGGAAAAACAAGATTGTCTCACTGAGAGCTTCTTAACAGCAAAAGAAGATATTTTTGATCCCGATCTCTGGATTGGCGGACAGATTGAAGTCCTGAACCACGAGGGAAAAACCATCAATGTTGGCTTGATTGAAAGGTTCTTTGGATACCGTATGCAACTTTTCGTTTCTCTCTGGAAGGCACAAGACGACGCGAGAAGAATGGAAGTTGGAGACGACGAAGTGGTTCCCATGGATATCGATGGAGATACTGATGCAGATGATGATGAAAGCCAGAAGATGGTTCCCCTTTCAATCGACCAACGAAGCTCTCGAATCTACCCTGTTAGATTCGCCTCGTTGACCGAAAGACCAATTCTTGCACCAGATGATTATAACAATTACGCAAGATCAATTGCTTTCGCTCGGAGAGAAAATAAAATGTTCAAATATGGAATATTAGATGTGCCTCATGGATTTCTTCATAAGAAAATCAGAGATCAGTATCTATGGAGACAACTTCGAGTCGGCGATAAATTTGAGCTCATCGACCATTTTGACGTACCTATTGTCGAGCTCAAGGTGGCTTCCATCCGTGCTATTCTTCATCACACCGATGGATACATTATGGTTTCGAAGGATGGCAAGGATCAAGATGAGGAAGCCTTCCCAGTTCACATAAGTGACCTGGTACTGTATCCTGTTGGATATGCACAGAGACATGGATTAGAACTTGCCAAGCCGGACAACTATGGAGAGAGGGATTTTGACTGGGAAGAATATCTCAGGGAGACAGGAACTAAGCCAGTACCAGCTGGACTTCTCAGTGAAGAACCATCGGCGGAAGTGATGTCACAGTTTAAGGTGAGATATGGATATTTGGAGTTGGTAATGGTAGAGTATAGCGAAAAAATTGTAAATGTGTGAAAGTTTGTTGGATTTCAAAAATCTAAACATTAAAGTTGCTTTTTTGGAAATTAAAAAATTTCAAAATTTTGCCTATTTTGTACTGATCCAGATCAAAATTTGGCGCCAAACTCATAAATTGCTTCGGAACCTTAATATATGGCCTAAAATGTGAAAAAACGCGAAAATGGCATTTATGAAAAAGAGGCTCTGGCTCCGCCCCTTTTTCCGTTTTGGAATCTTATTTTGGAGCCAATTTTAGCAGTTTTTTAGCAATTTTCAAACATTAACATAGTCATTTCTGAATTCTGCAGTCATTGTTACGTCTCTCAGGCCAAAAAATTTTTTTTTGAAAAATCTAAAACTTGGTCTAAAATCGGCCTATTTAGACATAAAATCACGAATTTTGAACGTTTTTCGATCAAAATGTCACGCCAAATTCAAATTTTTATGCCACAAGTCCCCGAATCCCAACAAAAACTTACTCTTGCGTATTCAACTTTTATGGTTCATAACTAGTTTTTTGTCAATGTTTCTTCAAAATTCCAGAACCACTGGATTTGATTTCTGCCAATTTTACATCTGTGTTCTCACAAATTGGAATTTTCCGTACCAACTTTCCCCTTACTTTCAGGAAAAAATGATGCTGGAAGCCGCCGACCAGAATGAACCAGATAGCATTTATCCAGCTTTCATCCGTTCCATCCATGGAAGAATCCTCAGAGTTGGATGGATTGGGAAGCAATGGACCAGAGACAATGATCAGTTATATGACATTGAGTGAGTTATAATTCATAGTGACTCGTAAAACATTTCATTTTCAGGTCCCATGATCTTCTCCCAGTCGGATGGTGTGAGACGTACGGTCATGTACTCCAAAATTCTGATCAAAAAATCAATTGGTAACAGTAATCCGTTCTTTGAATTTATGTTTTTTTCTGCCTATGCTATTTGCTTCAACAAACTTTTTAAGATTCATAATTTTTCTCTCATGAGCCCTTCATCTGCTGTTTTTTCTATTATATATTCTAACATCTTCTCTTTATTCCCATCCCCGAACTTTTTAGTAGTACCAAAAATCTCCCCTTTGCTTTTGCCAGACCCACAAAATTTTTTTTTGATTTTCTGGTTTTTTCATGTTTAGGCATCCCCATTTTTATGTATTATTTTGATTTTCATTTGATTTTTAGTGCTACATTTTTTTCACAATTTTAACCGCTTCGATGGTTCCAACTTGGAGTTTCTTTGCTAATTTGTTTTCAAATGCTTCGCATTATTCGAGTCCCAACTAAAATTGTTTGCTTTTTCGTTTTTCAATTGTCTGACATTATCGAACATTTCAAGAGCAACATGACCATTGTTTGAACAAATCACAAAAGTGGATTTCTGCATTGATTTTTAGTCAACTTCAGATGAAAACACAAAAACAAAGGATGCTCGGGATGTTGGCGGGTTACGGTCACAGATGTGAATCTATTGTATACTGTATGTGTATAGGAAACGAGGGGAGACTACTGAGACCACATTGACCACATAGACTACATAGACTACATATGGACTACATAGAGTACATAGACCACAAAGAGAGCAAACTCTCAGCAAAAAATCAATTGTCCCGGAGACCATGCTAATCGACGATCCCTTCTTGAGCGCGCGCGGGAATACACAATAAGACAATAGAATCTTCCCCGGGATACATGAGCTGGAGGCGGAGCCTATTTGAACCATCCCCCTGCGAACACCCCAATAAGACCCTCGATATTTCCAATAACTCATAGGCTCTTTATTGAGTTTATCTACTCTCCCCCTCCACCTCACCTTCCTTTCTTCCCCCTAGAACTCTCTTGCTAGAATTCTCAGAATTTTTGCCCCTAATGGGACCCCTAACTCCCCCTACCACAGTAGTCTTGTTATTCCTGCTTCTTTATCATCCTTAGTTTTTAGAATTTCGTTTATCCCCATTGCTCTTCTAGGTCTCCACGTTTTTCTAGGTAGACCGCATTCTTAACTTGATTTTTCTGAAACTTTGCTCTTTTTCCTGTATTCTAAGTCTGTTTAGGACTGCTCTGTCACCTTGATTTTTTTGAAATTCTTACCCCCCCCCCCTCTCTTTTAGCTTTTTTGGACTCCAACTTATTAGGATTACTATTCTGTTTCTTTATTCAAAATTAGAATTCCCCCCCCCCCACCCTCCAGTTTTTCGATATGGTCAAATTTGTTTACCATATTTGAAAGGACAAATCTGAACCTGCGATCGAGTAAGAGGTAAGTACCATTATCCCAGTGCGCCTTCATCAATATCTTTTTTTTCAGCGCCCTCAGCACTCCGAATCTTGCTCGATTTTCGCTTATGGAAGAAGGGAAGTCAGAGAAGGCACATTTCTCAGAAGACAGAATATGGCGATGTAAACACTGTGGACTTGGCCAACTAACTGTAGATCAGAAACGATGATGGAGAGAAGGAAGATGATTTGGAGTATGACGGAAGATGTTGGAAATAGGCAAGTGAAATTAAACTCATTCAATAATAATTATCTTTACAATTTTTTTCAGAACAACGCTAGCAGTTCATCGGACGGTGATGTTGATGTTGATCGAGATATTGATTCGAAGTTTCAAGAAGCAATGTGCAGCTTGAGAGGACAGTAGATGGTTAATGAAGGAAGTGATATCGAGGAAGACGCAACAACAAACAAACGGGCAAGGAATATTGAGGACAAGACGATGTATGTTTATTTCATGTGGAACATTATCTTAGAAGTCTTTAGAAGTCTTCGAAAAATAAGTTGTTTGGTTTCTCGCAGATCGACTTTGACGATGTGCTTTCGGAATTTTAACCGTGCTAGGAAGCCGGCTGCTGACATTGTCGCTGCAGCTTCACAGTTTAAACCTCTAAGCAATCGGGCGGGTCGTCTTGTTGTGTTTATCTGCGAGTCGTGCAAACTCTTTTGAAAGAAGAAAAATGATTTAGAATATCAAATCGGTGAGCTGAACTTCAGGCGAGAACACAATTCAAGAGACCAAGGAGTACTTGAAGATGAGGTTGAGGATGAAGTAAGTTTTTATCATTCTAGGGAGTCATCAATAATTTCACGATTTTCAGCAAATCTCGCATTGCTTTGGAGATCCAAAAATCAAGGCAGTCAAAGAAAAAACTGATAAACCATTTGGAATGAGACTAAACTTAATTTTTGTGATTTTTTGTTACCATTTGGAAATAAATACTTTGTTGTTCTAGCTGTTTTTGTTTTCCTTTTGAGACCGACAGTAATTGAAGGCATTCTGAGATAAAGCAAAAATAACTTTAGTGGAAGTTTTGACTGCGACTTTGACTAGGAAACAACTTGGCTTCCCCACTTTGAAAATTTCCGGGAATTGGGACATAGGTAATATTGACCTTGTAAACTCTATTCTGGATAAAGCCCGGCTAAATGTTTCCCAAAAACGAGTAATGAGCCCTCAAAGTTGCTCCAAGAGCCCTTCAGTGCTAACTTTATCTTAGCTTCTAGGCACTTCTAAAAGGTCTTAGTTACAGTAAAAACTTCAAATTAATTGTAAAATTGTATTTTATCACCAACTCAAAAACAACTTTCGGATCCAAAATTCGAAATTAAGCCACCATCTGGGTGCAGATTTTTTCAAAGTTTTGAGTCCGAAAATTTTTTTGAGTTGGTGATAGAGTACGATTCTACAATTGATTTAAAGTTTCTCACTCACTGTAACTGAGAGTCTCTAGAAGTGCCTAGAAGCTGAGATATTCGACGTCAAAGTTAGCACTGAAGGACTCTTGGTGCAACTTTTAGGGTTCATTCCTCGTTTTTGAGAAACATTTAGACGGATTTCATTTCGGAATTGAGATCTACATGGTCGATATTACCTATGTCCAAATTCTTGGAGAATTCCAAAACTGGAACGTCAAGTTATTCCCTAGTGAGAAGGAAAAGACCTGAATAATATGTCGGATTCATTTTTGGGTACTTATTATGCTCAGCATGAACGAATAACGTTCC
Organism: Caenorhabditis sinica; assembly: GCA_963932045.1. NCBI lineage: Eukaryota > Metazoa > Nematoda > Chromadorea > Rhabditida > Rhabditidae > Caenorhabditis > Caenorhabditis sinica. The sequence goes on from OZ009938.1 coordinate 25,864,848, forward strand.
GACGGAGTAGGGAAACTGTCTAGAAATTGAAAAGCATGTCTTTTATGATATTTTTGATAGCATGTTCAAAGTGACAATAAAAGCCAGAAAAGGCAAAAAAGTATTTTCAAAGTGACGCCAGATTTGATTTTTTTAACCCTGAGGTTTTCTCCAAATTTTGCCTGTGATGAAAAACTAGATGAGGATTCTAACTAGCCAAAAGAGGAGCATCAGATGCTTTTCTGGAAAATCAAAAAAACAATGAACTTGCTGATTTTATCTCAGAAATTTGAGTTGACATTGAAAATTGGGTTTTTGTGCACCCGCGTGCAAGCGCAAAAAAATCTCGATATTTCTTAATTGGACGAAACGACCTATCTCGTTATACAATAAATGCGTATTTCTTCTAATCGGGTATGAAAAATAGTAATAACTCTATGTTGAATTGAGGTCGGACCTCAAATATTCGATTTGCATTTGACACAAGCCGAACAAATATTGATAGTGCAAAATGAGCTCCAGATTTATGTGCCGTTGGAAACAGTGATTTATGCAGAAAAATTGATTTCGAAGGTGTCCTGTTTGATTAAAATTTTGTGCAGAATCGTCTAAAAATCAAAATCAAAATCAAAATCAAAAGGCGGTCAAATTTTTTTTTTCGAAAGATTGCAAGTCTTTTCAAAGACTTTTTAAATCAATTTTTCAAGATTTTTCTGTTTTTTTTTCCTTGCAAGACCTCTGTTGCTGGATGCAAGGACAGCAGATTCATCAGATATGCTAGATGCGACGAATTCATTTGCTTTAACCACTTTATTGTGGTCGGTCATCATCTATGTCCATTCAACTGATTTCTCTCATTTTCCACCAGTAAAGTTATTATTTCAATAAACATATTCGTTTTGTGAATCCATTTTTGAGGTTTTGCAAGGAAAAACACAGTAAAATCTTGAAAAATTGATTTAAAAAGTCTTTGAAAAGACTTGGAATCTTTCGAAAAAAAAATTTTGACCGCCTCGGGGGTCGAACCAGCATAGTGTCGGCTGATGGACAGACGTGCGCGCCACTTGGCTACGAAGCCACATTTTTATGCAGGCGGCAGTGCGTATAGGAAAGAGGGGATTTCGCAGCTTTTGCAGCGAAATTTCGGGGAGTTTCTGTGAATTCTATGTGTTATTTTGGTGAAGATTCAGAAGTGAATTCCACGTCTTCTGAATGCGTTCCGCAAAAACTGAACTGCTGTACCGTGATTTCAAAACATGCTCTTTCTAATGAAACACATCCTTTTTATCGATCCCACGGTTTCTGTACATGGTTCCCTTGTGAGAGAAATGAAAACAAAGTGATTTTGAAACAAGAATTTATTCAGATTTCAAAAAAATGAATACAATGAGGAAATCAATTAGTCCATCGGCTCATAAATCCCTTCCACTTTCTTCATCTTTCTAACCGTCTCTTTCATATCGTCGATCATCTTCCGAAGACTATCTCTGTTTTTTTCTTCAGAAAAATTGAGAAGATCATCGCTGAGAGGTTTCACGCCCTCCTGAACTGCCCTTTTGAATGCCTCAGTAGCTTCTGGAGTAAGGTTTCCTGTCTTACACGGTACCTCATAGATCTGCTGAATCTTCCTCTTCTCCTCGTCGACAACTCTGATCAGTTTTTGAACTCCGTCGCTACTCTGGGTTTTATGCATTTCTTTCAATGCCAAAGCCAGCTGAAGATTCATTTGGCAGGCCAACATTTTCTGGTCAAGACCGACGTATTCTCCTCTTGGGGTCTCAGTTTCTGACTGAGATGGTGATGTGGTTCTGGACATGGTTGAATCTGAAAATACATTGGTTGAGAAAAACACTGGAGGGGGACGAATGTGGGATATGAGAAAAAGTAGATAAAAATGACTGCAAGGGACTCGTATGACACTCCTTAGTTTGGTATCTATCATAGTGAGAAGAAATATCGATTGGCTATGTACATACAACGGTATCTCGCTGACCGCACTGGTTTGTTTTGCGAGTTTAGACAATAGAAGGAAAATCAATCGGATCATTGAACTACTCTGGGAAACGGTCGATTCGTAGACCTTGAGCACGCGCGGGAACACACACTAAGACAATAGAAACCTTCCCAGGGATACACGAGCTGGAGGCGGGGTCTATTTGAACCATCTTCCTGCAAACCCACTATTAAGACCTGGATTTTTCCAATAACTCATAGGCTCTTTATTGAGTTTATCTACTCTCCCCCTTAACCTCACCTTCCTTCCCCCTAGAACTCTCAGGCTAGAATTCTCAGAATTTTCGCCCCTAATGGGACCCCTAACCTTGTTAGGGGTTCCATTAGGGGCAAAAAACAATTTTGCTTCTTCACTCTTCTAGGTTTTCCTATATGGACCTCATTCTTAAATTGATTTTTCTAAAACTTTGCTTTTTTTCTGTATCTTAGGACTGTTTAGGACCGCCCTGTTACCTTGATTTTTCTGAAATTTAAATACCCGCCTTCTGCTCTTCATGATTTCTTACAATTCAGCTTTCACCCCCCCCCCTCTCCTTTTCTAAGCTAGAGTTTTTCCAAATGATGCATACCCCCTCCCCCCTTCTTCCCTTCTATTTCTTTCCTCAAGTCACAAGTACCTGATAAATTCTACGAAAGCTTCAAAACCAAGTTTGGCAAAAATATGGTCTTCATCCGACGAGCTATTTATGCCTGGCAATGGATTGACTATACCATTCTTAGTTCCGAATAATCGCTAGATTTTTTCAAATGATGGCTTCCTTCTCTTCTTTTTGTTTAGCATTAGACCACCCCCCCCCCTACCCATATTGGACAGATAGATTTTGAATATCCACAGGTAAGTATCAGACACTTTTTCTTCTAGAAATATACATTTTCAGTAGGATCAAAATCAACCGTCATGCATCAAGAAGTCGTCGAGAACATGCACATGTTATCCAAGCTGAAATATGTCGTGCTGCCGGAACTGGAAGGTAAGAATGATTTTTTGACTTTGTTCTTTTTTAGTAATTTCAGGCTTTCAAGGCTTGTCTATAAGCTCACAACGCGCTTAGTTCAAATTGTATAAATTTCAGAAATCTCACTGCGCAATGCCAAGGACAAACTTATGCCGATTCTCAGAATGCTGTGGAAGGAGTGGAAGTCGTTAGCAATGGGAAGACTGATGTCGAAAACTATCAAGAAGAGAACGACGAAAATGACTTCGAAGTGACTGCAGCGCAAGAAGCTGTTCTTGTGAACATGTTCCTGAAAAAGTTGAAGCCGTTAACAATAGGAAGACTGGATCGTTGGTGCTACTACCAGACAGCTCGTGTGCCATTGTGGAACAAGTTGCGAGCTGCAAATGCCGACGTGAAGAGAGTTGCTGATGGACCGATGGAAGTGCCAAAGGAACGAGAGAGACGGACAATTCGAGTACAAAGTTCACTGTTTGGAATGGAACGACACATGGATGCCAGCGACGCGACTTGTTAATGAGAACAATGGAGGAGTATCATCGGACAAAACTTGTTAATTGCTGTTTATTTTTGTGTTTTTTCCACCTCTATATTTCCGTTTTCAATAAAGTCCTAAATTTGAAGCGTTCTGGTCATTCTATTGTTAGTGAAATTGCTGGAATTGTTAGATAATGAGTCTTAACGGTTTATAAGTGGCTTTGAAAGCCTCTTTAAGCTTTTCGGCCTAGTTGATCAGTTTTGAACTATAGGCTGTATTTAAACTTTTTGTCTCTCTGAACATGGTTCAAACATTAACTTCTAAACTCAGGCGTAGGACGGATTTGCGCTCGCTTCTCATAACAAAGTCCAATATAGAGACAAATCGCTAACCTGTGAAGAGCTGGATCAAGCCATCAACTACTATTGAGGAACAGCCAGAAGAACCAGGTCGCTTTCTTTAATGACGAAGACTTTTCGATGGATCACTTCCGATACTTACTTGAAGAAACTTTGCCAGTACGAGAGAGAGAGCGAGAGAGAGCAAGACAGTTTTTAAGAAAACCGGTCCAATTTGCTAAAGTTCTTGAGTAATCGCCTGTATGAAGTCATGAAGGAGAAGCTGGAGAATAGTAACTTACAGCTTTCAAATATAGACTTCTAACGGTTTTTCTTCCCGCTTCACGATGATGATCATAGCTCAACGAAACAATGAAATCGTAATGATCAGTTTCTTATTCCATCAATTTTCGGCGTCGTTTTTCCAACCATTTCTACAGTAGTTATGGAGGAAGACCGGACACCTGGATCGGAACCAAGTCCCATTTTCGACTCCTTCCCAATATTGTTCTGATCTTCGAGGAAACGAGGTTTGTCACCAAACTTCATGCACCAAGAAGGCATTTATTCCCTGCGCAAGAGGCCCGGAATTCATTTGCTTCGAACACTTCATTATCACCAAACAACATTTGTGCCCATATCAATATATGATACTTGGTTTCCTGTTCTATTTTTTGTAGTGTGTTCAATAAATATGGGTTAATGTTTGAATCGAGAACTTTTTGAAGCCATCCAGAAAGAAAAGTTTAACATTGCATTGGAATTGAATCCAGCCCTTGTGCATAAAGAGCGTCTCTCTTACCCCCTTGACCACTTGACCACAGTATTCGAGAGGGAGGAGGGCAACCATAAATTTGGCGCACGTGAGAGAGATTTTGGGAGGGATGGCGGCTCTGAAAGTATGGAGGAAGGCGAAAAATCAATGCAATTTGATACCATTTTTGAGCACAGACATCTCGGCTCTCAGACGAGTTTGGCAATAACATAACATTGATTCTAAAATCCCGTTGTCTCCTTTTTCGAATGATGCATCACTAATATCAAAAGACCACGGTCAGTTCTGGCCATTCCCTGGTAAGTGGAATTGAGGTAGGCTTTCAAATATTCCCTTTGCCCCTTTGCACTTGAGTATAGACTACATAGACTACATAAACTACAAAGACTACAAAGAGAGCTAACTCACCAAAAAATCAATCTTCCCGGGGACCATGCTGATCGACGGTCCTTTTGTTAGTCTTGAGCGCGCGCGGGAACACACAATAAGACAATAGAAATCTTCCCAGGACCACACGAAATTAAGGCGGAGCCTATTTGAACCATCTCCCTGCAAACAACCTAATAAGATTCTAGTTTCTTCCAATAACTCATAGGCTCAATATTGAGTTTATCTACTCTCCCCCTTAGCAGCACCTCCCTACCCTCTAGGTTAGAACTCTCAGAATTTGAGCCCCTAATGAAACCCCTAACTCCCCCTACTACAGTAGTCATGTTATTCCTGCTCCTTTACCATCCTGAGTTTTTAGAATTTCATTTATCCTCTTCGGTCTTCTAGGTCGTAAGTTTTTCGGACCGCATTTTTAACTTGATTTTTCTGAAATTTTGCTCTTTTTCCTGTATTCTAAGTCTTTCTTGGACTGCTCTGTTACCTTGATTTTTCTGAAATTCAAATACCCTCCCCTCCTCTTTTTCTGATTTCTGATCCTGACTTTTTCGAAATCTAGTTTTTGCCTCAGCTCTCCTAGGTCTTCTGTTTTCCTATGTACACCTCATTCTTAACTTGATTTTTCTAAAATTTTGCTCTTTTTTCTGCATCTTAGGACTGTGTAGGACCGCCCTGTTACCTTGATTTTTCTGAAATTCAAACGCCCGCCTCCTTATTTTTTCTTAAATTCAAATGCCCGCCTCCTTATAGTAAATGTTGTGACTAATTCAAACACAAGACTGATATTCTATCACCCAAGAAACCCTCCACCGACCGAGTTCCACATTCCTAACACTATCAATGTCCAAATGATGAGCACGGATCGCTCCGCAGATCTGTTTTGGGAAAATGAGACTATGGAGTAGAAGGCATGGATACTACACATAATGGAGCTTTTCCATCGGTCTAGTCTGGACGAGATCACTATAAACAATGACCACCCCTTTTCTTTGAATGGAATCCATTCCTTGCTAGCGGATTTAAAAACCGACTCATTGGATTTTTTTTGTCCTTTGACGCCTATCATCCAAGCTCCTTCTCTGCTCACTCCATTACAATCCCTCCATATCCGTGGCCGTAACCCATTCAAACAGTCTATTGAAATGCAGAAAATGCTTCTTCAAAACGTTCCCGTCATCAATGTCTTCGATGTTCGAAACTTTCAATTGAATGATTTATTGTCTTGTAACTGTAAAGAAACAAGAGCCTACTAGTAATTTCAAACTTCACGAATCCAGCGGATATGCCATTGTACTTCGATTCGATCTGGCCGTTCTTGATGCAGTGGGTTGACATTAAGAAACAATGGAGGAGTACACGGAGAGATTCATGACGAACCTGGAAACCATCTACTCCACTGAGCAACATTTACGTCGAGTTCGGAGGAGTCTACAATATGATCACGGAGAGTACAAAATTCGCTGTTTGGAATGGAACGACACATGGATGCCAGCGTCGCGACTTGTCAAGGGAACAATGGAGGAGTATCATCGGACACAACTGGGTTATTGCTCTTTATTATTGAATTTTCAAAACTTTGATATTTCCGTTTTTAATAAAGTTTAAAACTTGAAGTGTTTTTGGTAATTCTATTGTTAGAGATATTGCTAGAATTGTTAGAGAATGTGTCTTAATGGTTCAGTCAAACTTTTATCTACAGTAGTCCACATCATACAGTGGTAGTCCAACGTCATGCTGCGTAGTTGTATTGTCTACAGTAGTCCAACAGAATGCTTCAAGAGAGAACACCATAATCAAGAGAAGACACTTCTGGCTTACATTACTACTGGGTTACAGTAACCCATATTACCGTATGCTCACTACAGTATCACAGTGTGGGAGGCTCCGAAAGCCCAGAAAGTTGGCCTCGTCACTGTTACTGGAATCACACTACACAATGATGTTTGCTTCTAGAGTGGTCATTCACAATCCTTTCTACAGTACTCTCTCTAGTGTTACAGTACTCCCAACAAGACTGATGAACCTCTACCAACAGAATTTCAAGAACGGACTCACGCTCAGTTCCCACCGTTGGGGGATGGAGATTCATGAGCTACAGTCGTCTCGACAATCCCGTCTACAGTGTCTATAGTACATAACCACATAGACTACATAGACTACAAGCCCTCACCAAAAAATCAATGTTCCTGGGAACCATGCTGATCAACGGTCCTTTCTTTAACCTTGAGCGCGCGCGGGAACACACAATAAGACAATGGAAATCTTCCCAGAGATACACGAGCTGGAGGCGGAGTCTGTTCAAACCATCCCCCTGCAAACACCTCAATAAGACCACAAATTTTTCCAATAACTCATAGGCTCTTTATTGAATTTATCTACTCTTCCCCTCAACTTCACCTCCCTACCCTCTAGGTTAGAACTCTCAAAAAACCTCTAATGTACCCCCTAACTCCTTCTACCACAGTAGTCTTGTTATTCCTGCTCCTTCACCATCCTGGTTTTTAGAATCTCATTCATCCCCTCCTCTCTTCTAGGACTTCTGTTTTTCTAAGAGGACCGCATTCTTAACTTGATTTTTCTGAATTTTTGTCCCTTTTCCTGTATTCTAGGTCTGTGTAGGACTGCTCTGTTACCTTGATTTTTTTGAAATTCATATACCCTTGTCCTTTTCCTTCTTTAAGATTTCTTAGGCTTTAGTTTTTACCCCTCCCCCTTGTTGTATGCCTGAGTTTTTCAACTGATGCCTTCCCCCTCCCCTTTCTATTTTTGGAATGACGAATCTGGAGATTTTGAACATCCACAGGTAAGTATCAGATAGAATGGTAGACAATTTTTTAGATCAATTGAGTTTTCTCGATTTCAGAAACCCACAACAGTACAGACAATTTCCGGGTACTGACTCGTATGCTCCTCGGAATCGTCTCGATCTTACAATGAATGCAGCAATCTCTCATCTTCTTGACACGTTTTACCATTGTCATATTTGCTTAGTCAAAATCTTTTTCGATGATCTGTGCACAAAATTTCGTGCTAGTAGAGCTCTAAAGTCAATCAAAAGTGTTTCCACTTTAAACATGAAAACTAAGACGTTCAGCTCTATTCCGGAAATCAAGTTCTTATTGTCAAATGTTGAAGTCACGGAAGACTTTCGATACAACAGCTTACTCTCCCTAGGAACAATAATTGCTGATAAACTCAACTGTTCCCAAGCTGTTATGTGTGAAAACAGTTCGTGGATGCGAACAGAGACATTTTGGAATATGGACTGCCCAGATGACAATGGAGTTGAAGGCATGGACGAAATAAAAGATGATCATGAGGAAACTGAAGAAAACATGGATCACGCTCCTGAAAACAAAATAAATTTTCGCATTTTTACTGTTTTTTACTGTTGTTGAAATAAATAAATGAGTTTACTTCAAACACTCTTTTTCTATTGCAAGAAATGATAATGCCTCCTTTGGGACGAAAAAAATCTGAATCAAATCCGTCCGTCCATTGTCTGTCCGCTTATTATCAGAATGTGCATGTAATGAAAGAAAAACTGTTGTTGATTCGAAGCACGTTGTGTACGAGGACTAATTGAGATTTCATAACTTTAAGCTAGTGAGAAAACTCGGTCATCAAAACGCCAACATTATTTTCAAAGACCTTGACCACAAAATCTCCTCAGATAGGGTCGAAATAGTGATAAATTAACAAAAAACAGACAGAAAATGGTCGAAAATGAACTAAAATCCCCTAAAATCGGCGAATTGTCAGACGGTGATGACTAATGATGATGGCCTAACTATGCCGGTGTTATCATTCATCAAACATTTATTTATTTTACGTCGATTTCTCTGAAAATGTGTCCATGCCCACGCATGTTGATGGTGTTGTGACCAAAAATAGACCGAAAATCGTCAAAAATGAGCTAAAACCCTTTGAACTCGCTCGTGTATAAAATAAAACCCCGTAAAATCGGCGAATTGTCAGACGGTGATGACTAATGGTGATGGCCTAACTATGCCGGTGTTATCATTCATCAAAAAATAAGTATTTTACGTCGATTTCTCTGAAATTGTGTCCATGCCCAGGCATGTTGATGGTGTTTTGACCAGAAATAGACCAAAAATTTGCTAAAATTAGCTAAAACCCTCTCAAACTCGCTTGAATATGAAATAAAATCCCATAAAATCGGTGAATTGTCAGACGGTGATGACTAATGGTGATGGCCTAACTATGCCGGTGTTATCATTCATCAAAAAAATAAGTATTTTACGTCGATTTCTCTGAAATTGTGTCCATGCACGAGCATGCTGATGGTGTTTTGACAAAAAATAGACCGAAAATGATCAAAAATAAGCTAAAACCCTCTCAAACTCGCTTGAATATAAACTAAAACCCCTAAAATCGGCGAATTTTCAGACGGTGATGACTAATGATGATGGCCTAACTATGCCGGTGTTATCATTCATCAAAAAATAAGTATTTCACGTCGATTTCTCAGAAATTGTGTCCATGCCCAAGCATGTTGATGGTGTTTTGACCAGAAATAGACCAAAAATTTGCTGCAATTTGCTAAAACCCTCTCAAACTCGCTGAGATATGAATCAAAACCGCATAAGATCGGTGAATTGTCAGACGGTGTTGACTAATAGTGATGGCCTAACTATGCCGGTGTTATCATTCATCAAAAAATAAGTATTTTACGTCGATTTCTCGAAAATTGCGTCCATGCCCAGACATGTTGATGGTGTTTTGACCAGAAATAGACCAAAAATTGGCTAAAACCCTCTCAAACTCGCTGAGATATGAATCAGAACCGCATAAGATCGGTGAATTGTCAGACGGTGGTGACTAATGGTGATGGCCTAACTATGCCGGTGTTATCATTCATCAAAAAATAAGTATTTTACGTCGATTTCTCGAAAATTGCGTCCATGCCCGGGCATGTTGATGGTGTTTTGACCAGAAATAGACCAAAAATTGGCTAAAACCCTCTCAAACTCGCTGAGATATGAATCAGAACCGCATAAGATCGGTGAATTGTCAGACGGTGATGACTAATGATGATGGCCTAACTATGCCGGTGTTATCATTCATCAAAAAATAAGTATTTTACGTCGATTTCTCGAAAATTGCGTCCATGCCCAGACATGTTGATGGTGTTTTGACCAGAAATAGACCAAAAATTGGCTAAAACCCTCTCAAACTCGCTGAGATATGAATCAGAACCGCATAAGATCGGTGAATTGTCAGACGGTGATGACTAATGATGATGGCCTAACTATGCCGGTGTTATCATTCATCAAAAAATAAGTATTTTACGTCGATTTCTCGAAAATTGCGTCCATGCCCGGGCATGTTGATGGTGTTTTGACCAGAAATAGACCAAAAATTGGCTAAAACCCTCTCAAACTCGCTGAGATATGAATCAGAACCGCATAAGATCGGTGAATTGTCAGACGGTGGTGACTAATGGTGATGGCCTAACTATGCCGGTGTTATCATTCATCAAAAAATAAGTATTTTACGTCGATTTCTCGAAAATTGCGTCCATGCCCGGGCATGTTGATGGTGTTTTGACCAGAAATAGACCAAAAATTTGCTGCAATTTGCTAAAACCCTCTCAAACTCGCTGATATATGAATCAAAATCGCATAAAATCGGCGAATTGTCAGACGGTGATGACTAATGGTGATGGCCTAACTATGCCGGTGTTATCATTCATCAAAAAATAAGGATTTTACGTCGATTTCTCAGAAATTGTGTCCATGCCCAGGCATGTTGATGGTGTTTTGACCAGAAATAGACCAACAATTGGCTAAAATTCGCTAAAACTCTCTCAAACTCGCAGAGATGTGAATCAAAATCGCATAAAATCGGCGAATTGTCAGACGGTGATGACTAATGGTGATGGCCTAACTATGCCGGTGTTATCATTTATCAAAAAATAAGTATTTTACGTCGATTTCCCAGAAATTGTGTCCATGCCCAGGCATGTTGATGGTGTTTTGACCAGAAATAGACCAACAATTGGCTAAAACCCTCTCAAACTCGCTGATATATGAATCAAAATCGCATAAAATCGGCGAATTGTCAGACGGTGATGACTAATGGTGATGGCCTAACTATGCCGGTGTTATCATTCATCAAAAAATAAGGATTTTACGTCGATTTCTCAGAAATTGTGTCCATGCTCGAGCATGTTGATGGTGTTTTGACAAAAAATAGACCGAAAATGATAAAAAATAAGCTAAAACCCTCTCAAACTCGCTTGAATATAAACTAAAACCCCTAAAATCGACGAATTTTCAGACGGTGATGACTAATGATGATGGCCTAACTATGCCGGTGTTATCATTCATCAAAAAATAAGTATTTCACGTCGATTTCTCAGAAATTGTGTCCATGCCCAGTCATGTTGATGGTGTTTTGACCAGAAATAGACCAACAATTGGCTAAAACCCTCTCAAACTCGCTGATATATGAATCAAAATCGCATAAAATCGGCGAATTGTCAGACGGTGATGACTAATGGTGATGGCCTAACTATGCCGGTGTTATCATTCATCAAAAAATAAGTATTTTACGTCGATTTCTCAGAAATTGTGTTCATGCCCAGGCATGTTGATGGTGTTTTGACCAGAAATAGACCAACAATTGGCTAAAATTCGCTAAAACTCTCTCAAACTCGCAGAGATGTGAATCAAAATCGCATAAAATCGGCGAATCGTCAGACGGTGATGACTAATGGTGATGGCCTAACTATGCCGGTGTTATCATTCATCAAAAAATAAGTATTTTACGTCGATTTCTCAGAAATTGTGTTCATGCCCAGGCATGTTGATGGTGTTTTGACCAGAAATAGACCAACAATTGGCTAAAGTTCGCTAAAACTCTCTCAAACTCGCAGAGATGTGAATCAAAATCGCATAAAATCGGCGAATTGTCAGACGGTGATGACTAATGGTGATGGCCTAACTATGCCGGTGTTATCATTCATCAAAAAATAAGGATTTTACGTCGATTTCTCAGAAATTGTGTCCATGCCCAGGCATGTTGATGGTGTTTTGACCAGAAATAGACCAACAATTGGCTAAAATTCGCTAAAACTCTCTCAAACTCGCAGAGATGTGAATCAAAATCGCATAAAATCGGCGAATTGTCAGACGGTGATGACTAATGGTGATGGCCTAACTATGCCGGTGTTATCATTCATCAAAAAATAAGTATTTTACGTCGATTTCCCAGAAATTGTGTCCATGCCCAGGCATGTTGATGGTGTTTTGACCAGAAATAGACCAACAATTGGCTAAAACCCTCTCAAACTCGCTGATATATGAATCAAAATCGCATAAAATCGGCGAATTGTCAGACGGTGATGACTAATGGTGATGGCCTAACTATGCCGGTGTTATCATTCATCAAAAAATAAGGATTTTACGTCGATTTCTCAGAAATTGTGTCCATGCTCGAGCATGTTGATGGTGTTTTGACAAAAAATAGACCGAAAATGATAAAAAATAAGCTAAAACCCTCTCAAACTCGCTTGAATATAAACTAAAACCCCTAAAATCGACGAATTTTCAGACGGTGATGACTAATGATGATGGCCTAACTATGCCGGTGTTATCATTCATCAAAAAATAAGTATTTCACGTCGATTTCTCAGAAATTGTGTCCATGCCCAGTCATGTTGATGGTGTTTTGACCAGAAATAGACCAACAATTGGCTAAAACCCTCTCAAACTCGCTGATATATGAATCAAAATCGCATAAAATCGGCGAATTGTCAGACGGTGTTGACTAATGGTGATGGCCTAACTATGCCGGTGTTATCATTCATCAAAAAATAAGTATTTTACGTCGATTTCTCAGAAATTGTGTTCATGCCCAGGCATGTTGATGGTGTTTTGACCAGAAATAGACCAACAATTGGCTAAAATTCGCTAAAACTCTCTCAAACTCGCAGAGATGTGAATCAAAATCGCATAAAATCGGCGAATCGTCAGACGGTGATGACTAATGGTGATGGCCTAACTATGCCGGTGTTATCATTCATCAAAAAATAAGTATTTTACGTCGATTTCTCAGAAATTGTGTTCATGCCCAGGCATGTTGATGGTGTTTTGACCAGAAATAGACCAACAATTGGCTAAAGTTCGCTAAAACTCTCTCAAACTCGCAGAGATGTGAATCAAAATCGCATAAAATCGGCGAATTGTCAGACGGTGATGACTAATGGTGATGGCCTAACTATGCCGGTGTTATCATTCATCAAAAAATAAGGATTTTACGTCGATTTCTCAGAAATTGTGTCCATGCCCAGGCATGTTGATGGTGTTTTGACCAGAAATAGACCAACAATTGGCTAAAATTCGCTAAAACTCTCTCAAACTCGCAGAGATGTGAATCAAAATCGCATAAAATCGGCGAATTGTCAGACGGTGATGACTAATGGTGATGGCCTAACTATGCCGGTGTTATCATTCATCAAAAAATAAGTATTTTACGTCGATTTCCCAGAAATTGTGTCCATGCCCAGGCATGTTGATGGTGTTTTGACCAGAAATAGACCAACAATTGGCTAAAACCCTCTCAAACTCGCTGATATATGAATCAAAATCGCATAAAATCGGCGAATTGTCAGACGGTGATGACTAATGGTGATGGCCTAACTATGCCGGTGTTATCATTCATCAAAAAATAAGGATTTTACGTCGATTTCTCAGAAATTGTGTCCATGCCCAGGCATGTTGATGGTGTTTTGACCAGAAATAGACCAACAATTGGCTAAAATTCGCTAAAACTCTCTCAAACTCGCAGAGATGTGAATCAAAATCGCATAAAATCGGCGAATTGTCAGACGGTGATGACTAATGGTGATGGCCTAACTATGCCGGTGTTATCATTTATCAAAAAATAAGTATTTTACGTCGATTTCCCAGAAATTGTGTCCATGCCCAGGCATGTTGATGGTGTTTTGACCAGAAATAGACCAACAATTGGCTAAAACCCTCTCAAACTCGCTGATATATGAATCAAAATCGCATAAAATCGGCGAATTGTCAGACGGTGATGACTAATGGTGATGGCCTAACTATGCCGGTGTTATCATTCATCAAAAAATAAGGATTTTACGTCGATTTCTCAGAAATTGTGTCCATGCCCAGGCATGTTGATGTTGTTTTGACCAGAAATAGACCAACAATTGGCTAAAACCCTCTCAAACTCGCTGATATATGAATCAAAATCGCATAAAATCGGCGAATTGTCAGACGGTGATGACTAATGGTGATGGCCTAACTATGCCGGTGTTATCATTCATCAAAAAATAAGGATTTTACGTCGATTTCTCAGAAATTGTGTCCATGCTCGAGCATGTTGATGGTGTTTTGACAAAAAATAGACCGAAAATGATAAAAAATAAGCTAAAACCCTCTCAAACTCGCTTGAATATAAACTAAAACCCCTAAAATCGACGAATTTTCAGACGGTGATGACTAATGATGATGGCCTAACTATGCCGGTGTTATCATTCATCAAAAAATAAGTATTTCACGTCGATTTCTCAGAAATTGTGTCCATGCCCAGTCATGTTGATGGTGTTTTGACCAGAAATAGACCAACAATTGGCTAAAACCCTCTCAAACTCGCTGATATATGAATCAAAATCGCATAAAATCGGCGAATTGTCAGACGGTGATGACTAATGGTGATGGCCTAACTATGCCGGTGTTATCATTCATCAAAAAATAAGTATTTTACGTCGATTTCTCAGAAATTGTGTTCATGCCCAGGCATGTTGATGGTGTTTTGACCAGAAATAGACCAACAATTGGCTAAAATTCGCTAAAACTCTCTCAAACTCGCAGAGATGTGAATCAAAATCGCATAAAATCGGCGAATTGTCAGACGGTGATGACTAATGGTGATGGCCTAACTATGCCGGTGTTATCATTCATCAAAAAATAAGTATTTTACGTCGATTTCTCAGAAATTGTGTTCATGCCCAGGCATGTTGATGGTGTTTTGACCAGAAATAGACCAACAATTGGCTAAAATTCGCTAAAACTCTCTCAAACTCGCAGAGATGTGAATCAAAATCGCATAAAATCGGCGAATTGTCAGACGGTGATGACTAATGGTGATGGCCTAACTATGCCGGTGTTATCATTCATCAAAAAATAAGTATTTTACGTCGATTTCTCAGAAATTGTGTTCATGCCCAGGCATGTTGATGGTGTTTTGACCAGAAATAGACCAACAATTGGCTAAAGTTCGCTAAAACTCTCTCAAACTCGCAGAGATGTGAATCAAAATCGCATAAAATCGGCGAATTGTCAGACGGTGATGACTAATGGTGATGGCCTAACTATGCCGGTGTTATCATTCATCAAAAAATAAGTATTTTACGTCGATTTCTCAGAAATTGTGTTCATGCCCAGGCATGTTGATGGTGTTTTGACCAGAAATAGACCAACAATTGGCTAAAATTCGCTAAAACTCTCTCAAACTCGCAGAGATGTGAATCAAAATCGCATAAAATCGGCGAATTGTCAGACGGTGATGACTAATGGTGATGGCCTAACTATGCCGGTGTTATCATTCATCAAAAAATAAGTATTTTACGTCGATTTCTCAGAAATTGTGTTCATGCCCAGGCATGTTGATGGTGTTTTGACCAGAAATAGACCAACAATTGGCTAAAGTTCGCTAAAACTCTCTCAAACTCGCAGAGATGTGAATCAAAATCGCATAAAATCGGCGAATTGTCAGACGGTGATGACTAATGGTGATGGCCTAACTATGCCGGTGTTATCATTCATCAAAAAATAAGTATTTTACGTCGATTTCTCAGAAATTGTGTTCATGCCCAGGCATGTTGATGGTGTTTTGACCAGAAATAGACCAACAATTGGCTAAAATTCGCTAAAACTCTCTCAAACTCGCAGAGATGTGAATCAAAATCGCATAAAATCGGCGAATTGTCAGACGGTGATGACTAATGGTGATGGCCTAACTATGCCGGTGTTATCATTCATCAAAAAATAAGTATTTTACGTCGATTTCTCAGAAATTGTGTTCATGCCCAGGCATGTTGATGGTGTTTTGACCAGAAATAGACCAACAATTGGCTAAAATTCGCTAAAACTCTCTCAAACTCGCAGAGATGTGAATCAAAATCGCATAAAATCGGCGAATTGTCAGACGGTGATGACTAATGGTGATGGCCTAACTATGCCGGTGTTATCATTCATCAAAAAATAAGTATTTTACGTCGATTTCTCAGAAATTGTGTTCATGCCCAGGCATGTTGATGGTGTTTTGACCAGAAATAGACCAACAATTGGCTAAAATTCGCTAAAACTCTCTCAAACTCGCAGAGATGTGAATCAAAATCGCATAAAATCGGCGAATTGTCAGACGGTGATGACTAATGGTGATGGCCTAACTATGCCGGTGTTATCATTCATCAAAAAATAAGTATTTTACGTCGATTTCTCAGAAATTGTGTTCATGCCCAGGCATGTTGATGGTGTTTTGACCAGAAATAGACCAACAATTGGCTAAAGTTCGCTAAAACTCTCTCAAACTCGCAGAGATGTGAATCAAAATCGCATAAAATCGGCGAATTGTCAGACGGTGATGACTAATGGTGATGGCCTAACTATGCCGGTGTTATCATTCATCAAAAAATAAGGATTTTACGTCGATTTCTCAGAAATTGTGTCCATGCCCAGGCATGTTGATGGTGTTTTGACCAGAAATAGACCAACAATTGGCTAAAATTCGCTAAAACTCTCTCAAACTCGCAGAGATGTGAATCAAAATCGCATAAAATCGGCGAATTGTCAGACGGTGATGACTAATGGTGATGGCCTAACTATGCCGGTGTTATCATTCATCAAAAAATAAGGATTTTACGTCGATTTCTCAGAAATTGTGTCCATGCCCAGGCATGTTGATGGTGTTTTGACCAGAAATAGACCAACAATTGGCTAAAATTCGCTAAAACTCTCTCAAACTCGCAGAGATGTGAATCAAAATCGCATAAAATCGGCGAATTGTCAGACGGTGATGACTAATGGTGATGGCCTAACTATGCCGGTGTTATCATTCATCAAAAAATAAGTATTTTACGTCGATTTCCCAGAAATTGTGTCCATGCCCAGGCATGTTGATGGTGTTTTGACCAGAAATAGACCAACAATTGGCTAAAACCCTCTCAAACTCGCTGATATATGAATCAAAATCGCATAAAATCGGCGAATTGTCAGACGGTGATGACTAATGGTGATGGCCTAACTATGCCGGTGATATCATTCATCAAAAAATAAGGATTTTACGTCGATTTCTCAGAAATTGTGTCCATGCCCAGGCATGTTGATGGTGTTTTGACCAGAAATAGACCAACAATTGGCTAAAACCCTCTCAAACTCGCTGATATATGAATCAAAATCGCATAAAATCGGCGAATTGTCAGACGGTGATGACTAATGGTGATGGCCTAACTATGCCGGTGTTATCATTCATCAAAAAATAAGGATTTTACGTCGATTTCTCAGAAATTGTGTCCATGCCCAGGCATGTTGATGTTGTTTTGACCAGAAATAGACCAACAATTGGCTAAAACCCTCTCAAACTCGCTGATATATGAATCAAAATCGCATAAAATCGGCGAATTGTCAGACGGTGATGACAAATGGTGATGGCCTAACTATGCCGGTGTTATCATTCATCAAAAAATAAGGATTTTACGTCGATTTCTCAGAAATTGTGTCCATGCCCAGGCATGTTGATGGTGTTTTGACCAGAAATAGACCAACAATTGGCTAAAGTTCGCTAAAACTCTCTCAAACTCGCAGAGATGTGAATCAAAATCGCATAAAATCGGCGAATTGTCAGACGGTGATGACTAATGGTGATGGCCTAACTATGCCGGTGTTATCATTCATCAAAAAATAAGGATTTTACGTCGATTTCTCAGAAATTGTGTCCATGCCCAGGCATGTTGATGGTGTTTTGACCAGAAATAGACCAACAATTGGCTAAAATTCGCTAAAACTCTCTCAAACTCGCAGAGATGTGAATCAAAATCGCATAAAATCGGCGAATTGTCAGACGGTGATGACTAATGGTGATGGCCTAACTATGCCGGTGTTATCATTCATCAAAAAATAAGTATTTTACGTCGATTTCCCAGAAATTGTGTCCATGCCCAGGCATGTTGATGGTGTTTTGACCAGAAATAGACCAACAATTGGCTAAAACCCTCTCAAACTCGCTGATATATGAATCAAAATCGCATAAAATCGGCGAATTGTCAGACGGTGATGACTAATGGTGATGGCCTAACTATGCCGGTGTTATCATTCATCAAAAAATAAGGATTTTACGTCGATTTCTCAGAAATTGTGTCCATGCCCAGGCATGTTGATGGTGTTTTGACCAGAAATAGACCAACAATTGGCTAAAATTCGCTAAAACTCTCTCAAACTCGCAGAGATGTGAATCAAAATCGCATAAAATCGGCGAATTGTCAGACGGTGATGACTAATGGTGATGGCCTAACTATGCCGGTGTTATCATTCATCAAAAAATAAGTATTTTACGTCGATTTCCCAGAAATTGTGTCCATGCCCAGGCATGTTGATGGTGTTTTGACCAGAAATAGACCAACAATTGGCTAAAACCCTCTCAAACTCGCTGATATATGAATCAAAATCGCATAAAATCGGCGAATTGTCAGACGGTGATGACTAATGGTGATGGCCTAACTATGCCGGTGTTATCATTCATCAAAAAATAAGGATTTTACGTCGATTTCTCAGAAATTGTGTCCATGCCCAGGCATGTTGATGTTGTTTTGACCAGAAATAGACCAACAATTGGCTAAAACCCTCTCAAACTCGCTGATATATGAATCAAAATCGCATAAAATCGGCGAATTGTCAGACGGTGATGACTAATGGTGATGGCCTAACTATGCCGGTGTTATCATTCATCAAAAAATAAGGATTTTACGTCGATTTCTCAGAAATTGTGTCCATGCCCAGGCATGTTGATGGTGTTTTGACCAGAAATAGACCAACAATTGGCTAAAATTCGCTAAAACTCTCTCAAACTCGCAGAGATGTGAATCAAAATCGCATAAAATCGGCGAATTGTCAGACGGTGATGACTAATGGTGATGGCCTAACTATGCCGGTGTTATCATTCATCAAAAAATAAGGATTTTACGTCGATTTCTCAGAAATTGTGTCCATGCCCAGGCATGTTGATGGTGTTTTGACCAGAAATAGACCAACAATTGGCTAAAATTCGCTAAAACTCTCTCAAACTCGCAGAGATGTGAATCAAAATCGCATCAAATCGGCGAATTGTCAGACGGTGATGACTAATGGTGATGGCCTAACTATGCCGGTGTTATCATTCATCAAAAAATAAGTATTTTACGTCGATTTCCCAGAAATTGTGTCCATGCCCAGGCATGTTGATGGTGTTTTGACCAGAAATAGACCAACAATTGGCTAAAACCCTCTCAAACTCGCTGATATATGAATCAAAATCGCATAAAATCGGCGAATTGTCAGACGGTGATGACTAATGGTGATGGCCTAACTATGCCGGTGTTATCATTCATCAAAAAATAAGGATTTTACGTCGATTTCTCAGAAATTGTGTCCATGCCCAGGCATGTTGATGGTGTTTTGACCAGAAATAGACCAACAATTGGCTAAAATTCGCTAAAACTCTCTCAAACTCGCAGAGATGTGAATCAAAATCGCATAAAATCGGCGAATTGTCAGACGGTGATGACTAATGGTGATGGCCTAACTATGCCGGTGTTATCATTCATCAAAAAATAAGTATTTTACGTCGATTTCCCAGAAATTGTGTCCATGCCCAGGCATGTTGATGGTGTTTTGACCAGAAATAGACCAACAATTGGCTAAAACCCTCTCAAACTCGCTGATATATGAATCAAAATCGCATAAAATCGGCGAATTGTCAGACGGTGATGACTAATGGTGATGGCCTAACTATGCCGGTGTTATCATTCATCAAAAAATAAGGATTTTACGTCGATTTCTCAGAAATTGTGTCCATGCCCAGGCATGTTGATGTTGTTTTGACCAGAAATAGACCAACAATTGGCTAAAACCCTCTCAAACTCGCTGATATATGAATCAAAATCGCATAAAATCGGCGAATTGTCAGACGGTGATGACTAATGGTGATGGCCTAACTATGCCGGTGTTATCATTCATCAAAAAATAAGGATTTTACGTCGATTTCTCAGAAATTGTGTCCATGCCCAGGCATGTTGATGTTGTTTTGACCAGAAATAGACCAACAATTGGCTAAAACCCTCTCAAACTCGCTGATATATGAATCAAAATCGCATAAAATCGGCGAATTGTCAGACGGTGATGACTAATGGTGATGGCCTAACTATGCCGGTGTTATCATTCATCAAAAAATAAGGATTTTACGTCGATTTCTCAGAAATTGTGTCCATGCCCAGGCATGTTGATGGTGTTTTGACCAGAAATAGACCAACAATTGGCTAAAATTCGCTAAAACTCTCTCAAACTCGCAGAGATGTGAATCAAAATCGCATAAAATCGGCGAATTGTCAGACGGTGATGACTAATGGTGATGGCCTAACTATGCCGGTGTTATCATTCATCAAAAAATAAGGATTTTACGTCGATTTCTCAGAAATTGTGTCCATGCCCAGGCATGTTGATGTTGTTTTGACCAGAAATAGACCAACAATTGGCTAAAACCCTCTCAAACTCGCTGATATATGAATCAAAATCGCATAAAATCGGCGAATTGTCAGACGGTGATGACTAATGGTGATGGCCTAACTATGCCGGTGTTATCATTCATCAAAAAATAAGGATTTTACGTCGATTTCTCAGAAATTGTGTCCATGCCCAGGCATGTTGATGTTGTTTTGACCAGAAATAGACCAACAATTGGCTAAAACCCTCTCAAACTCGCTGATATATGAATCAAAATCGCATAAAATCGGCGAATTGTCAGACGGTGATGACTAATGGTGATGGCCTAACTATGCCGGTGTTATCATTCATCAAAAAATAAGGATTTTACGTCGATTTCTCAGAAATTGTGTCCATGCCCAGGCATGTTGATGGTGTTTTGACCAGAAATAGACCAACAATTGGCTAAAATTCGCTAAAACTCTCTCAAACTCGCAGAGATGTGAATCAAAATCGCATAAAATCTGTTGTCGCCTCTAGCCCATAGGGCTAAAAATGCGTCAACTTGACGGCTCTGTAATCCAGGGATTAGTGGTTTTGCCCTCAAAACTCCCTGTATTCCCGCCGTAATTATTGTGTCATTTATTTCCCTCTTTTTCCTTCCTTTTCCCAAGTAAAATCGCTTTATTTTCCTTTCTTTTATTTCCTTTCCCAAATAAATCATATTTGAATCGCGCGCCGAAATGCTCTCGCCGCAAACGCGCCCTCCTGCACTTCGTGGCGAGACCCGCGCGCGCACATTCGCTGCGCGGCGACTTCTCTCGCCCACTCGAGAGGTGCAGAGTGCGTAGGCCAGAGTGCTTTCGAGTGTGTGTTCGAGTGTGTTGCATCATCGCTGTTCGTTGTTGTTTTGCCGATTGGCTAACGAACCGATGATTGTATCCTCCCACCTTTTATTCCTTGCTATCGGAGCACTTTCAGTATCCCCCCAAGGGTAAGTTTCCCGGCGTTTTGGCATTTGGTTCGGAAGAGTGGTTTTCGGAGGTTTTGCAAGGTTTCCTCGCTTTTGGTTCCCAGAGGTTTTCGCCCAGCTCCTTTCGATGATTTCTCCTCCTAATTTTCCCACTCCTTTCGTATTCCTCCCAGAATCTTTGCCTTTTATCGCTTTTATCAATGCCCGTGTCTCAATAAATGGGTCATTGATACCTCGTTCTTACCACACCGCTTATCTTGCACACAATGGGCCTTAGTTATCCCTTGCTACCACACACACTTCGGTCTCCCCGACTCTGAGCGGCCTCGGCTGGCCCATGCTCCGTTTGTCGACATGGTGCATCGACTCGGGGTCACCAGTGGTTTTTTTAACCACTGGCTAAACAAGATGTTGCGTCCCAATGAGCAGTTTTCCTTGGAAAATTGCCTTTGGGCGAACCCAGCCGGATCGTAGTGTGTTGGCGGCGAGCGGTAAATTTCGCCATTTTTGTGTGTAAAATAGGTAAATTTAGTATTCCTCCCTAAATTCCTCCTCTAAACTCTCTAAAAATTCCTTTCTCTCCTCTCTAAATCGTTATTTCGCTACTTTGCGTCATTTCGAAACATTTCGAAAATCTTCGAAATTGTTACCATCTCTAAAAATTGTTACCAAATCAAAAAATTTCTCTCTTCCTTTCGTACACGGGGTTCCCGCTCGTAAAATCCGGTGATTTTCTTTCAATACGAGGTTCCCGCTCGTTAAATCCGGCGATTTCTCTCTCAATACGAGGTTCCCGCTCGTCAAATCCGGTGATTTTCTCTTACACGGGGTTCCCGCCCGTTCAAATCCGGCGATTTTTGCATAAACGAGGTTCCCGCTCGTTCTAATCCGGTGATTATGTGTTACACGGGGGTCCCGCCCGTTCAAGTCGGTGATGTTGATGCTCTCAGACCATACAGCTGCCGTGAACTAAGTTCTCAGAGCGCTAAAATGTGTTGTGAGCTCTCCGAGGTGTCCGTAGCGGACCTCAAGGCTCGTGAATGTCAAGCTTATAGTGCACAAAGTGCCGAAAAAAGCGTAGAGCGCCCATAGAGAGCAGCCAGACATTCCCGTATCCTCCCGAGAATCGAAGAAGAATTCTTGTCGATACGAAAACAGCGAGCATAGGCGAACCTATCGCCGATTTTGCGAATAATCGGTCGTTCTAGCCTAAAAACCCTCTGATTAGTTTCTTCCGAGACGAATTGTTGCATTCCAGACTCGTTGTAAAGAACAAATCGTTGATTATTGGTGTCAGACGGAGCGATGTGAGTGTCGTGTACATGAATTGCACGCCTACATGCTCAATCTGTGATTCCGCGTGAGAGAAAGAGTCACGCCTACATGCTCAATGTACTGAAAGCGCTCTTCCGAGAGCCAGAGTGTGAAAAATATTGGTTGACAAGAAGTCTCCATCATGCTCAAGTACTGATTGGGATGTCAGGTCGCTGTATTCCTCCCAAAACGACGTCAAAAATAAGCCTTGAAGGTTTTGATAATGCGTCTGGTCACCATCAACGAGAAAATTCTGAATTTCGATGATTTTTCGGCCGAATTCGAGCCAATTGTTGTTGAAACGAGTTGTTTTCGTGCTAGAATTGTAACAAATCGTACTCCTTCAGAGAGTTTAGCTAGTTTACTTGCGATTTATAAGAAAATCCGTGATTTTTGCCTAAAAATCGAGAAAAATGGCTTAAAATAGCCCAAATTTGCATATTCCTTCCCTTCTCGGTTGAATTCTTGAGAATTTCATATGAAAAAATTCACTGAACCATCCGAAAATGCTTTCCGAATAAGGATACGCATCGATAATCAATAAAGGAATCAGAATTTTAATGCTAGCCCCGCCCCAACACCTCCGCCGATGTGCGAAAAGTGAGGTAGATGGACATCCGGCCGCCGGCGCTCCTGATTATCGATTGTCGTCGTTATTTCATTCCGAATTCTGACTGAAAAGGGTGTAAAGAGTATAATTGCTCAGGATATGTAAGATTTGTCCGAATTAAAGAATTTTTCTCGTCGGCCGAACTGTCAAATCTGACTAGTGGCTTTGAATATTTCTCTTCGGTTATTCAGTTCTCGCTAACCAAAGCATCTGAGTGAACGCGTGGCTAAGCAATGTGCTTAAAAAGCTCAGAATTTCCATCATTTGTCAGCAAAGAAAGCTAAATCGATAATGAGTACCCTCCCAATATCATGCGACGTCCCAATATCATGCGACGTTCCATATATCATGCGACGTTCCATGCTCAAAGTAAGAGTATCGCATGTGGAGGAGAAAAGGTGAAATCCACCATCGTACTCATCGTGTTCATATCGAATTCGTCTCTCTTGTGTTACTGTGTCGGGAATATTATTAGAACTTGAATACATTGAAGTTAGAAATAAGTCATTACATCAGAATTTTCGAAAAATATCGAATTTTTCGAAAAAGACTAGGCCTTTAACTAAAAATAGCAAATCGTGTTGATATACTTGTTGCATACTCGTTATACTCGTTATACTCATGATTTCTGTTATTACCGTTATTACCCTTCTTAACCCTCTCTCTCTCTCTCTCTTTCTCTCGCTTTATTTCCCTTCGCAATTCTCATAATAAAACCATTCATTATTCAGAATGACCTCAATAGAGAAAATGATCGAAGCACACAATACCGAAGAGTCAGAGCATAGTACCCTCCCAAAGGGCGAAGAAGAGAAGGAAGAGGAGCTCAACAGCACCAAAGCCGCTCATCAAAGTACCTCCCACGAATCCATTAAGGATACGAAGGTTAATATATGAATTTAAAATCCTGAAAATAACAGAGATTTATTCAGGAGCGTGCTGCGGAGCAAGAGAAGAAGGAACTCGGTATCCCCCCAAAGGGAAAAGAGGATGAAGAGATTGTCAATCCGAACAACATTGTTTATGAAGGACGTGGAACTTCTGAGAAGACCACCATCAAAAACAAGAAGCTTGTGAAGACCAACAATGGCATCTCGTCCAATCCGACCCCCTAAAGGACACTCAGTACTCCCCAAGGAGTCTAGTGATTACGGAAAATCAGTGAGTAACTTTGAAAGAGATACAAACAGTCATGAATCTGAGTTGTCTTCAGAGTCCGTTCGAAGTCGTGTCATGTCAATGATGGTGGTACCTCCCAAGAGAAAAGGAGCATGCACATCAGCCATGGACAGTCCATAGTGAACATGTGACAGCGACGATGGGTCAGAAGCACCCAAAAGACCGAACGACGGAAGTAGCCCCCCAAAGGGCGAAGACATCGGACTCTAATTTAACTGTTGTTTCTTATACTTATGGTTTGAAGCCAGTTGGCTAATAAAATCTTGTTATTGTTATCATCGTGAGCTTCATTCTTATCCTTGACAACTCAAATCTTTTTGACGATCAATCATATCATCCTTGACTATCAATCACATCGTTGATTCTTATGAGCAATGCTTATGAACAATGCTATGTAGTGACCGTATCGTTACAGGTCACCGACATGCAACAGTCGACTAAGGGTGATCGTTGGTGTAACAAAGATTCACTGTCGGGTATCCCCCAGAATACCGTCAGAAAAAGGAAAATGGAGATGAATCACAATGTTCTGTATCCTCCCAGAGGAATGAACAACAAAGGTTCAAGCAAGCGTTTATTAGGCCATTCAATACAAAAGGCTTATAGGTGCCCAAGAAGCAATGGGAAGCTATAACAACATGAGCAATATGAATGGAAAAATGTCTCATGTCCAAGACAATGCTCCATCAGCTCGAGTACTCCTCCACGAGATTGAACTTCCACCAGTGAGTGAAATCAACTGAACAACAACATTAGAACAATCATGTTCCAGAAATGTGTATTCTGTGAGTCCAAAGATCATGATGCCAATCAGTGCAAAGAAGTTGCCACTTGGAAAGATCGTCGATCTTTCGTTTTCAACTACAAGCTATGCGCAACATGTCTTGGACCGTTCGACACATGCGGAGACACTACATGTCCTCAAGAAGGCACAAGTTGTCATCTCTGCCGCTTCCGCGGGAAACCGGAGCCAAGTCACCACTACTCTCTTTGCAAACCAAACAATGCCAAGAAACGCTTCAATCACGGAGCATGGCAAGGACAACGTTCCAAGCATAGAGATCAACGTAGAGGACGTAGACAGAGAGACCAGGTGTATCCCCCCGGATATGGAAGACAAGGACTATAAATACGACAGTTATTTATATGTGTTCTCGTTATTGTGTTGTTAATTCATTATGTTGTTTCCCTCTTACGGTTGTTCAAATGCTCTGAAGTATCCTCCCCAAGCTCTTTCACCTGGTAGTGCCTTACCATAAACTTGTATCCCCCAAACATACCGAGTATACCAATAAACAATGTTGTTATCAACCACCATTCATTATCATCTTGAGTATAATCTCATTGATATCTATGATTTGTTTGCTATTTTTTGTAACCCCCCGCTCATTGCTGTTGAGTACCGATGCTTATGATTGTAAGAGTAAAAGAGAGAGTAAGAGAGAAAAGAAAAGAGATAAAGAAAGGAGAGGAAATACTATCCCTATGGGAATACAAGTCATGATGCTTTCAGAAGTGCAAGTAAGTCTTCCGAGGAAGCAATGATAATGCCTTCTGAAGCTCATCTAAGTCTTCTGCGGAAGCAAGAAAGTCTTCTTCGGAAGCAAATGAAGTCTTCTGAGGAAGCAATAGTGAGTCTTCGGAAGTGCAAGTAAGTCTTCTGCGGAAGCAATGATAATGCCTTCTGAAGCTCATCTAAGTCTTCTGCGGAAGCAAAGAAAGCCTTCTTCGGAAGCAAGAATAAGTCTTCTGAGGAAGCAATAGTGATGCGTTCAGTAGTGCAAGTAAGTCTTCTGCGGAAGCAATGATAATGCCTTCTGAAGCTCAAAAGAAGTCTTCTTCGGAAGCAAAGGAAGTCTTCTGCGGAAGCATTGAAGTCCTCTGAGGAGGCATTGAGCAAGCCTTCTGGGAAAAAGAAGCGTCGTGTTGACTCCAGTCACCGTGGATTCAAGTCGCAACCATAGCGCACCAAGTAGAGGCACCGACCTCCTATAACCCAAAGAGGGTTCATTCCCGGTAGATCAGAGCAACACACCCTTGATGCACCAAAACCCAGAAGATGCACCAAAACCAAAAAAGTTTTCCAAGAAAGAAGCAATGATAAGACTTCTAGAGAGAACTAATAAGAAGTCTCCCAAGAAGGAGCAACTAAAAAGTCTTCTGCGGAAGCAATTTGAAAAGTTTTCCAAGAAAGAAGCAATGATAAGTCTTCTAGAGAGAACTAATAAAAAGTCTCCCAATGAAGGAGCAACCAAAAAGTCTTCTGCGGAAGCAAACGATAAGTCTTCTAAGAAAGAAGCAACCGTGTTTAGCTTGCCAGCCCATAAGAGGAGCACGTCTGAATTAGTGTGGTCATTATCGTTGATCGGAAGTGTCCAAGGAAGTTGAAAGAAACTTCATGGAGAAGGGAGAGAGTCTAGGCGGACCCAAAATCTGCGGGTTTGTGAGCGACCGGCCACCGGGAGAAATACCTAGGATCCGTGAAGCGAGCCCGTTGAAAACTCTTCCCCGGATTCTAATAAAACCTTCGGATATTCTTTCTGAATACGCCGCGATTAGAACACTCCAGTAGAGAAGACCCACTGATCGTCATGTAAATTGGACTGAGAAGACAAGCAGGAAACACACCAATGTGATTGGACAAGCATTGAGTCAGCTTGGTTAAGCTC
Source organism: Caenorhabditis sinica (assembly GCA_963932045.1). Lineage (NCBI taxonomy): Eukaryota > Metazoa > Nematoda > Chromadorea > Rhabditida > Rhabditidae > Caenorhabditis > Caenorhabditis sinica. The sequence goes on from OZ009938.1 coordinate 25,892,244, forward strand.
ATAAGTAGTTAGTGATCGCTAGAACGCGACTCTAGACTAGCGGTGCTTGATATACCTGGTGAATGACCCTATGACTCGACGATCGGATGGTGTCGGAAGAGAACTGGCTATTCTCGGAAGAGAAGGGAGAGAAACTGGAGATGTCATAGTTTATGTTCATTATTCTATACGCTACCAGTAAGTGGCAGTAAAGCTGCTAGCGCGTTAACAGCAACTCTCCCGGATTCTAACAAGATCTCTGAATTTGGTGTATTCCCCCCAAGAGCAGCCACTCTTGGAAGGTTTCTCCGGATTCGCCAATTAGAACACGCCGTATGAGCAGTTTCATCGATTGGGTATCATAATAAGTGACCCTAGAGAAGTAGGCCCATCAGCCACTTATGAGAACACGACAAGATTCACGTGTGAATAGGCCTCTATACCGGTCGAAGACATGAAAGATTGTCAGATTCAAACACAAAAAACATGTATAGACCATGTTTAGCACAGTGACACCTTGAAAGGTCATGTCAGTGCAAAAATATCAGTCTAGTAAAAGAGCATAGATCGGTGTCTAGAAGACAAATGACTAGGCCGTTTGAATTCCAATGAGTGGCGTTCAACGGATGTACATTTGCGACATTAACCATCTATCGAGAGAAACGAGTGCAGTACCCTCCCAAAGAGTCGAGCTGTTGAGAAAGCCAGGAGATAATGAGCGTGGACAATGGATGAGTGACTTCAGGATAGCAAATTTCGCTTCCTACTCATCATTGGTAAATAGAAGTGAATCTATTTAACCTAAAAAGACAACGAAGTATTTGATACTCGTCACATATCGCTCAATGTCCGCTTTCGAAGACAACAAGCTTACTTGTAGAGTACATTCAAGCTTCAGTTATGAGTATCCCAAAGAAGTTAATATCTCAGAGCTATTGGTTCAAGAGGAGTCGTGAGTACCCTCCAAGACAAGCTACAAGCTACTGTCGAACCTGCTCATCGTAACAGACCTATAGATTGTCAGTTCACACCGAGACACTTCATGAAATACGACTGATAGTCTCACTCATCTCGCCCAATCTTATTTACTAATAACGGAACCTAGTTCCACTGATATCATAGTCATACTCCTCCCAAATCTCATGTATTCCCCAGGAATCCTCTGCGATTATGTGAATACTAATAAAGGATGAGAATACGAAGAGTTGTTGAATCTGAAATAGAAAGAAAGAGTTTTCGACAAAAGGTGGAGTCCGAAAAGATCAGGACCTTCACATGTTGAACTTGTTTCCATATCACACCTGCATAGAAAGATAAAAGTTTGCGGTGATATTCACTTAGATGTATCTTCGGAAGTTTGGAATGATTGTCTCAGCCTATTAGGGCATGATTGATACAACAATCAACCCTCCTGAGTACAACTTCGAGACTTGAAGTGCGGTAGTACTTTCTCCCTCCAGAGCCAAGAAGCATAATATGCAGGATGCGATCAGAGGGAGGCGAATGGAAGAAGATCATTGATCAAGTGATCAGGAGTAGCCAAAGCTGTGATCAGGCGAAGGCGAAACTGAGAACTAAGTGAATACACATAAACAAACAATAAGGTTCTATGTGGGCCCTGCCGGGTAATAGGCTGTTCGTGGATTCGTTGATGACCACCACGGACTATCAGCACTCGGATTGAGAGAGATAGCGCAATCTTCTTGATTCGTCCCAGCTGTGTAGTAGCTTACTGTGTGAGCGGAAGGATAGTAATCCGGATGCTAAGAAGATAGGCGTGCACAAGCGGGAGACCCACTAGTATTCCTATATGGCTCTGTAGTGAGGATCAGGGTAGTCATCGCCTGTAATTTGTATCGATGTGACAACACACAGTTAGCATCATACCGAGGTTGTGACTGAAAAACCCAGCGGGAGTTCCCCTCGGGAGTGGGTCTGAAAAAATGCCCCTCCGCTTTTTTATAACGTTCGTCATAAGCCATACGGCAGTACGAGACTCAACAAAACGTATTTATCTTTCTCTCAAAGAGTTTGAGTGACTCCTGAAATCACTTACATTCTCTTTTCTCTTCAATCATAACATCAAGTGTACTAACATAGTCACTTCCTCTCTTTCCTTTCTTGCAGGGTATTCTGTTACAGCAAGTTCATATACCTTTCTTGCAGGGTTCGTGTTATAGCAAGTGCTAAAAAGCAATCATGTCTGTTACCAACGGTACCGATAACGTAGCCTCCCCAGGCTCAAATCTGGTCCCAAAAGTCTCCCAAGTGGAGCAAAAATACTCCGGTATTGGCTTGTCCATTACTGGTCCCATCCGTCGTGCGGTGAACATCGCTCTTGAGCATTCGGAAACTTCGATGAAGAAGAGTGATGAGATCTTTGAAGTCCTGAGAGACGAAACTGTATCGAATGACTCGCATCAAGTGAATGAGCTCGCGAAGATTCACCAAGATCTCAAAAAGTCCGAGATCGAGCTATCCGCTCTCAATGTTTACATTGAAAAGAAACTGGCAACGCCAGAATTCCTCTCAGAGGATAAACATGATGAAGTCTGCATCAAGATGAGAGATATTCTCAAAGAACGTGAGGTCTCTAAGAAGATCAAAGACATCCGAGCCCAAATAACAATGGCCGAGATGGAACTAACTAATCGCAAAAGAGTCGTCGACTCAGCCGATGAAAAGTTCAACCCGTTCGAGACATCTTTCAAAGATGATGGAGACTGCATCAAGTATCTCACCGATGAGGATCTGATCTACTGCTCTGAAGAACAGATCGAAAACATCAAAATCAAATTGACTGATGAGGCGGATCGTCTCAAACAGTTGAATTTAAAACAAGAGCTTGAGATGGCTGAGGCCAAGGAGAAGGAGAACTTGAAGTTGTCGAATGACCAACCGGAATTCACTGAGAATTCGGAAAAGGTTAACGCTCAACCTCCAACTAATGAACAGAAGACTTTGCCAAAAGGAGCTGATGAGATCAAAGAACTGCTTCAGACGGTTCAGACATTGTCTGCAATCAACGAAAGCAATAACGAAATCATCATGAATCGTAATCACAGCGATGGCTCAGAAAAGTTCTTCTCGCTCAATTCCACTCAAAGTGGCTCCTATTCCAGTATTCCTCCCAACTCGCTTACTAAGACATCTCAATTCGTGAAAGATAAGAAAGTAGACCTCCAAGAGGCAATGCTCAGATCTTTCCAAGAGATGCAAGCCAAGACCGAGTTGAAAATCGCTCAGTCTATTGAGACAGCCATGGATAAACTCTCTGTGAACATTGTCAAGAATCTGAAAGTTTCTCAAGATAAGAAGCAGGAGAAGAAACTCCCCTTCCCAGAAGAGATTGCCAGTGACATTGAAGAGCAATACATGGAAATGGTTCAAAACGGAGGATATCTTATTCCCCCAACCATCCACAGTACTCCCCAAAACTACCAAAGCTTCGTCCCAGGTAGCCCCCAGAATATCTCGAATATTCCGCGTGGAGGAAATGGATACGAAAATCCTAACCATGAACCCATGTACGATCAAGTCCAAAGTAATTATGAAAATTACTACAAAAAGCTCATCAAGTTTGATGGCTCAGGCAGACTTGACATGTTCAAAAGAGTGTTCTATGCAAATGTTATTAACAATCCTATCCTTACGGACGATGACAAGTTCATCGAGCTAAAAAACAACTTGATCGGACCGGCAGCAAATTGCTTGCAAGATCTTGATAATACCGCGGAAGCTATTGAAAAGACGTTCTATGAGCTCGAGCAAGTCTATGGTGCAGAAATGAAACGAGTGAACCTGCATAAGCAGTTCAACGAGTTGCCATTCCATCAGACAGATTATAACAGTATGGTCGACGACCTACAAGCTCACCGTTCTATCGTGAATATGCTCAAAGAAAAGAACGTCGACGTTGATGACATGAGAACTATCGTGTCGTTCTGCAATAAGCTACCAAAGTCCATAATCAATGAGATCAAGCCAGTCTTGATGATTCCATCTGAGGATCAGACGTTTGGCATGATTCATGACGCTGTATCCGAGTCAATCAAGTTGTTGAAGCACATGAGAACGTTCAGTGCAAGTAATGCATATGATACTGCTCATCACAATCCGTACCCCCAAGGGTTCAATAACAAATATCAGTCTCAAAGATACAATAACGGCTATCCAAACTCAGGGAACAACAACTATCAGGGTAACGGTCAAGGTGGTTACAATACAATGAACAATTATGGCGTTAATTATAACATCGTCAAGGAAACTGGTCAAGCTCAGTCGAAAAAGACATTTTTTCGCGACCAACAGAAGCACTCACAATAAGTCTTCTGTGAAGACCGGCACAAGAGCATTGCTCCAGGTGCCACCACTCTCGGTTTTCGTTTCTTATTGTTTAACTAATCCAGTTCATTGTTGTTCCACTAAACCTATTACCTTATACCCTGTTCCTATCACCGTTTCCAGTTTTGTTAACGTTATTCGTATCCCCCCAGTTACTTGTAGTAAGAAACCCGAAGACTCTATTGCAATCCCATATCAGTCGTCAGAATTCAAAGGCCAATACAGTAACCTCCCAAAGTTACCCAGCGCAAATAATGACAACTACAGATCTTTCTGTATCTGTACTCCCCAAGGAGAAGTCACCGGATCTCATCGAGATTCGGAGTCATTAATGTTGTTAGCAGAACTTCACAAGGCTAAAAATCGAATTCTAACACTATCCGGATCTGCAATAACCACAGTCTTAGGTGCCCGATCTACAGTAACCCATTTTCTCTATTTATGGGAACTCCATGAAAGAAAAGAAGTATCGCGAAGCGCAAAAGATCAGTCAGTACTATGCCAAAGACCGCTAGTTACTCGGCAACATCATGATGATGCTAAATGTCTAAGATACATACCCCCTTCTGACATCAATGACAAGAATCTTGTCAAACACAGACTTTGTTGGTTCGAAACTCAAATTAAATCCAGTATTCCTCCTCAAGCTCATGAGCTCTCCCGGGACGTCATCACACATGTCACCCAAACTGTTGTTTGTATGAGCACAGTTAATATGCTCTTGAAATCACTCTGGATACACTGGTCTTCCAATCTGGAAATACTAGGAATCGACTATCTGTCCTTTCCAAATAGATTTGAACACAAAGTAATTCTCATTTTGATGTCAGAAGTTCTCCAAGTCATCTTGCTGGAGTATAGCTTTATCAGAAAGCTTAAGTGGTTACTCGGAATCATTGTCCAGATCGATCCATCAGAGAATGGCAAGATCAAATCTCCCAAGGTGGAATGCAAAGGAATAATATCTCAAAGATCAATTTGTCAACTCATCGAGTTACAAATTCAAGAGAAAGTGTTCAATATACTGAATACCGACTCTCAGGATGTATCGTTGAGATCTCATCGAAGACCAACTGAAATCCCGGTTATTCCCTTTGCAAAGTATCCCCCCAGAGATCGACACAATTCTGAGAAACCAATCGTATCTAGAGACAGTTCAGTATCAGCATCAGTAGACATTCCATCTACATATGATCTTGTACTCTTCGGTCCAAGGGACAGAGAAGAAAAGGAAATAATCCAGTACACACAAAGGTTTGAGCCAGACGACTCAAAATACCGGGTTCCCATCAAGACACTAAGACAGTTATTGGACTACGGTAAGGAGAAATATCTCCCCACCAAAACCAAAGAGTTGTATCTCAACTACTTCCATTTAACTATTGTCATCGTTCTGGCCGCGGGCCGCCCGGGAGTGTTGTCGCCTCTAGCCCATAGGGCTAAAAATGCGTCAACTTGACGGCTCTGTAATCCAGGGATTAGTGGTTTTGCCCTCAAAACTCCCTGTATTCCCGCCGTAATTATTGTGTCATTTATTTCCCTCTTTTTCCTTCCTTTTCCCAAGTAAAATCGCTTTATTTTCCTTTCTTTTATTTCCTTTCCCAAATAAATCATATTTGAATCGCGCGCCGAAATGCTCTCGCCGCAAACGCGCCCTCCTGCACTTCGTGGCGAGACCCGCGCGCGCACATTCGCTGCGCGGCGACTTCTCTCGCCCACTCGAGAGGTGCAGAGTGCGTAGGCCAGAGTGCTTTCGAGTGTGTGTTCGAGTGTGTTGCATCATCGCTGTTCGTTGTTGTTTTGCCGATTGGCTAACAAACCGATGATTGTATCCTCCCACCTTTTATTCCTTGCTATCGGAGCACTTTCAGTATCCCCCCAAGGGTAAGTTTCCCGGCGTTTTGGCATTTGGTTCGGAAGAGTGGTTTTCGGAGGTTTTGCAAGGTTTCCTCGCTTTTGGTTCCCAGAGGTTTTCGCCCAGCTCCTTTCGATGATTTCTCCTCCTAATTTTCCCACTCCTTTCGTATTCCTCCCAGAATCTTTGCCTTTTATCGCTTTTATCAATGCCCGTGTCTCAATAAATGGGTCATTGATACCTCGTTCTTACCACACCGCTTATCTTGCACACAATGGGCCTTAGTTATCCCTTGCTACCACACACACTTCGGTCTCCCCGACTCTGAGCGGCCTCGGCTGGCCCATGCTCCGTTTGTCGACAAAATCGGCGAATTGTCAGACGGTGATGACTAATGGTGATGGCCTAACTATGCCGGTGTTATCATTCATCAAAAAATAAGGATTTTACGTCGATTTCTCAGAAATTGTGTCCATGCCCAGGCATGTTGATGTTGTTTTGACCAGAAATAGACCAACAATTGGCTAAAACCCTCTCAAACTCGCTGATATATGAATCAAAATCGCATAAAATCGGCGAATTGTCAGACGGTGATGACTAATGGTGATGGCCTAACTATGCCGGTGTTATCATTCATCAAAAAATAAGGATTTTACGTCGATTTCTCAGAAATTGTGTCCATGCCCAGGCATGTTGATGTTGTTTTGACCAGAAATAGACCAACAATTGGCTAAAACCCTCTCAAACTCGCTGATATATGAATCAAAATCGCATAAAATCGGCGAATTGTCAGACGGTGATGACTAATGGTGATGGCCTAACTATGCCGGTGTTATCATTCATCAAAAAATAAGGATTTTACGTCGATTTCTCAGAAATTGTGTCCATGCCCAGGCATGTTGATGGTGTTTTGACCAGAAATAGACCAACAATTGGCTAAAATTCGCTAAAACTCTCTCAAACTCGCAGAGATGTGAATCAAAATCGCATAAAATCGGCGAATTGTCAGACGGTGATGACTAATGGTGATGGCCTAACTATGCCGGTGTTATCATTCATCAAAAAATAAGGATTTTACGTCGATTTCTCGGAAATGGTATCCATGCCCAGGCATGTTGATGGTGTTTTGACCAGAAATAGACCAACAATTGGCTAAAACCCTCTCAAACTCGCTGATATATGAATCAAAATCCCATAAAATCGGCGAATTGTCAGACGGTGATGACTAATGGTGATGGCCTAACTATGCCGGTGTTATCATTCATCAAAAAATAAGGATTTTACGTCGATTTCTCAGAAATTGTGTCCATGCCCAGGCATGTTGATGGTGTTTTGACCAGAAATAGACCAACAATTGGCTAAAATTCGCTAAAACTCTCTCAAACTCGCAGAGATGTGAATCAAAATCGCATAAAATCGGCGAATTGTCAGACGGTGATGACTGATGGTGATGGCCTAACTATGCCGGTGTTATCATTTATCAAAAAATAAGTATTTTACGTCGATTTCTCAGAAATTGTGTCCATGCCCAGGCATGTTGATGGTGTTTTGAGTGAAAATAGACCGAAAATAGTCAAAAATGGGCAAAAATCTTCATAAACTCGCTTGAATACTTTCTCTGCGTCTTTCATTTCTTAGAGTTCCGGTTTTCTCAGAGTTCTGGTATAAATCTGAGTTGAAACAAAAATGAGAAAGTTCATGAACATGACATATTTCTAAAAATTTTTACTAATTTCCAGTACTTGATCGCAATTTTAGAGTTTATATCATCCGAACCGTCTTGCTGTGCTGATTCCGAAAATCTAGCTTAAAACTGGGATGACGGAAAAATAAGAAAGTTAGAACTGATTCAATGAACCTAAAGACAGGAAACGCAGAAGAAGATCAAAATATCACGTTTCTCTGCGTCTCTTATCTTTTCGAAACTTTATTCCTCAATGCGGAATGAAACTAAGTAGCCGAAAAGTGAATCCGACTCATTTTTCAAGTCTTAATCTTGCAGAATCACATCTGTAACTTCCTCTGGAGTTGCCTTAGCTTCATCTCAAAATGTCAGAATCAATAATGATTGAGTTCTTGAGTTTTATTACAACTCACATAAAAACATATGACTGTGTGAAACTGAAGATCAACAAATAATTTTATTTCAAAAGGTAACAAAAAAATCATAATAATTAAAACGGTTTCTCAGCCTTCTTCATTCCCAAATGTTCATTCCCACACGCAGACACTTTTGCTAACGACAATATCATCAATAAGCGCGAGTTGTGATGTCAATAATACAATCGTTATTGCCAAATTTGCACTTTAACTGTGCTGCTATTGCGAGACGGAGTTTGAAGAAACAAAATCATGAGGTCTCGACAAATCAAATCCTCATCATCTTTTTCAAACCTATCACCAAAATACAGGTCTCCGGAAGGCTTATTTATGGTAGGAGTCCATTTGCCATACTTATCAACGTCATGATGAACATCATTGAAGTATCTGTCTCGTTGAAACGGTAGATAAGTCGAAGAAGATGAGCAATACCGAGTCACTGGTTGTGACATAGTCATTACGGTGGACATACTTCTGAATCGAATCTTCTTGGATTTGAGAACTTCACGGACTCGTTGCTCATGTGCCTTGCGTTCTGGTTCCATGAGGACAGCGGTGCTGAAAAAGTTATAGGTACTGTTGCAGTCTAAAAAACTTTTGAAGTTCTGACACATCAAAAATATCTCAGAACAAAACTCACATTTTTCGTTGAAGTAGGCAATTAAAGTTAGGAAGTACATCCCGTCAAGTTGGAGTTGTCTGACGTTTCTCACGGTTCCTCTACTTGAATTCGGCATCCTCCCGTTCCTCCGGCATCCTCCGGCATCCTCCCATTCCTCCTGTTGGATCTCGACTCCACCGAACACCCAGATGTAACAATTTTGAAAGCTGAAAAATAGGAAAATGTGGTTTTTAATAGATTGCAAAACCTTACATTACTCGATGCACTCCTTTGTTGTCTTCATAACGAATCGGAGGGGGAACACCTGATATCGCCTACGCGTCACTAAGTTTCTCTCCATAAACAACTAGGTTTTTCAGACTTGAGAGTCTTCCGGTCTTGCAATGATCCATATAAAAACTAATACCCTGGTTGGTTAGCAAAGGATCTCGTAGCTCAATTCTCACACAATCGAAGGATAACAATTGGTTCAAAGTAAACCAAGAAGATTTAGTGATTTCCAACATCATTGGCTGTTGAACTAATAAGGGGTCCTAATTCAATGGGCAAAAGGGGGGGGGCATATGTTCAGAAAAATCAAAATCTACTAAAAACGACCAGCTAGTACAGATAACGGCCTAGTTAAGGGGGGGAGAAGAGAAATTTTCAGAAAAATCAGAATACAAAAAAACGGAACCTAACAAAGTGCCTAAAAAGAGACATCCTGAATCAATTCAGTTGAAATATGGACTGTTCTGGTCTAGCCATGAAAAAACCAATAATTATTGGGTTTTCCCATACCCATCCCAATGCCAATACTACAAGCTGAAAATCTTCGAATGTATGAATGACTCGAGGAATCGATGGCCTTATTAGGGTATATGCAGGTAGATGATACGGATAGGCTCCGCCCCTGTCTAGCATTCTGGAAAATTCTATAAGAGGTGTTCCCATTATGCAGTTTTAAGAGTTATTCATTGTATGTCGTGTCAGTGACAATTCGAGAACAATAGAAACTGTGAGTGTACGTAAGGAGCATAGATACCTTGGGACCTTCTAGAATTCACCAGAAATCGAAAGTCCCTTTTTTAGCCTTGAGCGCGCGCGGGAACACACAATAAGACAATAGAAATCCTTCCAGGGATGCACGAGCTGAGGGCGGAGTCTATTTGAACCATCTCTCTGCAAACCCCCCAATAAGACCCTCAATTTTTCCAATAGCTCATAGGCTCTTTACTGAGTTTATCAACTCTCCCCCTCGACCTCACCTTCCTTCCCCCTAGAACTCTCTGACTAGAACTCTCAAACTTTTTGCCCCTAAAGTAATGTACTCCCTAACTCCGCCTACCACAGTATCCTTGTGGTAGGCGGAGTTAGGGGGTACATTAAGTCTCTCTAAACATTGCTCTTTTTCCTGTATTTTAGGACTGTGTAGGACCGCCCTGTTACCTTGATTTTTCTAAAATTCAAATACCCAACCCCTCCTCTTTTTTTCTGATTTCTTAGGCTTTAGCTCTTATCCCTCCCCCCCCCCCCCCCCCCTGTTTCAAGCTTGATTGTTTTCAAAAGATGTCTCCCCCCTTTTTTTAAAGCTATTTTGGACTCCAAATTATTAGGGTCACAGTTCTGTTAGATTAGGATTCCTCCCTTTGTTAGACGTCCCCCCTCCCCCCCCCCCCCCCAAGATCACAATTCTCAAGGATGGTCACTACGTGGTCTACTACTGTGGATTCAAAGGAAGTCAAGACGAGAGAAACGACTTTGGAATGGAGAAGGCAAGAATGTTCAAGATGAATCTCACAGAGTACAATGTGGAGATTTCGAAGCAGGCATTGGAATGGGAGAGATTGGGACAGTTATGTCTTGGTTAGACAGCAATGGATGCTTTCTGTGATTCCAGCGGAGTACTTTGGTGGAGAAGATTATGGAAGAGGTAGGTCATAGGAATTTCCAGTTCAATAAAGCGCGTTTACATAGTACCAAACATTTAGGGGGTGTAAATACGCTTTACTGACAATTCTGATTGTTTTTAGAGCACGTTTGCATAGCCCTAGATACATTAGATGCAACAGCGGGGGGTAGTCTAGTCTCAGTACAGTACTGCTTTATTCACAGGGGTCAAAACTATGGGTTTCGATTTGCCATGAGTTCACAGCACGTAACAGTATGCCAGCTTTCAATTTTCGAAATTTTTGTTTTCAGAAACCACGTCGCGCCTGTCCCGGAACTGCCAGAAGGGAAATGCCAGAAGAACTCTCAATACAACAACCACTGTCCAAGCAACCATCGATCACAGGAGCCACTCCAGGAAATTCCAAAGATTCTACTGAAGCTGTACATATGTGTGTACTCCATGACGTGAAAAAGCGGTCAAAGCTATGGTCTTTGAAAGTCGTAGAAGAGGAGGCTTGGCATGAAGTAGCGGTAGAGGTGTACAAGGAACATCAGCAGCATCTAACGAGTGAGTTTTGAAAATGAGAAAATCTTGAAAAACAAGCAAATCATTGCAGGAGCTGGGAAAATAATGCTGCATTGGGAGTTCAATCTGAAGACCAAGATCGAGACTAAAGGAGAATTCGAGAAGGAGCTGAGAAATGGGAGCACTACTGCCATGTTGAATTTTTAATGAATACACCGGATCTCAGAAAATGTGTGAAGTTTTGGAATGCTTTGTAAATGATTGTGTATGTAAATTTCGTAATAAAATTTTTTGAATTCTATGAGTTCTTTGCCTTATTATTTCTCTGTTTTCGGTTCTATTCCGAATATGTCAATATGTCTAAATGAGAGTAGTGTGAGTGGCGATGCTAAAAAGACAGAACTCCGGCGACTCGGATAGTAACTGAAAAACAAGAAGCATCGCCAAAATCAACATGTCTTCTAGTCAGGTCGGCATGGTAGGAGATTGGATTTTTTGGGGGCTTGAATTGGAGTGGGGTTGCTATAGGTTAATGATATCTTGCGGACAGTATTCAGGGGTTTCCTGGTAAGAAATTTAGTTCTTCCTATGTATTTTTCAACCTCATGACCCTTTATAGAACCTGAAAACCTCCTAGCATCTTCCTCACTGCAAAGTTACCCATTAGATGGTCATCTGCACCATTCACAGTTTTCTGACCCTCTAGGCCTCAAGACCCTTCCCTTAGAGTTTATTGGGAAATCGATTTTCAGCTTTGCACCACTAATGATTGGAGGAACGTCGATATGGATTATAATTTCCGTGCTGATCTCAAAAGACAGATGAGAAAACTAAACTCGAATATTCTCTTAGATCAATAGATCTCGTTTTACAAACTTTTCTATGTTGTATGTTGTATGGATTTTTTTGAAAAAATAAAGTTGATTCTTGATATATTCAAGTTTTACAAATGCATTCACTCACTTCGAGTAAACTCTAAAAGAGTTGCTGTCTCATTGTTTTCCAGGATTTTTAAGGCTTTTACTTTGTTAAGGTTTGAAATTTTCCCCGCTTTAAGAAAGACCTCTTTCTCCATGTCCCAAGGTACCTATTCTCCTCACGTACACTTACAGTATCTATTGTTCTCGAATTGTCACTGACACCACTTACTACAACTGCACTCTGGGAACACCTCTTATGGAATTTTCCAGAATACACATTCTAGACAGGGGCGGGGCCTACCCGTATCATCTCCCTGCATATACTTAATAAGGCCATCGAATCCTCGAGTCATTCATACATTCGAAGATTTTCAGCTTGTAGTATTGGAATTGGGATGGGCATGGTAAAACCCAATAATTATTGGTTTTTCCATGTCTAGACCAGAACAGCCCATATTTCAACTGAATTGATTCAGGATGTCTCTTTTTAGGCACTTTTGTTAGGTTCCTCTTTTGTATTCTGATTTTTCTGAACATCCCCCCCCCCCCCTTGCTTCGTTACCTAGACTGTTATCTGTATTAGCTGGTCATTTTTAGTAGATATTGATTTTTCTGAACTTATGCCCAATCCCCTTCGCCCACTGAATTAGGACCCCTTATTATCTGTAACCTTGAGCATCTTCCTCATTATTCTAGGTTTTTTGTTCATAGTTTTCTGAACTAAAAATGAGCTTTAAATGATCCGGAGCATTTAGTAATTTAAAGTTATTCCTGTTAAAAGTCCCCCCCCCCCCCCCGATTGCTGGTCCAGTTGAAGTTGCTGTAATGCCAACGGCTCTAGGTGAGACCTCTGCTGATTCGCTCCTGTATTCTACATTGCTTCATTTTTTCAGATGTTCACATTGCGCCAGTTGCTGCTCCTCCAACTGTTCCAATCAATGATGCACTGCCAGCTTTGTCTGTTGTTCCAACGATGTACTTCCAAACTCTGATTGACTACTTCAACGGAAAGTTCATACGGTATTGCTCATCTTCTTCGACTCATCTACCGTATCCACGAGTTCATGAATTGCTTTCCATACGGAAACAAGGGACATGTTGAGGTGAGTAATGGGTGGGGGGGGGGGGCATGGAATAGAAATTTATTGAAAATTCAAAGACCACAAATGATCAATTTCAAATTTCCTATTTCGTGTTGTGCACTAAAAAGAATTACAGTAATTTGAAAATCAGAACCCCAAAATTACAGCGTGTCAAAGACTCAATCGACGACTTCGTCAAGTTTCTTGATGACAACTGGGCCAAGTACTACGTTTGTGAAGATGGCTACAACAGACAATGGTCATTTTTTCTTATAAATTGTCTCGTTATCAACAGAGCGCATTTGCAAATTTTAAAAATTCACTTCACTTCACATCACTATTCCATTATGTTCATTGTTTCTTGAGTGTGGAAATAAATGTTGTTCACCATATCTCGTCTTCCCATTTCTGCAGTTGGCATCACAACAATTTTACCAGAAGTCGGGGACTTCTCCCCAGTGTCTCCAACGTCGATGATTATTAGGGTATATGCAGGAAGATGAAATGGATAGGCTCCGCCGCTGTCTAAAATTTCTGGAAGATCCCATAAGAGGCCAAAATGAATAACTTTGCAAATTATACATTTTGGAAGGTATAACTTTTAAAGTTATACATTTTGGAAGGTATAACTTTTAAAGTTATACTTTTTGGAAGGTATAACTTTTAAAGTTATACTTTTCGGAAGGTATAACTTTTAAAATTATACTTTTCGGAAGGTATAACTTTTGAAATTATACTTTTTGGATGGTATAACTTTCAAAGTTATACTTTTTGGAAGGTATAACTTTGAAAGTTATACTTTTTGGAAGGTATAACTTTTAAAGTTATACTTTTCGGAAGGTATAACTTTTAAAGTTATACTTTTCGGAAGGTATAACTTTTAAAATTATACTTTTTGGATGGTATAACTTTCAAAGTTATACTTTTTGGAAGGTATAACTTTTAAAATTATACTTTTTGGATGGTATAACTTTCAAAGTTATACTTTTTGGAAGGTATAACTTTTAAAGTTATACTTTTTGGAAGGTATAACTTTTAAAGTTATACTTTTCGGAAGGTATAACTTTTGAAGTTATACTTTTTGGAAGGTATAACTTTTAAAGTTATACTTTTCGGAAGGTATAACTTTTAAAATTATACTTTTTGGATGGTATAACTTTTAAAGTTATACTTTTTGAAAGGTATAACTTTTAAAGTTATACTTTTTGGAAGGTATAACTTTGAAAGTTATACTTTTTGGAAGGTATAACTTTTAAAGTTATACTTTTTGGAAGGTATAACTTTAAAAGTTATACTTTTTGGAAGGTATAACTTTTAAAGTTATACTTTTTGGAAGGTATAACTTTCAAAGTTATACTTTTTGGATGGTTTAACTTTCAAAGTTATACAATTTGGAAGGTATAACTTTAAAAGTTATACTTTTTGGAAGGTATAACTTTCAAAGTTATACTTTTTGGAAGGTATAACTTTTAAAGTTATACTTTTCGGAAGGTATAACTTTTAAAATTATACTTTTTGGATGGTATAACTTTTAAAGTTATACTTTTCGGAAGGTATAACTTTTAAAGTTATACTTTTCGGAAGGTATAACTTTTAAAATTATACTTTTTGGATGGTATAACTTTTAAAGTTATACTTTTTGGAAGGTATAACTTTTAAAGTTATACTTTTCGGAAGGTATAACTTTTAAAGTTATACTTTTTGGAAGGTATAACTTTTAAAGTTATACTTTTTGGATGGTTTAACTTTCAAAGTTATACAATTTGGAAGGTATAACTTTAAAAGTTATACCTTCCAAAATGTATAACTTTAAAAGTTATACCTTTCAAAAAGTATAACTTTAATAGTTATACCATCCAAAAAGTATAACTTCAAAAGTTATACCTTCCAAAATGTATAACTTTAAAAGTTATACCTTCCAAAAAGTATAACTTTTAAAGTTATACCTTCCAAAATGTATAACTTTGAAAGTTATACCTTCCAAAAAGTATAACTTTTAAAGTTATACCTTCCAAAATGTATAACTTTGAAAGTTATACCTTCCAAAAAGTATAACTTTTAAAGTTATACCTTCCAAAATGTATAACTTTAAAAGTTATACCTTTCAAAAAGTATAACTTTAAAAGTTATACCATCCAAAAAGTATAACTTCAAAAGTTATACCTTCCAAAATGTATAACTTTAAAAGTTATACCATCCAAAAAGTATAACTTCAAAAGTTATAACTTCCAAAATGTATAACTTTAAAAGTTATACCTCCCAAAAAGTATAACTTTAAAAGTTATACCTTCCAAAATGTATAACTTTGAAAGTTATACCATCCAAAATGTATAACTTTACAAGTTATACCTTCCAAAAAGTATAACTTTGAAAGTTATACCTTCCAAAATGTATAACTTTGAAAGTTATACCATCGAAAAAGTATAACTTTAAAAGTTATACCATCCAAAATGTATAACTTTGAAAGTTATACCTTCCAAAAAGTATAACTTTTAAAGTTATACCTTCCAAAATGTATAACTTTGAAAGTTATACCTTCCAAAAAGTATAACTTTTAAAGTTATACCTTCCAAAATGTATAACTTTGAAAGTTATACCTTCCAAAAAGTATAACTTTTAAAGTTATACCTTCCAAAATGTATAACTTTGAAAGTTATACCTTCCAAAAAGTATAACTTTTAAAGTTATACCTTCCAAAATGTATAACTTTAAAAGTTATACCTTTCAAAAAGTATAACTTTTAAAGTTATACCTTCCAAAATGTATAACTTTGAAAGTTATACCTTCCAAAAAGTATAACTTTTAAAGTTATACCTTCCAAAATGTATAACTTTAAAAGTTATACCTTTCAAAAAGTATAACTTTAAAAGTTATACCATCCAAAAAGTATAACTTCAAAAGTTATACCTTCCAAAATGTATAACTTTAAAAGTTATACCATCCAAAAAGTATAACTTCAAAAGTTATAACTTCCAAAATGTATAACTTTAAAAGTTATACCTCCCAAAAAGTATAACTTTAAAAGTTATACCTTCCAAAATGTATAACTTTGAAAGTTATACCATCCAAAATGTATAACTTTACAAGTTATACCTTCCAAAAAGTATAACTTTGAAAGTTATACCTTCCAAAATGTATAACTTTGAAAGTTATACCATCGAAAAAGTATAACTTTAAAAGTTATACCATCCAAAATGTATAACTTTGAAAGTTATACCTTCCAAAAAGTATAACTTTTAAAGTTATACCTTCCAAAATGTATAACTTTGAAAGTTATACCTTCCAAAAAGTATAACTTTTAAAGTTATACCTTCCAAAATGTATAACTTTGAAAGTTATACCTTCCAAAAAGTATAACTTTTAAAGTTATACCTTCCAAAATGTATAACTTTGAAAGTTATACCTTCCAAAAAGTATAACTTTTAAAGTTATACCTTCCAAAATGTATAACTTTAAAAGTTATACCTTTCAAAAAGTATAACTTTTAAAGTTATACCTTCCAAAATGTATAACTTTGAAAGTTATACCTTCCAAAAAGTATAACTTTTAAAGTTATACCTTCCAAAATGTATAACTTTGAAAGTTATACCTTCCAAAAAGTATAACTTTTAAAGTTATACCTTCCAAAATGTATAACTTTAAAAGTTATACCTTCCAAAAAGTATAACTTTTAAAGTTATACCTTTCAAAAAGTATAACTTTAAAAGTTATACCATCCAAAAAGTATAACTTCAAAAGTTATACCTTCCAAAATGTATAACTTTTAAAGTTATACCTTTCAAAAAGTATAACTTTAAATGTTATACTTTCCAAAATGTATAACTTTGAAAGTTATACCTTCCAAAAAGTATAACTTTTAAAGTTATACCTTCCAAAATGTATAACTTTAAAAGTTATACCTTTCAAAAAGTATAACTTTAAAAGTTATACCTTCCAAAATGTATAACTTTGAAAGTTATACCTTCCAAAAAGTATAACTTTTAAAGTTATACTTTTCGGAAGGTATAACTTTTAAAGTTATACTTTTTGGAAGGTATAACTTTAAAAGTTATACCTTCCAAAAAGTATAACTTCAAAAGTTATACCTTTCAAAAAGTATAACTTTAAAAGTTATACCTTCCAAAATGTATAACTTTAAAAGTTATACCTTCCAAAAAGTATAACTTTAAAAGTTATACCTTCCAAAAAGTATAACTTTAAAAGTTATACCTTCCAAAAAGTATAACTTTAAAAGTTATACCATCCAAAATGTATAACTTTAAAAGTTATACCTGCCAAAATGTATAACTTTGAAAGTTATACCATCCAAAAAGTATAACTTTAAAAGTTATACCTTCCAAAAAGTATAACTTTAAAAGTTATACCTGCCAAAATGTATAACTTTGAAAGTTATACCATCCAAAAAGTATAACTTTAAAAGTTATACCATCCAAAAAGTATAACTTCAAAAGTTATACCTTCCAAAATGTATAACTTTAAAAGTTATACCTTTCAAAAAGTATAACTTTAAAAGTTATACCATCCAAAAAGTATAACTTCAAAAGTTATACCTTCCAAAATGTATAACTTTAAAAGTTATACCATCCAAAAAGTATAACTTCAAAAGTTATAACTTCCAAAATGTATAACTTTAAAAGTTATACCTCCCAAAAAGTATAACTTTAAAAGTTATACCTTCCAAAATGTATAACTTTGAAAGTTATACCATCCAAAATGTATAACTTTAAAAGTTATACCTTCCAAAAAGTATAACTTTGAAAGTTATACCTTCCAAAATGTATAACTTTGAAAGTTATACCATCGAAAAAGTATAACTTTAAAAGTTATACCATCCAAAATGTATAACTTTACAAGTTATACCTTCCAAAATGTATAACTTTGAAAGTTATACCTTCCAAAAAGTATAACTTTTAAAGTTATACCTTCCAAAATGTATAACTTTGAAAGTTATACCTTCCAAAATGTATAACTTTGAAAGTTATACCTTCCAAAATGTATAACTTTAAAAGTTATACCTTTCAAAAAGTATAACTTTTAAAGTTATACCTTCCAAAATGTATAACTTTGAAAGTTATACCTTTCAAAAAGTATAACTTTTAAAGTTATACCTTCCAAAATGTATAACTTTAAAAGTTATACCTTCCAAAAAGTATAACTTTTAAAGTTATACCTTCCAAAATGTATAACTTTTAAAGTTATACCTTCCAAAATGTATAACTTTGAAAATTATACCTTCCAAAATGTATAACTTTACAAGTTATACCTTCCAAAATGTATAACTTTGAAAGTTATACCATCCAAAAAGTATAACTTTTAAAGTTATACCTTCCAAAATGTATAACTTTGAAAGTTATACCTTCCAAAAAGTATAACTTTTAAAGTTATACCTTCCAAAATGTATAACTTTTAAAGTTATACCTTCCAAAATGTATAACTTTAAAAGTTATACCTTTCAAAAAGTATAACTTTTAAAGTTATACCTTCCAAAATGTATAACTTTGAAAGTTATACCTTCCAAAAAGTATAACTTTTAAAGTTATACCTTCCAAAATGTATAACTTTGAAAGTTATACCATCGAAAAAGTATAACTTTAAAAGTTATACCATCCAAAAAGTATAACTTCAAAAGTTATACCTTCCAAAATGTATAACTTTAAAAGTTATACCATCCAAAAAGTATAACTTCAAAAGTTATAACTTCCAAAATGTATAACTTTAAAAGTTATACCTGCCAAAATGTATAACTTTAAAAGTTATACCTTCCAAAATGTATAACTTTGAAAGTTATACCTTCCAAAAAGTATAACTTTAAAAGTTATACTTTCCAAAATGTATAACTTTTAAAGTTATACCTTCCAAAATGTATAACTTTGAAAGTTATACCTTCCAAAAAGTATAACTTTTAAAGTTATACCTTCCAAAATGTATAACTTTGAAAGTTATACCATCGAAAAAGTATAACTTTAAAAGTTATACCATCCAAAAAGTATAACTTCAAAAGTTATACCTTCCAAAATGTATAACTTTAAAAGTTATACCATCCAAAAAGTATAACTTCAAAAGTTATAACTTCCAAAATGTATAACTTTAAAAGTTATACCTGCCAAAATGTATAACTTTAAAAGTTATACCTTCCAAAATGTATAACTTTAAAAGTTATACCTTCCAAAATGTATAACTTTGAAAGTTATACCTTCCAAAAAGTATAACTTTTAAAGTTATACCTTTCAAAAAGTATAACTTTAAATGTTATACTTTCCAAAATGTATAACTTTGAAAGTTATACCTTCCAAAATGTATAACTTTAAAAGTTATACCTTTCAAAAAGTATAACTTTTAAAGTTATACCTTCCAAAATGTATAACTTTGAAAGTTATACCTTTCAAAAAGTATAACTTTTAAAGTTATACCTTCCAAAATGTATAACTTTAAAAGTTATACCTTCCAAAAAGTATAACTTTTAAAGTTATACCTTCCAAAATGTATAACTTTTAAAGTTATACCTTCCAAAATGTATAACTTTGAAAATTATACCTTCCAAAATGTATAACTTTACAAGTTATACCTTCCAAAATGTATAACTTTGAAAGTTATACCATCCAAAAAGTATAACTTTTAAAGTTATACCTTCCAAAATGTATAACTTTGAAAGTTATACCTTCCAAAAAGTATAACTTTTAAAGTTATACCTTCCAAAATGTATAACTTTTAAAGTTATACCTTCCAAAATGTATAACTTTAAAAGTTATACCTTTCAAAAAGTATAACTTTTAAAGTTATACCTTCCAAAATGTATAACTTTGAAAGTTATACCTTCCAAAAAGTATAACTTTTAAAGTTATACCTTCCAAAATGTATAACTTTGAAAGTTATACCATCGAAAAAGTATAACTTTAAAAGTTATACCATCCAAAAAGTATAACTTCAAAAGTTATACCTTCCAAAATGTATAACTTTAAAAGTTATACCATCCAAAAAGTATAACTTCAAAAGTTATAACTTCCAAAATGTATAACTTTAAAAGTTATACCTGCCAAAATGTATAACTTTAAAAGTTATACCTTCCAAAATGTATAACTTTGAAAGTTATACCTTCCAAAAAGTATAACTTTAAAAGTTATACTTTCCAAAATGTATAACTTTTAAAGTTATACCTTCCAAAATGTATAACTTTGAAAGTTATACCTTCCAAAAAGTATAACTTTTAAAGTTATACCTTCCAAAATGTATAACTTTGAAAGTTATACCATCGAAAAAGTATAACTTTAAAAGTTATACCATCCAAAAAGTATAACTTCAAAAGTTATACCTTCCAAAATGTATAACTTTAAAAGTTATACCATCCAAAAAGTATAACTTCAAAAGTTATAACTTCCAAAATGTATAACTTTAAAAGTTATACCTGCCAAAATGTATAACTTTAAAAGTTATACCTTCCAAAATGTATAACTTTAAAAGTTATACCTTCCAAAATGTATAACTTTGAAAGTTATACCTTCCAAAAAGTATAACTTTTAAAGTTATACCTTTCAAAAAGTATAACTTTAAATGTTATACTTTCCAAAATGTATAACTTTGAAAGTTATACCTTCCAAAAAGTATAACTTTGAAAGTTATACCTTCCAAAATGTATAACTTTGAAAGTTATACCATCGAAAAAGTATAACTTTAAAAGTTATACCATCCAAAAAGTATAACTTCAAAAGTTATACCTTCCAAAATGTATAACTTTAAAAGTTATACCATCCAAAAAGTATAACTTCAAAAGTTATAACTTCCAAAATGTATAACTTTAAAAGTTATACCTGCCAAAATGTATAACTTTAAAAGTTATACCTTCCAAAATGTATAACTTCAAAAGTTATACCTTCCAAAATGTATAACTTTAAAAGTTATACCTTCCAAAATGTATAACTTTGAAAGTTATACCTTCCAAAAAGTATAACTTTTAAAGTTATACCTTTCAAAAAGTATAACTTTAAATGTTATACTTTCCAAAATGTATAACTTTGAAAGTTATACCATCGAAAAAGTATAACTTTAAAAGTTATACCATCCAAAAAGTATAACTTCAAAAGTTATACCTTCCAAAATGTATAACTTTAAAAGTTATACCATCCAAAAAGTATAACTTCAAAAGTTATAACTTCCAAAATGTATAACTTTAAAAGTTATACCTTCCAAAAAGTATAACTTCAAAAGTTATACCTTTCAAAAAGTATAACTTTAAAAGTTATACCTTCCAAAATGTATAACTTTAAAAGTTATACCTTCCAAAAAGTATAACTTTAAAAGTTATACCTTCCAAAAAGTATAATTTTAAAAGTTATACCTTCCAAAAAGTATAACTTTAAAAGTTATACCATCCAAAATGTATAACTTTAAAAGTTATACCTGCCAAAATGTATAACTTTGAAAGTTATACCATCCAAAAAGTATAACTTTAAAAGTTATACCTTCCAAAAAGTATAACTTTAAAAGTTATACCTGCCAAAATGTATAACTTTGAAAGTTATACCATCCAAAAAGTATAACTTTAAAAGTTATACCATCCAAAAAGTATAACTTCAAAAGTTATACCTTCCAAAATGTATAACTTTAAAAGTTATACCTTCCAAAAAGTATAACTTTAAAAGTTATACCTTCCAAAAAGTATAACTTTAAAAGTTATACCTGCCAAAAAGTATAACTTTAAAAGTTAAACCTGCCAAAAAGTATAACTTTAAAAGTTATACCATCCAAAATGTATAACTTTGAAAGTTATACCTTCCAAAAAGTATAACTTTTAAAGTTATACCTTCCAAAATGTATAACTTTGAAAGTTATACCATCGAAAAAGTATAACTTTAAAAGTTATACCATCCAAAATGTATAACTTTGAAAGTTATACCTTCCAAAAAGTATAACTTTTAAAGTTATACCTTCCAAAATGTATAACTTTGAAAGTTATACCTTCCAAAAAGTATAACTTTTAAAGTTATACCTTCCAAAATGTATAACTTTAAAAGTTATACCTTTCAAAAAGTATAACTTTAAAAGTTATACCATCCAAAAAGTATAACTTCAAAAGTTATACCTTCCAAAATGTATAACTTTAAAAGTTATACCTTCCAAAATGTATAACTTTGAAAGTTATACCTTCCAAAAAGTATAACTTTTAAAGTTATACCTTTCAAAAAGTATAACTTTAAAAGTTATACTTTCCAAAAAGTATAACTTTGAAAGTTATACCTTCCAAAATGTATAACTTTGAAAGTTATACCATCGAAAAAGTATAACTTTAAAAGTTATACCATCCAAAATGTATAACTTTGAAAGTTATACCTTCCAAAATGTATAACTTTGAAAGTTATACCTTCCAAAATGTATAACTTTAAAAGTTATACTTTCCAAAAAGTATAACTTTGAAAGTTATACCTTCCAAAATGTATAACTTTGAAAGTTATACCATCGAAAAGTATAACTTTAAAAGTTATACCATCCAAAATGTATAACTTTGAAAGTTATACCTTCCAAAATGTATAACTTTGAAAGTTATACCTTCCAAAATGTATAACTTTGAAAGTTATACCTTCCAAAATGTATAACTTTGAAAGTTATACCTTCCAAAATGTATAACTTTAAAAGTTATACCTTCCAAAATGTATAACTTTAAAAGTTATACTTTCCAAAATGTATAACTTTGAAAGTTATACCATCGAAAAAGTATAACTTTAAAAGTTATACCATCCAAAATGTATAACTTTGAAAGTTATACCTTCCAAAATGTATAACTTTGAAAGTTATACTTTCCAAAAAGTATAACTTTAAAAGTTATACTTTCCAAAAAGTATAACTTTGAAAGTTATACCTTCCAAAATGTATAACTTTGAAAGTTATACCTTCCAAAAAGTATAACTTTAAAAGTTATACTTTCCAAAATGTATAACTTTGAAAGTTATACCTTCCAAAAAGTATAACTTTGAAAGTTATACCTTCCAAAATGTATAACTTTGAAAGTTACACCATCGAAAAAGTATAACTTTAAAAGTTATACCATCCAAAATGTATAACTTTAAAAGTTATACCTTCCAAAATGTATAACTTTGAAAGTTATACCTTCCAAAAAGTATAACTTTTAAAGTTATACCTTTCAAAAAGTATAACTTTAAAAGTTATACTTTCCGAAAAGTATAACTTTGAAAGTTATACCTTCCAAAATGTATAACTTTGAAAGTTATACCATCGAAAAGTATAACTTTAAAAGTTATACCATCCAAAATGTATAACTTTGAAAGTTATACCTTCCAAAATGTATAACTTTTAAAGTTATACCTTTCAAAAAGTATAACTTTAAAAGTTATACTTTCCAAAAAGTATAACTTTGAAAGTTATACCTTCCAAAATGTATAACTTTGAAAGTTATACCTTCCAAAATGTATAACTTTGAAAGTTACACCATCGAAAAAGTATAACTGTTGCGCCAGGGTTATAGGACTTAGAGTCCCTTTACTGGACACCAGGGGTTCAAGATGTTCTGTTATCAACGAGGAAAGACATTTTTAACAAACAACTTTATTATCTCTGTTATACCGTTAGATCCATCTAGAAGTCCTTCCATGAGCTCAAACGACGGACTGAAGATAGCCAGGTGATCCTTGAAGGGGTCCATTGGACGTAGAGGGTAGCTTGGTTCGGTAAGGTAGTTTTTCGCTGGTTGCGGAAGTTGAACTGACTTGAAGCTCCTTTGGTTAGTCCCTCATTGACCTCTCCACGTGGAAGATGCTCCTTATAGATAAGATGGTTTGATAGATAAGGGCCGGTCACGGTTGATGGATATCTTCGCGTTGACGTGATAATGAAGTAGAGATGGAGATCCTTGGTACTCGTCTACGGGATGGAGGGAGTAGACGAGGGATAAATGTTAACTACTCAACTCTTTCAGAGCACTCTCTGATCTATAAAGTTGAGGAAGGAATAGAGGAATCTATACTTCCGCAACACTGGGAGGGGGAGAGCAAAAAGAACTTCTTTAGAAGTTCTTTTTATCCCTAGACTTTGCTTTCCGATCTAGGAAAGGACGACTCCTCTTGGACAAGTATTTCGACTTTGTCGAATCAGATATTTTTCCTGCCAATGCCTTAGAAATATCTACTTTTTCATGGCATGACGGCGGACTGCTCTTAAGGTCGCCCTGCTCTTCCGTGCCGTGATTATTCGGTAACTCTGTTTCCAATGGAACAAGATGATTAATTGACTTTTCTAGAATACGATTACCTACTTTCACTTCGGCAGCACGTACTTGCCCATCTGCCGAACGCAGCAATTTTTTGATTAAACCTAATGGCCACTTATATTTTGGCAATAACTCGGTTTTTACGAGTACAAGCTGCTCTTCTCGTGGAAAAAGAGCTGAGTGAGCCGATGCCCGGATTGTGTATTCTCTGAGCATCGCGAAGAATTCAGAGAAGAAATAATCCCAGATCTGCTCCTTAACCGTATTTGTAGATTCTAGGAGTTTTTGAGTGAGCTGCTCCGTCTTTCCCTGCGTAATCATATCTACGGCTGTTCCGTATTTTTCAGGAATAGCCAAGTTTGCGTTAGGTATTAAGAAGTCTACCGGTCTAATAGACGGCGTGTCTTCTAACGTCACTTGATTCGGAGTGATAGGTCTAGAATTTATTATACCTTCTGCTTCAATAACTAACGATTCTAGTTCAAGGTAGCTCACTAAATTACGACCAACAATCTTGGTTAATATATTTTTAACTAGCGCTACTAGTCTCTCGTATATCCCGCCTTTCCACGGTGAAAATGGGGTTATTAACTTAATCTCAATTTCTTTCTCTGCAAGAAATGAGGTCAATGTTACACTCTTGTTTACAAGCGTTCTTAGATCATGATTGATCATTTTGTATCCGAGCTTGAATGTTGGAGCATTGTCGGATAATATTGTTTTAGGTACTCCCCGACGGGCAAATGTTCGTTTCAACGCCATTACAAAACTGAATGTGGATAAGTCTGAAACTACTTCCAGATGGACCGCCCTAGTAACTATACAAGTTACTAATAAGATCCACACCTTTCCTTTTGTCTCACTAGATTTGTGTTGGATTGGCCCGATGTAATCGAGTCCAATAAATGCAAACGGCGCGACGCATTCGCTTCGTACTGGTGGAAGAATTTTGGAGTATGGATAAACGAACGGTTTCGCATGTCTTCGACGACAGACCACACAATTTGCTCTGACACTTCTTACCAACGTTCCGATTTTGGCTATCCAATATTTTTGTTGGACGGCACTAATCATGTCTTTCACTCCCTGGTGAAGAAGAGTATGATGGCATTCCAATACTAACAACCTAGCTAAAGGATGTTTATCTATTATTATTATAGGCTCCTTCATTTCGGCCGAATGCCGATGATTTCTAGAGTTGAAAAATGGTCGTGTATGATAGTATAGACCATCTTCTTTAAGGTTGGCATAGAAATGCGCTGGTGGTTCTAAACCTAACCGTTGTTTCGAATCATCGTAATGATCCATAATTATATAATTTCTTGCTATTCTATGTTGCGTGACTTTACACTGCGTTTCTTGGGTCTTTTCGAACATACGCATAATGCGACCTTTGAAAGTGTACTTGTTTTCCGGATGATTCGCGTTTCTGCGATTCATGCAATGTTGTAGAAATTGTAGTACGATAACTACTGTACCCGCTAGTTTTTTCATACTGTTTGTCCGTTCATATGGAACGAACGATGTCCATTTTTCTTCGTGTGGTGTGTCCAACGACATCAAAGAATGGCGCTCTGTTCGGCATTCTGGGCCTGTTAGGAATTCTCGAAATTCCCTTGGATCTGCCGGTGTGTTGTTCAACTGTTGAGGCCATTGCTCCTCACTGCCTTCTAGAAAATCTGGACCGTGATTCCACAACTTGCTACACTTGATATCTGCGAGAGAGCACCCACGACTGGCTATATCTGCTGGATTTTTGCCCGATGGCACATATCGAAGTGACGACTTCAATCCTAACTCAGACAGCTGTTTGAGATTCTCGTGGACTTTCCTTACCCGATTGGTAGCAAAACGTAGTTCTGGATGACTCCCTACTTTGTGTAGTATCCAGTATAACACTGATGTGTTATCACAAAAAAACACTACTTTGTCTATTGACATCTGTAGTTCTTTATATACGTTAATAGCACTATTCGTGGCTATTTCGACTCCAATGAGTTCTAACTGTGGGATTGTTAGATTTGAATCGTTTGGCTTAATTCGCGATCTAGAGTATAGTAAACTAGTTCGGAACTTATTTCCTGGATACTCGAATCTCAAGTATATTGCCGTAGCATAATGATCGATAGAAGCGTCTGAAAACGCAATCATTTGCACCGACGTGAAATCGTATTCAGTAGTTAGTTGTCTTGGTATGGTGTACACTGTCTCTGTGAACTGGGCTATTATCTTCTTCCAGATAGGAACCAATGTTTCTGGAATAGTGCGATTCCAGCCTATCTTTATTTTCCATATCAAGCTTATCAACTTTTTTATCTGGACTCTGATTGGTGTTATTAGTCCCGTCGGATCATAAATCTTAGCGGCAAACCGAACAACCTCTCTTTTAGTAGGAATTTCCTTTGGTGGAGTCGGAATTTTGATACCGAAAGTATCATTTTCGCAATTCCATAAGTGTCCGAGAAACTTGATAGTAGCTGTCTCAACCTTGTCTTCTGTCTTTATCTGCTCCATCACCCTAGTGGAGTTACATGAAAACTCTCGAAGATTCATGTCCATTTTTTGGAATTTCGACTTCAAGTCTGTATAGAAAGCGATCATTTCTTTTTCACAATTCGAAGTCATCATTATGTTATCGACATACAAATTATTTAATATTGCTTCATTAATTTGGCCTGGGTCCTGTTCTAGGTACATAATAATAGTTATCGCTAGAAGGAACGGGGAGCATGTCACCCCGAATGGGAGCCTAGTGAACCTATATGTTACAATATTGTCCCCTGTGGGCTCACCGTCCGGGTTTCTTAGCCACAGGAATCTAGTGGTATTCCTGAATTCCGGTTGAATCCTTATCTGATGAAAAGCCTTTTCGATATCCGACAACATCATAAACTTCTTCAGACGTGCTCTCATCATTAACCCAACAATAGGCCTTAAAATGGAGGGTCCGGGATGAACACAATCATTTAACGACGATTCGTTTCTCATATGCGACGATGCATCGAATACTATTCGTAATTTGGTCGTGTTTGAATCTTCCTTAACTACCACCTGGTGTGGGATATAGTAGATGGGTCCACTATTTTCGAAGTCCGCTGTCACTTCCTCGATGATTCCTGATTCCAGTTGTTGTTGAATTATACTATGATACGCCTGCCTGATTTCTTTCTTTCCTAATTGATTATTTCTTAATGAAGTCAGGCGTTTCATGGCTACTGGAAAGTTGTCGGCCAACAGTTTCTCTCTACCGTTGTAGGGGAACTGAACGTATATTCTGTCTTGCTCGTCTCGAGTAGCCGAACTTTTCGCCGATTCGATAATCTGTTGCTCTAAGACCTCTCTACTCGTCCGAGTTGTAGGTGGCTCAATGCCGAGCAACTCTAAGCTACTATTTAATTCCATAAAATTGTCCAACTCCCGATTCGTTAAGTGAGGGCTGGTGTTGTTCTGGTACCCATTGACCAGATCTCGCACTGAGCCCGGCGGCTGTACGTCCTCTGTGTCTATAACACATACTTTGTGAACACTATCTTTTGAAACAAATTCTCCGTCGGCTATGGGTGGATGAATAACAGTTCCTAGTCTAGTGATTTCGACGATACGACCACTGGGGAGTGTAATTTGAGATAACCGAATATTACTCAATATATTATTTCCTAGGATCACATCGATACATGCACCATGCGCTTCTCGCATTCGTTCTAACTTGGAAATGTCAACGTTCCTTCGTTTTAGCGTGTTTATGTCATTCGAATCCAGTCGAGGCGCTGCGAATCTAACATTCATCCTATGATAACTTGCGAACTTGGCAACCCAAACATCACCATTATTATCAACCACTTCTGTCTTATAGAAGTTACACCATTCCGGCTTACTATCTGATACGAAACCAGAGAATGTCAAGTGACGTTTTTCAAGTATTGGTAGGTTCAGTCTTCTGGCTGCGTCCTCTGAAATTATCGATGTGGTTGCTCCACTATCTACTAGTGCAAGTAAGAGTGACCCATCTGGTGTTTGGAGAATCAAAAATGGTAGACGATTATCTTCTACTATTCTGCTAACATAGACTGCTAATGCCATGTTGTCTGCGTTTATATTATCGTGGACCGATTGTGTCCGACACTCCTCCTTAACCTGCGTCAGGGTGTCTACAGACTGGAACGTATCTGTGATGCGCTCATCCACAAGCGACTCTTGAGATATCTTGTCTTGCGACTGTGAGTCGATGGATACGGCTACCCCAAACTTTACTGAATTTTTATTTACTGGAGAAGGTGTTACGGTACCGGGTGTACTGGATTGTTTATTGGACTGTTTCAAGCAAGTCTTGGTACTATTCAGAGTCGGAGGTGTTAGCCTCCTTGGTCCGAAAAAACTTGTTTTTACTGGGATCTGATTGCCCTTTTTCGGTTCCCGTAGTCGTCTCTGATCTTTCAAGACTGCAGTGCCATGAGTGGTGATCCTTTCCACACGCATTGCATTTTAGAATCGTGTCACAGTCCTGTGACTTGTGACCTCTTCTCACACATCGTTCACACCTTCCTTTTTTCTTGCTGATAGCCTTTCGTTCGGGAACTGTAAGTTTGCAGTTTTTGCTGAGATGATCCCTGGATTCACAAAAGAAGCTGAAGACTGATTTGCGAAGGTGGTCTCTTCTGAACCCACTTCTGTGGCTATAGGTACTCCTATAACTCTTGTTCTCTTTATGATCCGAATGATCATTTTTTGCACTACTTTCTTTTACACGGAGAGAGAAGACCTCATTTGTTCGAGTAGACTGCTTCTTCTCTTCTCGTGCCTGGCTCAACGCTTTTTTCTCTGCGATCGTGGAATATGTGAGCTTGACGAGCTCTTCGAACGACTTCTCGTGTTTGCGATTTTCTCGGAAGACCGGTGCCATCACCGTCTGTGGCAATTTGCCAATGAAACCTTTTATGAACAGAGGATCGTCCAGATTGACGCCTTTCACCTTTAAATTGTTGGCGATGATCACAAAACGATTCATTTCCTTTTCTATTTCGTCATAATCGTGTTCGG
The DNA here is from genome assembly GCA_963932045.1 of Caenorhabditis sinica. NCBI lineage: Eukaryota > Metazoa > Nematoda > Chromadorea > Rhabditida > Rhabditidae > Caenorhabditis > Caenorhabditis sinica. The sequence goes on from OZ009938.1 coordinate 25,921,796, forward strand.
AAAACACATGTTTCTGTAACTGCTCCATATACATTTGTCGTGTGTCCGATGCTCTGTTGTATTGCCTATCCATATTCCCTCTGAGCACTTTGTAGTCTTCTTCTGAAATCGCGGCCGATTTCATAGTCTCTTTTGCTTCTCCCGAAAGAAGGCGCAAGAGTAATGTGTGCTTCATTGGCACTGGAATCATAGGGTTTTCATGCACGAGCATGTTGAAAGTCTGAAGGAAAATCATGTAATTCTCCGGATTTCCATCGAACGGTTCAATTGAACTCGTGATATTGGTTATTATGTTAGATTCTAACATTGGAGACGACTTCTCCTGAGGCGAGAACAGTGTTGGTGAGGGGATTTCCTTTTTCATTGAGCTCGTGTCAATTGGCGAGTTCCCGTCTCTGAATTTACCCAGTATGGGTGTCTCGGTTTTTGCTGGTTCTGGCGGATTGTTCCTGCCTTTCTTGTCTCCAGACTCGATGTCTGTATTCGTCTGGATTCCCGATATCTTTGAGTTCACCAATTCCGCCAATTGGAATTGAATAGTCTCGAGAGACTTCTCTATTTTGCGCTCTCGCTCCTGCTGATACTCTTGCATTCTACGGATCTCATTAGCAACTCCTGCGTTGAACAGTTGTTGCTTTTCGTTGTCGGCCACACGATACGCTCTAAGGTTATCCACAGACGCTATCAAAAGATCCTGAGCCTTTTTCATTTGCCCCATTTCTCTACCCCAAGATTCGATAATCTCATCTGTGTTCCTGGAGGACGAAGTGTGTTCTTGGGTGGATTGGCTGTCTTCGGTAGACACCTGAGGTGGTCGCCGTGCTCCTTGTGTATCAAGAGCCGACGCGTCCTTGTCTTCCTCAGTATTACTCAACCAGTTCTCGAGGGCGATGAGAGTACAGTTTATGCGATCTTTTAGTTGAGCATATTGTCTCAGTTGGAGATGTTCGTCTATTTCAGCCCGGTTGGCTTCAAAGACGTCGGAAGGTCTACTAAGCGACGGATTCGCTTCGATCAGTCTATAAAGAGTGTGTGGCATCTCTGCCAACAGTTTGGCTCTTTTCCGCAGCGACGCTTTATGTGCACCGGCTGTGACTTCGCGCTCCGTCGAGTACGGTTTTTTCAAGAATCCTTCCACCGAAGTTATCATGTTCCTGACCTTATTCAGGTTTTTTGTTGCTGAAGTTTTTATGGATTTCATTGTGGGGACTCTTCCCGCTGGACTGTCTTTGCTCTCCTCCTGCTCTTCGCTCATGGGCGTAGTTGTCGTTTTGGTTGTTGTCGATGATTGGTCACTGCTTCTTGATGTTGAATATTCAAACTGATTGTCTTCGTATTTGATTCTGACTACATCGACCCTTTGATGACCTCTGGGTTTTTTTTTTTCGCGTAACGTTTTGATCTTATCTTATCGAAACAAGAATCCGTGATGTTCCTGGCCTTGGATCATCACGTTCCGATTTATCTCAACTCGACTCGAAAATCGTTGGTGATGTGTTGACAGTCCACGAGGTGATCATATTCGTGAACTGTGTCCTGGCCCATAAGGCCGCTTTTCTGGCATGTTCTTCATCTTTGACGTCATACGTTTCCAATTGTTTTGAATGCCTGGATCTGCATTTGTCCTTGCCGAAGGGACGGTACTGTTGGCATTCTGCTTACTGCCGTGACATTCCACTGTGCTCAGCTCGCAGTTGTTGGGTTGGTCCTTGCCGAAGGGACGTTACTAGTGGCCTTCTGCTTCTTGCACGTTCATTCAACTATGCTCAATCCGTAGATGTTCGATTGGTCCTTGCCGAAGGGACGTTACTGTTGGCATTCTGCTCACTGCCGTGACATTCCACTGTGCTCAGTTCGCATTTGTCTTACTCTATTTCAGATAATAGCCGACTGCTGTTTTAACTATCTGGATCTCTCTTCTCTTTGTCCTGCCGACTAGAACTCCTTTTGTTATTTCCTACACGTCTGTTGTAGAAGAATATGTAACACTGTTCACAGTAAGCATACAAAAATCATTTATTTCATTGGCAAGAAAAAAGAGAGAATCCGACGATTCTATACTAAACGAGTTCTGAAACTCTTAACGGAGCTCGATAGCTCTTTAACAGGTACGACTACCTTATAACTCTTAACGGAGCTCGATAGCTCTCTAACAGGTACGACTACCTTATACTAGTTATTTGCTCATTTAGTGTTTCTGAGACTTCTCGATTGGCACCGGAGCTGGGGGTTGGCGAAATATTCCCATATCGATCATACAGAGACCGATATGGTGGCGGCCGCCACAGCACTCGCAGGCCGTTTTTTTGTTGTATTTGAAACAATGGTCCGCTCTGTGACCCACAACGAAGCACAGCTGACATTGACGGCGTCCATTCACCAAGGTGATCCTATCCTGATAGGTGGGGAAATCCGGACAATTGCGTGCTCCATGCCCCTCTTTCGAGCAGAACAGACACCCAGCCGGGTACAAACGGGGTTTCTTCGGGCGGTCCTTCGCCTTCTCCAGTGATTCCCTCTTGCGTGGAGCTTTTTCGTTCTGTCCCTGGTGCGATGCCATTGTGACGACCTTCTCCTTTGACAAAGTGTCATGTTGCGCAGACGATTCCGCGTGGTGGACCTCAACCTGGGCAACACCACTGGTCTCCGACGGGACACCATCTTGCACTTGTTTTGTTGCACCAGGTTCCGATGCGTGAATCTGGCTCTCCAAACTGTCCAGACGTGCGACCACTGCTGCCATGGCTTCAGCGGCCTCATCATGTTTTGTCAGCATTTGTCCTTTCAGTTCGTTGATCACTTGAAGTACAGATCTCCATTCATCCGATGGTCCATTCGGTGACGGATCCATAACCTGTTGTGGAGCGACTGGAACCGTCGGCACGGGTTGATTGTCATCGATGAATTCCGGGATCTCCAGATTTTCTGCAAAGAACGATATCTTTTGGCAAATAGGAGTATTTTTGCTTTGTTTGTGGTGGTTCAGTTTTGTTTACTCCTTTTATTCTAGAGGGCTATCATCCGGATGATGAAATCTCAAGTCTACGTGTATGTTGCCACCAACACTGCCCTACAATGTTGCCCACCTACGTGACCTGTGAGTTCGCCAACTCCTTTCCCAACTACCAAACTACTCCTAGTCAATGACTTTCCTCTCGACACCAGATTCTTGTTCCCCCCGGCCGTAGCTTTTTCTGGCGAATCCAGAAAAGAGCGGTCGATGCACCATGTTGCGCCAGGGTTATAGGACTTAGAGTCCCTTTACTGGACACCAGGGGTTCAAGATGTTCTGTTATCAACGAGGAAAGACATTTTTAACAAACAACTTTATTATCTCTGTTATACCGTTAGATCCATCTAGAAGTCCTTCCATGAGCTCAAACGACGGACTGAAGATAGCCAGGTGATCCTTGAAGGGGTCCATTGGACGTAGAGGGTAGCTTGGTTCGGTAAGGTAGTTTTTCGCTGGTTGCGGAAGTTGAACTGACTTGAAGCTCCTTTGGTTAGTCCCTCATTGACCTCTCCACGTGGAAGATGCTCCTTATAGATAAGATGGTTTGATAGATAAGGGCCGGTCACGGTTGATGGATATCTTCGCGTTGACGTGATAATGAAGTAGAGATGGAGATCCTTGGTACTCGTCTACGGGATGGAGGGAGTAGACGAGGGATAAATGTTAACTACTCAACTCTTTCAGAGCACTCTCTGATCTATAAAGTTGAGGAAGGAATAGAGGAATCTATACTTCCGCAACAATAACTTTAAAAGTTATACCATCCAAAATGTATAACTTTAAAAGTTATACCTTCCAAAATGTATAACTTTGAAAGTTATACCTTCCAAAAAGTATAACTTTAAAAGTTATACTTTCCAAAATGTATAACTTTGAAAGTTATACCTTCCAAAAAGTATAACTTTGAAAGTTATACCTTCCAAAATGTATAACTTTGAAAGTTACACCATCGAAAAAGTATAACTTTAAAAGTTATACCATCCAAAATGTATAACTTTAAAAGTTATACCTTCCAAAATGTATAACTTTGAAAGTTATACCTTCCAAAAAGTATAACTTTAAAAGTTATACTTTCCAAAATGTATAACTTTGAAAGTTATACCATCGAAAAAGTATAACTTTAAAAGTTATACCTTTCAAAAAGTATAACTTTAAAAGTTATACCTTCCAAAATGTATAACTTTGAAAGTTACACCATCGAAAAAGTATAACTTTAAAAGTTATACCATCCAAAATGTATAACTTTAAAAGTTATACCTTCCAAAATGTATAACTTTGAAAGTTATACCTTCCAAAAAGTATAACTTTTAAAGTTATACCTTCCAAAATGTATAACTTTAAAAGTTATACCTTTCAAAAAGTATAACTTTAAAAGTTATACCATCCAAAAAGTATAACTTTAAAAGTTATACCTTTCAAAAAGTATAACTTTAAAAGTTATACCTTCCAAAAAGTATAACTTTAAAAGTTATACCTTCCAAAATGTATAACTTTGAAAGTTATACCTTCCAAAATGTATAACTTTGAAAGTTATACCATCGAAAAAGTATAACTTTAAAAGTTATACCTTTCAAAAAGTATAACTTTAAAAGTTATACCTTCCAAAATGTATAACTTTGAAAGTTATACCTTCCAAAAAGTATAACTTTTAAAGTTATACCTTCCAAAATGTATAACTTTAAAAGTTATACCTTTCAAAAAGTATAACTTTAAAAGTTATACCATCGAAAAAGTATAACTTTAAAAGTTATACCATCCAAAATGTATAACTTTGAAATTTATACCTTCCAAAAAGTATAACTTTTAAAGTTATACCTTCCAAATGGTATAACTTTGAAAGTTATACCTTCCAAAATGTATAACTTTAAAAGTTATACCTTCCAAAAAGTATAACTTTTAAAGTTATACCTTCCAAATGGTATAACTTTGAAAGTTATACCTTCCAAAATGTATAACTTTAAAAGTTATACCATCGAAAAAGTATAACTTTAAAAGTTATACCTTCCAAAATGTATAACTTTGAAATTTATACCTTCCAAAAAGTATAACTTTTAAAGTTATACCTTCCAAATGGTATAACTTTGAAAGTTATACCTTCCAAAATGTATAACTTTAAAAGTTATACCTTCCAAAATGTATAACTTTGAAAGTTATACCATCGAAAAAGTATAACTTTAAAAGTTATACCATCCAAAATGTATAACTTTAAAAGTTATACCTTTCAAAAAGTATAACTTTAAAAGTTATACCATCCAAAATGTATAACTTTGAAAGTTATACCATCGAAAAAGTATAACTTTAAAAGTTATACCATCCAAAATGTATAACTTTAAAAGTTATACCTTTCAAAAAGTATAACTTTAAAAGTTATACCATCCAAAATGTATAACTTTAAAAGTTATACCTTTCAAAAAGTATAACTTTAAAAGTTATACCTTCCAAAATGTATAACTTTGAAAGTTACACCATCGAAAAAGTATAACTTTAAAAGTTATACCATCCAAAATGTATAACTTTAAAAGTTATACCTTCCAAAATGTATAACTTTGAAAGTTATACCTTCCAAAAAGTATAACTTTTAAAGTTATACCTTCCAAAATGTATAACTTTAAAAGTTATACCTTTCAAAAAGTATAACTTTAAAAGTTATACCATCCAAAAAGTATAACTTTAAAAGTTATACCTTTCAAAAAGTATAACTTTAAAAGTTATACCTTCCAAAAAGTATAACTTTAAAAGTTATACCTTCCAAAATGTATAACTTTGAAAGTTATACCTTCCAAAATGTATAACTTTGAAAGTTATACCATCGAAAAAGTATAACTTTAAAAGTTATACCTTTCAAAAAGTATAACTTTAAAAGTTATACCTTCCAAAATGTATAACTTTGAAAGTTATACCTTCCAAAAAGTATAACTTTTAAAGTTATACCTTCCAAAATGTATAACTTTAAAAGTTATACCTTTCAAAAAGTATAACTTTAAAAGTTATACCATCGAAAAAGTATAACTTTAAAAGTTATACCATCCAAAATGTATAACTTTGAAATTTATACCTTCCAAAAAGTATAACTTTTAAAGTTATACCTTCCAAATGGTATAACTTTGAAAGTTATACCTTCCAAAATGTATAACTTTAAAAGTTATACCTTCCAAAAAGTATAACTTTTAAAGTTATACCTTCCAAATGGTATAACTTTGAAAGTTATACCTTCCAAAATGTATAACTTTAAAAGTTATACCATCGAAAAAGTATAACTTTAAAAGTTATACCTTCCAAAATGTATAACTTTGAAATTTATACCTTCCAAAAAGTATAACTTTTAAAGTTATACCTTCCAAATGGTATAACTTTGAAAGTTATACCTTCCAAAATGTATAACTTTAAAAGTTATACCTTCCAAAATGTATAACTTTGAAAGTTATACCATCGAAAAAGTATAACTTTAAAAGTTATACCATCCAAAATGTATAACTTTAAAAGTTATACCTTTCAAAAAGTATAACTTTAAAAGTTATACCATCCAAAATGTATAACTTTAAAAGTTATACCTTCCAAAATGTATAACTTTAAAAGTTATACCTTCCAAAATGTATAACTTTGAAAGTTATACCATCGAAAAAGTATAACTTTAAAAGTTATACCATCCAAAATGTATAACTTTAAAAGTTATACCTTTCAAAAAGTATAACTTTGAAAGTTATACCATCCAAAATGTATAACTTTGAAAGTTATACCTTCCAAAATGTATAACTTTTAAAGTTATACCTTTCAAAAAGTATAACTTTAAAAGTTATACTTTCCAAAAAGTATAACTTTGAAAGTTATACCTTCCAAAATGTATAACTTTGAAAGTTATACCTTCCAAAATGTATAACTTTGAAAGTTACACCATCGAAAAAGTATAACTTTAAAAGTTATACCATCCAAAATGTATAACTTTAAAAGTTATACCTTCCAAAATGTATAACTTTGAAAGTTATACCTTCCAAAAAGTATAACTTTAAAAGTTATACTTTCCAAAATGTATAACTTTGAAAGTTATACCTTCCAAAAAGTATAACTTTGAAAGTTATACCTTCCAAAATGTATAACTTTGAAAGTTACACCATCGAAAAAGTATAACTTTAAAAGTTATACCATCCAAAATGTATAACTTTAAAAGTTATACCTTCCAAAATGTATAACTTTGAAAGTTATACCTTCCAAAAAGTATAACTTTAAAAGTTATACTTTCCAAAATGTATAACTTTGAAAGTTATACCTTCCAAAAAGTATAACTTTGAAAGTTATACCTTCCAAAATGTATAACTTTGAAAGTTACACCATCGAAAAAGTATAACTTTAAAAGTTATACCATCCAAAATGTATAACTTTAAAAGTTATACCTTCCAAAATGTATAACTTTGAAAGTTATACCTTCCAAAAAGTATAACTTTTAAAGTTATACCTTCCAAAATGTATAACTTTAAAAGTTATACCTTTCAAAAAGTATAACTTTAAAAGTTATACCATCCAAAAAGTATAACTTTAAAAGTTATACCTTTCAAAAAGTATAACTTTAAAAGTTATACCTTCCAAAAAGTATAACTTTAAAAGTTATACCTTCCAAAATGTATAACTTTGAAAGTTATACCTTCCAAAATGTATAACTTTGAAAGTTATACCATCGAAAAAGTATAACTTTAAAAGTTATACCTTTCAAAAAGTATAACTTTAAAAGTTATACCTTCCAAAATGTATAACTTTGAAAGTTATACCTTCCAAAAAGTATAACTTTTAAAGTTATACCTTCCAAAATGTATAACTTTGAAAGTTATACCTTCCAAAATGTATAACTTTGAAAGTTATACCTTCCAAAAAGTATAACTTTTAAAGTTATACCTTCCAAAAAGTATAATTTTTAAAGTTATACCTTCCAAATGGTATAACTTTGAAAGTTATACCTTCCAAAATGTATAACTTTAAAAGTTATACCTTCCAAAATGTATAACTTTGAAAGTTATACCATCGAAAAAGTATAACTTTAAAAGTTATACCATCCAAAATGTATAACTTTAAAAGTTATACCTTTCAAAAAGTATAACTTTAAAAGTTATACCATCCAAAATGTATAACTTTAAAAGTTATACCTTCCAAAATGTATAACTTTGAAAGTTATACCATCGAAAAAGTATAACTTTAAAAGTTATACCATCCAAAATGTATAACTTTAAAAGTTATACCTTCCAAAATGTAAAACTTTGAAAGTTATACCATCGAAAAAAAAGTTATACCTTTCAAAAAGTATAACTTTAAAAGTTATACCATCCAAAATGTATAACTTTAAAAGTTATACCTTCCAAAATGTATAACTTTGAAAGTTATACCATCGAAAAAGTATAACTTTAAAAGTTATACCATCCAAAATGTATAACTTTAAAAGTTATACCTTCCAAAATGTAAAACTTTGAAAGTTATACCATCGAAAAAGTATAACTTTAAAAGTTATACCTTCCAAAATGTATAACTTTGAAAGTTATACCTTCCAAAAAGTATAACTTTTAAAGTTATACCTTCCAAAATGTATAACTTTGAAAGTTATACCTTTCAAAAAGTATAACTTTAAAAGTTATACCATCCAAAAAGTATAACTTTAAAAGTTATACCTTCCAAAATGTATAACTTTGAAAGTTATACCATCCAAAATGTATAACTTTGAAAGTTATACCATCCAAAATGTATAACTTTAAAAGTTATACCTGCCAAAATGTATAACTTTCAAAGTTATACCTTCCAAAAAGTATAACTTTAAAAGTTATACCTGCCAAAATGTATAACTTTAAAAGTTATACCTTCCAAAATGTATAACTTTAAAAGTTATACCTTCCAAAATGTATAACTTTAAAAGTTATACCATCCAAAATGTATAACTTTAAAAGTTATACCTGCCAAAATGTATAACTTTCAAAGTTATACCTTCCAAAAAGTATAACTTTAAAAGTTATACCTGCCAAAATGTATAACTTTGAAAGTTATACCATCGAAAAAGTATAACTTTAAAAGTTATACCATCCAAAAAGTATAACTTTAAAAGTTATACCTGCCAAAATGTATAACTTTCAAAGTTATACTTTTTGGATGGTATAACTTTGAAAGTTATGCATTTTGGAAGGTATAACTTTTAAAGTTATACATTTTGGAAGGTATAACTTTTAAAGTTATACATTTTGGCAGGTATAACTTTTAAAGTTATACTTTTTGGAAGGTATAACTTTGAAAGTTATACATTTTGGCAGGTATAACTTTTAAAGTTATACATTTTGGAAGATATAACTTTTAAAGTTATACATTTTGGAAGGTATAACTTTTAAAGTTATACATTTTGGCAGGTATAACTTTTAAAGTTATACTTTTTGGAAGGTATAACTTTGAAAGTTATACATTTTGGCAGGTATAACTTTTAAAGTTATACATTTTGGATGGTATAACTTTAAAAGTTATACCTGCCAAAATGTATAACTTTTAAAGTTATACTTTTTGGATGGTATAACTTTGAAAGTTATGCATTTTGGAAGGTATAACTTTTAAAGTTATACATTTTGGAAGGTATAACTTTTAAAGTTATACATTTTGGATGGTATAACTTTGAAAGTTATGCATTTTGGAAGGTATAACTTTTAAAGTTATACATTTTGGAAGGTATAACTTTTAAAGTTATACATTTTGGCAGGTATAACTTTTAAAGTTATACTTTTTGGAAGGTATAACTTTGAAAGTTATACATTTTGGCAGGTATAACTTTTAAAGTTATACATTTTGGATGGTATAACTTTTAAAGTTATACATTTTGGAAGGTATAACTTTTAAAGTTATACATTTTGGCAGGTATAACTTTTAAAGTTATACTTTTTGGAAGGTATAACTTTGAAAGTTATACATTTTGGCAGGTATAACTTTTAAAGTTATACATTTTGGATGGTATAACTTTTAAAGTTATACATTTTGGAAGGTATAACTTTTAAAGTTATACATTTTGGAAGGTATAACTTTTAAAGTTATACATTTTGGATGGTATAACTTTTAAAGTTATACATTTTGGAAGGTATAACTTTGAAAGTTATACATTTTGGATGGTATAACTTTTAAAGTTATACTTTTTGGAAGGTATAACTTTTAAAGTTATACATTTTGGAAGGTATAACTTTTAAAGTTATACATTTTGGATGGTATAACTTTTAAAGTTATACATTTTGGAAGGTATAACTTTTAAAGTTATACATTTTGGAAGGTATAACTTTTAAAGTTATACATTTTGGATGGTATAACTTTTAAAGTTATACATTTTGGCAGGTATAACTTTTAAAGTTATACATTTTGGATGGTATAACTTTTAAAGTTATACTTTTTGGAAGGTATAACTTTGAAAGTTATACATTTTGGCAGGTATAACTTTTAAAGTTATACATTTTGGATGGTATAACTTTTAAAGTTATACATTTTGGAAGGTATAACTTTTAAAGTTATACATTTTGGAAGGTATAACTTTTAAAGTTATACTTTTTGGAAGGTATAACTTTTAAAGTTATACATTTTGGATGGTATAACTTTTAAAGTTATACATTTTGGAAGGTATAACTTTTAAAGTTATACATTTTGGAAGGTATAACTTTTAAAGTTATACATTTTGGCAGGTATAACTTTTAAAGTTATACATTTTGGCAGGTATAACTTTTAAAGTTATACATTTTGGCAGGTATAACTTTTAAAGTTATACATTTTGGAAGGTATAACTTTTAAAGTTATACATTTTGGCAGGTATAACTTTTAAAGTTATACATTTTGGAAGGTATAACTTTTAAAGTTATACATTTTGGAAGGTATAACTTTTAAAGTTATACATTTTGGCAGGTATAACTTTTAAAGTTATACATTTTGGCAGGTATAACTTTTAAAGTTATACATTTTGGAAGGTATAACTTTTAAAGTTATACATTTTGGCAGGTATAACTTTTAAAGTTATACATTTTGGATGGTATAACTTTTAAAGTTATACATTTTGGATGGTATAACTTTTAAAGTTATACATTTTGGAAGGTATAACTTTAAAAGTTATACTTTTTGGAAGGTATAACTTTCAAAGTTATACATTTTGGATGGTATAACTTTTAAAGTTATACTTTTTCGATGGTATAACTTTTAAAGTTATACATTTTGGCAGGTATAACTTTTAAAGTTATACATTTTGGAAGGTATAACTTTTAAAGTTATACATTTTGGCAGGTATAACTTTTAAAGTTATACTTTTTGGAAGGTATAACTTTGAAAGTTATACATTTTGGCAGGTATAACTTTTAAAGTTATACCATTTGGAAGGTATAACTTTTAAAGTTATACTTTTTGAAAGGTATAACTTTGAAAGTTATACATTTTGGAAGGTATAACTTTTAAAGTTATACATTTTGGATGGTATAACTTTTAAAGTTATACATTTTGGAAGGTATAACTTTTAAAGTTATACATTTTGGAAGGTATAACTTTTAAAGTTATACATTTTGGCAGGTATAACTTTTAAAGTTATACATTTTGGCAGGTATAACTTTTAAAGTTATACATTTTGGCAGGTATAACTTTTAAAGTTATACATTTTGGAAGGTATAACTTTTAAAGTTATACATTTTGGCAGGTATAACTTTTAAAGTTATACTTTTTGGAAGGTATAACTTTTAAAGTTATACATTTTGGCAGGTATAACTTTTAAAGTTATACATTTTGGATGGTATAACTTTTAAAGTTATACTTTTTGGCAGGTATAACTTTTAATGTTATACTTTTTGTAAGGTATAACTTTTAAAGTTATACATTTTGGCAGGTATAACTTTTAAAGTTATACTTTTTGGAAGGTATAACTTTTAAAGTTATACTTTTTGGAAAGTATAACTTTGAAAGTGATACATTTTGGCAGGTATAACTTTTAAAGTTATACATTTCGGATGGTATAACTTTTAAAGTTATACATTTTGGATGGTATAACTTTTAAAGTTATACATTTTGGAAGGTATAACTTTTAAAGTTATACATTTTGGAAGGTATAACTTTTAAAGTTATACATTTTGGCAGGTATAACTTTTAAAGTTATACTTTTTGGAAGGTATATCTTTGAAAGTTATACATTTTGGCAGGTATAACTTTTAAAGTTATACATTTCGGATGGTATAACTTTTAAAGTTATACATTTTGGAAGGTATAACTTTTAAAGTTATACATTTTGGAAGGTATAACATTTAAAGTTATACATTTTGGAAGGTATAACTTTTAAAGTTATACATTTTGGAAGGTATAACTTTTAAAGTTATACTTTTTGGAAGGTATAACTTTTAAAGTTATACATTCTGGCAGGTATAACTTTTAAAGTTATACATTTTGGCAGGTATAACTTTTAAAGTTATACATTTTGGAAGGTATAACTAGGCACCGCAGCGCGAGGGGGCGGAGCCTAATATTTTTTCGTCCCGGGGGTATCTGGCATGTTTGAAGGCCTATAACTCGAGATCGGATAAACCGATTTTTATGAATTTTGGTGTCGTAATGTAACTTTCTGCGTAGAATCGAATGGTATAAACAATTTTCTGTGAAACTAAATAGTTTTTGAGAAATCGCTAAAAAACATGAGTCGGGCGGAGAAAAGTGCTCTAAAAAGGGTCATAAAAGTCGATGCCGCATGTTTTGAAAATGGTTTCAGATACTTCTTGGAATAACAAATATGCCCATATAATCAAAATACGGCCACCAGTTCGCCGTTTTTTGGTACAATCAGTCAAACTTCAAGCAAATATAGCATAAATTTTTCAGTGGTGACCCCATATTTTTTCATATTATTTAGGTGAACCAACTCAATAGCTCCTTGGTAGACAATTTTCAAGTAATTTGGAAACGTTTGAGTAACTCAAAAACTGATCTAAAAATGACATGCCTCAACAATTTTGCAGTTTTTGCGAGTTTTGAGGAAGTTGCAGATCGATGCCGCATGTTTTCTCTTCAGAATCAGATTCTACGTAAAATTTGCTACAAAATGGTATCTCCATGTTGCTAGCAGCAGTTCGCCGTTTTTTGTAAATCCTGTTTTTCTATCCGATATCCATTATTTTTTCTTCGCAAATCATTGGAAGGAACCGCCTGTGAGCGGTTTCCTGGGGAGAACCACAACGGTCGGCCAGGCACTCTTATCAACGCCCTGTCGCTCGGGCGACGACTTGCCCTCGGCAGCTGAGTGGATAACGCGCTGGAACACCACTCGCGCGGTGGGTGTTCGGCTCTGGTCGGCAGCCGCCACTTTTTTTTCAGCGCGGGGCGAAAATAAATCGTAGGATTTCTGCGCCGCACACTTGCAGAGGCTCCGCCCCCTTTTCAGCCCCGCCCATTTTTCCGCGCGCACTGCAACCCCCCTGGCGAAAATGGAGGAAAAAAGGGGTTACAAAAGGGGTTGAAACTCGGGAACGGATGAACATTTTGGAAAAATTTTTTGGGAATGTACTAATATCGAGATGGGGAACGCGATGATAGCAAAAACTTTGAGAAAGAAATCGTTTGAAAAAATCGCTGTGGTGCCTAGGTATAACTTTTAAAGTTATACATTTTGGCAGGTATAACTTTTAAAGTTATACTTTTTGGAAGGTATAACTTTGAAAGTTATACATTTTGGCAGGTATAACTTTTAAAGTTATACATTTTGGATGGTATAACTTTTAAAGTTATACTTTTTGGCAGGTATAACTTTTAATGTTATACTTTTTGTAAGGTATAACTTTTAAAGTTATACATTTTGGCAGGTATAACTTTTAAAGTTATACTTTTTGGAAGGTATAACTTTTAAAGTTATACTTTTTGGAAGGTATAACTTTGAAAGTTATACATTTTGGCAGGTATAACTTTTAAAGTTATACATTTTGGATGGTATAACTTTTAAAGTTATACATTTTGGATGGTATAACTTTTAAAGTTATACTTTTTGGCACGTATAACTTTTAATGTTATACTTTTTGGATGGTATAACTTTTAAAGTTTTACATTTTGGCAGGTATAACTTTTAAAGTTATACATTTTGGCAGGTATAACTTTTAAAGTTATACTTTTTGGATGGTATAACTTTTAAAGTTATACTTTTTGGAAGGTATAACTTTGAAAGTTATACATTTTGGCAGGTATAACTTTTAAAGTTATACATTTTGGATGGTATAACTTTTAAAGTTATACATTTTGGCAGGTATAACTTTTAATGTTATACTTTTTGTAAGGTATAACTTTAAAAGTTATACTTTTTGGATGGTATAACTTTTAAAGTTATACATTTTGGCAGGTATAACTTTTAAAGTTATACATTTTGGCAGGTATAACTTTTGAAGTTATATATTTTGGCAGGTATAACTTTTAAAGTTATACTTTTTGGATGGTATAACTTTTAAAGTTATACTTTTTGGAAGGTATAACTTTTAAAGTTATACTTTTTGGAAGGTATAACTTTTAAAGTTATACTTTTTGGATGGTATAACTTTTAAAGTTATACTTTTTGGATGGTATAACTTTTAAAGTTATACTTTTTGGATGGTATAACTTTGAAAGTTATGCATTTTGGCAGGTATAACTTTTAAAGTTATACATTTTGGATGGTATAACTTTTAAAGTTATACTTTTTGGCAGGTATAACTTTTAAAGTTATACATTTTGGATGGTATAACTTTTAAAGTTATACATTTTGGCAGGTATAACTTTTAAAGTTATACATTTTGGCAGGTATAACTTTTGAAGTTATATATTTTGGCAGGTATAACTTTTAAAGTTATACTTTTTGGATGGTATAACTTTTAAAGTTATACATTTTGGCAGGTATAACTTTTAAAGTTATACATTTTGGCAGGTATAACTTTTAAAGTTATGCATTTTGGCAGGTATAACTTTTAAAGTTATACTTTTTGGATGGTATAACTTTTAAAGTTATACTTTTTGGAAGGTATAACTTTTAAAGTTATACTTTTTGGATGGTATAACTTTGAAAGTTATGCATTTTGGCAGGTATAACTTTTAAAGTTATACTTTTTGGATGGTATAACTTTTAAAGTTATACATTTTGGCAGGTATAACTTTTAAAGTTATACTTTTTGGATGGTATAACTTTTAAAGTTATACATTTTGGCAGGTATAACTTTTAAAGTTATACATTTTGGCAGGTATAACTTTTAAAGTTATACATTTTGGCAGGTATAACTTTTGAAGTTATATATTTTGGCAGGTATAACTTTTAAAGTTATACATTTTGGCAGGTATAACTTTTGAAGTTATATATTTTGGCAGGTATAACTTTTAAAGTTATACTTTTTGGATGGTATAACTTTTAAAGTTATACATTTTGGCAGGTATAACTTTTAAAGTTATACTTTTTGGATGGTATAACTTTTAAAGTTATACTTTTTGGATGGTATAACTTTGAAAGTTATACATTTTGGATGGTATAACTTTTAAAGTTATACTTTTTGGATGGTATAACTTTTGAAGTTATATATTTTGGATGGTATAACTTTTAAAGTTATACATTTTGGCAGGTATAACTTTTAATGTTATACATTTTGGCAGGTATAACTTTTGAAGTTATATATTTTGGCAGGTATAACTTTTAAAGTTATACTTTTTGGAAGGTATAACTTCAAAAGTTATACTTTTTGGATGGTATAACTTTTAAAGTTATACATTTTGGCAGGTATAACTTTTAAAGTTATATATTTTGGCAGGTATAACTTTTAAAGTTATACTTTTTGGAAGGTATAACTTCAAAAGTTATACTTTTTGGATGGTATAACTTTTAAAGTTATACATTTTGGCAGGTATAACTTTTAAAGTTATACATTTTGGCAGGTATAACTTTTGAAGTTATATATTTTGGCAGGTATAACTTTTAAAGTTATACATTTTGGATGGTATAACTTTTAAAGTTATACATTTTGGCAGGTATAACTTTTAAAGTTATACATTTTGGCAGGTATAACTTTTGAAGTTATATATTTTGGCAGGTATAACTTTTAAAGTTATACTTTTTGGATGGTATAACTTTTAAAGTTATACATTTTGGCAGGTATAACTTTTAAAGTTATACTTTTTGGAAGGTATAACTTTTAAAGTTATACTTTTTGGATGGTATAACTTTTAAAGTTATACTTTTTGGAAGGTATAACTTTTAAAGTTATACTTTTTGGATGGTATAACTTTGAAAGTTATGCATTTTGGCAGGTATAACTTTTAAAGTTATACTTTTTGGATGGTATAACTTTTAAAGTTATACATTTTGGCAGGTATAACTTTTAAAGTTATACTTTTTGGATGGTATAACTTTTAAAGTTATACATTTTGGCAGGTATAACTTTTAAAGTTATACATTTTGGCAGGTATAACTTTTAAAGTTATACATTTTGGCAGGTATAACTTTTGAAGTTATATATTTTGGCAGGTATAACTTTTAAAGTTATACATTTTGGATGGTATAACTTTTAAAGTTATACTTTTTGGCAGGTATAACTTTTAAAGTTATACTTTTTGGATGGTATAACTTTTAAAGTTATACATTTTGGCAGGTATAACTTTTAAAGTTATACTTTTTGGATGGTATAACTTTTAAAGTTATACATTTTGGCAGGTATAACTTTTAAAGTTATACATTTTGGCAGGTATAACTTTTAAAGTTATACATTTTGGCAGGTATAACTTTTGAAGTTATATATTTTGGCAGGTATAACTTTTAAAGTTATACATTTTGGCAGGTATAACTTTTGAAGTTATATATTTTGGCAGGTATAACTTTTAAAGTTATACTTTTTGGATGGTATAACTTTTAAAGTTATACATTTTGGCAGGTATAACTTTTAAAGTTATACTTTTTGGATGGTATAACTTTTAAAGTTATACATTTTGGCAGGTATAACTTTTAAAGTTATACATTTTGGCAGGTATAACTTTTAAAGTTATACATTTTGGCAGGTATAACTTTTGAAGTTATATATTTTGGCAGGTATAACTTTTAAAGTTATACATTTTGGCAGGTATAACTTTTGAAGTTATATATTTTGGCAGGTATAACTTTTAAAGTTATACTTTTTGGATGGTATAACTTTTAAAGTTATATATTTTGGCAGGTATAACTTTTAAAGTTATACTTTTTGGATGGTATAACTTTTAAAGTTATACTTTTTGGAAGGTATAACTTTTAAAGTTATACTTTTTGGAAGGTATAACTTTTAAAGTTATACTTTTTGGATGGTATAACTTTTAAAGTTATACTTTTTGGATGGTATAACTTTTAAAGTTATACTTTTTGGATGGTATAACTTTGAAAGTTATGCATTTTGGCAGGTATAACTTTTAAAGTTATACATTTTGGATGGTATAACTTTTAAAGTTATACTTTTTGGCAGGTATAACTTTTAAAGTTATACTTTTTGGAAGGTATAACTTTTAAAGTTATACTTTTTGGAAGGTATAACTTTTAAAGTTATACATTTTGGCAGGTATAACTTTTAAAGTTATACTTTGTGGAAGGTATAACTTTTAAAGTTATACTTTTTGGAAGGTATAACTTTCAAAGTTATACTTTTTGGATGGTATAACTTTTAAAGTTATACTTTTTGGATGGTATAACTTTTAAAGTTATACATTTTGGCAGGTATAACTTTTAAAGTTATACTTTTTGGATGGTATAACTTTTAAAGTTATACTTTTTGGATGGTATAACTTTTAAAGTTATACTTTTTGGATGGTATAACTTTGAAAGTTATGCATTTTGGCAGGTATAACTTTTAAAGTTATACATTTTGGATGGTATAACTTTTAAAGTTATACTTTTTGGCAGGTATAACTTTTAAAGTTATACTTTTTGGAAGGTATAACTTTTAAAGTTATACTTTTTGGAAGGTATAACTTTTAAAGTTATACATTTTGGCAGGTATAACTTTTAAAGTTATACTTTTTGGAAGGTATAACTTTTAAAGTTATACTTTTTGGAAGGTATAACTTTCAAAGTTATACTTTTTGGATGGTATAACTTTTAAAGTTATACTTTTTGGATGGTATAACTTTTAAAGTTATACATTTTGGCAGGTATAACTTTTAAAGTTATACATTTTGGAAGGTATAACTTTTAAAGTTATAGAATTCTTTTATTGACGCCTATTGAATCCTATCCGCTCTTATGCCAATAAGCTACCAGTCAACTTAGGAAAACTGACATCACTAAAAAGGACTAGGATTCCAAACACCAGGAAATAGAAAACACAAAAGCAAACCTTCCACACAAAAGCAAACCTTTCATCTATTTCATCTAAGTTTCAATCAAGCAGGGGGGGGGGGGGTCCGGCCAAAGCCTAAACTCGACTACACTCCACCCACTTTGAAATTTTTAAGATATTCAAAAAACATCATTAATCCTGTTACGTACCTCTTAGAAAGCTTGCAGTGAAAGCACTTACAGAAACAGTAAAATTTCCGAAAGTTTGAAGATTTTTTTCGAAAGTTTTCCTCATTCAATAAGTTGTCAAAGCTCGTGTTTTCTATACCGTGTGTACCGTGTACTGAACCCCGAGTTGATTATAACTCTTTTGTCATTTGATCCTGATTAGCTCAGATTTTTTATTAATAAACTATCCATGCTATCAACAACGAAAAAATAAACGGTGAGAAATTTGAAAACTCTCAAAAAGATTCGTGGAAAATGAGCACAAATTAAGACGAATCTGCCTTGCAGTGACCGTATCCATACGCAATAAACGAAGAGTTTCGACAATTTGAAATTGGAAAGAAGGCGAATTTGGAACATTTTGAGTCTCGTCCATTTCTTGATTCAGACGATTTGCAGTGCGTTGTTGGACCGAGAAATTGGTGAAGATCTGAAAATTATGTGTTTTTATTTAGAAAATTTTAATTCCGTGGGTATGAAATTGCGCTCTAATGCTAAAAACACTAACTTTTATCCTTGGAGCGCATTTTCATTTTTTGTTCATTTGGAAGATTTTCAAGCGCTTTTTGTGCATTTTCATAATCTGAAAAAGTTTAAAAAAGGATCAATTAACTTTAAAAAGTAAAGTTAGAAAGTGTGCTCCAATGCCAATCTCACCCCTAAAAATCTATTCTCAACAGAGCACATTTGCTCTCCAGACATCTGGCAAAAAATTGATCAACTTTCGATATTTTTAGAGCCACTTTGAGTTAAAAAAGAGCCGAATTTTTGTCATTTTTAGCGAAAATTCGGTGTGATTTTGGAATTAATTTGAGCTATTTTTACCTTTTGGAAGATCTTCTGAAATCGTCGGAATCGTCTCGAAATTTCCATATTTGACGTCATTGGAATTCCGCATATCTCCATTTTCAGTTTTGATGATTTCCACAGGTTGTGACTCCGGACTTGCTTCGACTATTGTGATTCTCGGAGTATCACTGTCATCAGATCGACAAGTGGCGATGGGCGATGCTGAAAAAGGGAGAAAATTGGATTTTTGTTTACGAAAAACGGACTTGATTTTATATTTCATATTGAAAATGCTCAAAAATTACTTCAAAACCCTGAAAAAATGCATTAAAACGACCATTTTTGGCTCGAATGGTCTTCGGGGGCCGTGGCGGAGTTTTCTCGGTCACCGCATTTTCAGCTATTTTTATCACTTTTTCAAGTTTTTTAAAAGCGAAAATCAATCGAAAAGCAGAAATTTTGTTAATTTTTCAGGCTTTTTCGATAGAAAAATCTTTTCTTTGATTCCTGCTCTATTTGAATGATATTTCAAGGTTTCAGAACAAAACAAAATACTCACTTTCTAACAGTTCTGCTCCAACAGCACCAATAAACTTTAGAGAAGTAAATAAAAATGTCCAGAAAAAACAGAGTTTAGGAAAATATATAACATTAATTGGGTGACATCCGTGAACAGTTGGTTGTCGTTTTGTTGGCTAACTTGAAATGTCAAATGAACATTCGCCGCTGGCGTTTTCTGTTTTTCTCTGCGTCTCTGTGTCTCTGCGTCTCTGCGTCTCTCCGTTCAACACTGTATCTTGTCTCTTCCGCTTTTTCCCTCTGTTTTGCCGCTGTGGAAAAGACAGCTGGTTGATACTGAGGGTAACAATGAGAATATAGAGAAAACAAGAAAAGAATAGACGCAGGAAGCCAGCCAAAAAGGGGGGGGGGTGGTGGGGCTGACAAGAAAAGAATGAGACAGAGAAATGGGATGCAATCGGAGAGAAGAATCAGACATCACCATTAACATCCGATGACGCACACCTAGTCCATGAAAAAGTACAATTCGGCTCAAAATTCCCCGATCGGAGCCATCTTTTTTGGCTCCGATCGTATATCTTCCTAAATCATCCTAAAACCTTTAAAAAAATCATCCTAAAACCTTATATATCTTCCTAAATCATCCTAAAACCTTATATGCCATGTTAAATGAAAATCTTTTCCGAAAATAAAGCCATTCTTATTCCAAAAATAAATTCATTCTGATCTCTATTCTGATCACATAATGTGTAAATTTATGCAGTTTATTAGAAAACCAAAGTTTGGCATTCTTACAGAAGAGAGAAGGGGAGGGGATATAAATTGGGGTTAAAGGAAAAAGGAAAAAAATAGGAATCAAAAAAAGGTTTCAATGTGGAAATGAGATGTCAACTTTTTGCAGGACTAGACCACGTAGAAACTTGATAATGGGGGAAAAAAGGAACACAATGAAAAAAGAGTGGAGACAACGAATCAGTTTGAGTTTCAGCAAATTAGAAAAGTTCAGAATCATGCATTCTGCTGGGAATCCCCCAAATTTCCGTCGAATTCTGATCATGCGTCTTTACCTTGTCCCGTCCTAATTGCGATATTTTGTTTTCATCAGTGATCCGGATCGTGTTGGCTGCCGATTCCAGTTGATCATTCTGTAAAATGGACATTCAAAATTTCGGAAACTCGAAACCCATCCGAATCTTATCGGAACTTTCAGAACCAGCCAAAATTCTCAAGACGCTCCTAGAATTTTCAAAAACCTCAATGTTCTTTTAGAATCATTTAGGGCTTTCAAAAAAAATCCTCTCTCAAGAACGCATTACTCACCTCCTCGTGTTCCTCTCTCCAAACATATTCATCTTCACGACGTCATCTTTACAAGCTCCCGATGACAGTTCGACTTCAGAATCCTTCCAGTTGTTGTTGCTGGTCAGAAGTCCTACTTCCATGTGATCCATAAACTTCTCCTTGTTTTGGAATCCGACCAGCGACACTCCATTGGAACTGGGCAACATTTTCCGTCCATCCTTGACAGAATCTTGTTTTTCCCAAAGTCATTTGATTTGACTGGAGAAGTCAGGATACGTGGAGAATTTCGGAATCTTCTCTTTCTCTCCGTTCCAATTGCAGAAGTTGTTGCTGGCGTCTCATGGACTCTCTGCAGCGATAGGAGTTTCTGGAAAGTCAATAGTTCGGAGAAGTTTACTTTTTTATTCGACTCACCACTATTCTGCTCCAGATCTGTAATATTTCCAACTGTGCTCTTCTTTGCAGTAGATGAAAGAATATCGGAATTCACACGGTCTTCTAATATTGTTCAATGTTTCTGAATCCTTCCAGACATTCGATTCATCCAATGACTCCAAGGAAACGTTGTCCCACACGGAAATCGGATCACTTCTGGTTTGAAAAGGCCCTAAAAATGAGGAAAATTAGGTTGAATTTATATTTTACAACTCACCTTTAGCACTGCATTCGTTTAGGATAACATCTTCCACGTCTTCGAATCTTCCAATTGGTTTCCGTCCCAGAATTCTTGTACATTGCGCGGGTCTCCATATGGCTTGGGGTAGAGTTTTCGTTGTTTGGTCGTTATTTGACAACTGAAATTAAGCCTTTTACAAGGGTTCGAGAACATAAAATTACTAAGAAAAGTGGGAACAAAAGTAAATAGGATTCGAAATGAATTTGCCCCTCAAAAACTCAATTGAAACCTTCAAAAATTTAGAAAAAAAGCAAATTTTCAATGCTCAAAATCAGACATGAATTTTCAAAACAAAAATAGGAAATATTGAACAAAAACTTGAACGGGACAGCAAAAAAAATGACCCGAAAATAAAGAAAAAATGAGATGAGGGAAAGATGAGAATGCGTTTTTGTCCGGGGTAAACAAAAAATAAGCAAAGGATAAGAGAAAATAAAGGTGAATGATAATTGTAAACACATCTATAATAAGCGAGAGAGTGTGGGCAGAGGAAGAGACGCGGTCCGCAATTGCGCGTCAAGTGTGGTGTGTCTGCAGACATTGCCCACACATGGAAATTGCTGCGGCAAACGAGGAGGATTTGGAGGCGATGTGTTAGGGCGTTGTGATATCGGAAAACGAGATGAACATGTACTTCTTGCTCATATCCTGCACTTTTGTTGTACTCGCAAGTAGTGAAAGTTGTAATCTGCTTGAAAAAGACAAACATGGAGGAATAGAGTTAACAGTTTTAAGAAAACTATACAGGAAAACAAGAAATTTGGGAAAATGGAATATTCAGATACACGGATACGGACTTCATCGACAACTAGAAATATCAACATTCATCCAAGCGAAAGCACGCGTTCCTCAATGTAGACTATTTTTTAAGTGGTCATTCCAGAGAGAGCATGTGTCGATGAAAGAGAGTGAGTTTTTGACTTTCGCCGAGAAGAAGTCATAAAAGATTTTCTAGACTCCAAAGTTCTCTTCCCGGGTACAATGTCACTGTGGTCTTAATGAAAAATCTCAACACTCAAGTGGTATTCTTAACATCTCGGAGATAATATCCGTCGTTACATTTTTCCAGGTTTATCTCATCCGACAGAAGTTGTACCTTTCTACATTTGAAATGAACGAATCGTTGACAATGAAGTTTGTTCATGTAGAACCTCCCAGTTGAGTTTTGAATTGGGGAGGAGCTTGGTTTGAATGTGTCTTTCAGTCTACCCAAACTCATTGGAATTCGAACTACCGTATGTCGCAGTGGATTGTAGAGGAGAATTTCGCGATTGCACAGAATCACGAGCCAGAGGAAGTGAGTTTTTTTCATTCAGGGAAACAAGACACTACGCTTCTAACTGAAAAATGCGGATCTTCTTACAATGAGGACTGCCTTAACCCAAATTCTAGTATGACACATTTTGCTTGATTCAGGAAATAGTTTAGGCTTTTTTGTTGGTTTTTTAGGTCACTATTGCTTTTTCTTTTCCATTTTGTTTGAACTTTCACCTCTCAACAGTAAGAAACAAATTCAGTCCCCTTGAAACTTTCCGTAAAATCCTTCTGACCCTTCGTAAATGCTTTGAAATACCCATAGTCATTTCTTTTTCTAAATCATTCTAAAACCTCACATGCCATGTTGAATGAAAAGTTGTATTCCAAAAATAAATCCATTCTGATCTCTAGTTGTCTCATTTTAGATTTGCAGGTTTTTCTTACTCTAGCTTTTTGGTATTATAGTTTCACTTTGCGCGATGCCAAAAACCGAAACAAAAAACAAAACAGAGATTCTTCAGTAGAGTCCAATGGAGCGCACTTTCATGTTGTTGGCACCCATGGAAGTGATAAGAGCCGAAAATGTGTAAATTACAAGAGTTTATTGGAAAAACAAAGTTTGGCTTTTTACAGAAGCGAGGAGGGGAGGAGATAATTGAAGACGTTGAACTCAGAACTCAAAGAAATGAATAAGGAGACCAGAAAAAAGGAAAACTAGTAACTCATTTTTTCGAAGAAGTAGATCACATAGAAACTTGAAAACTGAGAAAAAAGGAGATAAATGAGATGACTTAAAAGAGTAAATGGGAACGGGAAAACGAATTGACATTTAGGACATTAGAAAAATTCCGAATTATGCAGTCTGCTGGGAATCCAGAATCTTGTCCGCAAATTGTCGACCAATTCTGATCATGCATCTTTACAGCGTCCCGTCCCGTCCCGATTGCGATATTTTGTTTTTCTCTGTGATCCCGATCGTATTGGCTGCCGATTTCAGTTGATTATTCTATAAAATAAATGTTCAAAATTTCGAAAATTCAGAACCCATCAGAATCTTCTTGGAACTTTCAAAACCAACCAAAATTCTTAAGACACTCTTTAGAACTTTCAGAAACCTCAAGATTCTTTTGGAATCATTTAGGATTTTTGAAAATCCTCTCTCAAGAACGCTTTACTCACCTCCTCATGTTTATGGTCTCCTTCCAAACATCTTCATTTTCACGACGTCATCTTTACAAGCTCTCGATGGCAGTTCGACTTCAGATTCCGTCCAGTTATTGTTGCTGGTCACAAATCCTGGTTCCATGAGATCCATAAACTTTTCGTTATTCTTGAATCCGTCCACCATTTTGTGATTGGAATTGGAGATCATTTTCCAATTTTCCCGACGTCTTTTGATTGGACTATATGCCTCTGGATCTGACGAGAACTTCGGAATTTTCTGTCTTTTACAGTTCCAATTGCAGAAGTTGATAGAGTTTACGGGAGTACGAGCCGCGATCGGAGGTTCTGAAAAGTCAATAGTTCGGAGAAGTTCACTTTTTGTGTTTGACTCACCGCTATCCTCCTCCTGATCGTTTGATTCGTAATATTTCCAACTGTGCTCTTCTTTGCAGTAGATGAAAAAATCTCGTAATTCACCCAGTTTTTGAAATCGTCCAGTTCTTCTGAATCCTTCCAGCAATTCGATTGATTCATTGATGCCTCCAAAAAACCCAGTCCCACACGGAAATCGGATCACTTTTGGTTCGAAGAAACCTAGAAAATATATAAAATTTAATTTCAATTTTAAAACTCACCTTCAGCTCTCAGTTCTACTCGAATATTGAAGTTGTGAGATCCAATGAGGATAACATCTTCCACGTCTTCGAATCTTCAATTGGTTTGAGTCCCAGAACTTCTGGTAGATCCATCTGGTCTTCATAGGGCTTGGGGTACCGTCGTCGTTGTTTGGTGTGTCATTTTTACAAGTTTGTCCTCTTCATCTGAAAATAAAAGAAATTTGAATTTAAGTGAAAATTGGAAAATACACGGGCAAAAAAGTTCCAAATTCGTATAATTTTGGCACAAAATAGAGAAAGTTTAACCCTGGAGAACTCAATTGAAACCTTGAAAAATCCTAGAAAAAAGCAAATGAGCAACGCCCAAAGTAGACATTAATTTTCAAAAAAAGGGAAGATTGAACAAAAATTGAACGGAAAAGAGAGAAAATCGACACGAAAAAAAAAGAAATGACGAAAATAGAGCAGAAATGAGGTGAGGGAAAGATAAAAATGCGTTTTGACCGGGGTAAACAGAAAATAAACAAAGGATTAGAGAAAATAAAGGTGAATGATAATTGTAAACACACGTATAATAAGCGAGAGAGTGTGGGCAGAGGAGGAGACGCGGTCCGCAATTGCGCGTCGAGTGTGGTGTGTCTGCAGACATTGCCCACACATGGCAATTGCAGTGGCAAAACGAGGAGGATTAGGAGGCGATGTTTTAGGGCGTTGTGTGTGAAAAATTTCGTAAATTTTTTTTTCAAATTTTGAATTGATTTTATCTTTTCTCTTTTTTAGTTTCTTGTTTAACCAGGAGACTGCTATTATCGAGAAAAATCCGTTATGTAATAAAAAAGAATTGTATCGAAATTTTCAGAATTTTCAAGTTTTGATCTACTGTTCACCCCGGTCAAAAATGCATTTTCATCCTATCCTCATCTCATTCGTTCTCATTTTTCGTCATTTTTCTTTTTTTTTTCGTTTCGGATTCCCCTTTTTTTGCCAAAGTTTCTTCAAATTTCCTCATTTCTCTTAAATTCTCTTGATTTTACAAAGCTCATACCGTACTCTAACATTCTCTATATTACAGCTTTAACGCTGGTGGCCCAAGAGGAGAAACTCCAAAGCTTGACGCCAACACCATTCTCATGATGGCATCCCGGAAATCAAGGAACCAATCCCAGTTAAGAGAAGATATTGAAAGTTGCGCAATAAGAATAACTCGACTAATGCAAGTCTGGGGGAACGAGGACAATTACTCAGGATGGACGAGTGATGTGGTGGTGGATATTGTCAAGAACAAGATGGTGAGTTAATTCTTGGTTTTTTGTACAGTAAGCTTCATTTTTCAGAGTCCACCACGTCTAGCTACACGAATAAGATGTCTTTACCCGACACCATATGGGGACCCTCTAGCTGGTACGAGACTGTGGAGTAGGAGCTGGACAAAAGCAAAGAGGATAGGAAAGAAAACGATGGGACATCATTGAAGACTATGGATATCTTCCATTGTTTCTAGGTAAGTTGCAGTACTTAAGATTCTGGGGAAACGATGACACGGACTCGGGAGGGATGTGGTGGTGGATACTGTCAAGAACAAGATGGTGAGCTAAGTTTTCTTGGTTTTTTGTATAGTAAACTTTATTTTTAGAGACAACCTCAACTATCTACAAAGTAGGACCAGCTACACGAATAAGATAAATGTCTTAACCCGACACGATATGGGGACCCTCGGTGGTTATACAAAATTGGGGAGCAGGATCTGGAGATGGGCAAAGAGGATGAGAAGGAAAACGATGGGACATCATTGGAGACTATCATCGCTTCTAGGTGAGCTGCATCACACGTTTTTCAAGAGAATTTTTGTTTTCAGGACCATCTCCAACTTTTCCGACGCCTTCGGCAACTCAATCCAAATTCAACTCCTTCTTCTTCTCCATCAATGGAACCGCATACTGATGAAGTTGTGCAACAGCAATTGGGACACAATGGAACATTCACTGGAATTTTGGATACGCTATAAGTACGGCATAGGACTGCCTAAGCCCTCAAACAACCTAGGCAATGAGTCAGAACGCAATTGTCCGTTGGGAATTCACGAAGTTCTGGATTTGAAGTGCACACCGGATGGATGCAACAAGGAGAACATGGATCATTTCCATAAGTTCTAGGTGAGTAGAAAAATCAAAATGTTTTTTCAAATAACGTTATTTTACAGGCAACTCTATCCGTTCTCTCCAACATTCTCTATCTACCCTCCATGACCTCCAACTGCCTCGGCATCCCCCAAAACCTCCAACAACTTCCATCTCTGATCTAGAAACCTCAAAAAAAAGATCTTGCGGACTGGACCGAAAAATGTTTTGGGACAGCGGATCAAGAAAAATGCAAACGGAGTACTGGACCCCAACACCCCCCGTGTCGACAAGATGATCGTCAATTCAGCCCTATATCAACCAGAAGGAATCGGACAACAGGCAACTGACATCGGGCATCCAACAGCTCACCCGATTATTTTGGAAATTGAGAACAAGATCAAGCCCATCCATAGGATCATCTGAGACCACTACCACCGTTGTCTAATTGAGTACTTGGTACACTACCATCGTCAACACTCTCAAACCGAAGTTTGCGCTTGGACGCTCCTTCCGTCAGAATCTGACCGTCTACAGTACGTCAACAGCCAGCACCCTCAATGCTCCCAATATCCACATCGACTGCTTCCGTAGGACTTGACTCATATGGACTAGAATGCTCAACGTCTTCTTCAAAGGATTGGACTCCTATATCGCAAACTACAAGCAATGGCTCCTGGAGATCCAGGGAATCTGGAACCATTTCATCTATCTCGATTGATCTACTGTGGAACCAGATATGACTTGGTAAGTTTTGTGAATTTATAGATAGACCTCTAACTTTTGAAAATTTCAGAATGGTACAGTATGGCGACGCAGAGACCTGGAGAACAATGAGCCAAAAACAGAACAAGGACCAACTCCGCCAATCCGGATCTTCTTGAGGTGATTAGATTTCTAGTTTAGGCTCTGTTTGGTTTTTAGGTCACTTTTGGTCTCTCTTTTGCCTCTTTTCTGGACTTTCACCTCTTCAGTGAGGAAAAAATTCAGATTCCCCAACTTTCATTAATTCCTATCTTTCTAGTGTTCCAATCCCAAACGTTGCAAAATCCTTTTTCCAGTTTTGCCAATACACTAGTCCCCATTCAATTTAGTTTGCTCTATTGACAACCCCCAATTTTCACTCTCTTACAGTTATTATGATTTGGTTTATAGTTATTTTATTTTGGTGACCTTACACAAGTTCCCTTGAAACTTCAAATAACAATTTGACCTTCTGACTCTTTGTGAATGCGTCGATATCCCCATAGTCAGGTCTTTTCCTAAATCATTCTAAAACCTTATATGCCATGTTAAATGAAAAGTTGTATTCCAAAAATATATTCAATCTGATCTCTAGTTGCCTCCTCTTTGAAACGCAGGTGTTTTTTCTTCAGCATTCTAGTAGTTTCATTTGGTAGTATGCCAAATGTCGAAAATAGCTGAAATCATCTATTAGAGTCCAGTAGAGCACACTTTCTCTCCATTTCATGTTATTGGAACTTATATAAGTAATAAGAGGCCAAAATGTGTGAATACAACAGTTTTTTGGAAAACCAAAGTTTGGGATTTTTACAGAAAAGAGGAGAGGAGGGGATAAATGCATACGAAGTAAGAAATAGAGTCTGAACGATAGAAGAATAAGAATCTACATTAGGCTCCAGAGACTGAATACAACAGAAAACATTGGGCTTGAAGGGAAATGGAAAAATAGGAATCGGGAAAGGGTTTCAGGATGAAAATGAGATGTCAATTTTTTGAAAAAATAGACTACATAGAAACTTGAAAACGTGAGAGGGAGGAAATAAATGAGACAGAGAGTGGGGACAACAAATCAATTTGAAATTCGGGAAACTAGAAAAAATTCAGAACTATGCAGTCTGCTGGGAATCCAGAATCTTGTCCGCAACTTTTCGACCAATTCTGTTCATTCATCTTCACCGCGTCCCGTTCAAATTGCGATATTTTGTATTCTTCAGTGATCTCGATCGAATTGGCTTCCGATTCCAGTTGATCATTCTGTAAAATGGACATTCAAATTTTCGGAAATTCAGAACCCATCAGAATCTTCTCGGAACTTCTGAGCCAACTAAAATTCTTAGGACACTTATAGGATTTTCAAAAACTATAAGATTCGTCTGGAATCATTTGAGACTTGAAAATTCTCTCTCAAAAACGCTTTACTCACCTTCTCGTGTTTCTGGCCTCTCTCCAAACATCTTCATCTTCACGACGTCATCTACTACTCAGATGGCAGTTCGATTGTAGAATCCTTACAGTTGGTTGTTGCTTGTCAAACCCTACTTCCATGTGTTCTATGAACTTCTCCTGATTATTGAATCCGTCCAGCATCACTTCATTGAAACTGGGCAATATTTTTAGATTTTCCCGGCGTCCTTTGATTTGACTGAAGACGTTAGGATCCGTCGAGAATTTTGGAGTCTTCTCTTCCTCTCCGTTCCAATTGCAGAAGTTGTGGATGGCGTCTGATGTAGGCTACTGAGCGATCGGAGGTTCTGAAAAGACCATAGTTCTAAAAAGTTTACTTTTTTATTTGACTCACCACTATCCTTCTCCAGACAATGGATTCGTGAAATTTCCAACTCTCCTCTGCAGTATATGAAAGCATCTTGGGATTCACACGGTCTTCTATATCGTCCAATGCTTCTGAATCCTTCCAGACATTCGATTGATCCATTGATGCCTCCACAAAAACCATAGTCCAACACGGAAATCAAATAATTTTTGGTTCGAAAAAACCCTGAAAATAAGTAAAATTAGGTCGAATTTCCATTTTACAACTCACCTGCAGCTCTCAATTCTACTCGATTATCGAAGTTGTGAGATTCGTTGAGGATAACATCTTTCACGTCTTCGAATCTTCCAATTGGTTGCCGTCTCAAAACTTGTGCATTGTGCGGGTCTCCACGTTGCTTGGGGTATAGTCTTCGTTGTTTGGTCGTAATTTGACAACTGAAATTAAGCCTTTTATAAGGGTCCGAGATCACCAAATTATTAAGAAAAGTGGGAACAAAGGCGAACAGAGTTTGAAATAATGCTTACCCCTCAAGAACTCAATTGAAATCTTGCAAAATCAAACAGGGAGAAAATCAACCCGAGAAAAAAGAGAAATGACGAAAATCAAGAAAAAATGAGGTGAGGAAAAGAGAAAAATGCGTTTTTGACCGGGCTAAACAGTAGATCAAAAATTTAGAAAAATTAAATTTTCGTTTTTTTAAAATTTTGAATTGATTTCACTTTTTCTCAGTTTTTGTTTTGAGTTTGTTGCTCAACTAGGTGACTGCAAGTATTAGGAAAAAACCCCATTCTGCAAGTTAAAAAAATACGTTTTTTTTTCAAAATTTTCAACACAACGCCCTAACACATCACCTTTTAATCCTCCTCGTTTGCAATTTCCATGTGTGGGCAATGTCTGCAGACACATCACCTGACGCGCAATTGCGGACCGCGTCTCCTCCTCTGCCCACTCTCTCTCGCTTATTATAGATGTGTTTACAATTTTCATTCAACTTTATTTCCTCTTATCCTTTCCTTTTTTCTTTTTACCCCGGTCAAAAACGCATTTTCATCTTTCCCTCACCTCATTAGTTCTCATTTTTCACTCATTTTCCTCTTTCTTTCGTTTCAATTTTCCCTTTTCTTGTCGAAGTTTCTTCAAATTTTCTCATTTCTCTCGAATTTCCTCGATTTTACAGAGCTCATACCGTACTCTAACATTCTCTTTTTATCAGCTTCCACATTTGCGGCTCACAGGGAGAAGCTCCAAAGCTTGACGCCAACACCATTCTCGGATCCCCTGAATCTTCAAGTGGTTCTAGATATATACCCGATATGCAACAACCGAAAAGATGCAAGCAACATCCGATTGATCGAATCGCTGAGGCTTTCAAGGAGTATAAGAAGGATAATAAGAAGGGCTACAAAGACTGTAAGTGATTACTATATCCATTGGTAGGCGGTTTTCGATCGACTAAAATGTGACATAACTATTATTTTTCACTTTTTCAGAGACCTGACTCTCCTCGTACAAACAGAAGGTCAACAGCTTATACCCGACGCCATATGGGGATTCGTTTGGATTTTATGGCATTTTCGGTTGAAAGTGCGCACTGGATGAATGCAACAAGGAGAACATGGATCATCTCTACAAGTTTTAGGTGAGTAAAAACTCTAGAATTCTGCTTAAAAAATGCGCTATTTCAGAAACTTCTATCCGTCTCCCTCCACATCTTCGTTGCACACTCGACAATCTCCAACCACATCGACAACCTTCAAAACCGATACATTCATATCCGAAACCTGTTACAACTCCTTGTTAACGACCGGACAACCACGAGCAACAATCGACCGGACCATTGGAGTGGTGAGAAGGGGATTGAACCCTGAATCTTGGGACTGTGAGCATGCACACACAGTAAGCACAGTAACCAGATCCGATGAAAGTCAGGCCATCCACAGTATCTCGATTGCCTGGATACATCGACAGTCAACGCCCCTAATCCTGCCAGTATCCACATTGACCACTTGGACCATGAAGCACAGTGCCACATTCGAAGGATTGGACTCCGAGATCAAAACCACAAGCAATAACTCCTGGAGCTCCAAGAACAATCATCACCAATGTACGCATGTGCTAGTCGCCATGAAAGCGGGGTTTATGGGACAACGAAAATCCCACCAACTACTGTCAGCAGCAATATTGACCGATCGATCAAATTGCAGTGTCTTTTAAGGAACATGAGCAGGATAATAAAAAGGGCTACAAAAACGGTAAGTGACTAGTGTAACCATTGGTCAGCGGTTTTCAATCGCCTGATTTTGATCGACCAAAATATGACCCC
The DNA here is from genome assembly GCA_963932045.1 of Caenorhabditis sinica. Taxonomy (NCBI): domain Eukaryota; kingdom Metazoa; phylum Nematoda; class Chromadorea; order Rhabditida; family Rhabditidae; genus Caenorhabditis; species Caenorhabditis sinica. Next base: position 25,953,563 of record OZ009938.1, read on the forward strand.
GCATAACTTTCATTTATCATATTTTCAGAGACCTGGCTCTCCTAGTACCAACAGAAGGACAACGACTCATAGTGTTGGGACACGAAGTTCTGGCTTTGAAGTGCGCCGCGATTGGATGCAGTAAGGAGAACATGGATCACTTCCATAAGTTCTAGGTGAGTGACAACTTCAGAATTCTGCTTCAAAAATGCGCTATTTCAGAAACTTCTATCCGTTTCCTTCAACATCCTATTTGCACACTCCACAATCTCCAACCACCTCGACAACCTTCAAGACCGATACATTCTGATCCGAAACCTGTTGAAACTCCTTGCCAACGACCGGACAACCTTGAGCGACAATCGACTAGCGGAAAGATGACTCTACGATAGTCGATGCGAAACCATGTTCCCACTAGGAAGAGGGTACCGGACCATTGGACTGGTGAGAAGGGGAGGGCCGCCACGAAAAACAAGTTAGGCTTACTACCACTGGAAATCCCTATGATGCACAGTAACCGAACCCTGAATCTTGGGACTGTGAGCATGCACAGTAACGAGATCCGATTGGTCACCGAGGATCTATTATCGAACACCGTAATCCACCCATCTTGGTGGAAATGAGCAAGAACGGCTTCACCCTTCACCACCCGAAGGATTTTCTATGGCCACCATCATTTTATAGTTGCACATTTGAACCACTACCATCGTCACACTGTCAATCCCAGGTTTCAACTTGACGCTCCTCCAGTCAGAATCAGGCAATCTACAGTATCTCGATTGCCTGGATACATCGACAGTCAGCACTCCCAATCATGCCAGTATCCACATTGACCACTACCGTATGGACAAAGAAGCACAATAACACACTGGAAGGATAGGAGTCCTAGATCAGAAACCACAAGCAATGAATCCTGGAGCTCCAAGAACAACGCCCTGCATGTAGTAGTCGCCATAAAAAAGGGGTCTATGGGACAATGAGAATCCCTCCAACTACTGCCAGCAGCAACATCAACCCAACGTTGGTCATCACCATCTAGAACCATTTCATCCATCGCGATTAATCTAATTTGGAACCAGATTTGACTTGGTAAGTTTTGCGAATATGAAGGTAATTCTCTAACTTTTGAAATCTTTCAGAATGGTAAAGTATGTTGTCGCAGAGTCCTGGAGAACAACGAGCCAAAAACAGAACTAGGACTATTTCAGCCGGCAATCCGGATCTTCTTACAGTGAGGAGTCCAATTTCTTGAGAGCCCCTGCCTTGACCCAAATTCTATAATAGTATAACACATTTTCCTTGATTAGGATAGTTGTTCAGGTTCATTTTAGTTTTTTGGTTACTTTTGGTCTCTCTTTTGTATTTTGTCTGGACTTTCACCTCTTCAGTAAGGAACAAATTGGAAATTTCCCTTTTCTGTAAGAAACAAAATCCGATTCCCAGATTTGCATCATGTTTTATCTTTCCAGTGTTCTTATCCCAAATTTTTCAAAATCCTTTTCCCATAGTTGCCCATATGCTATCCCGGCCTTCACTCACTTTAGTTTGTTTTACTGACATTCTCAATTTTCACTTTCTTTATTTCTTATAGTTATTTCATTTTGGTTCCTATACACAAGTTCCCTAGAAACTTTCTATGAAATCCTCACCTTATGACTCGTTGTGAATGCTTTGAAATCCCCATAGTCACTTTTTCTCCCAAATCATTCTAAAACCTTATATGCCATGTTGAATGAAAATTTGTGTTCCAGAAATATACCCATTTTCATCTCTAGTTGTCTCCTTTTAGAATCTCAAATGTTTGTTTTTCAGCTTTCTAGTAGTTTCACTTTAACCGATGCCAAAAACCGAAAACAGCTGAAATTCTCTATTTCAGTCCAATGGAGAGCACATTCCTTTCCATTTTAAGTTGTTGAAACCCATAAAAGTGATAAGACCCAACAATGTGTGAATTACAACAGTTTATTGGAAAACCAAAGTTTATTGGAAAACCAAGGAAAAGAAGAAAAATAGGAATCGAGAAAGGGTTCCCGGATGGAAATAAGATTTCAACTTTTTGAAGGACTAGACCACGTAGAAACTTGAAAATGGGGAAAAAAGGAACGAAATGAAATAAAGAGTGGAGACAACAAATCAGTTTGAGTTTTAGGAAATTGAAAAGGTTCAGAACTATGCAGTCTGCTGGGAATCCAGAATCTTGACCGCAAATTTCCGACGAATTCTGATCATGTATAATTGGTTTCCGTCCCTGCCCAAGTGCGCTAAAGTTTGTTTTCTTCAATGATCCCGATCGTTGTGGCTGCCGATTCCAGTTGATCATTCTGTAAAATGAACATACAAAATTTTGGATTTCTGAACCCATCAGATTCTTCTTCGAAAATCCAGAACTGTTCACTCACCTCCACGTGTTTCTGGCTGCCTTCCAAACATCTTCATCTTCACGACGTCATCTATAATCCAGATGGCAATTCGACTGTAGAATCCTTCCAGTTGTTATTGTTGGTCATGAATCCTACTTCCATGCATTCCATAAACTTCTCCTGATTTTTGAATCCGACCACCATCTCGTCATTGGAACTGGGGAACATTTTCTGATTTTCCCGACTTCCTTTGTCCTACTATGTCCTCCTGGATCTGGGAAGAATTTTGGAATTGTCTCTTCATATCCGTTCCAATTGGAGAAGTTGTTGATGGAATCTAGTGGAATCTGGGCAGCGATCGGACTCTCTGGAAAGTCAATAGTTTGGAGAAGTTTACATTTTTCATTCGACTCACCACTATCCTTCTCCAGATCATTTGTAATATTTCCAACTCTGCTCTTCTTTGCAGTAGATGAACGAATCTTGGGATTCACACGATCTTTCGAAATCGTCCAGTTCTTCTGAATCCTTCCAGTCATTCGTTTGATCCATTGATGCCTTGACAAAAACGTTGTCCCACACGGAAATCGGATCATTTTTGGTTCGAAGAGACCCTGAAATTGACTAAATTTAGGTTGAATTCCTATTTTATAACTCACCTTCAGCTCTCAATTCTACTCGAATATCGAAGTTGTAAGATCCAATGAGGATAACATCTTCCACGTCTTCGAATCTTCCAATTGGTTTGAGTCCCCGAACTTCTTGTAGATCTATTGGGTCTCGATATGGCTTGGGGTACCGTCGTCGTTGTTTGGTGTGTCATTTTTACAAGTTTGTCCTCTTTATCTAAAACTTAAACAGATTTGAATTTGAAAGGAAATTAGAGAATACATAAGCAAAAAAAGCTCCAAATTCGTATAATTCAGGCACAAAATAGAGGAAGTTTACCCCTTAAGACCTCAATTGAAACCTTAAAAAACTCAAAAGAAAAAGCAAAGGAGCAGCGCCCAACAGTCGAAATGAATTTTCAAAAACAACTTGCGAAGATTGAACAAAAACTTGAACGGGACAGCAAGAAAGTCGACCCGAAAATAAAGAAAAAATGAGGTGATTGAAAGTTGAAAATGCGTTTCTGACCGGGGTAAACAGAAAATAAGCAAAGGATGAGAGGAAATAAAGGTGAATGATAATTGTGAACACACCTATCATAGGCGGGAGAGTGTGCGCAGAGGAGGAGACGCGGTCCGCAATTGCGCGTCGAGTGTGGTGTGTCTGCAGACATTGCCCACACATGGCAATTGCAGTGGCAAAACGAGGAGGATTAGGAGGCGATGTATTAGGGCGTTGTGTGTGAAAAAATTCGTATAAATTTTTTTCACATTTTGAATTGATTTTATCTTTTCTCTTTTTTAGAGTTTCTTGCTCAACCAGGGGACTACTATTATTGAGAAAAAACAATTCGGTAAGTAAACAATTTTTTTTTCAAAATTTTCAGAATTTACAAGTTTTGATCTACCGTTCACCCCGGTCAAAAACGCATCTTCATCCTCTCCTTACCTCATTCGTTCTCATTTTTTGTCATTCTCCTTTTTTTTCGTTTCGATTTCCCCTTTTTCGACGAAGTTTCTTCAAATTTTTTATTTCTCTCAAAATTCCTCGATTTTACAGTTCTCATACCGTACTCTAACATTCTCTATTTTTCAGCTTCCACATTCGCGGCTCACAAAGAGAAACTCCGAAGCTTGACGCCAACACCATTCTCGTGATGGCATCCCGGAAATCAAGGAACCAGTCCCAGTTCAGAAAGGATATGGAAAGTTCCGCAATGAGAGTAGCTCGACTATTGGAAGTCTGGGGGAACGAGGACAAGGACTCGGGATGGACGAGGGATGTGCTGGTGGATACTGTCAAGAACAAGACGGTGAGTTAGTTTTCCTTGGATTTTTGTACAGTAAGCTTCATTTTTCAGAGTCCACCACGTCTAACTACACGAATAAGATGTCTTTACCGGACACCATATGGGGACCCTCTGGCTGGTACGAGATTCTGGAGTAGGAGCTGGACGAAAGCAAAGAGGATAGGAAAGAAAACGATGGGACATCATTGAAGACTATGCATATCTTCCATTGTTTCTAGGTAAGTTGCAGTACTTAAGATTTTTAAATGAATTTCTGTTTTCAGGATCCCCTCTATCTTCATCTCTTACTTTTCCGACGCGTTTGTCTACTCAACCCACATTGTTCACCGAGGATCAATTATCGAACACCGTGATCCGCCCATCTTGGAGCAAAAAGAGCAAGAACGGCTTCACCCGTCACTCGAAGGATTTTCTAGGGTCACCATCACTGTATAAATGCGCTCTTGGGCCACTATCATCGTCACACTGTCAATCCCCGGTTTCGACATGAACGCTCTCCCCGTCAGAAACTGGCCGGCTGAAGTATCTATACTGCCCGGATTCATCGACAGTCAGCACCCCCAATTCTGCCAGTAGGCATATTGACCACTACCGTAGGACTGGATGCATATGGACCATGAACCTCAATGCCACACTGGAAGGATAGGACTCCTAGATACAAACCACAAGCAATGATTCCTGGAGCTCCAAGAACAATCACCAGGAATGTGCGCCCTGCATGTGCTAGTCGCCATGAAAGTGGGATTTAAGGGACAATGAAAATAACTCCAACTACTGTCAGCAGCAACATCAAACCAACGTTGTTCATCACCATCTGGAATTATTTCATCCATCTCGATTGATCTAGTGTGGAACCAGACACATATGGCTCGGTAAGATTCGCTAATATGTAGATGAACCTGTAACATTTGAAAATTTCAGAATGCCATGCCGACGCAGAGACCTGGAGAACAATGAGCCAAAAACAGAACAAGGATCATCTCCGCCAAAGTGGATCTTTTTAGGAGTCGAGATTTCTCGATAACCATTGCTTTAACCCGAATTCTAGTAGAACACATTTTACTTGATTAGGATACTAGCTTTGGCTCTTTTTTGGTTTTTAAGGTCTTTTTTGGTCTCTCTTTTGCCTCTTGTCTGGACTTTCACCTCTTCAACAAATTCCGACTCCCAGATTTGCATTGCTTTCTATCTTTCCAGTGTTCCTATCCCAAATTCAGCCAAATTTTCCCAAACCCTCTTCCTAGTGTTGCCCATATACTATCCCGGTCCTCTATTGATAACCCCACTTTTCTCTTTCTTTATTTCTTATAGTTCTTCTATTTTGGTTCCCTTACACAAGTCTCCTTGGAAGTTTTTATAAAATCCTAACCTTCTGACCCTTTGTGAATGCTTTGAAATCCCCCATAGTCATTTGTTTTCCTAAATCACTCTAAAACCTTATATGCTATGTTAAATGAAAAATTCTATTTCAAAAATAATTCCATTCTGATCTCTGTTGGGTTACTGAAATACAGTAGTTCACTAAGCTGGGTTACTGTAGCCAGAGAGTTTTCCGGTTGGTCTCAGAAGAAGATTGATCTCAGGTGTCCCTTCTTGATAAGGGTGTTCCTCTTGAAGCTTTTTATTGGAATACTGTAGAGCATACAACTACTGCAGCTTTACGTTTGATTACTACTGTAAATGGAAATTGGACTATTGCAATTTGGCTCGCTCCCTTCCTTTGAGGCCTTCCCAAATACTTTTCTGTAATTCTACCGTATCCAAAATTCTAGTAAATATCTTGTTGTGTCCTAATCTTTTTCCTTGTTGTATATAACAGTATCCCATGAAAGGTGTCAAACACATAAAGATGGAAAAAGAGGGAACCCTGAAAACAAAAATTCTGTTGAAAAACTCAGGTACTGCTATCAAGGATGTACTTCAAAATACTGAGTGCCTGAAGCATCAAAAGTATAGAAAATTTCAGAATCACGAATAGGATCACAAAGATGTTGAATTTCAAGACTTATCAAAGACAATAACTGGCACCAGAGTTTTCAAATTAAAAAAAAGCAAAGTTAATGAAGCGAACATTTTTTATGTCAAATGATGAGATTGGAGCAAAATTTTGAATAAAAAAGTTGAGTTTCAGAATATCACCATCATCAGAATCTTCAGATTTCTCTTTTTTCAATGATTCTCCCAAGTTTCTTCGTTTCTAACGTCTTCTGAATCCCAAAATCTTCAACAATTTTTTTTTCAATTTTTTCACTCTGAATTCCTCCATTTTTTTTCCAATATCGCCATTTTCGCTCCAATTTACTTTTTATTTTTGGTCCAACTTCAGTCTTTTCATCCTGAAAACTCCCCAAAAACTCATGAAGATTTCCACAATTTGCAGTTTACCTCACAGAATGCGGGAAGGGCGGGCGGGAACATCCACACATACAATATCAGTAAATCAGAAATGCATTGAATGATAATAAAATGGTAATGATGATAATATGGGGTTTACAACAAAGAAGAAATGTGTGAGAATTCAAAGTTTTCAAGCAAAAAACCGTAGAAAATCCGGGGAAACTTTCAAGTGGTGAGTGATGAAGAAGAAAATAAATTATGGGACATGGGATAAATGCGACAAAATAAATTAGAGAATGAATAATCAATGAAAAAGTCAGGATTAATCGAATAAATAATTTCTGAGACTTGTCATTTTTGAGATTTTTCAGATTCCAGAGGGGGCGCGACTAGACCTAGCCTAGACGAGGTTTCTAGGCCAAGAAGTAGGCTTAGGCTATACTAGGTCTAAAAAAAGCCTAGAAGGACCAGTCACGACTCTAGAAAAAGTAGGAGGGAGAGGGTGAGAGTAACACAAAAAGTGGGCGGAGCCTAAATAAAAAAGAGGACCTAAAAATTGAAAATTGATAAGATACAAAACAGAGATGAGAGAATGAGAGAGATCCCAGAAAACGTTAGTTCAAGTTCCTAGAAAACGTTATTTCCGACAATAATAGGGGGTTACAACAAAGAAAATCTGTGACTTGAGAGTTAGAAAATTTCAAAAAAACCCGTAGAAAATCCGGGAAACCTGTGAATAGCCAAAAGAGATATTAATTGTGGTGAGTGGTGAATAAATGAGTGAATCATGGGATACAAAAAAAAACAACAGATTATGAGAAAAATCTGTTTGAAGAAGTTGGAAAATTTGAAAATTTTAGGGTTAGCAAAAGAGAAAATAAGAAAAATGTAACAAAAATGAATGGGGGAAATGAAACGAAAAATCTTGGCAAAAAATTTGATTTTAATTGAAGCCATAGAATCCAGAAGGTCCAGGTTGGGACGATTGTGAAGATTGGGGAGGTTCTTCTGCTTCTTCGTTTTCTTCGGCTTCTTCAGCTTCTTCGGCTTCTTCGGCTTCTCTTCCTGGATATAATTGGCTTTAAAAATGTTAAAAAAAATCATAATTGCTCTGAATCGACCGGCCCGTCGTCCCGGGTGCAGAAAATTTGAGTTTGAAAAAACATTTTTCTAGAAAATTTTAAAAATAGCCAAGCAACGAATTCTACTTTCAAAAGTGACTGAAAAAATTTTGCTTGGAAAAAACCGGGCCGACCGGGCTAGGACACTTTCGATATATTTAGCTGTGATAATTTTTAGGCTGAAAATGGACGAAATAACCTAAAATGAGTCAACATTAGACCTAACAAGGGTCAAAAATGAACAAAAAACATCCCAGATTAGCCGAGAAAAAGGTTTAAACTGTTTTCAAAATATGCCAAAATTCATTAATCATAGCTCAGAAACCCCCGAAAATGTGCTCCATAATGAGCCAAAAACATGCAAATCTCTAGGCCCGAGTCCCCCAAAAAGTGGGCGGAGCCTAAGCCTACAACTTCCATTTTTGAATGAGCTGAAATTTCAAAAATCCTACAAAATCCTACAGAATCACGTTTTCTAACAAGTGGGCAGAGCTTAGACCAATTTTGGCTATTTTCAGGTCATTTTGAAGCATTTTCGTGGCTCTATTCCAAGAATTTCAACAAAACTCACTTTTCCTTTCCTTCTCCGCTTGCTGCTGCTTCCATTTTTTCTCCAACTGCAATACACCGTATCTGGCTTTCGAATACTCATCCGCCAACTCGTTCGTCTTCTCCTCCAAAACCAGATTCACATCGTCCGGTGATGCCTTCGCCAGCAAATCCACAATATCCTCCAATCCCAATTCGTCATAGTTCCGATCCGAGCCATCCGCCTCCATCTCCGCGGCCATTCGATTTTTCTGCGCGACGAATCCCTCGCCGCGGGATCGAGCGCGCGTGGCTTGTGGGGTCCCACTGTTCTCATCGTCGTCGTTGTCGTCCAGATTCTGATTTCGAAGGCTCCTCTTCGCCGTAGCCCTCGGTTTCCGTTGTGCTCCTCTTCCGCGACCTCCTCTCTTCTTTCTGGCTCCGCCCCTTTGTGCTCCTCCTCTCGGTGTGACTTCGACTTCTGGCGATTCTTCTTCAGGATTCTGAAGATCTTCAGAAGACCCGGAGAGATTCTCGGCGGCGGCCAAAGAAGACGTTGGTGCTCCTGGTTCTGCTTCTGGAGGACCTGCTGCTTCATCTATGTCAGATGTGGGCGGAGCTTGAGCAGCAGCCGCAGCATGAGGGATCGTTGATTTTCGGGGTCTTCCGATTTGTGGCTTTGTCGGTGTTGGTGGGTGAATTGGGGCATTGTCGACGAGAAGAGGTGGTGCAGAAGACGTCGAGGGACCATCCAGGGTGAGCGGGCCGGATACGGTAAGGGGTCCCGAGTTGGAGATTTGTGGGGATGCTGAAAATAGACGGAATTTTAGGGGTCTCGAGGCAAAATTGATCATTTTTTGGCAAAAATTGACTCGCCAGTAAGAGTTTTAGTAAGCATTGTTAATAGTCAATTGTCGGGTAACCTTGAGTCATTTTTCAAGAGAATTTTGAGTTTCAGAGTCAGACTCGCTCAGACTTGCAGACCCCAAAATCGTCATGATGTTTCTTGACAATTTTGAAGTTATTTTGAGTCATTTTCCAGCGAAAACCTGAGCATTTTTAGCTGCGAAACGCCTCGGCGTACTAATGAGAGCATTTTTCATTTCATTATTTGTTAATGATGGCTGAAAATGACTCCAAATTCGACAATAGACAATGACCCTTGTCATTCTCTTCACTTTTAACTTTGTAGTTTTTTTGAGCCATTGTTCATGAAAAATGGTGCATTTTTTGTCAAGAAACCACGAAACAACTTCAAAAGTTTGCTCAATATTCAATTTTGAATATGTTGTCTGAAATGTAAATGCATCATTCTCAGCGAAAAATGGCTCAAAATGACCCCTTAATTGTCATGACGCTTCCGGTCAATTTCGGAGCCATTTTGATCCATTTGTCACCAAAAAATAAGCGATGTTGGCTGCGAAACGTCTTGTAGCACATTTTGAAGTTTTTACAGCAGTTTTAGTGCATTTTTTGGCTCCGAAACCGAAAATGCACCGTTTTGAGTCACTTTTTCACTTAAAAAAGTGCAATTTCAGCTCAATTTCAAGATTGAAACCCTTACCAGTATTTCTTCTTCCGGATCCTTGCGCCACTTGCGCCGGCACAATCGGTCCAGACGACTCTGGCAGAGTGAGTGCTCCAGATGAGAATTGTGGATGGAGAAGGTTTCGTTTCGCCGGCTCCTCGCTTCCAGAAGAGTGCTCACTCGCACGTCGCTGTCGTTTCGCCGCCCGCGGCTCCGAGGACATCGTGTTGCTACGAGCACGACTGTCATGTGAAGATACCTCTTGTGAAGAAGCTTCGTGTGTCTCGAGGGGTCCCGAGGAATGGACAGAACCGAGAGTGAGTGGTCCGGATGATTGAAGAGGGCTCTGTGGGAGCCTTGGTGCTGGTGGGGTGGTGGACGGAGCTTGAGCAGATGATGTTGATGGTTGAGGGCATCTTAGGGGTTCTGAAAATAAATTAAATTAGGAACTGAAATTGCTCTTAATTCATGAAAATTGCAACATCTATAAGTTTTAGTAAAATAAGATCATTTCTAGCTCAATATAGGTATCTTTTGTTCAAAATACAGTTTTTTTTTCAAAACTGCTACATCTAGAAAAAAGCGCCATATCTATAAAGTGCTACATCTAAAAAAGCGCTTTATCTAGAAATCACCAAACTTTCAAAATGTCCGAAAAAAAAACTCACGATTTGCACTGCTTCCCTCCACTGCCATCTGTCGTTGAGAAGTTATGGAGGAGGCGGCGGATTCTGGGGACGCCATCTGTGGAGAATTCAAATTCTCCGATGCTCCAGCTGCTCCTGCTACTGCTACTGGCAATCTTGGCATCGTCAGATATTGTGGTTCGCCGTCGTCGTTGTCATCTGAAGCATCTACTGGAGATCTTTCTTCAGCATCTGCTCCCGCTTCTGATGCGTGGGCATCAGAATCGTCAGAAACACGGGCTTCTGCTGCTTCTACTGACTCTCCGGAACGTCTTCTAGGTGGTGCCTCGTAATCGTAGTCCTGGACTTGACCCATTTCTTTTTCTTCAGAATCCTTCTTCTCCACGTCTTCTGAATGCTCCTTCTCCTCGGATACTCTTGGACTTTGAGTCTTCGATTTGGACCTAGATCGGGATCTAGAAACTTCTCTAGAAGCATGTCTCGAGGCCTCCTCTCTTCTCAAACCCGAAGATTCCTCGGATTCTGGAGTGGCTTGCTTGGAGGTTCTAGCAGATGGTGTGGCGGATCTAGAAGAGCGCTCGCCGATTTCTGGAGAACTCTCAATGAGGTGTTGGCGGTGGGCTAGTTGATTGGCCTCTCGCATACGTAGCTGAGCGGCCAGACGACGTCGTGTTCGTTCAAGGTCTTCTGGAGTCGGTGCCATTTCGTCGACTTCTTCTGGAGCCTCAGAATCCTGGCGGTGACGTTGGTGACGTATTGGAGCTTCCTCATCATCAGAATCTTCTTGACGACGTCTTGCTCTTCTGCGATCTTCTGGAGCTTCCTCCTCCTCAGACTCATCTGAATCCAGCAACTGACGATAAGGTCTTCTATGAACTTCAGGAGCTTGTTGCTCCTCGTCATTGTCAGAGTCCTCCTCCACATCCCTCTGACGTCTTCTAGTCTCCAAGCCACTTCCGCCAGTGTTTCTTCTAATGATCGCCTCAATAATCGCCATCTCCTCTTCATCATACTCCTCATCCTCAAACGCCTCCTCGGCCAATTCTTCATAATCTGGCTTCTCCAACAATTCCCTCTCCTCACAAAACTCCCGCTCCAGAATTGCCAACGTCTCCGGAAGAAGTCGTTCGCCTCCTGGAAGTTTCCGGAACCGTCTTCTTGCTCGATATTGATCCCTCTTGGTGACCATCAACTTTTCGAACGATATGTCCTCGTCATATCTGGCATTCCAACCGGAGTAGTGGGTTTTCGCTGCCATCTCATTCCACATTATCTGCACCTCATCGAATGCATCAGCTTTCACTTGGGCCTCATGGACGGTGCCGACGGCGTCTTGAATGCGAAGCATTTGTGCGAGAAGGGCAGATGAGAAGTCCTTCGCCACTTCAACTGCGTGACCATTGAACCATTGGTTCTGATAGAATGCTCGGATTCGTGACGTTTTTGTGATGAGGGAGATGCTGAAAAATAGGAAGAAAATTATTTTCAGAAAAATAGAAAAATTCCCAATTTACCAAAATTCCCAATTTACCCAAAAATAGAAAAATTCCCAATGTCAAATTTTATCAAGTTTTTTTCTTGAAATTCGCAATTTTGTGCTCAATTTCATTATTTTTGGACTGAAGTTCATCATTTTTTGACTTAAAATACAGCTATTTTAGCTCAATGAGCAATCTTGACTCAAAAGGTCAAAATTTACTATTTCTGGATCGAAAATTACTATTTTTAGCTTGAAAGTCACTTTTCTGGCTGTATATTGATGCTTTTCGGCATAAAATTAGTTATCTTCGGCTCAAAATGCACCGATTTTCTGTCAAAAATGACGATCTTTTACTCAAAACTCATGACTTTTGGTTCGAAATTTATCATTTCAACCTCCAAAAGTTTGTTTTTCGATTGAAATTTCACGATTTCTGGAACAAATTCATCATTTTGTGCTTAAAATGTACGATTAATGACTGAAAACTGACAAATTTTTACCCGAAATCCATTATTTTTGGCTCGAAATTTTACAAATCTTGAGTGAAAATGCCCCAATTTCACGATTTTCGAGACAAAATTCAGTAATTTTTGGGCGGAGACAGAACCGAAATTTTCCGTTTCTCGCAATTTTGGTTGCATTTTTGACGTCATTTTGTCATTTTGGAACACATTTCTCTCTCAAAAAAATGATCTGACGTCTAGGAAATTGGTTCCGAAATGAGCCAGAATAGCTGTTCTCCAAAAATGGGCGAAGTCAAAGCCAATTTTCGTTCAGTTTTGGGCCGATTTACTTTCTGGTTATCAAAAAAAACTCACACGTTAGCTCTACAGTACTCCGGATCAGTGGGATTGACTGGCAGTGCTCTAGGGGCATTCCTTCCAGTCGGACGGTACACTCGAACTTCTTGCGGATTCTTTCGTGGCCGTCCCTTCTTTGCAGCGCCCGGAACATGGATCGGAGTCTTCTTCTTCTTCTTTCCTCTAGAATCTTCTGACGCCGCTTGAGATGTATCATCATCATCTGACGACGCTGGGGTGGCCGTGGTTGCCTTCGAACTTCGGTCATCTGCCCGTTGTCGTTTCTGCTCTCCAATACTGTCCGGGGAGTCTTTTCGTTTTCGACCACTTCCTCCGCCACGACCACGACCACCTCTAGATCCGCTTCCTCTTCCTCTACCCGATATGGAGGCCCTGCGTTGGGTGTCCTGGGCGGCGGGCTGATTCTGTCCACGGGCGGTCTCCCTGATCTTCCGGTTCTCCGAATACTGCCCTGGCACCACTGCTCTTCTCTCCGTGGTCACCGTCAATTGCTGCAGTTGGAAGTTCAGCTTCAATGTGGCGTTCATGTACGCTTCCAGACATTTCTTGAAAATCGCTTCCATTTCTGGCCCGGCGTTCACGGCGTTGGGGACCAGTTTCCTGGCCCACTTGGACCACGGTCGGGCGGCGTACACTTTTTTGGGGGCGCCGATCTTGAGAGCCTTGTTGTAGAGGTAGAACAGGTCGACCTCGAAGCCTTGGATCTGGGGGCTTGTGTCGAGCACCGTATTTGAATCGTCGTGGGACTGTAGAAGAACAGCCAGGAATCGATCCTTGGCCTCCGTGGACACATTCCTGATGGAGCTGTCCGAGTCGCTGTCATCATCCTCGGATGATTCATCACTTTCGATGATAACTGGGTCGGCGGGAATCGGGGCGAGGCGAGTTTGGAGCTTCTTGAGCTTGCCAGGAATGCTCATCTTGCACTTGAGCCGGTCGACCGACTGGAAGCCGAGCAGGATCCGAAGAGTCGAGTGGTCTAGTTCTGAAATTTTTTTCAAGAGTCATTTATATTGGAACGGACTTTATGGGAGTATTTTTTGAAGACAAAGTCTCAAAATTTCTAGTCAAAAATCAAAAATTTTCAGTAAAAAGTCATAAAACCTCAATAAAAAGTGGTGTTTTCCTACCAAAACCTTTAATTTTTACCTACAAATAATGCATTTTAAGATGAAAAAAAACAGCCAAAAAAAGGTCCATTTAAAGGCAAAAAGCAGAAAATTTCAGTTGAAAATCATGAATTTCGGCCCAAAATCGTTATTTTTGATTCAGAAATTATAGGTTTCGAGTGAAAAATGACGAATTTCCAGTTGAAAAGCATCAATTTCGAATCAAAAACTGTGTTTTTCGAGCCGACAGTGATGCATTTTGAGACAGAATTGAAAATTTTCTGGCTCGAATTGGATGATTTTCAGGTCAAATGTCAAAATTTTATATCGAAAATCAGCATTTTTGACTCAAACTTCATGACTTTTGACTCAAATTATAAACCGCTTAAAAATCCAAAATTTTTGACTCAAATTCATCATTTTCAGTTGACTTCCCACAATTTTTGGCTCAAAATGCATAATTTCTATCTCAAAATGTGTGATTTTCAGCTCAAAACTCATGACATTTGGCCTAAAATTTACGATTTTAGGATAAAAAACTATGATTTTCAGCTCTAAATTCTTCTCCAAACTCACTCTGCTTGAGCATCTTGATGATGAAAGCGTGCGCGGCCTTGAAGGCATCTCTCATCTCAGGAGCTCTCCTTTGAACCACATGGTCCAAGTCTTCCTCGGCAAACTTCGGCACCCACTCGTATGGGATGACATCGGCCTCCTTGATCCTTTGCACTGTTTCGTCGACCATGTTGCGAATCTCACGGGTTCGCTCTCCATCCGCTCCGACGAAAATTTTCGGAGTGAGAATGGCCGGATACCATTCTGACGCCAGGAAGTGGACAAAGATGGGGCGGCCTTTTCGGTGGTCAAATTCAATCGAGCGACGGTCGACCGGTGGGCGGTGCTGAAAAATGAAGGGGTTACTGTAGTATAAGGTTTGATTTCCTACTGGAAAACCTCGGAAATTAGTATTGAACATTTCTAAAAGTGGGCGGAGTCTAATAAAGGGGTTTTCACCGGATTTCTCCTTTCAAAACTTATGCCAAAATGACGAGCTCAATGAGCTCTACAACACCATATATCTATATTTTCTTCAAGGATTTTGATTGAATGACTAAAAATGTATCTAGATTCTCAAGATCACAATAAGAAAGCTCCTCGAAAATCGCTCTGAAACCACGAAATGGGCTCAGAAATTGGCTCCGCCCACTTTTCGGAGGAACCTGCCCAAGTGTGATTTCGATGGGTTTTGGTTCATTTTCGACCTCTTTTTTAAGGTTTTCAAAATCATAAAGATGTCCTGGAAATTTCTAAAATAAGCTCGAAATAGTCAAGTATTCGATAGAATGTCCCCAATAAGCATCAAAATTGGCTAAAATTGTTCCGAAAATTTCTGAAAATTGGTCGAAACTACAGAAAGTCATCATTTCGGTCATTATCAAGTCATTTCGAAAATTTAAGAACGTTTTTATGTCTATTCTGAGTTAATTTGGAAGGTTTTTTAGCCAAAATTGATCAATTTCAGCAAATTTCAAAGTGGGGTTTTTAAGGGGTTTTTACACTGTTTTCCGTCGAAAATAGCTTTAAAATTCTGGAGAAGAGTCATGAAAATTAGCTTGAAATACTCCAAACCAGTGAAAAATCGTAAAAATTAAGAAAAATACTCAGAGACTTCTGAGCCATTTTTTCAATTTATGAGAGTTTGATTGTTTTGGAGCTTTTCTAAGATGATTTTCATAATTTTCCAGTTATTTTGTTCTAACTTCAGAGTTTTTGAGCGAAATTGTCACACTTTTTGATATTTAGGGATCATTTTGGTCAATTTTAGGTTATTGTTTCTTTTTTTCATTGCGGGGGTTTATAGATCTTCTCAAAGCAATTTTTACCCGATTTCGGGTCAAAAAAAATTTGAAATCAATCGAAATTCCTTACCTCTTGCAGATCTTCCTGCTCCCCTTCCTCCAACCATTGCTCCCCCATTCTCAACAATCTCTCGGAATTCCTCGGGTCCCGAAACGCCACGCAGAATCGAAACTCCTTTTTCTCATCTTTCACCGACTTCAACCATTCCCGAATCTGATTCCACGACTTCTTGATGAACATGAGCAATGCCGTCCTCTTGCATCGCTTCATGTATTCCGGGGAGGCGTACCACCATGAGCACCTGGAATTTAAGAAAATTATCTAATTTGAATCTTGAGCAATTTTCAGCTGATGTTGAGCTTATTTCGGTCTAAAATAGGCTAAAAACGAGGGAAATGAGCTCAGACATGTAAGAAATTGAAGAGGATTCATGTGAAAAGCACTAAAATTAGCTAAAATTGCTCAAAGCACACAAAAAATCAGTAAAAACCTTCTGAAATCACAACCAATTTTTGAGGATTCAGAGCGATTTTAGCACAGTTTGGTATTTTTTGGTGGAAATTTGATCGATTTTCGGTCATCTGGGGAACCACGAAAAGTGTATGAAAATTTACCTAAAATGCACCATAATTAGCTGAAAAACACAAAAAAAAATTAATCAAAACTTTCTGTAGTGTCCACTAACTTTGAGTGATTTTTGAGCAATACGTACATCTGATGGTCAAAAATAGGCTTAGAAATGACTCAAAATATCACATAAAGTTGATCACAACTTTCTCAGGTTCTGACCAATTATTAGTTGTTTTTCAGCGATTTTAGCCAGTTTTTATGTTTTTTCGATGAATTTTCACCCATTTTCGTCTATTCTGAGCGTTTTTAGGTTATTTTTAGGGACTTTTTGCCTATTTTCAGCCGATTTCGATCATTTTATAATCTATTTTGGCTAAAATTTTCATACCTTTTTGTACCGATCCGCTTCCATTTCGGGAGTCGTCGTCGGGCGAGGAAGTTCCTTGTCTTCTTGCCCTTAATCGTCTTCTTGGCCTTCATTCGACGAATTCTTGCTTCCGGGAGAGCGGCTGTTCTCCAAATTCTCAAAAATCTTCTCTTATGGATGGCCTGGACCGTCGGCTCCTCTGCTTTCTTCTCTCTTCTCGCCTTTGCCTTCTTCTGGTACTTTCTCTTCTCTTCGACTCCCCATTCCTCATCGTCATCGTCGTCCACGGATGCCTTCTTTTTCGACTTCGGCTTCGGCGTTGGCTTTGGAGTCGATTTCGGCTTTGGCGCCGGCCCAGCACCGACTCCTGATTCGTCTTCATCATCGTCAGAGGAGGATAGGAGTTGCCTGAAAACATATTTGAAGTTGAGATTATGGTTTCAACAAAATGTCGCGGTTTTGAAATGTCTGGTTTCGAAATGTCTGGTTTCGAAATGTCACAAAGCCAAAATTTACACTTTGCGCCAAAAGTGAAGAAAAATCTAGACAAAAAATGTCGACATTTTTACTCAAAGATTCCTCGAAAATGCTCTAAACCGGGGACAAAACCAGCAGAAATCGGTTCTGGGAAAAGCGATTTCCAGGACTTCCGGGCTTTTTTGGAGCACATTTTCAGTAAATTTCGAATGATTTCAGACTCAAAATGATCACTTTTGAGTCGAAATGTGTCGATTTTTGAGTTAAAGTTTTCATTATTTTTTTTCAAAATTCACAATTTTTGGTTCAAAATGCCCAGTTTCCTTCCTTGATTTTCCGATTTTTGATTCGAAATTGATGGCTTTGGGCGGAATATGCAAATTTAATGTTATTCTTTTCAAATTTCACGATTTTCTCTGTAAAAATAGTCAATTTTGGTTCAAAAATGATGAATTTCGGCTCTAATTTCCGACATTTTAGTTTGAAAAACCTCATTTGTTGCTCGAAAATTACGATTTTTGGTTGAAATTCCATTATTTTTGGCTAAAAATCCTAATTTCCGTTTTAAAACGCACACTTTTTTGCTGAAAATTAACGATTTTTTCGTTGATTTTCAAAACTTTTCACTCTAAGGTCTCAATTCTAGGACAAAATATATGCTTTTTTGCTCCAAAATCATGCATTTTTGAGGGAAATTTATCCTGTTTAGATCATTTTTAAAGTATTTTTGGCGCAAAATTGTTTTTTTGTTTTGCAGAATCCATTTTTATCGCCTCCAAACTCACGTTTTCGGGGGTCTCGATGACGGACCAGCACCACCCGTGCTACGTCTCACATCTCGAACCACTGGCGTCATGAAGTGCTCCGGATTGGTGAGCGGCATCGCATCCAGAGTTCCGTCGGTGGAGAAGTGTCGACCTCCTTGAAGAAGGACTTTAGACCGGCGAAGTGACTTCTCGTCGCCATCCGTGAAGACTGGAAAATGGAAAATTAGAATAGGTTAAAATTGGACCATTTACGGTCAAAGTGGGATTGAAATGATCCCAAACCCGGTGAAAACCCACATAATGCATTAAAGGAGGAACCCGACCAAAAATGTCTAATGCCTCAGCGAGGCGGGGAGCCTAAAAAGGGGCGGGATTTACGAAGGGGGGGGGGGGGGGCTAGAAAGGGGGTATGTGGACATCCGGACGTCAATTTTCGACCTTATTATTTCGGTTAATTTTGAACCATTTTTGACCTTTTTCAGCTCTATTTTAGTCCACAAAGGGTCGGCATGGTTCAAAAGTGACTAAAATTAGATCGAAAATTGAGTGATTAAGCCTAAAATCGCTCACAAATAGTCGAAAATGGCTGGATTGAGCTCAAAAAGAGTGGAAATTTATAAAAATCTATCGAAACACCATCAAAATTAGCTGGATTTGCTCAAAATTAGACCAGTTTCTAGTGATTTTTGTGCAATTCTAGGAAATCTTGATAGTTTTTCGGCTGATTTTCATCGTTTTCTGACCATTTTGAACTCATTTCGGTCATTTTCAGACAGTTTGACCAATTTTAGCACGATTTTCTTCATTTTTGTACTATTTTTATTTTTTACCAAAATAGCTAAAAATGATCAAAAATTTGTGAAAATGTCTCTAAAAATGCTCCAAATCAGTGAAAAATTGCTGATATTTGCCATTTTTCACTGTTTTAGGCCATTTATACAGTGCGACGCAAAAAGATAAGACACCCCCCTAAAAAAGAAGTTCTGGGAAAATGAGAGTTTTTGAACAAAATATGGTAGCGCCAAATTGTTTCTCTTGCCCAAAAACCTATACTGCCAAACTTCCAATAATATTGGGCAATAGGTACAAAAAAGGTACCTAAAATTCGAAAATATTGCCGACGCAAAAAGATAAGACACCCCACAGAATTTTTTTCTCCGATGGATATTGGCGGTTTTTTGTATTTAGAATTCGTAATCTAGATGTTTTAAGACATTTTATCATACCGCCAAAGTTTTTGAAGTCTTCTGAAAAAATTTCAAAATTTCGATTTTCAACTGAAAATTCGACTTGATAATTTTGGACTGCTGTCATCCGGTCTAGAGTGGTTTTTGTGTGGGGAAACGGCTATGTACATACAATTCGGACCTTGCTTATCATATTTGGTGGTTTGAATCAAATCAAAAGAGTACAATCACAGCAGTGAAAGCCAAATTTCAAAGTTTAGTGTTGTATCCTCAGATTTTTATCAATATAAAGGAGCCTTTTTGACCTTGTTATTATTTTGCTAACCGTTATGGAAATCATTTGAATTTTTTTAATTGTTTCACGTGCGTTGAAAACATTTTGAGACTGTTTCCTACGTTTTGGATTGAGCAACTAACTGAACAGATGTTGTAATCCGAGCTGATGAACTTGCTTATTCAAAAAACCTGAAAACATTTTCCTCTGTGGCCCTGGCCTTTGATTCAAACTACCAAATATGATAAGCAAGGTCCGAATTGTATGTACATAGCCGTTTCCCCACACAAAAACCACTCTAGACCGGATGACAGCAGTCCAAAATTATCAAGTCGAATTTTCAGTTGAAAATCGAAATTTTGAAATTTTTTCAGAAGACTTCAAAAACTTTGGCGGTATGATAAAATGTCTTAAAACATCTAGATTACGAATTCTAAATACAAAAAACCGCCAATATCCATCGGAGAAAAAAATTCTGTGGGGTGTCTTATCTTTTTGCGTCGGCAATATTTTCGAATTTTAGGTACCTTTTTTGTACCTATTGCCCAATATTATTGGAAGTTTGGCAGTATAGGTTTTTGAGGAAGAGGAACAATACGGCGCTAACAGATTTTGTTCAAAAACTGTCAGTTTCCCGGAACTTCTTTTTTAGGGGGGTGTCTTATCTTTTTGCGTCGCACTGTAGAGCAACTTCCATGATTTTCCGGTCATTTTTGGGATATTTACGGTCATACATGAGCATTTTCTGCTCTAATACAGTACTTACCGACGTGGTAGAGACTCGAATCCTTGAGGTGTGTGATCTTTCCCTTCACACGTACTCCGTTGATCACCACGTCGACCTTCGCTCCCAGAACGAGCTGCACCTGCGGAATGTGCCGATCTTCGATGGTCTCGACTCCGGTCGCTGGGGGGTTCCGTTTCACCTGGAAAAGAGGTTTTTTGTTAGGAAAATTGAAATTTTGAGCTATAAATCATAATTTTTGAGTCAGAAGTGGTGAACATTTGGTGAGAAATGACGTATTTCATGTCGAAAATTGGCTTTAAAATAATGAGTTTCGGCCAGAAATGGTGCATTTGCAGTGAAAATTTTGATTTCCAGCTAGAATTAGATACTTTTCGGGTTGAATATGACCAATTGTGAGCCATAAATGGTGAATTCTGATGTGAATTGTTCATTTTCAGCTTCAAATTCATGTATTTTATGTTAAAAATGAAAAAACAATTTTCTACATAAAAGTCATGTTTTTTGGACCGAAAATCCTGCTTTTTGGTCCGAAATTCATCTTTTTTGGTCCAAAATTCATTATTTATGTCAGAAACTCATCACTTTTTTCTCTAAAATTGCTCAGTTTTAGTTCAAAATCGCACTTTTCTGCCCGAAATTCATTATTTTTAATTCAAAATTGCTAATTTTTGTTCCAAAGTGACTCATTTTTAGTTTTCTGGTCCAAAACAACAATATTTGTATAAAAAACACCAATTTTAAGGGAAGAAACTGGGCTCTTTTGTCATTTTTCTGCATTTTTTCAGATTTTTAGGACATTTTTTTCAATTTTTCAGTTATTTTCAGAAAAAATCGTGATTATTCGACAGATTTTCAGATTTTTTGATTTTTAGGTAACCTTTTCTGATTTTTAGCTATTTTCAGGTCATTTTTGGATGTATTTCTACAGATTTTTTCTTCAAAACATACCTGAATCTTGATCTTTTTCTCTACACCTCTAATGACCGCCTCGCAGTATGGTCCATTGAATTTCGCACTGACTTTGGTGCCCGCCGTCAAAAATAGTGGATCATCGCTGGACTGAAAAAAATGTTTTTTGAAAAATTTTTCTTTATAAATAATTTTTACCATTCTCCTCTAAATGAGTATTTGAGTTTGTTGATGTTGTTTCTGAGATCTGAAAAATGGAGAAAAATTAATTTAAAAGATGAAAAATCACAAAATTGAAGAAAAATCATCAAAATTCATCAAAAATGGGCGGAGTTCCGATAAGGATATGTAGAAACCAAAAATCTCTCTGAAAACGATCGGAAATTGCGTCAAATTAATTTTTTTTTAGGAAAAATTAAGCTCTTTGGAACACTAAAATCCGAAAATTTCTCAAAAATTCTAATTATCGAATTTTCAAAAAGTCGAAAAAACCGAATTTTCGTTTTAAAAATGGTCAAAAACTCAAAATTCTTGGTTGAAAATCAAAAAATTTTATCCAAAATAAAAGAAAATTTGAAAAAACTGGAGAAATTTGGTGAAAAATTCAAATTATCGAATTTACAAAACTCAATGTTTTTCTCTCACATTTTTTCATTTTCCGGGGTGAAAAACTATCCAAAATTTTAATTTTTATGTTTAAAATCATGAAATTTCATCCCGAAATCAAAAAAAATCAAGAAAACTGAAGAAATTCTGAAACACTCAACGGAGAGGAGTGAGAGGGAGAAAAAGAGGAGAGGGGAATGAGAAATGCGCGCGCACACACATTTCCCCTTCCTCTCTGTCTGTCTCTTTCTCTGCGTCTTTCCATTTTCTTCGAGTGAGAGAGACGCAACTCACCACCTCGTGCCACTGCCTCCTGCCACGACAAACACCGCTGCGTGCCGTCGCGAAATTTATAGATTCTTTTGTTGTCTGCGCTCTCCTCCCTCATTCTGTGCTGAAGGAAGGTGTGCGGGGAGAGAAGAAGGAGAGAGACGCGCGTTCATATATGGGAAGCGAAGAGAGAGTGGGGAGACAGACGTATGGCGTAGTGGATAAAAGATTGGTTGTGGTGCAAAGGGGGTGGGTTCGAATCTCGGGAGGAAGTAAATTTTTTTAAAAGTTTGTTAGTGTATTCAGTTGGCAAAAATTAGGTTTGGTGATCATTTTTCAGACATTTTTTGAGGTGCAGAATTCTAGTTTTTACAAAAACCTGGGGTGCAACTATTGAAAATTTTACTACAGGATTTACGACCATTCATGATTTGTAGTCCGAAAAGTGAAATTCAGGCTAAACTTTGGGCCGGAATTTTTTGTAAACTTTTTCCGAAAATTTTTTGTTACAATCATCTGTTAGACGTCTTTAAAGTTCTCCAGAAAAGTTCGAACTGGGGGAATGCAAACGCGCTCCCCTTGCACGGGTGAGAGACGAGAGACGGCAAAGGATTGTTGACCGTAGTTTTTCGTGAAATTTTTCGCCAGGAGGCCGTGCGAAAATCCGGACTTCAAAGGACGAACATACAAATTCTCAAGGGATGTTCATTTCTTCCCTCCACATTCTAGAATCAAAAAGTTACGGTATTTTTTCTGTTTTGATAATATTTTCTATCCGAAAAGGGCAAAGGAGCTTAAAAAACGGGGCTGAAAATGGGGTATGCGGACATCCGGATATACAAAATTTTGAAAAATTATTATTTTTGAGAATTTCATTTTGTGGCTTTTTTAGTTGTGGTCTTCCTCTCATATTTCATTAGCATATCTTTTTTCTCCTTCCAATGAGAAGTTGGATTACGGGAAAAAAGAGACATGCGCTTTTCATTCTAACCTAATGACATTTGATGGAAGCCAGAAGGGATCAAAATTGAAGTTTCCTGAAAATTTTAAAAATGAGTAACATCTTCACGTCATTCTCTGTTTTTATAATATTTTTCTGCAGATATTGGAAAACCAAGAGCTTCAAAACAGATGGAGAATCGTTTTCTCACTTACCTGGCTTTCGAAACCCCTAAAAACGTCAAAAATTGAATTTTTCGAAATTTCAAACAACGATATGAATCTTCAGAACATCTTCCTTCGATTTGTAAAATATTCAAGAAAATCGGTCTTTTGATAGTTGCGCAACGACGGCGAGAGTGTCACAGTTTAGTGCACGTCATGTATCGGCAAAGAGTGGAGAGAAGGGGAGGGGAGGAAAGGGGAGGGGCACATTGCCCAGAAGAGAGTTGGTGCCGTTTGGAATTCCTATTTTTAGTATGAATGCATGAAAAAAACAGAAGCAGAAAAAACTAATACTACGTTTCAGAGATAGTAAATCGAACATTTCGAACATTTCGAAAATTTTAATTTTTTTGCGAGAAATTGTATTTTGAAAAATTTAGAATGGATTTTACTTTTTCCCAATTTATGGAGTTTTTTTTCCCAATTGGGTGACTTCTATAATTATAAAAAAATCCATTCTGTAAATTAAAAAATGAGAAAAGTTTCATCGAAATTTTTTGATCTACTGTACACCCCGGTCAAAAACACATTTTCCTCCTCTCCTCACCTCATTCGTTCTCATTTTTCGTCATTTTTTGCCATTTTTCACTTATTTTTGTGTCTATTTCCTCATTTTTTCGCCGACGTTTTCTCAAATTTTCTCATTTCTTCCGAATTCTTTCGATTTTGCAGTGCATGACCGAATCAACAGCATTTGCTCAACATCCGATTGACCAACTGCCGGACGCGTCTCAGGAGTTTCGACAACTACATGGAAATTTCAAAAATGGCCTGGTTCAAAAACAAAATGTCAGGATGGACGAGGATAAAATGTTGGATACTGTCAAAAACAAGATGGTGAGTTAATTTTTTGTGGATTTTTGTAAATTAAGCTTCATTTTTCAGAATCCACAGTTGGCTCTTCAGAATATCGAGCTCGAATTCGCTACCATTCCGAATTCCACAATGACGTCATCTGGAAACAAAGACACCACTATCGACGGGTACCTGAGATTCCACAATGGGACTCTTTTGGACTTTTGGAAGCCCAACTCGACTTTTGGAAGCCTGGAGGAACGAGGACAGGAACTCAGGATGGACGAGGAATGTGGTGCTGGCCTGAAGAACAACAAGATAGTGAGTTAATTTTTCTCGGATTTTCGCACAATAATGTATCATTTTCAGAATTGATCATGTCCAGCTACGAGAAAAAGATGAAAAGCCTCTACCCCACTCCAGATGGTGACCCACTGCGGTTGTACGAGATGCTGAAGCAGGATTTGGAGAAGGACAAAAAGAATGAGAAAGAAAACGATAGGGCCATCGATACCATGGATATCTATTATCAGTTCTAGGTGAGTTACGGGACTTGATGAGTTATTCCAAAATAAATTTTGCTTTCAGGGTCCCCTCAATCTCCATCTACCTATTCGACATCTCCGGCAAATCAACACACGATGGGACATTTAATGGGATTTTGGATACGATAGAAGTACAACAAAAGACTGGCGAAGGATTTCAACCACCTAACAGTCAAACGCCCACCTACAGTAATCTACATTAGTAGCAGTCCAACATCAAACTACAGTAGTTGTCTACACAGTAGTGAGGTTTCAAGAGAGAATACCATCATCATGAAGAGACACCTCAACGTCAGATCAATCAGAGCCAAGTACCGAGAATCAAGGAAGCATCCAGAACTACAACAAAAGTACCGACTACTACAATCCAGGCCGAAAGTGATGTCCCGACACCTCAGACACTGAAGCACTTCAAAAAAGACGAGAGGAGGCGCTTGAATCTGTTTGTTGACCAAGGGGTCTTTAAGGTGAGTTACAGTTTTTTTATTTATTTTTTAAACAATTTTCATGTTTAGAACCTGCTCCTACGACACCTCTGATTTGCATCAACTCCCTGTCGGCGCTTTCTACTTCAACACACCGCTCTATGGATACGATGACGATCCGCTCGCCGCCGCCACATCTGCCAGCGGCATCACAGTCAACAATCAAGTCAACGCAAGCATTGTGCAGAGAACTCATGGCAGTGCACTACTGGAATTATCATATCGACGACGTCACAAGTTCAGTCATCATCACTTTTGGCACGGGAACTCACGGACTTACGCTCACCGGAGGACTTAACAATCACGATCCCTCCGCCGCCGCCACATCTGCCAGCGGAATCACAGTCAACATCAGGTCCACGTGAGCATTGCGCAGGAAAATCTTGGACAGCCCAGCACTGTTCAGTCATCATCACTTTTGCCACGTGGAACTAAGGGACTTACATGCACTGGAAGACTCAATGGATGCTCCGCGTCATCTGGAATTTCATCCGCCTCCAGCTCATCAACCTACTACACATCCACACCGAAGACCATTGGACTGCCGAAACGTGAGAGCCGATAGCACCAACAGTAATCTTTTTCAAACGAGGGAAGACATTGTTTTCCTACGATGCTGGCTTGTATTGGTGAGCGCATCCCCGCGTCGACTACTGGGATAGACAACAGGGACGAGAAAGACTGCCAACAAAATCACAGTCAACAATCAGGTCAATGTGAGCATTGCGCAGATGGACTTCTCACAGCCCACCACTAGAAATATCGTATCAAGGGCGTCACAAGTTCAGTCATCATCGCTGTTGCCGTTTAACTCAATAGATGCTTGTGCTCGAGAGAGCACTTTATTTTTATAATTAATATATTTCATCTCTATAGTTTCCCTATCCCTTTGTTTCTCTATTCCCTCTTTCTCTCCCTCACAAACAGTCTGGGAGGAAAGAGGGAATCATTCTTCTTGTTCCCACCATGGAGAGAGACGGCAGAAGCCCTCTCTCCTTTTACATGATTTTATACTTTTTTAAGCTTATTTTCCTTTGTTCGTTCTAATTTCTCGTGCAATCCAATAAAGGTTTAATTACCCAAGTTTGAGGTTGCGTTCGTTCCAAGAAGTCTGAATATCCGGAGTCAATCCGTACATGGTGCATCGACGTTTGTAACAACCCTTCACCGAACCGCGTGGCACCGAGACGACGTCAGCCGTGTCGGACAGCGAGCAGGGACCACCAGCACCAATTCGGAACTCACTGGATGGTAGAAGACTTCACCAGTTGAGAAGCAAGAGGAGCCTCATATTGATCGAACCAGAGATCAAAAGTTCACTTATCACATTCCTTCCCTCACAATCAAGTGAGAGGAGGCTCAAAGTCCATCAGGACAAAAACCGTCTGTCTCTGAGAGCACGGATTTCATATCATAAGGTCTCGCTTGTCGAGCCACCCACTCATATTTTGACGTCATTCGATCAGCAAGATCAGTGAGTCACATCATCAGAATCATGAAAATTCCTGCAGCGAGAACTCAGGTCACCAAGGCCATCAAGAGTTTGAAAGCTGAAGTGGAGCTTACGGTCCAGAACCTCAAAGAATGGCAAAAGATGTCGAAGGAAGGGCTGAAAGATGTCGGAGGACGAGATTTACCGGTCAAAATAGAGATGTTGAAGCAGAAGAAGATGCTCGAGCTGAAAATGAACCGACTGAAGCTCAACATGGACTCCCTTCATGAAGCAGCAGCTGAAGCTGGAAACAGCGAAGAAGATGAAGATGACCAAGAAAAGCAGAATGAATATGCGGTCAACTATGGAGATGCGATGCAGGAAGCTGGAGAAATCTTGGATAAACTCGAAGTGGAATGTACGGACTTTGATCAGCAGACAGTCGAAAAGAAGTCAACTGCAGTGAAAGAAGAAGAAGTCAAATCACAGCCAACACAGCCCACTGTTGTTCACATCGCGCAAAAACTACTGGATCTTCCAGAAGTTCCAAAATTCTCGGGAAATTGCTGGGAGTGGGAGAACTTTGCCACAATCTTTGAAGAAGTAGTTGGAAAATCTGGTCAAAGCAACATCTGCAAAATGAATCACCTTCTCAATGCACTCCTCGATGAACCAAAGGAGCTTGTTTCAAAATTCAAAGTTATCGAAAACAGTTTCGAGACATCCATGGAGTTCTTGGCTGAAAAGTATGGCAACAAGGGCAAGACGATTTCAAATTTGATCGACCGACTGGAGTCTGAACAAGCTGAGTCTCAATCTACTGTGGACCAAAGGAAGCTTCTAGACAGATTATCCATCATTGTGCATCAGTTGAATAACTTGGGAGAGCAACTCGAAACCCGAATCACCAAGAAGATGATCTTGAAGAAGTTTTCACACAGAATTCGTCAACATGTGCTGAAGCTCAAGCTGAAACATTATACGGATTCCGAAGACGACTGGACTATGAAAGTTATCTTCAAAAACATGGAGGACTTTATCAGACAAGAGGAAGAACTCAACGAGCTGGATCCCCGACCTGAAAAGAAGAAGAATCAGCAAAACAATCATAATCAGAAAGCTGAGTCGAAGGGAGAAGACAAGTCCAAGCCAAAAGAAGATCAGAAAAATCAGAAGTCCAAAAAGGAAGACACCAGAGATTGCATTTTCTGCAAGAAAAGCAATCATCGTTCATTCGAATGCAGAACTTTCGCCAAAATCAAAGAGAGGATGGACGTTCTGGAAAAAGACGAGAGATGCACTCGATGCATGAAGAGAGGTCACAAACCCGAATCGTGTGACTCCAAGAGACCATGTTTTTCCTGCAAGGAAAATCATCACCCACTACTTTGCCCAAAGAGAGAAGAAGCAGCCTCAAAGAAGCAAAATGACTCATCGGAGGCGAAGACCAAGAACAAACAGAAAACCACGGCGTTGGTTCACAAGGACGACAATGTCTGTGGTGGTAACCTTTTTGATTCAAACACAACGACTATCGAGAGGGGACCAGCATTCATTCCAACAATAAGCATTCAAGCTTTCAATCCAAAGGAATGCAAATGGAATCACATATCTGCAATTGTGGATACGGGATCCGATCAAACATATATCAGCAAGAGTCTCATCGACAAATGGGGACTACCAATCGAAGGATTGGAAACTGTCAGAAACCGAACATTTGATTCTCCAGAAGCAACCACGAAGACGTATCAGAAGACAAAGATATGCGTCCAAGCCGGAGCAAAGCAGATCAAAATTGCCGCTTTTGGGTCAAAGGATCTGGCTGGAAAAGTTCCGAAAGCAAAGTTATCCGAAGAAGACATCAAGTTCATAAGAGACAATCGGATTTCTATCAATGAAGACTCATTGCTCAAAGAGGTGGAACCGGATATGCTGGTCGGAAGTGATTATCTGTGTGAGTTCGTCAAAGGCGATTTCAAAACTTTGCCATCTGGGCTCAAGATCGTTAGTACGGAAGTTGGATTCACCACAATGGGATCACAGAAGACGACTAAGGAGCACAGAACCGAGATCACAGAGAAGTTCCAGTTCATGGTATTCGAAGAGAAACCAGAAGATTTGGAAAGAAGAGTGGAGGAGGATCAGAGGAGAGACACTCAGATGAAAGCTCCACATGAGTTCACTGGTCCAGTGCTGGAGGAGAAATCTGAAACGGACAAAGAGACTCTCCGTCGCTTCGAAGAAACAATCGAGAAGAGGGAGGAAGGTTATTATGTTCGTCTGCCTTTCAAAGCAAATCATCCACCACTGCCAGACAACTGGTCAATTTGTCAAAGAAGACTGGAGAGCGTCAAAAGACAGTATTCAAATGAAATCCTTCAAATGATCGACGATGGATTTCAAGATCAACTTCAGAGAAAGTTCATTGAGATTGTGGACAAGGACGAAGAGAGCAAGAACCTCATTCATTATAATCCGACACAGCCAGTCATAACTCCGCAAAAAACAACTACGAAGTGTCGGATCGTCGTGGATGGTTCAAGTCATTTCAAAAACCAACCTTCGTTGAACGATATCATCGAACAAGGACCGGTGATCCTGCCGGTCATCGTCGATATGCTCATTCGATTTCGATCAGGAAAGACTGCGATCATCTCAGACGTGGAAAAAGCATTCCTTCAAGTGTATCTGCACGAAGAAGACCGTGACGTGACCAGAATCATATGGCTCAAGGATTTCAAGAAAGCGGTTACCCCAGATAACATCGTAGTATTCCGTTATACTCGTGTTCTTTTTGGGTTGAATGTGTCACCCTTCTTGCTGGCGGCCACAATTGTTCACCATCTCAGGAGAATACCAGATTCCAAACTGGCGGAAGAGATCATCAGTAACCTGTATGTCGACAACGCAATCATTACCACTGATGGAGAGTATGAAGAAACACTTCAGCTCTACAAGACGACCAAAACCATATTCAAAGATATGGGCATGAATCTCAGAGAGTATCGGTCAAATTGCCAACGATTCAACGAAATTGTGGAGGAGATCGACAGAGCCAAGGATGAAGACATCAAAGTTCTTGGGATCTTATGGAAGTCCAAAGAAGATCGAATCCAAATGTCCACGGAAATCGAAGATTCAAAATCGAGCTGCAGAAGAACAGTATCAAGTTCCATTGCAAGCGTTTTCGATCCATTGGGACTGCTATCTCCATTGATATTACCAGCAAAGTTGTTCCAGAGAGAGCTGTGGACAGAGTCATATGGCTGGGATACCAAGCTTTCCACGGAACACGAAGAAACTTGGAACCAAATCATCACACAAATGAGTGGATTCTCAAGAGAGCTGCCAAGACAAATCATTCAGAAGTCGGAAGACAACACTCTCATTGGATTCACAGATGCCAGCAAAGAAGCCACAGCATGCTGCATCTATGTCAAAAACAACGTCGGTGTCCACCTCCTATTTGCCAAATCAAAAGCCAAGCCATTGAAGGAGAGCTGGACAATTCCCAAGCTCGAAACCCAAGCGTTGAAGATGGGCGTAGAGAAAATGAAGGAAGTTCTGAAAGCTTTTCAAGATGGTGGAATCAGAAGTGAGAAAGTCATATTTTTCACGGATAGTTCTATAGCCTTGGATTGGCTGAAATCAGAGCCAGGAAAGAAGGATGTGGGACTACTCATCACAAATCGGCTGAACTTCATCAGACAAACGGTCTGCGAAATGGAGGACGGAGGAGTCACTGTTCAGTTTGGTCATGTGAAAACTGACGAGAATGCCGCAGACATCGCTTCGAGAGGTTGTGACAAAGTCGAACTTCAAAAATCAATCTGGTGGTCCGGTCCTGCTTTTCTACAGAAGAATACAGACAGATGGACACAAGAACTATTCGGATTGAACTATGGAGTTCAGCACACATTGATGACATTTGCACCAGAGGAAGACAAGAAACAACTTTTCGACTGCAGTGTCACAAGGAAATATTCCATCATGAAAAACATTGTGGCCAATGTTCTCAAATTCATCAAACGGACCACAAAAAACTTTCCAGGCGAGAGGAAGATCATAATGGAGCAGAAGATTCCGTTCCTCGGATTAGAAGATGTCACAGGAAGAATCAGTGCTTCTCAAATCAAAGAAGCAGAAAAAGTACTGATTCGAGATCATCAGAAGAACTTCGAGCCGAAGTTTCTCAAGAAATGTGAAAATCTGGGACTAGTGAAGAACGCTGAAAACATGATAGTGTGCCGAGGTCGCATGGAATTGGCGGAAATGGAGGAAGAAAGAAGAGAACCAATGCTGATTCTACCAAAATCGGAGCTGGCCACTCAAATTCTCAGGGATGGACATGGTCGCTACCACAGAGCGCTGGATCACACCATCGACACTGTAAGAAGGAAGTTCTGGATACCACAAATTCGCCAGCAGTGCAAAAAGATGCTCAGAACCTGTGTCGAATGTCAGAGGATGAATAAACTTCCAGTTCGTTATCCCGACATGGGAAGAATGCCACAGTGCCGACTTCAGATCACACGTCCGTTTGCCACAACAGGAGTGGATAATTTCGGACCGATTGCAATCATCAAAGAGGATGGATCTGCTGGAGTAGCATACGGTACTCTGTTCACATGTGCTGTTACCAGATTAGTCCACGTGGAAGCAGTAACTGACGCCACCGCTCTTCAATTCATCCAAGCCGTCAGAAGATTCACTGCCATAAGAGGAGTTCCAGATCAGTTCATATCCGACAATGGATCCAACTTTGTACTCGGACAGAAGATAATTGAGGAAGCTATCAAGCAAAGTCCAACCGAACTTAAAAGCGTGGAATGGACGTTCATAACTCCGTACAGTCCTTGGAAAGGTGGATTCTGGGAAAGAATGGTCAAATCAGTCAAACACAGTTTCATCAAGGGTACAAGAAAGTCGAAGCAGACCATTGGAGAACTGCAAACAGTTTTTCATGAAATATCAGGAGGTATCAACAGTCGACCATTGACAGTGGTCGAGGACGATATCAACAGCGACAACGCCATCAGACCAATGGATTTCATAATACCAGAGATGAGAATCGAACTCCCAATCGAGAGATCCCTGGACATCACAGAAGAATATCATCCAAGCGCTGAGTTGAACACTATGGAATCAAAGCTGAGAACCATTCAAGGATTGAAGTCGTCAATGAAGTGTACAGAGAACGTCTGGAAGATTTGGAAGAACAAGTATCTGTCAGAATTGAGGGCTCACCACAAGAAGAGAATGGACAAGAAACGTGGCTCACCTCAAATGCCAAGGAAAGGACAGGTTGTCTTGCTCGTGGATGAAAACCAGCCAAGAAACCACTGGAAGATGGCGAGAATCAAGAGTTTGAACTGTTCAAAGGACGGGATCATTCGAGATGTACATCTGAAGATGGAAAATGGATCATCACTGAACAGATCCATCAACCAAGTCGTTCCATTGGAATTGGACGACGAAGAAGACGTGGAAACCGAAGCAGTGCAAGAATCCGCAACGGAGGCTCCAACTGACGAAGATTCCACAAGAAGATACAACTTCAGAAAGAGGAAAAGCATTGACTATGCAGAAGACAGAACAGCCAACTTCACACTTTTCAATATCACAAGCACCAGTGTCATGATGCTAGCAATGCTCTCCCTTCTTGTCACAGGAGTCGCTTCCCAAGACACGATGGTGAAGTGCAACTCACAAGGACTCGAAATCAAAGGACAGTTCCAGGACTTCGAAGCGTGTATTGGAAGCTTCTGTACAAAAACCACAAGACTGGGATGGACAGAGACTCAAAACATATGGCTCCCACCGGAAGTGAAGATTCATAAGCATCATGCTACTCTGAAAATTTTCGATGGACACGAACTGAAGGTCATGGAAATTGACTGCCCTCCAGTGCCCCTGTGCAGTACAATCGACTGTGTTCTGTGTTGGCAGAACATTTTAAACCCAGAATGTCACATCTACTTCGCCATAATTGGTCTGGGAGTTATTCTGTTCGCCACACTAATGCTGATCCATATTCTATGCAACGTGCCAATTCGAATCGGAGATGTATTCAAACTTGGATGGAAGATCATAAAGGGATGTTGCTACATGATGGGCATCTTGCTCAGATGGTCAATGAAGAAGTGCAGATGCAAAAGAAAGAAGAAGTCAAAGTGGCAACCAATTTTGGTCACCATCATCATGGTCAGTTGGATCACAAACGGATCAGATGCTTGTCAAGAGATAGATATCATCAATCAAGTACAGAGCATATGCGATACCAATGGAAAGTGCATGCAAGCCACAGAAGAAATGATACAGTTGAATCAAGTCAGAAGAGAAGGATGTATCCGACTGCAGAAAAATGGGACAACGTTGAAGGACATAAGAATAGAGCTTCAAGGAATCAAACTTCGCTGCCTCAAGAAATCCATTGCATTCACAAAGGACATCGAATCAAAAGTATGGAGTGTGAAACGATGCCCGCGAATGGGATCCTGTTCTGAAGACAAATGCGTCGGCATCAACAGAACATCCATACTACCCGAACTCCAGCCAGTCAATCACCTTGTTGGAAACACAGGATGTTCAGAAAGCTGCGCTGGAGCTGGCTGCGGATGTGTATTCTTCAGTTCTGGATGCATTCTGTACAGGATCTACGCTCATGAAAAATCCGAAGAAGTATTTGAGATTTTCTCATGCCCAGAATATGAGGAAAGAGCAGAATTCAAAATCACAGTCACCACGATGAATTCAAACGAAAACAAAGCGGTCACAACCGAATTTGTCACCCCAGTTGGGAAGTCAACAGTTTTGAAGGACTTCACAGTCACATTGGACTCAATCCACACACCACCTGCCCCGGGATTGAATTCATGGTTCATAAGGACAAAGTCAGCAACTGCAAAATGGACACCCAATCTCCTGCCATTGCTACGATGCAAGGAAAACGCCACCGAGTGTATCCTACAGGAGAATTGTCGCTGTCAGCCTGCAGAATATCAAATGAAATGTACTTGTGAAGATCAAGACATTCAACAAATGTTCAAAACGCCTGATCTAAGACTTCCAGTTCAAACTGGACATCTGAGATTCGAAGAATCAGGAGACAAAATCAGAGGACGATACCTCCAAGGATGCTCTGTCACAATGTCATTGAGAATGGAAGACAACTGGACAACAACAATCGTCAAAACAGCCGAACAGTGTTCAGTGAGCAATGCCATGGTCATTGGATGCTACAGTTGTGAAAAAGGAGCTACAGCTGAAATCATATGTTCATCACAGAAAGAAGAAACCATCGGGAACGTGGTTTGTGGAGCGGAACAGTTTGCAGTATCGTGCTCTCCGGAAGGGACATCAACCAACATCACCTTGTTCTCAGATACAGCATCGTTCTATCGACAATGCTCAGTGGACTGTGGAGGGACAGTGCAGAACACTTTCGAAGTTCATGGAATTTTGAAATATACTGGTTCCGTGTGGATGTCGATCTATCGAATGATTGGAGGAGACACTACCATTTTTCAAGAGTTCAATTTTCCGGATTTCACTCACTTGTTCAACAGCTACCTGACTTACATGAAAACCGTGGCGGTCATGCTGATAACGGTTGTTGGAATCTTTCTCTTCACATACGCGGCCATCACATCTGCTGGAAAAGCCGTACTCAAGATTGTGTTCAAAGTGATCAAAACGATCATTCTATCACCGTTTCTCATCTGCAGAAGAAGAAAAAGAAAAACCAGCCACGCTCATCTTCACATTCTCATCTTCATGATAGTAGCAAAACCAGGAGCACTTGGACACAGTCTACCGTTTTCAATGCAAACCCAATCATCACAAGAACTCACTCCTCAAAGTCACCAACAGGATTTTCAAATTTTTCAATTTTTCAATTTTCATAGTTTCTGTTCACTCTCAAATGTCTCGATTTTTACACCGTCATATTCCTCTTCTCAGAAAACCCGCACTACATTCAAAAATTCATATCATATTGCAGATATGAATTCCACCACTTCGGAAACACTGGAAAGCATCCGGCGGATGGGTATCCAGAACAACGAGATTCTTCTGAAGATGAAGGAAATCATCGACACCAGACTGGGAAACATCGAAGACAGGATGACGAATGTTGAAAACGATGTCAACATGCTCGCAAATCACATGGGTCTCGTCCAGCCGATTCCGGAGCCAGAAGGGGAAGAAATCATTCTTGGGCCGGGAGCCTCTCCCCTTGAAGAGAGAGAAACAACACCGGAAGTTCGGATTGAAGTGGATGAAGAACTCAAGATCATGGATGAGAAGAAGTCAACGAGACGTTCACACCACAAGGAGGATCGTCGTTCAGTCAGAGCACGCAAGGAGCACAACAGTGGAGAGGAATCCGAGGAAGAGGTCCATCCTCGTGTCAAAAGCAGCGTCACCAGACCGAAGAGGGATCGAATCCTCAGAAGGAACTTACCTGACGGAGGACCCATCACGTGTTGCTTCTGTGGACGACTACACCTCTCGGATCGGTGTACCGTAATCACCGATCCGAAGGAGAGGGAAGAGAAGGCTCATCTAGAAGGACTGTGTCTACGTTGCCTGAACAAGAAGGAGAAGAATCATTATCATCGTCCTGAAGACCGGAAAGAGTGCTACTACTGTGGCATGACGGACCATCATCAAGCAGTGTGCCAAGTGGCGGACAACGTCTGGATGCCACCGAAGAGAAGAGAGAGGAGACACTCGGGAGGGATTCCAAGTCAGTCGAAACGGTACAAGGACAAGTGAACTCATTCGACGGCCGGGAATGTGCTCGAGAGAGCACTTTATTTTTATAATTAATATATTTCATCTCTATAGTTTCCCTATCCCTTTGTTTCTCTATTCCCTCTTTCTCTCCCTCACAAACAGTCTGGGAGGAAAGAGGGAATCATTCTTCTTGTTCCCACCATGGAGAGAGACGGCAGAAGCCCTCTCTCCTTTTACATGATTTTATACTTTTTTAAGCTTATTTTCCTATGTTCGTTCTAATTTCTCGTGCAATCCAATAAAGGTTTAATTACCCAAGTTTGAGGTTGCTTTCGTGTCAAGAGGTCTGAAATCCTGGGAACCAATTTCGTACAATGCTCCACGTCTTCTGGATCCTCATCTGCCAACCCCACATCCACACCAAAGACCGCTGTGATAGATAACTAAGACAAGAATCAGGACAATGGTTCTACAGAAGACCAACATCGACTTCTTCGCTCTCCCGAATCACTAACCTGTATTTTGGAATCAAAGAACAAGTCGCCAAAGGACAACAAGGATGGTAAGTGCATTTTAGAGGAAAATAGGATATAGTAATCTCCTATATTTTCAGAGTCTACCCTATCCATTTACGAAAAAGCGATGAGCAGCATTTACCCAGTTATGGAAGCACCAAGAACAACAATGAAAGTTCCAACTACAGTCATCCAGGCCGAAAGTCGAAGATGTTCCGAGACCAACCGGTAGAGGAAAACATTCTGGGCACCAGTAGCCCATCTTACTTTAATTCACCACTGACCAAACTAGCCCACAAAAGTATATTCCTCCATCGCTGCCCCAAAAAATTTAATGTTCCGGAATCTTCTTAACTCTCCTTTATGTATATCTAAAAACTTTGCTTGTTTTTTCCTTAAAATTTCCTACACCATTATTTATTTTTTGGTGAGTGAAAAATTGCTACCCCGAATTAGAAAAAATGTTTTCCATTCCGTCTTTTTTTAATCATAAGTGAAAACTCCCTTTTTTGTTGTCTTGGCACGATGCCAAACAAGCGGAAGCTGAAATTCACGGGAGTCCAACGGAGCTCACTTTCTCACGCTTTCCAAGTTGTTAATTCTTGAAAGGTTGAGAAACCGAAAATGAAGTTGGGAAAAGACCATGAATTTTATTATGCAAGACAAAAAATACAAAAAAATTAGGCCACTTCAGGGAAAAGAGGGAAGCTAATAATTGCATATAAAGTGGGTAACATGGGAGAAAATTTGAAGAAATCATGAGGAACGGGAACAAAGTTTGCAATACTATCAAGAAAGTCAACTCTAGAAAAACAACAACAAAAACGTTAAAGGGACATGGGTGCATGCAGAAACAGGAATAGAAGAAGAAGAAAGGGACCTGGGGCTCCCGAAGCTTACTGGAATTGTTATAGAACCAATTCACAAGATTTTAAATATCAGGAGGTAGAGGGCCATCAGTCATGTCATAGCGTTGTGATTCCAGCAACAGTTATGAAGAAATTTTTTTGAGCTTTCGAATCCTTTCACTTCCATCAGACACTTTCGTCGCATTTTCATGTAACTACTGTGGTACTGTAGCAGGTTCCGAAATCGAAAATCGTTTAAAAAATTCCAAAAGATATGTAACTCACTTTATAGTGCATATGGTCTACTAACAGATTCCTAACTTAGTTCTCCTCGTTTTTTTTGAAATGCTCCAGATCTTACTTTAGACTACACTGCAGTAACCACTGTAGACGCTAGCGTCCTTGGGTTGTTCCAGCAATAGTTCTACCAAATCCAAAATTAAAGTGAATGCGTCATTGTGTCCCAGTTGTTGTTGTAAACATGGTCTTCATATGGCGTAGAGCCCCAAAGGGGTCCCCATATGGCGTAGAGCCCCAAGGGGTCCCCATATGACGTAGATCCTGAAGTTGATTTGAGTTGTCCAATGTGACGGAAACGATGCAGATGGAGAAAGAGAAGACCCTGAAAACAAAAACTCACTTTGGAAAACTCATTTATTGTTACTCACCTGCATCTGATGATTGATCTCCATAGTCTCCAGTAATGTGCCATAGTTTTTTCCAAACTCCCTCTGTCCTTCTTCAGATGTTGCTCCCGTGTTTTGTATTACCCCAGAGAGTTTCCATATGGCTTCGGGTCTAGGATCTCCTTTTTTGTAGATAGTTGAGGTGGTCTTTGAAAAACGAAGCTCACTATAAAAAAATCCATGAAAATTTAACTCACCATCTTGTTTTTGACAGTATCCACGATCACATCCCTCGTCCATTCAGTCTATCCTTCGCAATGATGTGCCATTGTTTTCTTTCTCATCATCTTTGTCCGTCTCCCGCTCTCCGGAGGGTCCCTGGCATCTTCTTTTGCCAGCCCGCTCTCAAGAGGGTCCCTGACATCTTCTCTTGCCAGCCCGCTCTCCGGATGGTCCTTGACATCTTCTCTTGCCAGCCCGCTCTCCGGAGGGTCCCTGACATCTTCCTTGCCAGCCCGCTCTCCGAAGGGTCCCTGACATCTTCTCTTGCCAGCCCGCTCTCCGAAGGGTAACTGACATCTTCTCTTGCCAGCCCGCTCTCCGGAGGGTCCCTGACATCTTCTCTTGCCAGCCCGCTCTCCGGAGGGTCCCTGACATCTTCTCTTGCCAGCCCGCTCTCCGAAGGGTCCTTGACATCTTCTCTTGCCAGCCCGCTCTCCGAAGGGTCCCTGACATCTTCCTTGCCAGCCCGCTCTCCGGAGGGTCCCTGACATCTTCCTTGCCAGCCCGCTCTCCGGAGGGTCCCTGACATCTTCCTTGCCAGCCCGCTCTCCGGAGGGTCCCTGACATCTTCCTTGCCAGCCCGCTATCCGAAGGGTCCTTGACATCTTCTCTTGCCAGCCCGCTCTCCGGAGGGTCCCTGACATCTTCTCTTGCCAGCCCGCTCTCCGAAGGGTCCTTGACATCTTCTCTTGCCAGCCCGCTCTCAAGAGGGTCCCTGACATCTTCTCTTGCCAGACCGCTCCCCGAAGGGTCCCTGATATCTTCCTTGCCAGCCCGCTCTCCGAAGGGTCCCTGACATCTTTTTTTGCCAGCCCGCTCTCCGAAGGGTCCCTGACATCTTCTCTTGCCAGCCCGCTCTCCGAAGGGTCCTTGACATCTTCTCTTGCCAGCCCGCTCTCCGGAGGGTCCCTGACATCTTCTCTTGCCAGCCCGCTCTCCGAAGGGTCCCTGACATCTTCTCTTGCCAGCCCGCTCTCCGAAGGGTCCCTGACATCTTCTCTTGCCAGCCCGCTCTCCGAAGGGTCCCTGACATCTTCTCTTGCCAGCCCGCTCTCCGGAGGGTCCCTGACATCTTCACTTGCCAGCTCGCTCTCCGGAGGGTCCTTGACATCTTCTTTGCCAGCCCGCTCTCCGAAGGGTCCCTGACATCTTCTCTTGCCAGCCCGCTCTCCGGAGGGTCCCTGACATCTTCCTTGCCAGCCCGCTCTCCGAAGGGTCCCTGACATCTTCTCTTGCCAGCCCGCTCTCCGGAGGGTCCCTGACATCTTCTCTTGCCAGCCCGCTCTCCGAAGGGTCCCTGACATCTTCTTTTGCCAGCCCGCTCTCCGAAGGGTCCCTGACATCTTCTCTTGCCAGCCCGCTCTCCGGAGGGTCCCTGACATCTTCTCTTGCCAGCCCGCTCTCCGAAGGGTCCCTGACATCTTCTTTTGCCAGCCCGCTCTCCGAAGGGTCCCTGACATCTTCCTTGCCAGACCGCTCTCCGAAGGGTCCCTGACATCTTCTTTTGCCAGCCCGCTCTCCGAAGGGTCCCTGGCATCTTCCTTGCCAGCCCGCTCTCCGAAGGGTCCCTGACATCTTCTCTTGCCAGCCCGCTCTCCGAAGGGTCCTTGAC
The DNA here is from genome assembly GCA_963932045.1 of Caenorhabditis sinica. Lineage (NCBI taxonomy): Eukaryota > Metazoa > Nematoda > Chromadorea > Rhabditida > Rhabditidae > Caenorhabditis > Caenorhabditis sinica. The sequence goes on from OZ009938.1 coordinate 25,992,469, forward strand.
ATCTTCTCTTGCCAGCCCGCTCTCCGGAGGGTCCCTGACATCTTCTCTTGCCAGCCCGCTCTCCGGAGGGTCCCTGACATCTTCTCTTGCCAGACCGCTCTCCGAAGGGTCCCTGACATCTTCCTTGCCAGCCCGCTCTCCGAAGGGTCCCTGACATCTTCCTTGCCAGCCCGCTCTCCGAAGGGTCCCTGACATCTTCTCTTGCCAGCCCGCTCTCCGAAGGGTCCCTGACATCTTCTCTTGCCAGCCCGCTCTCCGAAGGGTCCCTGACATCTTCTCTTGCCAGCCCGCTCTCCGAAGGGTCCCTGACATCTTCTCTTGCCAGCCCGCTCTCCGGAGGGTCCCTGACATCTTCTCTTGCCAGCTCGCTCTCCGGAGGGTCCCTGACATCTTCTTTGCCAGCCCGCTCTCCGAAGGGTCCCTGACATCTTCTCTTGCCAGCCCGCTCTCCGGAGGGTCCCTGACATCTTCTCTTGCCAGCCCGCTCTCCGAAGGGTCCCTGACATCTTCTTTTGCCAGCCCGCTCTCCGAAGGGTCCCTGACATCTTCTCTTGCCAGCCCGCTCTCCGAAGGGTCCCTGACATCTTCTCTTGCCAGCCCGCTCTCCGGAGGGTCCCTGATATCTTCCTTGCCAGCCCGCTCTCCGAAGGGTCCCTGACATCTTCTCTTGCCAGCCCGCTCTCCGGAGGGTCCCTGTCATCTTCCTTGCCAGCCCGCTCTCCGAAGGGTCCCTGACATCTTCTCTTGCCAGCCCGCTCTCCGAAAGGTCCCTGACATCTTCTCTTGCCAGCCCGCTCTCCGAAGGGTCCCTGACATCTTCTCTTGCCAGCCCGCTCTCCGAAGGGTCCTTGACATCTTCTCTTGCCAGCCCGCTCTCCGGAGGGTCCCTGACATCTTCTCTTGCCAGCCCGCTCTCCGAAGGGTCCCTGACATCTTCTTTTGCCAGCCCGCTCTCCGAAGGGTCCCTGACATCTTCTCTTGCCAGCCCGCTCTCCGAAGGGTCCCTGACATCTTCTCTTGCCAGCCCGCTCTCCGAAGGGTCCTTGACATCTTCTCTTGCCATCCCGCTCTCCGAAGGGTCCCTGACATCTTCTCTTGCCAGCCCGCTCTCCGAAGGGTCCCTGACATCTTCTCTTGCCAGCCCGCTCTCCGGAGGGTAACTGACATCTTCTCTTGCCAGCCCGCTCTCCGAAGGGTCCCTGACATCTTCTCTTGTCAGCCCGCTCTCCGGATGGTCCCTGACATCTTCTCTTGCCAGCCCGCTCTCCGAAGGGTCCCTGACATCTTCTCTTGCCAGCCCGCTCTCCGAAGGGTCCCTGACATCTTCTCTTGCCAGCCCGCTCTCCGAAGGGTCCCTGACATCTTCTCTTGCCAGCCCGCTCTCCGAAGGGTCCCTGACATCTTCTCTTGCCAGCCCGCTCTCCGAAGGGTCCCTGACATCTTCTCTTGCCAGCCCGCTCTCCGAAGGGTCCCTGACATCTTCTCTTGCCAGCCCGCTCTCCGGAGGGTAACTGACATCTTCTCTTGCCAGCCCGCTCTCCGAAGGGTCCCTGACATCTTCTCTTGTCAGCCCGCTCTCCGGATGGTCCCTGACATCTTCTCTTGCCAGACCGCTCTCCGAAGGGTCCCTGACATCTTCTCTTGCCAGCCCGCTCTCCGAAGGGTCCCTGACATCTTCTCTTGCCAGCCCGCTCTCCGAAGGGTCCCTGACATCTTCTCTTGCCAGCCCGCTCTCCGAAGGGTCCCTGACATCTTCTCTTGCCAGCCCGCTCTCCGGAGGGTAACTGACATCTTCTCTTGCCAGCCCGCTCTCCGGAGGGTCCCTGACATCTTCTTTTGCCAGCCCGCTCTCCGAAGGGTCTTTGACATCTTCTTTTGCCAGCAGATCAGATCATCTCGGATGGTTCCTGAATCTCATTTCGTCAGCACTTCATCATCTTCTTTAGTCGGCTTCCCATCTCTTCCTATTTTTTTTCTTTTTTGTTTCTTTCCAGCGGTCACCTCACCTGAACGTTTTTTTTCTGTTCGTTCCACTTGTTTTGATTGATTCAGGTGCTTCATCATAACAAAGCTACTAAAAAAAAGCAAAACAAAAAAAATTTGAAAAATAGTGAAATAATGCAGTACCTTTTCGATACTTTCGCATCAGCGGGGCGTCATCAGGCAAGCGGAAATTTGCTGACTCAAAGTCATGTAGATATTGCTCATTTAACTAGAACCCCAGTCACAGCAGCTTGCTATTAACTCAACCCTAGCATATTGCTATTTATCCCTTTAACTCAATTTTTTCTGAGTACCCATTCTAAAACAGCCCTTTCCCATCTCCTTTTTCAAGTACCCTCCGCATACCTTTTGATATCCTTCTAGTGGCTTCTGATACTTGACGTCTTCTAGAAGAAAGTTCTTGAACTGTTTGACTTCTCGTTCCGTTCGGATGTCCGGTGTGCTTTTCGAAGTGTCTGACCAAACGAAGAGCCTGAAAGTTCAAAAAATTTATTATGCAGAAATAGGAAAATTCGATGAAAAGAAGAAAATAGGAAATTCAATAGTCACCGAAATTGAACGAGGGAGAGATGAAGAATGAGGTCGGATATGATTGACTGCGGGAAGCTATTGATTGAAAAAAACGCACAATGGAAAAGGGGTGTGTGTAACACACAAGGGAGGTAAATGTGAAGAGTCATAAAAATGAAATTTGCTCTTGGGAAAGTACACAAAGGGGAGGTGTGTGGGAATGGCGCGGTGTTCCAGGAGTGCGCGCGCACTGTTTCCAGTGCTGGTAGATCAAAAATTTTTAACTGGGATCTCAAAGAAAGTAGTTCAAATTATGACAGTAGATCAAATCGAAAATTTGAAGACGTGGATGATTAGGAACACAATTTCACACGAGGCACTGATTCAATTGGCGAGATTTCCCAAAATCCAAGTGGTGACCAATTATTTGAATTCGGGAGAATTTGTAAAATTTTAAGAAGTGAGTTTTTTATAAGTTACTGCAAGTTACGGTGGTCTTCGTTGTGGGATCCCAAAAAAAGTGATCTAACCAAGTAAGTAATGATTACGATAATTTGAATATTCTCGTTTTGCTGATTTCAAAAATGCTAGCTTTACCATTTTTGTGCAAAAAAGACAAAGTTACTGAAGCCATGTGGACGGGGACCCTACAATTTGATATGGCTTTGAACAGTGAAAGCTCCGAACAGTGAAATATATTCTATCTATATGATATATTTATATCATATCCTTCTTTTCACTATTACTCCCATATCCTTCTTCTAACTATTGCCATTCTATATTATATTTGTTCTAAGCTACCCGCCCCCTATTTGCTTCTCTGGGTCTCTGGTACCCTCTTCCCCCTGACGAGGAGACCCGGTCTCCTCACTCTTCTTTTTTTTGCTGTGTTGTAATGAGACTGTTTCTTTCCTACAATAAATTTGTGCTATCAAAACCATTATATGGTGCATCAGACCGTTCCATAACAGGAGGAACGAAAACGAGAAGAGCCGAAAGTCCCGCGTGGCAACCGAGTTTTTTGAACTGAACGGACCGAGAACGAATATCGAGTAAGCCAAGCTTAAAATTGTTTTTTTGCTTGTACTAACCCCATTGTCCTCGCGTCTAACAAATGAGCAGGCTTCAATACTTTATCGGTAGTACAACAAAGGCCGCAAATTCATTGCAAGCCTTGGTTGACAAGTATGCACCACAGCTCGATACGCTCCGAAAAACGAAGAGCTCTGATTTATCTCCTAGATCGCTCCAGGAGATTATATCAGAGCTCGAAACGAAAATCGAGAAGTTGTCCACGACAACTCTCGGCAAAAATTAATGAAAAGAAGAAAATGAGAAATTCTATGGTCACCAAAATGGACGAGGCAACAATGAAGACTGAATGAGGTTGATGAGATTTATGGCCGTGAGATATTATTGATTGGAGAACAAAACAATGTGAACAGGGGTGTAGCCTAACAAGGACACAAGGCAGATAAATGTGAAAAAATAAGAAAATTAAAATTTGCTCTTAGGAAAGTACACAATGGGGAGGAGTGCGGGAAGAGGGCGGAGCCTAGAAAGAACAAAAGGCGAGGCGCTCTAACGGGGAGATAAAAAACTGGGAGATCAAAAAACAGGGAGACCAAAAAAGTAGATCAAATCAAGAACTCGGAGTCGTTGGTGATTACGAAGACCTGTTTCATTTGGCGAGATTCCCGGAGATCCATGTGGTCGCTGATTATTAGGAATCCCAAGATTTTTTTCCATTTGAAAGATTTGAGTTTTTCTGGGTTACTGTAGTATACAGTACCGGCCAAAAATTTGGGGTCTGGGAAAGGAAGTTAAACTTGACCGTTTAATCTGAAATTTTTTGGGTGTATACATCTACTCTGGAACTTCATTTTTGTAGTTGACAATTCTTTTGTACATCCTCTTCCAAAGATGGTGTGCATCTTTATAGTGGGGCGATGCTCAATTTCCGCATTTTCAGTGCAATTTTCACCGTTTTTTAATCTTTTGCATTTCACGAGCCATATCATCTCGAGAAGAGGTCGTACAAAAAATTTGTCAACAAGGAAAATAAAGTTCTAGAGTTGATGTATAAACCCAAAAAACTTCAGATCAAACGGTCAAGTTTAACATTCTTTCCCAGACCCCCAAAGTTTACGTTTTTCAACTGAAAACACCAAAAGTTCATAGATTATTGACCGGTACTGTAGGTGTAGTTACAGTCAAAAAATCACTTGGGGTCCAATTCGATGTCAGATCCGCAGTCGAACAGTACTAACACGAGGTTCCGGTGTCATTGTTTTGTTGAGAGATCAGTGTGCAAAAGTTACACCATTGAAAATGCTTCATAGCAACGTCTTTGAACATGTAAATTTTGAAAAAAAAATAGAGAACACAAAAATTGCAATAAGTCTAGTGCCATTAATCTCCATCACAATCATAATCCACATGCACGAAGCACCTCTCCACAAAGTCCAACTTTTGAATGTTTTTCTCCAAATCATGGGATATGTCATGGGTTATCTGGAAATTATAGATTTTCTGAATGATGAGAGTTTCTGGGCTTGAATAAAGACATCTTTAGAAGCTCGATTAAAACAAATTGACCTACTTTCAGCGGTAATTTTTCATCAAGAACGATATGAAGTTCGACTTGAGCATTGAGACCGGTGTAATAGATCATGGAGGTGTCGCTGTATCTAGAAAAAATTGTTCTATAGACATCTTATCATCCAGAACTTACTTGATCCTCTTATCGTGCTTCAAAGTGATATTCAGAATCCTCGACATCTGATCCCTCTTAGCAGATATTCCAACCAACTGCGGAATGTTATCAACCGCATGTCTACACCATGAATACGCAATACAAGTACACACACAGATAGCTCCAATCGGATCAGCGAACCTCCACACATAATCTCCAAGGTAGCCGCAAATTAGCGCCAAACTCCTTGTCATCAAATCGTTTCTCAGATCCACGGCTATCACTAGATTGGATGTCGAGTTTCTCTTGTAACATAACCACATATTAATCGCTTTGAGCACAGTCTGGATCACCACAATTGCTATCGTCTTATTCGTCATTTTTGGATCTACTGTATCATTTACAAATATCACAAACTTCGAATTTCCATAACTAGTTCCAGTTAACCAATTTTCATAAAAAATTACATGGATCAGAAAGAAATTTTTTGAAGATTGTTTTTCAACTAAAAAATCTTTAAAAATCTGTTCTGCAAGTGTCAAAAAATGCGGTAAAAGCATGCTAGTTCAGTACGTAATGTCTCCCTTTGGAATATCATCAAACGTCAATTTTGAATACTTGTAACTCACTTTTATGTGAGCCGATTTTTATATATACTATACAGAGACCAGGATATTTTAATTTTGACGTCTTTCAAATTTCTGCAGATTGAGCCCACCAAGTTTTCAGTTTCTTAAGGTATCTTCAACAGTCACAGGCTCTCACTGACTAACTTTCCATTGTCAAAGTTGGGAGCAGTTAACTCAAAGACTAGGAAATCTTTAGCATTTTTTTCAAAGTTCACGAATAATTCACAAAGTTTTCCAAAATGGATTCACTCTTCTCATCGGTGTTTTTGACATGACGTTTTTAATTTTGATGAATCTGTAAGTTTTTAAAATTCACTTCCCACGAGGGCCAACTTCCAAATCCTAAAATTTCCGAATAACACTATTTTGAAACCTCAATTTCTCCAGATTCTGCTTCAGAATCTCGTACAAGCGCAGACGGTCCTCATATGGCGTTTAGTCCCAATGGGTCACCATCTGGCGTATAGTCCCAATGGGTCTCCATATGGCGTCGGGTGGAGGCTCTCCTCTTTTAGATAGTTGATATGGACTCTGAAAAATAAAGTGTATTGTACGAAAATCCAAAAAAAATTTACTTACCATCATGTTTTTGACAGTATCCACCATCACATCTCTTGTCGGTCCAGAGTCTATCCATGGTCCGCAAAGATGTCCCATCGTTTTCTTTTTCATCCACTTTGTCTTTGTCCAGATCCTGCTCCAGAATCTTGTACAAACGCAGACGGTTCCCATATGGTGTCGGGTGAAACCTCTCCTACTTTGTAGATAGTTGAGGTCATTTCTAAAAAAGCTAACTTTACAAAAATTCAAGAAAAAATTAACTCACCATCTTGTTCTTGGAGTATCCAACTTCACATTCCTTGCCCATCCTGAGTTCTTGTCCTTGTTTTCCCAGACTCCCAAACGTCGAGGGACTCCTATTGTGGAATCTCAGGTATCCGTCGATAGTGTTTGTCTTTGTTTCCAGAAGAGGAAGAGATAAGGTTGTTCAGTTGCCAGAGGTATCGGGAACGTTAAAGATGAAGATAGAGGGCACCCTGAAAACATACACTCATTAAAAAAAGTTCTACGATTACTGTAACTCACCTAGAATTGATGATAGAGATCGATAGTCTCCAATGATGTCCCATCGTTTTCTTTATCATTCTTCTTGTCTTTCTCCAAATCCTGTTCCAGAATTTCGTACAATCCCAATGCGTCACCATGGTGTGGGGTAGAGACCATTCATCTTTTTTACCCGTAGCTGGTCATGATGAACTCTGAAAGTTGTGGATTGATGTGCGAAAATTCAAGAGAAAATCCAACTCACCATCTTGTTCTTGACAGTAACCGCCACATCCTTGTCCACATGGAATTGTTGTACTTGTTTCCTCCGCTTTCCAAAAGTTGAGGTATTCCCATCGCGGAATCTCAGTCTAGGCGTCAAGTGCAGCCACGATTGAATCGGTTGGATGGTGTGCACTCGATGTGAATCGACCCGAAAATAAAAACGATCGAGAAAAGTGAGATAAATATTGAAGAAAAACTGGGTGAAAGTGAAAAAAATGAAAAAGAATGAGATGAGAAGAACATAAAAACGTGTTTCCCATCGGGTAAAACAGTAGATCAAAAATTTCGAAAATTCTAAATATTTTGGTAAATGTATTTATTGAGAAATTCAGAATGGATTTTACCTTTTCTCAATTTTCGGAGTTTTTTCCTCAATTAGGTGACTGCTATAATTTTAAAAAAATCCATTCTGTGAGTTGAAAAAAAAAGAAAAAAATTTAATCGAAATTTTCAAAACTTTCAAAAAATTTTGATCTACTGTTTACCCCGGTCAGAAAAGCATTTTCATTTTCCCTTACCCCATTTTTTTCATTTCTTTTCATTTTTCCTCTTTTTTTCACATTTTTCTGGTTGATTTTTGCGGTTTTCCGTCCAAATTTGTTATAACTTTTTCAATTTTCTGTATAAAATTTTCTTGATTTCAGAACAATGTTCAATGCCGGTCGATTCGCGGAGGCACTTGATGGCGTCCCGGAAGTCAAGAAACCAATCCCAGTCAAGAAAGGATATTCAAAGTGCGGCAATGGGAGTACCTCGACTAATGGAAGTTTGGGGAAACGAGGACAAGGACTCAGGATGGACGAGGGATGTGTGCTGGTCTGGGGAAGAACAAGATGGTGAGGTAATTTTTTTTTGATTTTTGTACACTAATGTATAACTTTCAGAGTTGATCATGTCCAGCTGCGGAAACAAGATGGAGGGCCTCTACCCCAAACCATATGGTGACCCTCTTTGGTTGTACAAAAATCGGGAGCAAGATCTGGAAAAGGACAAAGAGGATGAGAATGAAAAAGTTGAGACATCATTGGAGACTGTGGGAATCTATTAACAGTTCTAGGTGAGTGACAGTAATTGAGTTTTTCAAAGTGAATTTTTGTTTTCAGGGTCCCCTCTATCTCCATCTACCTATTCGAGATCTCCGGCAAATCAACAACCTCAACTCTTCATCTTCTTCTCCATCAAGTGGACGTCTTGGGATACTGCTAGAAGAACAACTGGGACACCATGGGACAATTACTGGGGCTTTGGATACGCTAGAAGTACAACAAAGGACTGGCGAAGGATTTCAACTACCCAACAGCCCAATGTTCACCTACAGCATTCGATATCCTACAGTAGAAGTCCAACGTCCAACTACAGTAGTTGTCCACACAGTAGTGCAAGAGAGGTTTCAAGATAGAATACCATCATCATGAAGAGACGCCGCAGACCAATCAGAGCCAACAAGGGAGCATCCACAACAAGCATGAAAGTTCCGACTACTGTAATCCAGGCCGAAAGTGAAGTCCCGACACCTCAGACACTTCAAAAAAAGACAAGGAGGAGAAACTTGATTTTGTTAGTGGATCATGGGGTCTTTAAGGTGAATTACAAATCTTTTTTGATTTTTTAAAACAATTTTCATGTTCAGAACCTGCTCCTACGATACCTCTGATTCGCATCAACTCCGTTTCGGTGCTTTCAACTTCAACACACCGCTCTATGGATACGATGACGATCCGCTGGCCGCCGCCACATCTACCAGCGGAACCAGTCAACAATCAGGTCAACGAAAGCATTGTGCAGGGAAATCTCAGACAGCCAAGCACTGTTCAGTCATCATCACTTTTGCCACGTGGAACTAAGTGACTTACATGCACTGGAAGATTCAATGGATGCCCCACGTCATCTGGAATCTCATTCGCCTCCAAGTCATCAGCCAACTCCACATCCACATCGAAGACCATTGGACTGCCGAAACCTATGAGAGCCACTGGCGGCAACTGTATGTTTCTTTGGCGGCAACTGTATGTTTCTTTATAAGTGGAAATGACACTAACTCCCCTTGATGTTGGCTCATCTGGGAGAGCGCATACTCATCGTCGACTACTGATAGACAACAGTGACGAGAAAGACTGCCAATGAAATCACAGTCAACAATCAGGTCAACGTGAGCATTGCACAGGGATACTTCGGACGATTCACCACTGGAAGTGTCGTATCGAGGGCGTCACATGTTCAGTCATTATCGCTTTTGCCGTTTGACTCAATGGATGCTTCACGTCTTCTTGATCCTCATCTGCCAACTCCACACTCCATCTGCGATGCCTTCAACTTACAACACATCTATCTCGGCGCTTCCTACTTCAACACACCGCTGTACGGATATACGATGCATGGAGGTACATGAACTACAGTAATCTACTACACAAACCGAAATCAGTAAACCACCGCTCTCCCCCCTCCAAATTACAACAAGTTTCCCTTTTTTGTTTTTCCATATCCCCATTTTTTCTTCATGTTCCCCCCCCCTTGCAAATGTTCTCATACCAGTAGTTTTTATTAATCTCAGTACCATGCCTTTGTATTCCATAAACATCACTGGTACCTTATTTGTTTGAACTGAAAGTGAATAAACTCAGTGAAAAAATGAACCCTCAAACATTTTTCAAATCGTCTTCTTATTGAATCGCGCGATTTTTTTCCTGTCCGCGCGTGTTCCAATAAGGCGACATGAAGAAAAGAAGGGGTATGTCGTCACCTGTTCCGACGGAGGGATGCTGTCTGCAGTCGAAATGACCTTCTCGAATTCTCCTTGTTCCATGTACTTTTTTTTTCCTCTACGTGTCATATTTGACGCAACTGTGACTAACAGGAGGACACTCTTCTTCTCTGTAACGACGGGAAAAAAGAAGACATTGAGAAATATGAGGAAACGCAGAGATACAGAGTAATGTGAAGTATTAGCTTGCCCGACTATTCAGTATGATATGGAACAAGACAACCAACTGTGACGGCTGTCCCCGAAGTAATATGTATCTTATTTTCTTCAATTTTATTTTTTCTAAACTTATTTGCTGTTGTTTTTCGAAATGATGTTATTTAAAAGTGAGTTTTTATTTTGAAAAAAATTAACTAAATTCAAAAAAAATTGTGCCGTTTTATAAAGAAAAATCAAACCAATTTTTGTCAGCTAGTATTTTAAATAGTAGGTGCCCATACACTGGCCCCGTTTCCGACTTTATAAAAATAGGACGCTTTTAGTGTTACTTTTTCAGAGGAAGCCCGAAAAGCACTCCAAGACATCATTAGGAATCGAGATTTCGGATAATATTCTGGGAAACATTTGGATTATGGAAAAGTTGTAGACGTCGGAATTCGGAAGTCGTTGGATTCAGAATCTCGGGAATCCCAAAAATCATCAGTTTGGTTATCTGAAAATTCAGATGATGATGATTGGTACTCATTCTCAATTCAACAAATCCAGTGACAAATTTCCAATTGATAAGAGGCCAGAGTCAAAAAAAGGAGCGAAGAAGCGTGAAGGTGAGTCAATTGTTTTTGAAAGCCTTATGTATTAAAAAAGTCAGAATTTTTCGAGGATTCTAATATGACTATTTTTGACAAAATTGACCGGCTAGAAATGATTTTAGGTCCATTTTTCTAAAAATAATTTTTGCAGATCCCCGACTCAACGCCCACCTTCATCATTCATATTGATAGAAATCCAAAAACCAATAAAAAATATTACGGTTTGGCTTGGAGCACCTATGGAAATGTCGTTTTTCGTTTTCAACCGACTATTGATAGTAACTTACTTTTTCTTTCAAATTTTAATGAAATCTTTATATTATTTTTTTGTGAAAATAAATTGTTGAGTAATAAATAATTTTTCTTGGAAACTAGTCAGTTGAAAGGCGAATTTTTAAGGAACAGTGAACGGATGGGAAAGTGAATTGTGAAATATCAGCTTGAACGGAAATTTTTTGACTTTTTTGATGCGTCATCTTCCTTTATGCCGATCTCGATACTAGTTTTCTTTTCCTGCAGCTTTCTGTGACTTGGTCCATCTTCTTCGAAAACGCGACAGTTTTCGAAACCGATTCTAACTTTTGCACGTCTACCTTTCTTTTTTTAATGCTCTTGGTCATTACTCTTCTTCTCTTACGGAACATCTGCCATCACATTTCTCTCCTGTCCGGGCGTGTTCCTTTGAGGCAAAATAAAGAGGGGAAGAGGTATGTTGTACAGACACCAGAGATGAAGGTGAGTGATGTCAACAGGCAGAATGACCTTCTCAAATCCTCCTTGTTCCATGTACTCTCTTTCCTCTAAGGTGTCATATTTCCCACAACGATGACTAACCGGGGGACACTCTTTGTCTCGGATGTAAGTGGAACACAGAAGAGAGTGAGAAAAATAAGGAAACGCAGAGTCAGAGTGAGTGAGAAAAGAGAGTGAGAAATTGAAGACACGCAGAGATACAGAAAAAGGTGAAGTATGAGCGGCCAAGTCTTCAGAATGATATGGAACAAGACAACCAACTGTGACGGCTGTCCCCGAAGTAATATATATCCTATTTTCTTCTATTTTATTTTTTCTAAATTTATTTGCTGTTTTTTTTTTCGGAGCTGGTGCTATGAAAAGGTAAGTTTTTTGTTGGAAAAAATTGACTAGATTCGAAGAAACAATTGTGTCCTTGTACAGAAAAAATTTCAAACCGATTTTTGTCAAATGTTTGATATATGTAGTAGGTATTAAAATAAATTGCGTTGCAAATACCGTATTTTCTCTAATCATTTGACACTATCAATTATCTACTTACAATTCTATCCCCAGTTCTTTGCATGATTTCGAGAACATTAGTTTTCTTACAGAGATCAATCTGGGCAATGTCATCCAAGCCAGTACACAAATGCGATGTTTGCGGCAGAGCATTTTTTGAAGAAAACTGCATGAACACCGATCATTTCACGTTGACACGGCGCAATTGTGCAAGTTTTGTCAACATGCTCCAACTTATATTCGGTGAGTTTCCTGGGATCTTTTTTTGGTTTTGCTAGATATATGAATATGCAGTACCGACAATAATGATATTCGTTTTCGTAATTTTAAGTGGAAAATTGTCTAGTTTTGGTGATTGAAAAAGTGATTCAAAGTAGTTATTCCGGTTTGAAACTTTGAAGGTATATGAATCAAACCTTGAATTTTGATTTTTTAGTTGGCAATTTTCTGTACAAGCCCGATCTGCCAAATTATAGCCCTTTAAAAAAACTCAGAAAATTTCAAGAATTAGCATTGAAATCTAGCAAAATTCATTATCGCCGTAGGTTTCCGTGCGTAACTTTTTTGATTCAAGAGATACAAAAAAAGTTGTCAACTACATAGTTAAAGATTAAGATTTGATTGATACACTCTCACATTTTCAAACAGAAAAAAACAATTTTGAATTAATTTTTCAGACACTCAAAGTTAGGATTTTTCAACTGAAAATGACGAAAACGAATATCATTAACAAACGATTAAACAAAAGTTTAAATTTGTACTAAACTATTTTCAATAATATCACAGTAATTTTTAATTTCATACATTTCAGAGAAGTTGATCTGCATGAGCACTTCGAGAAGCATTTGAGCCAGAATATCATCTCTGCTGCTGTAAGACGATTGCTGTGCGAGAACAAAGGAACGGTATATATATATATATATATATATATATATATATATATATATCCCATTTTCCCATAACTCCCACTCAATTCCCACTTTCACCATCTACTCCCATAACTCCAAACTCTCATAATTTCCTTTTACTATTCCCACTAATCCTTTCCGCCTGTTCCCCTGGACACTCATTTTTTTTCCGGCATTACGTTTATTCCACTACATAGTGCTGTACTTCTGTAAAGTTATTCTAATAAACAATGAGCAGTGAAAACCGTTTCCAGGCTTTTTACATCGGGAAGGGGTCCGCATACTTTACGAAAACCTTAATGGTAAGAAAATTGGTTAACAGAGGTTTGTTTTGGGGGCGTGACTTGAGATTGAGGGATAAGCGAAGAATGATAACGTGGTGGTTTACTGTAAGCAGTTACATACAAAGTTGATTTTAATGTATGATTCAGGACCTTTGTTAGAAATCAATGAATTATGGCCACAAACTAATCAATACTCCCTGAAGCAAAGAAAAGTCGTCACTTCCCCCTTTAAAAATTGAGAACATAATGGGGGAGGGGGGGGGGGGATTTACTGCACCTGACTCGACCCCAAACTGGGTACCGTGTATTGATTAATTAAGACAGTGGGAAGGGGGTCCTTCTGGTTCAGTTTACAGTCATTTTGAGTATCATTTTTCACTTCCCTTTTTTAGCATTCATTGGTTCTTTTTAGACTGGGATTATTGATTTTTGTATCGTCTTGGACTTCCAATTTTTGTTTTATTTTTCCTGAACAATTCCCCATTTTTTCAGACCAAGAACTACCAAAAATGGTTCACCACAACCAGCAAGAGAGATGCAACGCTGAGCGAGTTCGACGAGCCAAGCATAACGAGCAAATGGAGATTCTGAAGAAGTGAGTTTTTTTGCTATTACCATTTTTTTCAATGTTAAACCGCGCTCCATTGCAAAAATAGCAGAAATTTCAGTTTTCGGGTTTTGAGGCATTTGTGACAATTTACGAGAGCTACACGAGACCTCAAGAACTAGAAAATGGCGGCGTAGCCGAAAGAGCAAATTTTTTGCTATCTGTGCAATAGAGCGCCGTTAAACGTCACAAAAATGACTAATAACGTTGCAAAAAAAAAAACTTTGAAAACCCAATATATTTAGGCAAGTCATACATCGTCTCTCCAAAAAAAAGTCCACCAAGAAGCACACCCACAATGAGATTCTGTGGGCAGCTGTGGAGCATGTTGCTTTTCTGAGGCGGATTCTGGAGGAATCAGAAGACCTGACGTCATCTGGAGAGATTTCTGAAGTCCCCACAGGTCCGATGGAATCCTCTAGCAGCATTATGAGGCACCTCAAGCCGTCTGAAGTCCCCCAGGACCACAGATTGCCAATATCTAACAGCGACTTCATGACGTCTTCTGGAATAGATTCAGAATCCCAGAATTTAACATATGCTCTTCAAAAGTCTTTTGAAAAGTCTCCCAAACTCCTCCAAGATTCTGAATCTGATGGAGACGCAAAAGAAGTAGAGCAAAAACTCGTGGAACTTCTGAGCCGCCTCGAAATGGGGTATGGGACGTCTGTAAACAAGAAGGAGACTTCTGAAATGCCAGAATACATCGTTTTCAATGGAGGAAAGAAGACATTTCCTAAAGCCATCCGAATCGAAGTTGTGGATGAGACTACTGGCACTACTGTACCGACTACAGAAACCAAGAAAACCGAAAGAAAGAGGAAAGCATCTAACAACGAAGGAATCTCTACCGGATCTCCAAAAAACCCACGTCTTCCGATTCGAGACCTCCAAAATCCTACCATGGATCGCTTCAATTCCAATTTCTTGGCAAACTATGGACAAGGATTCTCCACTGAGCAATTTGGATACTATGACTGCAATGCCCAACAGTATCAACACCAGTACTACAGTAACCCCTTGCAACAACAAATGTGCTCCAATTCTCACTACTATAATACATTCAATGACGCAGCGTTGGCCAACCAGTACTATCCTTATCCACAAGTTCAATTCCAACAAAACTATAATGGTTTCTTCTAATGTTTTTGACTAATCCCCCGCCCCTTTTTTAATAATAAATGTGTCCAGCTGACAAAACTTGTGTATTGTCTTGATTTTTAGAGTTCAGTGCTTCCCGAATTCTTCAAGTGGTCTTCTGTCCTTCAGAAATGGATCAAACAGAATTTTTTAGATGGCTTCCGAATCCTGCGAATTTTCTAAGATGCCCATAAACTAATCTGAATTCATACGGTACCTTTGAAAATCTCCAGACTTTCAGAATAGATTCAAGATCTTACTTGAGTAATTTGTCAAGAATTCTTCCAGAACCCTTCAGGTGCTACCTAACACAATACCCCCGAGTTTCCGCCACATCAGGCCTTCCGCCACATCAGGCCTTCCGTTACATCGATTATGTGACGGGAGGTTTGATGTGACGAAAGGTTTATTGTAAATATTCCGCCACATCAGGTTTTTCTTCACATCAGGCCTACCGTCACATCAGGCCTACCGTCACATCAGGCCTACCGTCACATTAGGCCTACCGTCACATCAGGCCTACCGTCACATCAGGCCTACCGTCACATCAGGCCTACCGTCACATTAGGCCTACCGTCACATCAGGCCTACCGTCACATCAGGCCTTCCGCCAGATCAGGGCCTGAATTCAGAAAAGAAGAGTCAAATGAGTATTTGAAAGTTCGATTATAGATCAACGACGATTATAGATCATCTTCCAAACGATGGTGTTGGAGAACCAGTGTCGCCAGATCAACATCTCGGATATTTGAGAAACGTGAGTTTATTAGAACTGAATATCAGCAGTCTCAACTCTCGATCAGCAGTCTTGAATGGTGTGGGAAACAACGAAGACGGAAAGGAATCTATTTGAGACACACAACTGTTTTATTTGAGACACTTAACTTTTTTGATTTTCGGTTATTGAGAATTGGGCGGAAAACAACAAAGCTTCGAAACCAAAAACTTTTCCCCAGTGATACTCGCAGGACAAAGACTGCGTTTGGGCATCAGAAGCAGCATCCAATTGGGTGAAAGGTGCCTGGGTCCTATAGGCTGGAGGCCCGGTGATGGAGGACGCGGAACGTCATAACCGAACTAAATAAAGAAATCACCAAAAATATATCTTACAGCGTTGCGGGCAGACAATACACTTTTAACTTTTCACTAATGACTTTCTTATCATCCCTGTGTGACTCTACTCTCTTCAGTATCAAGAATGTAACAACTTTATCGTTTGAAAGTCTTGGGGGGGGGGAAGGGTCAAAAAGCAATTCAACATGAGGAAGGGGAAAACCAAAAAAACGGTAATGAATGGGAGATGAATTGAAAACTGTGGAGACAATAAAAATCAACTACTTCTTTAGTTCAGCTTCGAAGATCAAGTATCCTCCATTCATATAGCAGATTCTGGTTGCTTCCTTCACAAAGAAGATGCCATGATCGGGATACTTCTTGGAGTTCTCATAGTAGTTTTTGTGAACTCTGACAGTGACTCCAACAACAATAAGCTCGGATTTCAGACGCGAGTAATCAGATGAATGCTTCTCGCGGAGCATTTTGTGATGATCATCGATTTTCTGGAAAAATGGATTTTAGAGATTTGGAAGATATATTCGAAATATCTGAAAAAATTTGAAAGAAAAACTTACTTCAATAACAAATTTCGAAAGCTGTGGATAGATCTCAACTCTTCCCAAGTCCACATCGAAGAAATGAGCATCGGTTCGGAGCACACCCTTCTCGTCCACCAGCATCGAACGCTTGAAAGGGAAGCTTGCCTCAATCTGAAATGGCACAGGTTTATGAAATTTTATAGTTATTCGGAGAACTCTCTGTAATCCTCTTGCTCACTTCTCAATTCTAAACATGGTACCAATAACTAACCTCAACTTCACCATTAACAACCTTCGTGGCTTTCACTGGTTCTACCTCGCTGACGTTTCGAGCCGTGCAGTTGTAATATGCTGAATTCTTGATGTCCATCGAGTTAGAAGTTTGATGATTATTTTTCTTCATTTCCAGTCTCTTGTCGACAATCTCATAAGCGAACCAGTGACCGACCTGTAATTTATTTTTTGAAGAACGTAATTGACAACTTTAGAAAACTAAAAGTAATAGAAATGGAATTTAAGGCTTCTACATATTCCCTTTTTTGAAAAAAGTCATGAAGACCTATTTAAAAAAAATTACTAACCTTTGCCGTCTGTAGCTCCTTCGGGGCTCTCAACTCTTTGTCATGATCATGAGAAATGGTTTTCATTGGTTTTACCAACCAACGAGTTATTCCATACTTTGGCGAAAAGAGCACACACACTTTATCAGTGGATCCGCCTTTTGCGTTGTTGTGGTGATGGGTGGGATTGAAAGCATTGGCTGCAATGCACACTCCGAATGCTGCGCTCCTTTTCAAGGACATCGGATTGTATTGATTCGTAATCTGAAAGTTGTTTATATGGTTTATTTTAGCAAAGATCCACACGATAAGGTGCATATATCTCAATTTTGGGTCATTCAAAATCAAATCCACTTCTTCAAATCGTGAAATTTACTCACCGGTGCTTCTGGCCACAGCTCGTGTGCTGGCTTCATGTTTTCGGCCATGAATTCCAGAGTCCAGGGCTGAAAAATATTGAATTTACATCATAACTTTTTCCGCAATTCTTACCGTAAGCATAACGTAGGCAATTCCCTCTTGAACGACTTCTTTATCATCCGGTATCCGAACAACTTCGAAATTACGACCATCTGGTACTGGAGCGAATTTGACAACAACCTGAAATAAATTTGGATAACGTTAAGATTTGAATCTCTCAAGAATTGTATGAAAATGTCAAAGTTTCCAATGTTTTCAATATCAAAATTCTGTATTCAAAATTTTCTAATGTTGGTTTGACAAGACTTCTAATGAAAAAAAAACTCTCACCTTCCCAACGTCTCCACCCATGTACTCCGAGTTGAAGATATCGTCCTCATCAATCAGAAACTTCAAAAGAGGACTCCAAACCTTCAGAGAGTACTTGTCCGCAATCTTCTTCGGCAAGAGCCAATCGTTGGGACCAGTTGCCAAGACCTCCACAAGCACGTTCCCATCCTCCAACCAAACTTTGCAATCCTTCATTTCCATCTCATACAGGTCGAGTTCCCCATCACAAACATTATACCATTGGCCAAGCTCCAACTCGACACAATCGGTATTGGGGAGTTCCAGAAGCCCATGCTCCAAAGTGTACACTTTGTAGACTTCGTCGTTGCATTCGCAGAGGAATCCGACGGTATTGAGGTTTTCGATATTGACTTTTTTTGAGAGCGACATTGTTTGTAGATTCTGGAAATAAGATGCTTTTGGGGTTAGCAATTTAGAATTAGGAAAGAAAAAGAAATCCTGGAAAGACTTGCAAAATTTATCAGAAACGTTTAGGTGAAAGCGAAATTTACAGGTTTTTCGAAAATTCAGAATAAATCGAAAAGAGTCTCTGGAAGGAGGTACTCAACACAGAGCGCTAGTTGGTATACAGGAATCTAGACAATTTGGAAACGCTATTGAAAATTTTTAGAGAGGAGGTTAGGGGTTAAGAGTAGTAGCAAGAAGGACGGGAGGAGGAATAAAGGGAAGGGAGATGAGGGTAAGATGGAACTGAATAAACTAAAAAAACTGCCGATGATATGAGTGACTGAACACATCCACCGTCTTATTACAGTGTTTGCAGGAAGATGGACAGAACAGGCTCCGCCCCTAGTGTGTGAGTGTCTATTGATTTGCGCAGTGCACTGCGTATTGCCCAGGCTCTCCCGCAATGTGTGTGTCCAACCAACAACAAAGAACACATTACAACGCCACGTGTGTACGCAGTTCAAAAAGACAACCCAGAAGAAGGCGGAGCCTATTTGGTCTATGTTCCTGCACACACTCAATAAGGCGTTGGATGCAGCCAGTTATTCATACATCGGTTGATTGGCTAGGAGCATGGTGCTGGTCTGAAACTGGTCTCGGCAAGTAAAATCCAATAAATTGACTAATTATTGGGTTTTTCCCGGCCTAGACCAGTTTTCAATTAGTGTTAAAAGTGATTCGAGCAGGACAAGAATTGTACATAGTATTTGAGAATACCAGTGAATGAATTGGGACGAATTAAGGAGGATTTGGATGATTGAAGAAAAGTCGATGAGCAGTATACGGCCCTTCTGAAAAAGAAAAGTTTAGACTACATATTCTTTAGATTTTCCTCAAGTTCCCTCCCACTGTCTATAACTCACCAGCGGTGTGAGTGACAAGCAGAGGTTCATTAACGTAATGTCTGCATGGTAGACATCAAGCTGATGAACACTGTGCACTGCCACCAAGCAGTGGACGAGAAGGAGACCGATTGTTCTCTCGTCAAAGCCGGCTGTGAAGATAGAAGCCAGATCCTGAAGACTCTGGCCTTCTTGTGACATGACTGAAAAAATAATCAATGAACTCTAGAGAAGGTATATTGTGTTCTTTCTGCGCAGTCCGTCTGAGCTCGAATGGACTTGGTGTGTATGTGTACGAGGCGAGTTGAGTAAGGAAATTGTACTCCCTTTCCAAATCGTATTCTTCTCTGAATTTCGGCACTTTCATAACGACCATCGTTCGGGTGTCGTTGGCGGAGTAGATCAGGCCAAATCGGCTTTGGTTGATCTGACCAATGATAACAAAACGGCTGTGAATGAGGTCTCCGGATTGGATCATGCCGAAAGCATATTGTTTCGATCCCAGGTAATCTGATTTAGCTGAAAAGAGGATAAGTGTCAAGTAATGCTTGGATGTCTGTTAAGACGACCTCATATTATACAGAGAAATGAACAAGACAATTTTATTTTTTTGGATTTTTTTATTTTTTTCTAGTAGACGAGATAAATGTGTACATTATAAACCAAGTAGGAGAACTCAATGTGAGTAGAGAAAAATGAATTCAGAAGAGAAGAGTCAAATGACTATTTGAAAATTCGAGTATAGGCCATCGAGACTAAGCGAAATATGGGCAAGTGATTTTTGATTCTCAGAAATAAATGAAAAATTTAGGGACTCTAATCAGTATTAAGAGTAGAGGGAACATAGAAATCTAATGTCATGAGTAATACAATAATTCGATCAAAGATGTAAAAGATAAGGAAAAGGTGATGAAATCATATGATGAAGTCAGGGGAAAGGATACAAGTGTGAATATTTCTCTGGGGATAAAAAAAGGCTAACATCATACAAATCACTACAAACGAAATATGACAAATGCGTATTTGAGACTAATAACACTATCCATGTTGAATGTATCGAATGAGACAATAGCAAAGAAATCAGTTAATGAATGAAGAAAGTGTTATGATACGAATTACAATGAATGAATAGCAAAGGCAGAACTATTTTGGTAATGAGATCGAACAAGTAATGAGGGCAATGGAGCAATGTTTAGTCGAACAAGGGGTCATTTTCAGCCTCGTCTCCATCATCATTGGTTTCTGCTGCCCAGAGCTGAAAACAAACATTTCAGTCTGAAATTAAAATCTCCATCATACCACTCTATCTTTTCCGTCCTTCCCAATTTTCCACCATCCCGGCTTCAGCATTCCTTTGAACTCGACAAATATGTATTTGCGGTGAATTAAGGTTGTCACTAACTCCTCCCAGTATTCGGCATATTCCCAAATATCTTTTGCTGGATAACGTTCGTCTTCACATTCGCGAAGGCCGACCACCTTGCAGCAGAAGCTGGAAAACAAAGTTGTTATTAGGTTTTTCCTATCTTATTCCTACCGAAGTCGTGGTGAATCGTGACGAAGATTGAGTGCATGTATCGCGATATCGAAGAACATCTCGCTACGAGATGAAATGACTGCGGACGATGGTTGTACTTTGAGTTTGTTCGGACTGTTGGATTCCCATTTGACGAGCACGTCCTCTGGCTCGTCATTGTGGATGCTGATAGTCTCAGTATGCATTTTCCGTGGATCCGATGAGATCTGCAAAAGTTGAATTATTGATGCGAATAACGAAATAGGAGAGATTGAAAAAAAGACTCACCGAGTTTTTCGGAGAGAAAGTGACCAATTTCAACTGGATGGCACTGACGGAGAGTGGCATTTTGGCGGAGGAACTGCAAAAATTTTCAATTTTGCGTCAACTCAAACATTTTACGTTGAATGGTACAAAGAAGAAAAACTAGTAGAGCATACTAGTTTTTATCCTTTGGACCACTGATGAGTAAAAAATAATGAATTTCGAACATGTGTCAGAATTGTTTTTCAGCCGAAGCCTGGATGTCTACTAGACTACCGTAATACTGACACAATTCAAAACATAATTGAATATAAGAAAGGAAACAACGGTTTGAAAAAATGAAATGTGAACATCAGTGACATTCTATCCTGAAGCTTGTCGAATCACCTGAAAGTAAAATTTGAAATCTATGACACTGACTGTGCCAATAAAAAGTGAGAAAATTGAATAAAAAAGTAGTTTTCTCCAGCAATATACTGAATCTTGAATCAATAAACAAAGGCTTTTAAATATTTTTTTTATTTTTTTTATTTTTCCTAGTAGGGCGAGATTGAAAGTAAGTACATGCATACAATTGATGCGGGGAAAAGTGAGTAACAGTCATTTAACTGCGTATAGAATACAAATCACAAGTATATCGGTCACAGGACAAATCACATGAGAATGGATCGAATGAAAATAAAGAAATAATGAATTCACAATAAAAGCAGTTCACTATACACGGAGGGTAAAATTGTATCAGGGTATCGGTCATCAGAAAACACAGCGAAAATTGATGATTTAGAGTTAAAATTCGGATAATGCATCGAAGAATGACGGGAGTGCAGAATAAAGGAGACATGAAATTTATGGGAAAGAAATAGAATAGAGGGACTATAATTCAAATGGAAATCTATTTAAACAGAGAAAAGGCAGCGATAATTGAGATTTCACAGGGATACAATATTATAATAGTTGAACACTTCCTGGTAATGAAAAAAATGAGATGGAGAGTGATACAAACTCGACGAGTTACCAGGGCACATGGAAAAATAATAAGTCAATACATAGAAAAATAGATACTCATTCGGGAACTTATTCAAGAATGTTCTCTCCACCCACGAAGCGAATCTCCTCGGTACCATCCGTATCTCTGAGGACATCCTCGATACCCTCACGGATCTTTCCGTAGTCGATTCCCTCATCGTTGATCGCCTCTTGAATGGAAGAAAAGTATGGCAGAAGCCACTGGAGTGCGTCCGGCAAATTCTCGAATGGATCCTTGAGCTGCAAAATCAGTAACTCGTTTTCCCGCTTATTCCCATTCAGAAACTCACCAAGCTGATCTTGTAATTGACAGAATTCTCTCCAGAGAAATCGTCGATATTGAGGCTCTGGAAACACCAAGAGCAGTAGGTGAGCATCAGGATGTCGTCCAGGACGGTGTAGTCGTTTCCAAGGAGAGCAGAGGCTGATGAATACCACACCGTCCCTCCTGGGCGCACATCAATGTCTCCAGTGATCTTCTGTCCGTTTTTTTGACGAACCGCCATTCCCCAATCTCCCACAATGATACGGACGGTGTTTCGGTTGTCTGGCGCGGTCAGGAACAAGTTTTCGGCCTTCATATCTTGATGGAGGAAGCCCTTCTCATGGATTGCTTCCAATGCGGAATGAGTTTGATAGAGGATCTTTTGGATCACTTGCGAAGAGAGTTCTCCTTGCATTGACATATGGATAATATCCAAGACGCTTCCAGTTGCCTCTTCCATGCCTGCAAAACAAACTTTGTTTTTCAATACAAGCGTGATTAGTTCTAACAGATAAAGTGGAGTCCCTTGTAGTTTCCGACGCTGAACAACTCGGGAGCCAGGCCCGTTCCTTTCAGCTGACGGAGAGTTTCCGCCTCATTGATGAATGCAATGCAATCTTCCTTGCTAAACTTTAGAGCAACCGATTGGTCGTCATCCGAAACCCCTTCGTACACGACTCCGAATCCTCCCTGGCCAAGCATCTCGGTCAACTCGTATTTGTCGACAACGACACCAGGTTTCAATATAGCCAACTGATCAGTCATCTGAAAAAGAAAAATTCAGAATTATGATGACCTTTAAACAGACTTGTTTTGAACTTCAAAAAATTTCAAAACATAAAGTTTTTGGGTTGAAATGTTTCGAAATTGAAATAGAAAGCACCCACCTTTTACAAGTGTTGCGTTTCTGGACAACGAATGGAGATTTCACGAAGCGATTAGTGCTGAAAATACAAACTTTTAATTTGAATTGAGGTATGAGTTTGATACAAAGGATAAAAACTAATGGAGCAGGAACTTCTTAACATTGTAGAAGTTCTCACTCCATCAGTTTTTGTCCTTTGGATCACTGATGTGAAAGAAAGAGAATGATTTTGAGAGAGTGAAGGTATTACTTTCAGCCGAAGCCTGGATGCCTACAAATCGGCTACCACAATACCAACACAGAGAAAATCTAGAAAAATGGGAAATGTAAGCTTGTCGGATAGGGCAAAGCAGCTGATATTCGTTCACCTGAAATATAAATTTGAAATCTATGACACTGAGTGTGTCAATAAAAAGTGAGAAAATTGAATAGAAAGGTAGTTTTCTTCAGCAATAAACTGAAACTAAAATCAATAAACAAAGACTTTTAAATTTTTTTTTATTTTTTTATTTTTTTTTCTAGTAGACGAGGGTAAGTACACGCATACTCCTATTGGAAGGAAAAGTGAGTAATAGACATACTACGTCTAGAAGAAGAATCACAAGTAAGGGGTCACAAGGAACTATGAAATACATATGAATAGAATGATAATGAGACACAAGTAATAATGGAGCCACAAGAGAGTCATTTCACATTACACAAAGAGAATAGAATCGTATCATGTGTATACATCTAATATGACAGAGAATATGGATAATTTTGATAAAACATTCGGAATATTAATAATGTCTTTAAGAATGACGGGAATGAATACACAAGAAAATAGGAATCGAATTTGTTAAAAAGGAATAGAATAGAGGGGGAATAATTCAAATGGAAATCTAATTGAATAGAGAAAAGACAAATTTCACAGGCACACATCATAATTTTACTCAAACACTCAGAATACAATATCTATATTTACAAAAAGGATACTGACTACGATACATAAATAGCGAGGACATTTTAAGACACGAAACAGAGAGGGACCATGAAAAGAACTATTCATGTCGGGAAGCAATAGGAATGATCTAAAATTCAAATGAAGAACACAATAAACATATCATATGATCTAGAAAATTTTTGAAAGTAGGGGGGTGAACTATATTTTTCATGGGAAAGATGATTTCGATAGTAGGAAAATTCAGACGTTCGATTGGAATGGTTCGAGAAAGGGTAATTATGTGTCAATCATGCAAGCCTGTTCCCATTTCTGTCGAAATCCGATTTCAAGTTGACTGATGGGAATTGCGCCTCGATGACATTGAGAACCACAGCATAACTTTCCCGTCTTTTGTTGCATTTTACGATTTGCTGAATCACGGGGACCAAGAAGGCGTCCGAAGGTTTGGTAATCAGGGATCCCGGGTCTTGCAACTGAAAAACACATTTTCAAATTGATATTACCACAGGCTAAACATCTTCAAAAAACTCACAAAGTTCCGCTTCTTCTCGATCATTTTCTTGCCGGATTCGGAGTTGAACTTGAGATACACTGGTTTCAGACGACACACCAGGCCGAGAAAAGCAACGGAAATAACGTCATCCCAAACTTGATGCTCTCCACCTTCGTTCAACGACGGTGCTGCGTGGACAACAGTGTTGAACGATAGGGTCGAGAATCGTTTGGCTGATCGGCTTTTTTTCCCACATCCCAGATCAATAAGAACACATTTTGTAGCCTAAAATTTTAGACTTTGCATTATAAACTTTGCGCTAAGCGATTACCTGTTCATCAAACATGACGTTTGCCGCATTGACATCTCTATGTGATACTCCCTTATTGAAAAGATGTTTCAACGCACAGATGGTTTGGAGCATCACACGACAAGTATTTTGAGGGGAGATGGATTGATATGTATTCAACCATTGCCAAAGTGAGAAGAAGAACAACTCTTGCACTGAAAATAGACAATATGTTTGGAATGAGTCACCTGATTTCCAACTAACCAAAATACATATAATCGTTATCAACAAACGATTCAATCAACTGCACAAGGTAAGGACTACCTTGCGAAAGTTGCATGAGCTCGAGCTCTCGTTGAGCGATTTTGTTGTTTCTTTGGACCTTTAATGCGTATTTACTTCCTGCCAAGTCTTTCGCCGAGAAAACAACCCCATATCCACCTTCGCCAATTTTGTCCATTAACTCATACGTTTTGATTTGCTTCCCTCGGCGAAGAAGTCGATCGCTTTTTGGGTTCGACATTTCTGAAAATCAAAGTAATGTTTGGTTTGAAGTGATAATGGGGCAAAGAGTTAAAACTGGATGAGTAATAACTTTTACAAATTGCGGCAGTTTTTACTTTCCCTGTTGTTATCCTTTACCCCACTATAATGGAATAACCAAAAAAAGCAACGTGTGAAGGTATGTTTTTTCAGCCGAAGCCTGGATGCCTTTGTAGAGGCGACCGTGATACCAACACAAAGAATATACGAAAAAAGAACATCTGACTTTTCTCAACTTTTAAAATTTAGTATTATAGCTTTGAGAGACAAGTAATTTTGAAACCTAGAAGAAAATGAACTCACGTTTTAAACCAGTAAGAAGACACGAAGGATCGGGAAGACGCAAAGGAGCGAGTCCTGAAAATTTCGAAATTTGTTTCAAGTTGAAATCTGATAGTGATACAAAGAATGAGAACGGGATTAATAGTAACCTTCAAAAGATTCAATAGTTTTCATTTCCCCAGTTCTTATCCTTTGTATCACTGTCACGAGAAAGGGAAAAAAGAGAAAGTGTGACGGTATTATTTGTTTCAGCCAAAGCCTGGATGCCAATAGGCGACCGGAATACCAACACAGAAAAAATAGTAAAGTTTTAGGTCGATAAGAGAAATGGCTATGTTCCAGTTTCTTGAACAGAATCCTGGGCCCGGAGACTTCCAAAAATCCTAAATCCTAAACACATCGAAAAGATAGAAGGGTCGGTAGCCAAATTTAAAGGTTAGATGAGATTGAAGTTGACAGAACTGATTTATCCAATGCTCATATGAGTCTTCTTATTATCGTTTTCAAAAATGAATTTTTTAGGGAATTTGCTATTACCAGCTAGTTTCAGAAAATCCTACAGGCTATCCAATTTAGCTCGAAGATAAGCTTGACCCTTGATATTTTTATTTAGTTTCGGTTTTAAGACCCAAGATTAGGTCCACGAAACTGGAACAGAGCCATAAAATTTGAAAGAAGAAGTTTTGAATAAGATTTAAAATGTGTCAAGGTCTACAAAAAGAAAAAAAGTTCATAAGAAGGGAAAAGAGAAAAGAGAAGAAGCGAAAGGAAAAAAAGGGAAAGAGGGGAAAACAGAAATTGCCCTGTTATACCTGCATTGCATGCTTACTTGATATCTGAAAGCCTAAAAAAGTTTAGGATTATGACCCTGACCTCACTTAAAAATAGAGTTCAGTTGAAACTCCCGAAGAATGAGGAGTATATTTGTCATTGAGAGGGAGTTGTTAAAATCAATGAAGATTGAAAAGTGACATTTTCTTTGATGATATTCTTTTTTATCGGTTATTGCATCATTGTAAAATACGGAAGAAGCTGAAAAAAAGATTACACAGTGAATATGGTGCTGTTGAAGAAATCATTAGTACTTCAGTTGCAGGTTGTTGAACATCCAAAATAATCAAAAATCTGAAAAACACAAAGAGTCCAGACAACACAAAAAATATATAAAAAAGTCCAAGTGGTCGAATTGACCAGTGTGTTCAACACACTTCAAAAGATCTTTCTAAAGATCTAATGAAAACTCTAGCTCTAGTCTCGAAGACTAGTGCAATCAAACCACCAGGACTAAACATCCTTATTTGATTGCAATCCATCGGTTGCATTTCCTCATATTCTTCTTATCCTTTTCGGTCGGCCTTTAAAAGAAAAAAAACACAAAAAAGATACGCCTACAACCTGGAAAAACAACTATTTTTTGTTTACCTTCCATCGGTCGATTCCTTGCTGATCATGTAGAATTTGTGCGGTAATAACAATGTGGTATATTTTTTCACTTTACCTTTATTGTTTGAAGACCATTGTGAAGACCAGCGGATTACACAAGAAAAACGAAAAAATAATTGAAATTATGTTGGAAAATAGATTCTGAAGCCAAGCTATAATGCAGCTATAGGCCAGAATGTCTCTCATTTTGAGGTACCCCTTTAACTAATTATCTCAAGTCTTAACCCAATAACCTCACTATGCTTGGCTCTATTGTAGCTTGGTTCAATGAAGAAAGTGGTGAAAAAAATAGAAGCAATGTAATGAAAAGAATAAGAAAACAAAAAAGTGAAAAGTAATAGATGTTGGTTGACACTTTTTCTGTGAAAGTGGACATTCGTGCGGCGAGAAAAGTGGAACCATTTATGTCGTTTGGTACTTTGCTTAGTAGACACACTAGAGATTCTTCTTTATCCTTGAAAATTCGTTTTCTCAGCTCTTTGTATACATGTATCTGTATACGTATATAGTCCTTCCGAGCTTTTCAGGCTTTCCAGGCATCCCGGGCCTTCTAGGCTTACCAGGTCTCCTAGGCCTTCCAAGACTTTCAGGGCTCCTAGGCCTCCTAGGCCTCCTAGGCCTTCCAGGCCTTTCTGGCATTCCAGCCCTCCCAGGTCTTCTAAGCTTCTTAGGCATGCCAGGCTTTTCAATC
This sequence comes from Caenorhabditis sinica, assembly GCA_963932045.1. Classification (NCBI taxonomy): domain Eukaryota; kingdom Metazoa; phylum Nematoda; class Chromadorea; order Rhabditida; family Rhabditidae; genus Caenorhabditis; species Caenorhabditis sinica. The sequence continues at coordinate 26,020,174 of OZ009938.1, forward strand.
CTCCCAGGCGTCCTAGGACTTCCGAGCCTTTCAGGCCTCTCAGGCTACCCAGGCCTTCTAGGAAGCCCAGGCCACCTAGGAATCCCAGGCTTTCTAGGCCTCCTATGCTTCCCAAGCCTTTCAGGCCTCCCAGGCCTCCTAGGAATCCCATGCTTCCCAGGCCTCTTAGGAATCCCAGGTATTCCAGGCCTCCCATTAATCCCAGGCCTCCTAGAAATCCCAGGCTTTCCAGGCCTCCCAGGCCTCCTAGGCCTTCCAAGCCTTTCAGGCTTCCCAGGCCTCCTAGGAATCCCAGACCTCCTAGAAACCCCAGGCTTCCCAGGCCTCTTAGGAATCCCAGGCTTTCCAGGCCTCCCAAGCCTCCTAGGCTTTCAAGCCTATCAGGCTACCCAGGCCTACTAGGAATCCCAGGGTTTTCAGGCCTCCCGGGCCTCGTAAGCCTTCCAAGCCTTTCAGGCCTCTCAGGCTACCCAGGCCTCCCATGCCTCCTAGGCATCCCAGGTCACACCCATGAGAAAAGTGTTTTCATCAGTCCGGCCGTGTTTACGGCTGGAGAGAGGTCGACCCATCTGGACCTCTCTCAATACTCAATAAATGATTGGTGCACTAAAAGACTTGTATTTTCTCTAAATGATAAGACGAGTTCAGGCACAAAACTTTGTATTCTCACACCTCCTAGGCCTGCCAAGCCTTTCTGGCATTCCAGGCCTCCCAGGCTTTTCAGGCCTCCTAGGCCTTCCATGACTTTCAGGCCTCTCAGGCTTCCCAGGCCTCCTAGGAATCCCAGACCTCCTAGAAACCCCAGGCTTCCCAGGCCTCTTAGGAATCCCAGGCTTTCCAGGCCTCCCAAGCCTCCTAGGCTTTCAAGCCTATCAGGCTACCCAGGCCTACTAGGAATCCCAGGGTTTTCAGGCCTCCCGGGCCTCCCAAGCCTTCCAAGCCTTCTAGGCATCTCAGGCTTCCCAGGACTCTCAGGAATCCCAGGCTTCTCAGGACGTCTAGGAATCCCAGGCTTTTCAGGCCTCTCAGGCCTCGTAAGCTTCTTAGGCAATCCAGGCTTTTCAGGCCTCCCAGGCCTCCTAGGCCTTCCAAGATTTTCAGGCCTCTCAGGCTATCCAGGCTTCCTAGGAAGCCCAGGCCCTCTAAGAATTGCAGATTTCCCAGTCACCTTAGGAATCCCAAGCTTTCCAGGCCTCCTAGGCCTTCCAAGCCTTTCAGGCCTACCAGGCCTCCTAGGGATCAAAGGGTTTTCAGGCCCCCCGGGCCTCCCAAGCTTTCCAAGCCTTTTTTTCAGGCTTTTCAGGCCTCCCGGGTCTCCTAAGCCTTCCAAGCCTTTCAGGCCTCTCAGGCTACCCAGGCCTCCTAGGAATCCCAGGCCTACTAGGAATCCCAGGGGTTTCAGGCTTCCCGGGCCTCTCAAGCCTTCCAAGCCTTTCAGGCCTCTCAGGCTACCCAGGCCTCTTAGGAATCCCAGGCTTTCCAGGCCTCCTAGGCTTTCCAAGCCTCCCAGGCCTCCTGGGAATCCCAGGCTTCCCAGGCCTCCCAGGCCTCCTAGGCCTTCCAAGCTTCCCAGGCCTCCTGGGAATCCCAGGCTTCCCAGGCCTCCCAGGCCTCCTGGGTCTTCCAAGATTTTCAGGCCTCTCAGGCTACCCAGGCTTCCTAGGAAGCCCAGGCCCTCTAAGAATTGCAGGTTTCCCAGGCCTCTTAGGAATCCCAGGTTTTCCAGGCCTCCTAGGCCTTCCAAGCCTTTCAGACCTCACAGGCCCACTAGGAATCCCAGGGTTTTCAGGCCTCCCGGGCCTCCCAAGCCTTCCAAGCCTTTCAGGCATCTCAGGCTTCCCAGGACTCTCAGGGATCCCAGGCTTTTCAGGCCTATCAGGCCTCCTAAGCTTCTTAGGCATTCCAGGCTTTTCGGGCCTCCCAGGCCTCCTAGGAATCCCGGGCTTCCCAGACCTCTTAGGAATCCCAGGCTTTTCAGGCCTCTCAGGCCTCCTAGGCTTCTTTGGCATACCAGGCTTTTCAGGCCTCTCAGGCCTCCCAGTTGTCCCAGGCCTCCTAGGCCTCCTATGAACCTCAGGCCACTCAAGGTTTTGTGTGTCTACTCTGCAAAATACCAACAAAAACTCAAAAAGGTTCTGCTTTTCACGAGGCTCAAATGTCCAGGAGCACAGAAACTGCCGTTATCACTGGAGCGCTGATACTTCGCGAGTCTAATGCTACAATAGAGCCAAGTCATTTAGCAGTATCCTAAGCAATCTATGCCCCTACCAACTAACCATATCTAATCCCGTTCTTACCTCTGTGCATGTCCCCCAAAACCCAAAAAAACAAAGTACAGTAGTCTGAATGGACCCTCACTCTCCCCCCGCGCATCTGTAACTCACCTTCTAAAACCTAATTCTCAAAATCTAAGCGTCCTTAAGGGACAAATGAAAAATAAACTGACTTCCACTCCTTCGAATCGATCGTCCTCATCAGAATTCGTCTCCAAGTCCATCTCTCCATTTTGGGCCATTTTCCATCAGAGTTTCCGAGTTTTTGTTGTTGATTTTGACTGGAATCCACCATAAACCAGCTGCGAAGACTCCTTTTGTTGTCGATTTGTCAACAATGACTCCTCTCTAGACGAATTATTGATATTTTTCTTGAAATTTTGAAAGAAAAATTTTTTGGCAAAATTTTTGCCAAAAACTCGAGAAATTTCCTCAGAAATGTGGTTTTTTGGTACTTTTTTTAAACTGATATTGTTGAGAAACCTTTGGCTCTTCCCGATTTCATAACTTTTTCCAACAATTTCCAAGAAATTTGAACTTTTTTCGTCGATTTTTGACCCTAATTTAAAAAATCGTTGTAGAAAGCCGGCATGATGTGACATTTTTGTGAAAAGTTTTTAAAAAATTCAACCGGGTTCTGTTTTACCACTCTACCAAAAATCAGACGAAAATCTTAAAAATTGATGATTTTTCGAATTTTTTAAGTTTTTGAACATAAAAGTGGATGTAACTCAATTTTTTCGCCAGTAAACATACTTTTATTTTTACATCCTTGGATTTGTCGCAAAGAGTAGATGATATTTAAAAAAATTTTGACGAAATTCGGACCATTTTGGGGGTGTTCCGGGGCAAAAACTGAGAGCAGACTGCCATTTTTTACCCCTGAAAGCCAGAGTGGCAATGCCACGTGGCATTGCGCAAGGGTAGAGAGAGAGCGCTCACCACATTTCAAACGACCATAACTTTATTAGTTTTGGACATTAGACCAAAATGAAAATAGCACTAGAATAAGAAAATTTTTTTAAAAATTTTGAAAAAAAAAATTTTGCGCTGCCGCTCCGCATGTACTGAAATTCTACATTTCTATTCAATACTTTGAATATATATGTGATAACATAGTCTTATTTTTTCTTATTCTGTTGCGATACTCATTTTGGTCTAACGTCAAAAATAAAGCAAGTTATGGCTATTTGAACTGTGGTGCGCGCTCTCTCTCTTCCTTTACGCAGCGTCACAGTTTTTGCTACCGTAGACCCTCAAAATGGTCCTATTTTTGTCAAAATTTTTTTAAATGACATCTACTCTTCACGACAAATCCAATGGTGTAAAAATGAAAGAATGTTTATTGGCAAAAAAATTGAGTTACATCCACTTTTATGTTCAAAATCTTTGAAAATTCATAAAACTGTCTCATAAAACTGTAGTTTTCAAGATTTTTGTCTGATTTTTGGCATAGTTGTAGAACAAAGCCCGGTTAAATTTTCTACGAGGCCTTCGAATTCCTCTCCAGGCCCAGTGGTCATTCTACAAGACCTCCAAAGCCTTCGGATCTCTCTCCAGGCCCATTGTTCTTTCTACAAGGACTACAAAGCCTTCGAATCTCTCTCCAGGCCCAGTGTTCTTTCTACAAGGACTACAAAGCCTTCGAATCCCTCTCCAGGCCCAGTGTTCTTTCTACAAAACATCCGAAGCCTTCAGATCCCTCTCCAGGCCCAGTGTTCTTTCTACAAGGACTACAAAGCCTTCGAATCCCTCTCCAGGCCCAGTGGTCTTTCTACAAAACATCCGAAGCCTTCAGATCCCTCTCCAGGCCCAGTGTTCTTTCTACAAGGACTACAAAGCCTTCGAATCCCTCTCCAGGCCCAGTGGTTTTTCTACAAGGACTACAAAGCCTTCGAATCTCTCTCCAGGCCCAGTGTTCTTTCTACAAGGACTACAAAGCCTTCGAATCCCTCTCCAGGCCCAGTGTTCTTTCTACAAGACCTCCAAAGCCTTCGGATCTCTCTCCAGGCCCATTGTTCTTTCTACAAGGACTACAAAGCCTTCGAATCTCTCTCCAGGCCCAGTGTTCTTTCTACAAGGACTACAAAGCCTTCGAATCCCTCTCCAGGCCCAGTGTTCTTTCTACAAAACATCCGAAGCCTTCAGATCCCTCTCCAGGCCCAGTGTTCTTTCTACAAGGACTACAAAGCCTTCGAATCCCTCTCCAGGCCCAGTGGTCTTTCTACAAAACATCCGAAGCCTTCAGATCCCTCTCCAGGCCCAGTGTTCTTTCTACAAAGACTACAAAGCCTTCGAATCCCTCTCCAAGCCCAGTGGTTTTTCTACAAGAACTACGAGGCCTTCGGATCCCTCTCCAGGCCCAGTGGTTTTTCTACAAGAACTACGAGGCCTTCGGATCCCTCTCCAGGCCCAGTGGTCTTTCTACAAGGACTACAAAGCCTTCGAATCCCTCTTCAGGCCCAGTGTTCTTTCTACAAGGACTACAAAGCCTTCGAATCCCTCTCCAAGCCCAGTGGTCTTTCTACAAAACATCCGAAGCCTTCAGATCCCTCTCCAGGCCCAGTGTTCTTTCTACAAGGACTACAAAGCCTTCGAATCCCTCTTCAGGCCCAGTGTTCTTTCTACAAGGACTACAAAGCCTTCGAATCCCTCTCCAGGCCCAGTGCTCTTTCTACAAAACATCCGAAGCCTTCAGATCCCTCTCCAGGCCCAGTGTTCTTTCTACAAGGACTACAAAGCCTTCGAATCCCTCTCCAGGCCCAGTGGTCTTTCTACAAAACATCCGAAGCCTTCAGATCCCTCTCCAGGCCCAGTGGTCTTTCTACAAGGACTACAAAGCCTTCGAATCCCTCTCCAGGCCCAGTGGTCTTTCTACAAAACATCCGAAGCCTTCAGATCCCTCTCCAGGCCCAGTGTTCTTTCTACAAGGACTACAAAGCCTTCGAATCCCTCTCCAAGCCCAGTGGTTTTTCTACAAGAACTACGAGGCCTTCGGATCCCTCTCCAGGCCCAGTGGTTTTTCTACAAGAACTACGAGGCCTTCGGATCCCTCTCCAGGCCCAGTGGTCTTTCTACAAGGACTACAAAGCCTTCGAATCCCTCTTCAGGCCCAGTGTTCTTTCTACAAGGACTACAAAGCCTTCGAATCCCTCTCCAGGCCCAGTGCTCTTTCTACAAAACATCCGAAGCCTTCAGATCCCTCTCCAGGCCCAGTGTTCTTTCTACAAGGACTACAAAGCCTTCGAATCCCTCTCCAGGCCCAGTGGTCTTTCTACAAAACATCCGAAGCCTTCGGATCCCTCTCCAGGCCCAGTGTTCTTTCTACAGTAACTACAAAGCCTTCGGATCCCTCTCCAGGCCCAGTGGTCTCTCTACAAAGACTACAAAGCTTTCAAATCCCTCTCCAGGCCCAGTGGTCTTTCTACAAAACATCCGAAGCCTTCGGATCCCTCTCCAGGCCCAGTGTTCTTTCTACAGTAACTACAAAGCCTTCGGATCCCTCTCCAGGCCCAGTGTTTTTTCTACAAGATTTACGAGGCCTTCGGATCCCTCTCCAGGCCCAGTGTTCTTTCTACAAGGACTACGAGGCCTTCGGATCTCTCTCCAGGCCCAGTGTTCTTTCTACAAGAACTACGAGGCCTTCGGATCCCTCTCCAGGCCCAGTGGTCTCTCTACAAAGACTACAAAGCTTTCGAATCCCTCTCCAGGCCCAGTGGTCTTTCTACAGTAACTACAAAGCCTTCAGATCCCTCTCCAGGCCCAGTGTTCTTTCTACAAGAACTACGAGGCCTTCGGATCCCTCTCCAGGCCCAGTGGTCTTTCTACAGTAACTACAAAGCCTTCAGATCCCTCTCCAGGCCCAGTGTTCTTTCTACAAGGACTACGAGGCCTTCGGATCTCTCTCCAGGCCCAGTGTTCTTTCTACAAGAACTACGAGGCCTTCGGATCCCTCTCCAGGCCCAGTGGTCTTTCTACAAGGACTACAAAGCCTTCGAATCCCTCTCCAGGCACAGTGGTCTTTCTACAGTAACTACAAAGCCTTCAGATCCCTCTCCAGGCCCAGTGTTCCTTCTACAAGGACTACAAAGCCTTCGAATCCCTCTCCAAGCCCAGTGGTCTTTCTACAAAACATCCGAAGCCTTCAGATCCCTCTCTAGGCCCAGTGTTCTTTCTACAAAGACTACAAAGCCTTCGGATCCCTCTCCAGGCCCAGTGTTTTTTCTACAAGATTTACGAGGCCTTCGGATCCCTCTCCAGGCCCAGTGTTCTTTCTACAAGGACTACGAGGCCTTCGGATCTCTCTCCAGGCCCAGTGTTCTTTCTACAAGAACTACGAGGCCTTCGGATCCCTCTCCAGGCCCAGTGTTCTTTCTACAAGAACTACGAGGCCTTCGGATCCCTCTCCAGGCCCAGTGGTTTTTCTACAGTAACTACAAAGCCTTCAGATCCCTCTCCAGGCCCAGTGTTCTTTCTACAAAAACTACGAGGCCTTCGGATCCCTCTCCAGGCCCAGTGGTTTTTCTACAAGAACTACGAGGCCTTCGGATCCCTCTCCAGGCCCAGTGTTCTTTCTACAGTAACTACAAAGCCTTCGGATCCCTCTCCAGGCCCAGTGTTTTTCCTACAAGATTTACGAGGCCTTCGGATCCCTCTCCAGGCCCAGTGTTCTTTCTACGAGGACTACGAGGCCTTCGGATCCCTCTCCAGGCCCAGTGTTCTTTCTACAAGAACTACGAGGCCTTCGGATCCCTCTCCAGGCCCAGTGGTCTTTCTACAAGGACTACAAAGCCTTCGAATCCCTCTCCAGGCCCAGTGGTCTTTCTACAGTAACTACAAAGCCTTCAGATCCCTCTCCAGGCCCAGTGTTCCTTCTACAAGGACTACAAAGCCTTCGAATCCCTCTCCAGGCCCAGTGGTCTTTCTACAGTAACTACAAAGCCTTCAGATCCCTCTCCAGGCCCAGTGTTCCTTCTACAAGGACTACAAAGCCTTCGAATCCCTCTCCAGGCCCAGTGTTCCTTCTACAAGGACTACAAAGCCTTAGAATCCCTCTCCAGGCCCAGTGTTCTTTCTACAAAGACTACAAAGCCTTCGGATCCCTCTCCAGGCCCAGTGGTTTTTCTACAAGAACTACGAGGCCTTCGGATCCCTCTCCAGGCCCAGTGTTCTTTCTACAAGAACTACGAGGCCTTTAGATCCCTCTCCAGGCCCAGTGTTCTTTCTACAAAGACTACAAAGCCTTCGGATCCCTCTCCAGGCCCAGTGGTTTTTCTACAAGAACTACGAGGCCTTCGGATCCCTCTCCAGGCCCAGTGTTCTTTCTACAAGAACTACGAGGCCTTCGGATCCCCCACCAGGCCCAGTGTTCTTTCTACAAAGACTACAAAGCCTTCGGATCCCTCTCCAGGCCCAGTGGTTTTTCTACAAGAACTACGAGGCCTTCGGATCCCTCTCCAGGCCCAGTGTTCTTTCTACAAGAACTACGAGGCCTTCGGATCCCCCACCAGGCCCAGTGGTCTTTCTACAAAGACTACAAAGCCTTCGGATCCCTCTCCAGGCCCAGTGGTTTTTCTACAAGAACTACGAGGCCTTCGGATCCCTCTCCAGGCCCAGTGTTCTTTCTACAAAAACTACGAGGCCTTCGGATCCCTCTCCAGGCCCAGTGGTTTTTCTACAAGAACTACGAGGCCTTCGGATCCCTCTCCAGGCCCAGTGTTCTTTCTACAAGAACTACGAGGCCTTCGGATCCCCCACCAGGCCCAGTGGTCTTTCTACAAAAACTACGAGGCCTTCGGATCCCTCTCCAGGCCCAGTGGTCTTTCTACAAGACCTCCAAAGCCTTCGGATCTCTCTCCAGGCCCATTGTTCTTTCTACAAGGACTACAAAGCTTTCGAATCTCTCTCCAGGCCCAGTGTTCTTTCTACAAGGACTACAAAGCCTTCGAATCTCTCTCCAGGCCCAGTGTTCTTTCTACAAGGACTACAAAGCCTTCGAATCTCTCTCCAGGCCCAGTGTTCTTTCTACAAAGACTACAAAGCCTTCGGATCCCTCTCCAGGCCCAGTGGTTTTTCTACAAGAACTAAGAGGCCTTCGGATCCCTCTCCAGGCCCAGTGTTCTTTCTACAAGAACTACGAGGCCTTCGGATCCCCCACCAGGCCCAGTGGTCTTTCTGCAAAACATCCGAAGCCTTCAGATCCCTCTCCAGGCCCAGTGTTCTTTCTACAAGGACTACAAAGCCTTCGAATCCCTCTCCAGGCCCAGTGTTCTTTCTACAAAACATCCAAAGCCTTCAGATCCCTCTCCAGGCCCAGTGTTCTTTCTACAAGGACTACAAAGCCTTCGAATCCCTCTCCAGGCCCAGTGGTCTTTCTACAAAACATCCGAAGCCTTCGGATCCCTCTCCAGGCCCAGTGTTCTTTCTACAAGGACTACAAGGCTTTCGGATCCCTCTCCAGGCTCAGTGTTTTTTCTACAAGGACTACAAATCCTTCGGATCCCTCTCCAGGCCCAGTGTTTTTTCTACAAGATTTACGAGGCCTTCGGATCCCTCTCCAGGCCCAGTGTTCTTTCTACAAGGACTACAAAGCCTTCGAATCTCTCTCCAGGCCCAGTGTTCTTTCTACAAGGACTACAAAGCCTTCGAATCTCTCTCCAGGCCCAGTGTTTTTTCTACAAGAACTACGAGGCCTTCGGATCCCTCTTCAGGCCCAGTGTTCTTTCTACAGTAACTACAAAGCCTTCGGATCCCTCTCCAGTCTCAGTGGTTTTTCTACAAGGACTACGAGGCCTTCGAATCCCTCTCCAGGCCCAGTGTTCTTTCTACAAGGACTACAAGGCTTTCGGATCCCTCTCCAGGCTCAGTGTTTTTTCTACAAGGACTACAAATCCTTCGGATCCCTCTCCAGGCCCAGTGTTCTCTCTACAAGGACTACAAAGCCTTCGGATCCCTCTCCAGGCCCAGTGTTCTTTCTACAAGGACTACAAAGCCTTCGAATCTCTCTCCAGGCCCAGTGTTCTTTCTACAAGGACTACAAAGCCTTCGAATCTCTCTCCAGGCCCAGTGTTCTTTCTACAAGGACTACAAAGCCTTCGAATCTCTCTCCAGGCCCAGTGTTTTTTCTACAAGAACTACGAGGCCTTTGGATCCCTCTCCAGTCTCAGTGGTTTTTCTACAAGGACTACGAGGCCTTCGAATCTCTCTCCAGGCCCAGTGTTCTTTCTACAAGGACTACGAGGCCTTCGGATCTCTCTCCAGGCCCAGTGTTTTTTCTACAAGAACTACGAGGCCTTTGGATCCCTCTCCAGTCTCAGTGGTTTTTCTACAAGGACTACAAAGCCTTCGAATCTCTCTCCAGGCCCAGTGTTCTTTCTACAAAGACTACGAGGCCTTTGGATCTCTCTCCAGGCCCAGTGTTTTTTCTACAAGAACTACGAGGCCTTTGGATCCCTCTCCAGGCCCAGTGTTCTTGTTACAAGACCTCGAAAGCCTTCGGATCCCTCTCCAGTCCCAGTGTTTTTTGTACAAGACCTCAAAAGCCTTCGGATCCCTATCCAGTCCCAGTGTTCTTTCTACAGTAACTACAAAACCTTCGGATCCCTCTCCAGGCCCAGTGGTCTTTCTACAAAACATCCGAAGCGTTCTACAAAACCTTCGGATTTCTCTCCAGTTCCAGACCACATTAGCCCATCTGATCGTGAGATTCATAGGATTCTCTACATCGACGTCATCTGAAGCAGTGACGTCTTCTGATGTGCTTCAAATTAGAATTAACCGTATGCTCCAGCTTTGTCACATCATAAGGATTCTAAAAATATAAGACAAGGGTCACTTCAGTCATACTGTCCGTGAGATTCAGTGGATTCTCTATATCAACGCTATTCTGACGTCTTCAGAAGACGTGGAAGCTTCTGACAGCTTCAAAATCAAAAAATTCGGATTCCCCGGGTTTTTTTACCCCAGAATACACTCAAATTGACCAAACTACAAACAAATTGATCAAACTACAAACTACGAAAAAGCTTCTAGAAGCCGTAAACAAGAAAGTAGGCCATCCACGTAGGTGCCACGTTGCACCGCCCATTGGTGAGTTGGAGCTTTCAGAGGGGAAAAAATTTCAGTCTGCTCTCAGTTTTTGCCCCGGAAACGTCTCAAAAGTGGTCGGATTCATGTCAACTTTTTTTTCAAAAACATCTACTTTTCAAGACAAATCGATTGATGTAAAAATTAAGGTATGTTTACTGGCAAAAAAATCGAGTTACACAGAGTTTTGTGTTCAAAAACTAAAAAAATTCGAAAAATGCTCAATTTTCAAGATTTTCGTCTGATTTTTGGTAGAGTTGTAGAACAGAACCCGGTTGAATTTTGGCATAACTTTTCACAAAAATGCCACATCATGCCGGTTTTCTACAACGATTTATTCAAGTAGGGTCAAAAATCGACGAAAAAAGTGCGAAAAAAGTTCAAATTTCTTGGAAATTGTTGGAAAAAGTTATATAATCGAGAAGTGCCAAAGGTGTCCCAACAGATGTGATAGTTTAAAGTTCCAAGAAACCACATTTTTCGGGAAATTTCTCGATTTTTGAGAAAATTTTCGACTAAAAATTTTGTCTTCCAAAATTTCAAGAAAAAAATCAGTAATTCTTTTAGAATGAAATCAATGGTGGTAAATCAACAACAATTGGAATCTTCTGAAATGGTTCTCGGTTAATGCCAGCCAAAATCGACAACAAAAAGACGGAAACTCAGATGGAAAATGGCCCAAAATCGGGATTTGGAATTGGAGAAGGATTCAGATGAGGACGATCGATTCGAAGGAGTGAAAGTCAGTTTATTTTTTATTTTTTCCCTTTAGGACGCTTAGATTTTGAGAATTAGGTTTCAGGTGGTAAGTTTCCAGTGCGCTCTGGGTGTTAGCTGGGGATTACTGTACTTTGTTTTTTGGGTTTCAAGGGTTATGCACAGAGGCAAAAACAGGATGTGCGCAGATGCGCTCTAGTGAGAGGTTAGAGAAAATTCTGCGTCTCTTTACGGTCTTGCAGTAGAGATCCTATTGCATTATTGTAGAGACATTCAGAGTTTTGTCTGCTTTCTCATTAGAGCGCATCTGCGTAGATCTTGTTTTTAATTTTGTGGGAATGGGAACTAGGTATGGTTAGTTGGTAGAGGCATAGATTGCTTAGGATACTGCTAAATGACTTGGCTCTACTGTAGTATTAGACTCGCAAAGTTTCAGCGCTCCAGTGACAACGGCAGTTTCTGTGGTCCTGGACATTTGAGCCGCGTGAAAAGCAGAACCTTTTTGAGTCTTTGTTGGTATTTTGCAGAGTAGACACACAAAAGCTTGAGAGGCCTAGGAGGCCTGGGACAACTGGGAGGCCTGGTAGGCCTGGAAAACCTGGGATTTCTAAGAGGCCTGGGAAGACTGCAATGCCTAGGGGCCTGGGTAGCCTGAGAGGCCTGAAAGGCTTGGAAGGCTTAGGAGGCCTAAGAGACCTGAAAAGCCTGGGATTCCTGAGAGGCCTGGGAAGCCTGGGATTCCTAGGAGGCCTGGGAGGCCTGAAAGGCTTGAAAGGCCTAGGAGGTCTGGAAAGCCTGGGATTCCTGAAAAGCCTGGGAAGCCTGCAATTCTTAGAGGCCCTGGCCTTCCTAGGAGGCCTGGGTAGCCTGAGAGGCCTGAAAGTCTTGGAAGGCCTAGGAGGCCTGAAAATCCTGAGATGCCTGAGAAACCAAGGAGGCCTGAGATGCCTGAAAGGCTTGAAAGGTTTGGGAGGCCTAGGAGGCTTGGAAAGCCTGGGATTCCTGGAAGTCCTGAAAACTCTGGAATTCCTAGAAGGCCTGGGTAGCCTGAGAGGCCTGAAAAGCTTGGAAGGCTTAGGAGGCCCGGGAGGCCTGAAAACCCTGGGATTCTTAGTAGGCCTGGCTAGCCTGAGAGGCCTGAAAGTCTTGGAAGGCCTAGGAGGCCTGAAAAGCCTGGGATGCCTGAGAAACCTAGGAGGCCTGAGAGGCCTGAAAAGCCTGAGATTCCTAGGAGACCTGGGAGGCCTGGAATGCCAGAAAGGCCTGGCAGGCCTAGGAGGTGTAAGAATACAAAGTTCTGTGCCTGAACTTGTCATATCATTTAGGGAAAATACAAGTCTTTTGGTGCACCAATCATTTATTGAGTATTGAGAGAGGTCCAGATGGGTCGACCTCTCTCCAGCCCTGATCACGGCCGGACTGATGAAAACACTTTTCTCGTGGGTGTGCTCACTTCTCTTTCTATCTCTCATTCTGATTTACCTGGGATGACTAGGATGCATGGGAGGCCTAGGAGGCCTAGGAGGCCTGGAAAGCCTGGGATTTCTAGGAGGCCTGGGATTAATGAGAGGCCTGGAAAACCTGGGATTCCTAAGAGGCCTGGGAAGCCTGGTTTTCCTAGGAGGCTTGGGAGGCCTGAAAGGCTTGGGAGGCCTAGGAGGCCTGGAAAGCCTGGGATTCCTAGGTGGCCTGGGCTTCCTAGAAGGCCTGGGTAGCCTGAGAGGCCTGAAAGGCTTGGAAGGCTTAGGAGGCCCGGGAGGCCTGAAAACCCTGGGATTCCTAGTAGGCATGGATAGCCTGAGAGGCCTCAATGTCTTGGAAGGCCTAGGAGGCCTGGGATGCCTAGGGGCTTACGAGGCCTGGGAGGCCTGGGAGGCCTGGAAGGCCTGGGAGGCCTGGGAGGCCTGGGAGGGCTGGGAGGCCTGGGAGGCCTAGGAGGCCAAGGAGGCCTAGAAGGCCTAGGAGCCCTGAAAGTCTTGGAAGGCTTAGGAGGCCTAAAAGGCTTGGAAGGCCTAGGAGACCTGGGAGGCTCATGAAGTACTGGGAGGCCTGGAAGGCTTGATATGCCTGGAAGGCCTAGGATGCCTGGTAGTTCTCTGAGGTCTGGGAGGTCTAGGATGCCTAGGGGCTTGCGAGACCCGGGAAGTCTGGAAGGTCTAAAAGGCTTGGAAGGCCTGGGATGCCTGGGAGGCCTAGGAAACCTAGGAGGCCTGGAAAGCCTGAAAAGCTCGGAAGGACTATATATGTATACAGATACATGTATACAAAGAGCTGAGAAAACGAATTTTCAAGGATAAAGAAAAATCTCTAGTGTGTCTACTACCAAACGACATAAAACGGTTCCACTTTTCTCGCGGCACGAATGTTCAATTTCACAGAGAAAGTGTCAACCAACATCTATTACTTTTCACTTTTTTGTTTTCTTATTCTTTTCATTACATTTCTCCTCTTTTTTTCCTTTACTTTTTTATTTAACCAAGCTACAATAGAGCCAAGCATAGTGAAGTGATTGGGTTGAGAATTAAGATAATAAGATAAGGGGCTACCTCAAAATGAGAGACATTCTGGCCTATAGCTGCATTATAGCTTGGCTTCAGAATCTATTTTCCAACATAATTTCAATTATTTTTTCGTTTTTCTTGTGTAATCCGCTGGTCTTCACAATGGTCTTCACACAAAAAAGGTAAAGTAAAAAAAGAAACCACATTGTTATTACCGCACAAATTCTACATGATCAGCAAGGAATCGACCGATGGAAGGTAAACAAAAAATAGTTGTATTTCCAGGTTGTAGGCGTATCTTTTTTGTGTTTTTTTTCTTTTAAAGGCCGACCGAAAAGGATAAGAAGAATTTGAGGAAATGCAACCGATGGATTGCAATCAAATAAGGATGTTTAGTCCTGGTGATTTGATTGCACTAGTCTTCGAGACTAGAGCTAGAGTTTTCATTAGATCTTTAGAAAGATTTTTTGAAGTGTGTTGAACACACAGGTCAATTCGACCACTTGGACTTTTTCATAGACTTTTTGTGTTGTCTGGACTCTTTGTGTTTTTCAGATCTTTAATTATTTTGGATGTTCAACAACCTGCGACTCCAGTACTAATATTTTCTTCCACAACTCCATATTCACTATTCAATCCTATTTTCAGCTTATCCATTCAGCAGCATCATTTAATGTTCCATAAAGAAGAATATCATTGGAAGAAATACCGCTACTTGATATAAGTTTCAGCAACTTCAATACCTTCGCGGACTCACTACTTAACATCTTTTTTTTTCAGAAAAATTCATTTCTCAAGACGATCCAAACAACAGAAGTATCACTCAAGATGATCACCTTTCCTATTTCTTACAACTAGACTCCCATTCCTACTGAGGTTTTTCCGTCATAATCCTAAACTTTTTCAGGATTTTCAGATAAACAAGAAAGAAATCAATGCATCAGGTAGTTTGCCAGTTTCCCTTTTTTCCAATTTTTCCACTTCTCATAATCTCATTCTTCTTCTTTGTTTAGTTCTTGAGACACTTCTCGCACACGCTCATCAAATTTTATTCTGAACTTCTTTCTTCAAATTCTATGGCTCTGTTCCAGTTTCGTGGACCTAATCTTGGGTCTTAAAACCCAAACTATACAAAAATATCAGGGGTCAAACTTGACCGTAAGCTAAATGGAATAGCCTGTAGGATTTTCTGAAACTAGCTGGCGATACCAAATTCCTCTAAATTTTGCCGTTTTGAAAACGATAGTGAGTAGACTCATATGAGCATTGGATAGATAAGTTTTGTCAACTTCAGAAACATTTAACTCTTAAATTTGGCTATCGATCCTTCTACCATTTTATAGTTTTTTGGTTTTGACCATGGGTCTCCAGGCGCAGGATTTTGTTCCAGAAACTGGAACATAGCCATTTTTTCTCTTATCGGTCTTGAATTCTTGCTTTCTCTTTCTGTGTTGGTATTCCGGTCGCCTTTTCCAGGCATCCAGGCTTCGGCTGAGAAAAATAATACCATCACACTTTTTCTCTTTTTTCCTTTTCGCGAGAGTGGTACAAAGGATAAGAACTGGGGGAAATATAAACTATTGAACCTTTTAAAGGTTATTATTAATCCAGTTCTTATTCTTTGTATCACTATCACTGTCAAATTTCAACTCGAAATAAATTTCGAAATTTTCAGCAGTCGCTCCTTCGTGCTTCTCTCTTGTTTTACATCAACTGGTATAAACGGTGAGTTAATTTTCTTCTAGTTTTCAAAATGACTTGTCTCTCAAATCTGTAATACTAGACAATGAAATCATAGACGTTGATGAAAACCAAAAAAACTATTACAACAAATGAAAGGTTTTGGTGAAAAAGCTCAGCGAACTTGATTTTCTAATACATTTATATGATAAGGGAGGCACATTTAGAAAAAAGCCGTTTCATATATAAGTCCAATATTTAGAACAATATGAAACATTCACTCAACTCGGAATGAATTCTCATAAAGCATGATTTTAAAAACAAGTCTATGCTTGTTGTAAAAAAAGCAAGAGACATTATCCGAGGTATTTAGCATTGTAAGATTAAAGCAAGCACTGAGAGGCTCCGAAAAACTTGAGGCTGTCAGTTTGTACTTTGACTAGCTGGGAAATCAAATGAACTGAAAATTAGGCTTGTCACCAAAATCTGATTGCACTGGTTGTGTGATTGTTTTCTTAAACGGGCAACAATTTTTCTGTTTCAGAAAAAATGGCTCCTCTAACGAATACATTCATGCAACTCAATCGCATCACATTCTCTCCCAATGAATTCGTGAGTTTCCAACAAACTTGGTTAGACCTAAAACAAAGTGTTTTAGGTGGAGACGGATCCAACGGTGTCCAAGAAGTTCTTTCTCTCCATTACGAACGATGAGCCCATCGACGTGATGGTCAAGGTTGAGTTCACCAAACCTGAATTGGTGAAGGTCAAACCTAACAAGTTCGTCATCGGATCTCGCGAAAAACTGGACATCGAGATCATCTTGAGACCTTTCGACATCTCCATCGGCAGACAGTACATGAAGTGAGTACTTCGAGGGTTATGCAATGTAGCTTGTTTTTCTTCAGATTCTCGATTGAAGTCGTTGGAATCACCGAGCTCTTGGACAGAGAGCGTCCAACGACTAAACAGATATGGGATTCTGGATATGAGGAGGGGGATCGTAAGATGTGGAAGGATTGGACCATTACATGCGTGCACACCAAGTATTTGTACGTAGTGTACCAGAACATGACAAAGGAAGGATGGTGGAAACGTGGAGGGAAGAACCCAATTGTGAGTGGAAGTTTTGTTTTCCATATAAACATTCAATATTTGCAGTCGTGGGGTATTGCCAAAGGGGACCTGCCAGACGGAAAGGAATAGATGCTGAGACGAGTGCAACACTTTGAGTGATACTAGTGTTCTTATTTATGAGACTTATTTTTCCATCATTTCTATTGTAATACGACTTATTACCATTCTAATATGTATTTATCAATTTTGTCGCAGCTTCTTTTCCTCTTATGATTATTACTTTACTGTCCCCTCATGATTATACATTGTTCCCCTGTCACTATTCAAATCCGGTATCACTGATTTAAATAATCACAAATTTGTCTATAGCTCTTAATATTTGACTTTTGATATGTAGCAATTGATTCTTGAGCTTTTTGAATCTGAATGACGAATTTCTTTCGTTCCAGTCACTTCAGGTTAACATGATTCTTTGTGATTTAGTGTGTATTTCTCATATTTGTAATAGGCCCCTTTTCAATCCTTTCCAAAACATATTCTTGTCATCTCTAGGCTACATCCTGCTCTTCTTGTCTCTATCCTATCTGGCATGAGTCATGATCTTGAATTCTCTCTCGGAGCCACTGAATCTTGATTTTTTTAGATATGACTGAATTTTCCCATTCCAATCATCTTAATTTCATTCCAGTAACTATTTCAGTCACCCCTTATTCATTTGTGATTCTGTGTATAGTCATCTTTCTTTGTCGCATTTTCATTATCCCCTTTTGAATGATGATTCAATCTTATGAGTTTACTTCCCAATTTCCTTTCCTTTTGCCATTATTGACCTCTCTTAAAACGATTCATTAATAGCAGAATGTGTATGTCCCTTATTCCATTGTATTTCTTCATGTGTCATTCTTACTAGTCATTTCCATGGTAGGACGACCAGATGGTCGCGCTTACTCACCCTGCCCATTTCTTTTGTATTCTCTTTTCTCGACTCTACTAGGTAAAAAAATTAAAAAAAAAATTAAACTTCTTTGTTTTGAATTCGAACCTGAGGTGCCCTTCACAGGAATCCTACTATATTTTCTTTTTGAATTTTCCTAATTTTCTTTATTTTGTTCCAGAGTTCAATTTCTTTTGATCGAGCACCTTAGGATTTGTCTCAAGTTCCCACATTATCTATAGAGGATTCAAACTATTATAATAAAAGGGTGAGGTTTTCTCTATTGCCTTATTCCCAATCAAACTTGCTTCTTCAGGAAAAGGGCGATCTTGACAAGAACTTCCCCATTTGGAACAATGCAAAATCTGAGAGCAGCGAGAAGATTGGACCAGGCAACTTTGGAACCTAATTTGCTGCATTTGGCATGGACACCTCTACGAAAAAATACTATCCAGGATTTTGTTCAAGAAACTGCGACATAGCTATTTCTCTTTTCGACCTTAAACTTTATTATTTTTTCTGTGTTGGTATTTCGGTCGCCTATTGTGGCATCCAGGCTTCGGCTGAGAAAAATGATACCATCACACTTTTCCTTTGCTTGTTTCTCATACTGGTGGTACGAAAAATAAGAACTGGAGAATAAAAACTTCTACAACTTGTGGATACTTTTATTCCTCCAGTTCCTATTCTTCGAACCACATTCATATCTGAACTTCAATTGATATTTTCAGCGTCCTGTGACAAACTTCACAAATCTCACTCTGATTCTTCCCAAAAGTGAGTTCAATTTCATTCTAGTATCTTCTGAGCAAAAATTTCTTCATGAATTGACCTATTCAATCTCTTCCAATTACAACGAATGGCAAAGTCTTTGGTAGTTTACTTTTAAGTAAACTCTCGACATATTCTGATTGAGTATTTGATTTCTTAAAGTTCAGTAACTGCATTAGTTCACAGATTCGTAGCAATTCTCATTGTCTCGCTGACTTAAAGTATCTGTTTTACAGACAATCTGAACATGATTTTCTCGACCAATGATGTAATCCGGAATCGATATGTGGTAATCAGTACTCTCGGGAGAGGAGCAAGCGGCACGGTGTACGAAGTGAAGGACAAGACAGATGAAACTATTAAGGCAGCGAAGTGTGTTAGATTGAACAATGGGAATGATACAGCATCGATGACGGAGATTGCCATCTTGAATCGCCTCGATCTTGTTGATGGAGTAATTAAAATCCACGCATACTTTGCACTTGACGGATTCTTCTGGACTGGTGAGATTACAGCATTACAACGTTTATTTTCAAACAATACGTTTTAGTGACTCCCGTCTACGAATTCGACCTGGCCGATTTGGTCAATAACCAAACGTTCTCTCCCGCCTTAACGTGCAAGGTAGCCGTCAAGCTGTACAGAATTCTCCAAGAGGTGCACTTATATGGAGTCATACACAGGGATCTCAAAGCCTCCAACGTCATGGTGAAGGGTCCGCATGAGGTGAGAGAAATAGTTAGCTTAACACATATCTGAATATGGTTTTTTTTCCAGAATATCCAGCTGGTCTTGATTGATTTTGGAATGGCCACGAGATTCAAAATGCCAAGCGGCCGTCGCATGTCAACCATGCCTGCCGCCGACTACAACTACGCCGGATGCGACTACAGCTCGGTCCGGCTTGCTCAAGGACTCAGAGCTTCCGAAGTAGACGACGTCTACATGGTCGGCTATCTGATTCTGGAACTCAGAGGCTTACAGCCGTTTTCTGGTGCTACTCCCCAGGAGATGACCAACAAAAAGTTGGCATTTGTGAGTTGTTTTCCCATAAGTCTAAGAGAATGAGGAATGAATGTTTTTCAGCATTCCGATCCGAGTGTTGTTCTGAATGCCAGTAACCACTTCCTCCGTGAGCCGCTCAATCGCATATGCCGCCAGCGAGCTGATTGGACCCCCGACTACAAAGGGATTCGCACTTCTTTCAAGCGAGCGGTGAAGTACGACGTCGCTGCTCCGTTGAAGTTGAAAGAGGGCCAAGACGGAATCGTCTATCTGAGCTTCTAATCGTTTCCTCACAACTCTTTTGAATCTTTCGCTCATTCCATCCCCATCTTGCCCTGAGAAAACATCCCAACATTCTATCCTGAACTTCCTTTTGCATACTCTTTTTCCTGATTCTTTTGATCGTGTGTTTTGTGTATTAATCTTTCTACCATTCCCGTAACGATTCCATACATGCAAAAGCCTAGGGTCTCATTGAATTCTCAATTCTTTATAAGCAGTTGACTATCTTTTCCTTCAACTTTTGTCTCAATGTATTTTTATTCCCCCACTAAATCTCATTTCTCTCCTGTAGTTCCTTCCGTCAATCACATTGTATTCGGAATTTCTTTCATTACTAGTTTTCCAGTAGGCTGACAGCACCTACTATTTTCCCGTTCTCACATGTATAACCATAATTTGCAGTTCCCATTTCCTAAGTATTCATTGTATTCTTCTTGTGTGTTCCGATTAAAATAGACCCACGATTCGTACTCACATTAAATTTCCTTTTCTCATTTCCTCACCTCATCTCTCCCTTGAAATGTATTAGGTCTTGCTTCTTGTACTCACTAGGGTGCTCAACGTGTTTCTACTAGTTCTACTTGAAAAAAATAAAAAAAATACAAAAAAAATAATTTCTTATGTATGTTTTCAATCAGGTTGTCATAAGAGACATCTTTGACTATCTAAACTTGTTTTCTAATCTTTCTCCATATTTCAGAAAACCATACTTCCCAGAGGCGTCTCTGCTTTTCACCAATTGATCTTTGAACCGAAAGATGAGTACCATGATATTTCAGTACTCAAATAAAACTCTATTTTTCAGAGACGACTGAATTCCTTCGAACGACGGTAGCAGCCTCGGCCTCTCTTTTTGATGATGCGATATATTTATTTTCTTCTTCATCTCTTTTGTGTTGGTATTCCGGTCGCCTTTTCCAGGCATCTAGGCTTCGGCTGAAACAAATAATACCATCACACTTTCTCTCTTTTCTCTTTATCGTGAGAGTAAAAGCTACGTACTCCTTCTGGAATAGGCACAGGGTTTGGATAACTATTCGAAAGCTATGTACTCCTTTCAGAAAAGCCACAGGGACTGGGTGACAATTCGAAGGCTATGTACTCCTTCTAGAAAAGCCACAGGGTTTGGATAACTTCTCAAAAGCTATGTACTCCTTCTAGAAAAGCAACAGTGACTGGATAACTATTCGAAGGCTATGTACTCTTTCTGGAATAACAACAGGGTTTGGATAACTATTCGAAGGCTATGTAATCCTTCTAGAATAGCCAAACGAACTCGGAGACATATCGAAAGCTCTCTGCTCCTTCTAGAAAAGCCACAAGGACTAGATAACTATTCGAAAGCTATGTACTCCTTTTGGAATAGGCACAGTGACTGGATAACTATTCGAAGGCCATGTACTCCTTCTAGAAAAGCCAGAGGGTTTGGATAACTATTCGAAGGCTATGTAGTCCTTCTGGAATAGCAACAGGGTCTGGATAACTATTCGAAGGTTATGTAGTCCTTCTAGAAAAGCCTTTGGACAACTTCTCAAAAGCTATGTACTCCTTCTGGAATAACAACAGGGTTTGGATAAATTATCAAAAGCTATGTACTCCTTCTGGAATAGCAACAGGGTCTGGATAACTATTCGAAGGCTATGTAGTCCTTCTGGAATAGCAACAGGGTCTGGATAACTATTCGAAGGCTATGTAGTCCTTCTAGAAAAGCCTTTGGACAACTTCTCAAAAGCTATGTACTCCTTCTGGAATAAAAACAGGGTTTGGATAAATTATCAAAAGCTATGTACTCCTTCTGGAATAACAACAGGGTTTGGACAACTTCTCAAAAGCTATGTATTCATTCTGTAATAACAACAGGGTCTGGATAACTATTCGAAGGCTATGTAGTCCTTCTGGAATAGCAACAGGGTCTGGATAACTATTCGAAGGCTATGTAGTCCTTCTAGAAAAGCCTTTGGACAACTTCTCAAAAGCTATGTACTCCTTCTGGAATAAAAACAGGGTTTGGATAACTATTCGAAGGCTATGTAGTCCTTCTGGAATAACAACAGGGTCTGGATAACTATTCGAAGGCTATGTAGTCCTTCTAGAAAAGCCTTTGGACAACTTCTCAAAAGCTATGTACTCCTTCTGGAATAAAAACAGGGTTTGGATAACTATTCGAAGGCTATGTAGTCCTTCTGTAATAGCAACAGGGTCTGGATAACTATTCGAAGGCTATGTAGTCCTTCTAGAAAAGCCTTTGGACAACTTCTCAAAAGCTATGTACTCCTTCTGGAATAAAAACAGGGTTTGGATAACTATTCGAAGGCTATGTAGTCCTTCTGGAATAACAACAGGGTCTGGATAACTATTCGAAGGCTATGTAGTTCTTCTGGAATAACAACAGGGTCTGGATAACTATTCGAAGGCTATGTAGTTCTTCTGGAATAACAACAGGGTCTGGATAACTATTCGAAGGCTATGTAGTCCTTCTGGAATAACAACAGGGTCTGGATAACTATTCGAAGGCTATGTAGTCCTTCTGGAATAGCAATAGGGTCTGGATAACTATTCGAAAGCTATGTACTCCTTCTGGAATAACAACAGGGTCTGAATAACTATTCGAAGGCTATGTAGTCCTTCTGGAATAACAACAGGGTCTGGATAACTATTCGAAGGCTATGTAGTCCTTCTGGAATAACAACAGGGTCTGGATAACTATTCGAAGGCTATGTAGTCCTTCTGGAATAGCAATAGGGTCTGGATAACTATTCGAAAGCTATGTACTCCTTCTGGAATAACAACAGGGTCTGAATAACTATTCGAAGGCTATGTAGTCCTTCTGGAATAACAACAGGGTCTGGATAACTATTCGAAGGCTATGTAGTCCTTCTGGAATAACAACAGGGTCTGGATAACTATTCGAAGGCTATGTAGTCCTTCTAGAAAAGCCACAGGGTTTGGATAACTTCTCAAAAGCTATGTACTCCTTCTGGAATAACAACAGGGTCTGAATAACTATTCGAAGGCTATGTAGTTCTTCTGGAATAACAACAGGGTCTGGATAACTATTCGAAGGCTATGTAGTTCTTCTGGAATAACAACAGGGTCTGGATAACTATTCGAAGGCTATGTAGTCCTTCTGGAATAGCAATAGGGTCTGAATAACTATTCGAAAGCTATGTACTCCTTCTGGAATAACAACAGGGTCTGAATAACTATTCGAAGGCTATGTAGTCCTTCTGGAATAACAACAGGGTCTGGATAACTATTCGAAGGCTATGTAGTCCTTCTGGAATAACAACAGGGTCTGGATAACTATTCGAAGGCTATGTAGTCCTTCTGGAATAGCAATAGGGTCTGGATAACTATTCGAAAGCTATGTACTCCTTCTGGAATAACAACAGGGTCTGAATAACTATTCGAAGGCTATGTAGTCCTTCTGGAATAACAACAGGGTCTGGATAACTATTCGAAGGCTATGTAGTCCTTCTGGAATAACAACAGGGTTTGGATAACTATTCGAAGGCTATGTAGTCCTTCTGGAATAACAACAGGGTCTGGATAACTATTCGAAGGCTATGTAGTTCTTCTGGAATAACAACAGGGTCTGGATAACTAATCGAAGGCTATGTAGTCCTTCTGGAATAACAACAGGGTCTGGATAACTATTCGAAAGCTATGTACTCCTTCTGGAATAACAACAGGGTCTGAATAACTATTCGAAGGCTATGTAGTCCTTCTCGAATAACAACAGGGTCTGGATAACTATTCGAAGGCTATGTAGTCCTTCTGGAATAACAACAGGGTCTGGATAACTATTCGAAGGCTATGTACTCCTTCTGGAATAACAACAGGGTCTGAATAACTATTCGAAGGCTATGTAGTCCTTCTGGAATAACAACAGGGTCTGGATAACTATTCGAAGGCTATGTAGTCCTTCTGGAATAGCAACAGGGTCTGGATAACTATTCGAAGGCTATGTAGTTCTTCTGGAATAACAATAGGGTCTGGATAACTATTCGAAAGCTATGTACTCCTTCTGGAATAACAACAGGGTCTGGATAACTAATCGAAGGCTATGTAGTCCTTCTGGAATAGCAATAGGGTCTGGATAACTATTCGAAGGCTATGTAGTCCTTCTAGAAAAGCCTTTGGACAACTTCTCAAAAGCTATGTACTCCTTCTGGAATAAAAACAGGGTTTGGATAAATTATCAAAAGCTATGTACTCCTTCTGGAATAACAACAGGGTTTGGATAACTATTCGAAGGCTATGTAGTCCTTCTGGAATAACAACAGGGTCTGGATAACTATTCGAAGGCTATGTAGTTCTTCTGGAATAACAACAGGGTCTGGATAACTAATCGAAGGCTATGTAGTCCTTCTGGAATAACAACAGGGTCTGGATAACTATTCGAAAGCTATGTACTCCTTCTGGAATAACAACAGGGTCTGAATAACTATTCGAAGGCTATGTAGTCCTTCTAGAAAAGCCTTTGGACAACTTCTCAAAAGCTATGTACTCCTTCTGGAATAAAAACAGGGTTTGGATAAATTATCAAAAGCTATGTACTCCTTCTGGAATAACAATAGGGTCTGGATAACTATTCGAAAGCTATGTACTCCTTCTGGAATAACAACAGGGTCTGGATAACTAATCGAAGGCTATGTAGTCCTTCTGGAATAGCAATAGGGTCTGGATAACTATTCGAAGGCTATGTAGTCCTTCTAGAAAAGCCTTTGGACAACTTCTCAAAAGCTATGTAGTTCTTCTGGAATAAAAACAGGGTTTGGATAAATTATCAAAAGCTATGTACTCCTTCTGGAATAACAACAGGGTCTGGATAACTAATCGAAGGCTATGTAGTCCTTCTGGAATAAAAACAGGGTTTGGATAAATTATCAAAAGCTATGTAGTCCTTCTGGAATAACAACAGGGTCTGAATAACTATTCGAAGGCTATGTAGTCCTTCTCGAATAACAACAGGGTCTGGATAACTATTCGAAGGCTATGTAGTCCTTCTGGAATAACAACAGGGTCTGAATAACTATTCGAAGGCTATGTAGTCCTTCTGGAATAGCAATAGGGTCTGGATAACTATTCGAAGGCTATGTAGTCCTTCTGGAATAACAACAGGGTCTGGATAACTATTCGAAGGCTATGTAATCCTTCTGGAATAACAACAGGGTCTGAATAACTATTCGAAGGCTATGTAGTCCTTCTGGAATAGCAATAGGGTCTGGATAACTATTCGAAGGCTATGTAGTCCTTCTGGAATAACAACAGGGTCTGGATAACTATTCGAAGGCTATGTAATCCTTCTGGAATAACAACAGGGTCTGAATAACTATTCGAAGGCTATGTAGTCCTTCTGGAATAGCAATAGGGTCTGGATAACTATTCGAAGGCTATGTAGTCCTTCTGGAATAACAACAGGGTCTGGATAACTATTCGAAGGCTATGTAATCCTTCTGGAATAACAACAGGGTCTGGATAACTATTCGAAGGCTATGTAATCCTTCTGGAATAACAACAGGGTCTGAATAACTATTCGAAGGCTATGTAGTCCTTCTGGAATAACAACAGGGTCTGAATAACTATTCGAAGGCTATGTAGTCCTTCTCGAATAACAACAGGGTCTGGATAACTATTCGAAGGCTATGTAATCCTTCTGGAATAACAACAGGGTCTGAATAACTATTCGAAGGCTATGTAGTCCTTCTGGAATAGCAATAGGGTCTGGATAACTATTCGAAGGCTATGTAGTCCTTCTGGAATAACAACAGGGTCTGGATAACTATTCGAAGGCTATGTAATCCTTCTGGAATAACAACAGGGTCTGAATAACTATTCGAAGGCTATGTAGTCCTTCTGGAATAGCAATAGGGTCTGGATAACTATTCGAAGGCTATGTAGTCCTTCTGGAATAACAACAGGGTCTGGATAACTATTCGAAGGCTATGTAATCCTTCTGGAATAACAACAGGGTCTGGATAACTATTTGAAGGCTATGTAATCCTTCTGGAATAACAACAGGGTCTGGATAACTATTCGAAGGCTATGTAGTCCTTCTGGAATAGCAATAGGGTCTGGATAACTATTCGAAGGCTATGTAATCCTTCTGGAATAACAACAGGGTCTGAATAACTATTCGAAGGCTATGTAGTCCTTCTGGAATAACAACAGGGTCTGGATAACTATTCGAAGGCTATGTAGTCCTTCTGGAATAACAACAGGGTCTGGATAACTATTCGAAGGCTATGTAGTCCTTCTGGAATAGCAATAGGGTCTGGATAACTATTCGAAGGCTATGTAGTCCTTCTAGAAAAGCCACAGGGTTTGGATAACTTCTCAAAAGCTCTGTGCTCCTTCTGGAATAGCAACAGGGTCTAGATAACTATTCGAAGGCTATGTAGTCCTTCTGGAATAACAACAGGGTCTGGATAACTATTCGAAGGCTATGTAGTCCTTCTGGAATAACAACAGGGTCTGGATAACTATTCGAAGGCTATGTAGTCCTTCTGGAATAGCAATAGGGTCTGGATAACTATTCGAAGGCTATGTAGTCCTTCTAGAAAAGCCACAGGGTTTGGATAACTTCTCAAAAGCTCTGTGCTCCTTCTGGAATAGCAACAGGGTCTAGATAACTATTCGAAGGCTATGTAGTCCTTCTGGAATAACAACAGGGTCTGGATAACTATTCGAAGGCTATGTAGTCCTTCTGGAATAACAACAGGGTCTGGATAACTATTCGAAGGCTATGTAGTCCTTCTGGAATAGCAATAGGGTCTGGATAACTATTCGAAGGCTATGTAGTCCTTCTGGAATAACAACAGGGTCTGGATAACTATTCGAAGGCTATGTAGTCCTTCTAGAAAAGCCACAGGGTTTGGATAACTTCTCAAAAGCTCTGTGCTCCTTCTGGAATAGCAACAGGGTCTAGATAACTATTCGAAGGCTATGTAGTCCTTCTGGAATAACAACAGGGTCTGGATAACTATTCGAAGGCTATGTAGTCCTTCTGGAATAACAACAGGGTCTGGATAACTATTCGAAGGCTATGTAGTCCTTCTGGAATAGCAATAGGGTCTGGATAACTATTCGAAGGCTATGTAGTCCTTCTGGAATAGCAATAGGGTCTGGATAACTATTCGAAGGCTATGTAGTCCTTCTAGAAAAGCCACAGGGTTTGGATAACTTCTCAAAAGCTCTGTGCTCCTTCTGGAATAGCAACAGGGTCTAGATAACTATTCGAAGGCTATGTAGTCCTTCTGGAATAACAACAGGGTCTGAATAACTATTCGAAGGCTATGTAGTCCTTCTGGAATAGCAATAGGGTCTGGATAACTATTCGAAGGCTATGTAGTCCTTCTGGAATAACAACAGGGTCTGGATAACTATTCGAAGGCTATGTAATCCTTCTGGAATAACAACAGGGTCTGAATAACTATTCGAAGGCTATGTAGTCCTTCTGGAATAACAACAGGGTCTAGATAACTATTCGAAGGCTATGTAGTCCTTCTGGAATAACAACAGGGTCTGGATAACTATTCGAAGGCTATGTAGTCCTTCTGGAATAGCAATAGGGTCTGGATAACTATTCGAAGGCTATGTAGTCCTTCTGGAATAACAACAGGGTCTGGATAACTATTCGAAGGCTATGTAGTCCTTCTGGAATAGCAATAGGGTCTGGATAACTATTCGAAGGCTATGTAGTCCTTCTGGAATAACAACAGGGTCTGGATAACTATTCGAAGGCTATGTAGTCCTTCTGGAATAACAACAGGGTCTGGATAACTATTCGAAGGCTATGTAGTCCTTCTGGAATAACAACAGGGTCTGGATAACTATTCGAAGGCTATGTAGTCCTTCTGGAATAGCAATAGGGTCTGGATAACTATTCGAAGGCTATGTAATCCTTCTGGAATAACAACAGGGTCTGAATAACTATTCGAAGGCTATGTAGTCCTTCTGGAATAGCAACAGGGTCTGGATAACTATTCGAAGGCTATGTAATCCTTCTGGAATAACAACAGGGTCTGGATAACTATTCGAAGGCTATGTAGTCCTTCTGGAATAGCAATAGGGTCTGGATAACTATTCGAAGGCTATGTAATCCTTCTGGAATAACAACAGGGTCTGAATAACTATTCGAAGGCTATGTAGTCCTTCTGGAATAACAACAGGGTCTGGATAACTATTCGAAGGCTATGTAGTCCTTCTGGAATAGCAATAGGGTCTGGATAACTATTCGAAGGCTATGTAGTCCTTCTGGAATAACAACAGGGTCTGGATAACTATTCGAAGGCTATGTAGTCCTTCTGGAATAACAACAGGGTCTGGATAACTATTCGAAGGCTATGTAATCCTTCTAGAAAAGCCACAGGGTTTGGATAACTTCTCAAAAGCTATGTACTCCTTCTGGAACAGCCACAGGGACTATACATGTACGTCAGTGACCACTTTAGCCCTACTGGGCCTGAGATCCATTGGATTCTTTTTTTCAACGTCTTCTGGAGCCGTAACTTCTTTTGAACCCCTTGAAATTAGAATCAACTCAAAGCTTGATCATGGTCACATCATAAGGAGTCTAACACTATTAGACAGTGACCACTTTGGTCATACCGTTTGTGAGATGCATTGGATCCTCTTGTTTAACGTCTTCTGGAGCCGTTACGTCTTCTGAACTGCTTGAAATTAGAATCAACTCAATGCTTGGGCATTGTCACATCATAAGGAGTCTAACAATATAAGACAGTAACCACTTTAGTTATTCTGATCCTGAGATGCATTGGATTCTCCATTTCAACGTCTTTTGGAGCCCTAACGTCTTCTGAATCGCTCGAAATTAGAGCCAAGTCAAAGCTTGATCATGGTCACATCATAAGGAGTCTAACACTATGAGACAGTGACCACTTTGGTCATACCGTTTGTGAGATGCATTGGATTTTTGTTTTCAACGTCTTCTGGAGCCCTGACGTCTTCTGAACTGCTTGAAATTAGAATCAGCTCACTGCTTGATCATGGTCACATCATAAGAAGTCTAACACTATAAGACAGTGACCACTTTGGTCATACCGTTTGTGAGATGCATTGGATTCTTGTTTTCAACGTCTTCTGGAGCCCTAACGTCTTCTGAATCAGTCCAAAATGAAATCAACTCAAAGCTTGACCACTGTCACATCATAAGGATTCCAAAAATATAAGACAAGGGTCACTTCAGTCATACTGTTCGTGAGATTCAGTGGATTCTCTATGTCAATGCTATTCTGATGTCTTCAGAAGACGTGGGAGCTTCTGACATCTTCAAAACCAAAAAATTCGGATTCCCCGTGTCTTTTTACCCTAAAATACACTCAACTTGACCAAACTACAAACAAATTGACCAAACTACAAACTACAAAAAAGGTTCTAGAAGCCGTAAACACGAAAGTAGGGCATCCACGTAGGTGCCACGTTGCACCGCCCACCGCTGAGTTGGAGCTTTCAGTCGGAAAAATTTTCAGTTTTCTCTCAGTTTTTGCTCCGTAAACTTCAAAAAAGTGGTCCGATTTTTGTCAACTTTTTTTTTAAAAACATCTACTCTTCAAGACAGATCGATTGATGTAAAAATCAAGGTATGTTTACTGGCAAAAAAATTGAGTTACAGAGACTTTTATGTTCAAAAACTAAAAAAATTCGAAAAATGCTCAATTTTTAAGTTTTTCGTCCGATTTTTTTCACAGTTGTAAAACAGAACCCGGTTGAATTTTTGAATAATTTTTCACAAAAATGCCACATCATGCCGGTTTTCTACAACGCTTTTTTCGAAGTAGGGTCAAAAATCGACGAAAAAAGTTCAAATTTCTTGGAAATTGTTAGGAAAAGTTGTGAAATCGGGAAGAGCTTAAGATTTCTCAACAGATTTGATAGTTTAAAGTTCCAAAAAACCAAATTTTTTGGGAAATTTCTCGAATTTTGGGCAAAATTTTCGACTAAAAATTTTTCTTCTAAAATTTCGAGAAAAATATTAATAATTCTTGTAGGAAAGAGCTGTTGGTGGCAAATCGACAACAAGAGGATTCTTTCAAGATGGTTTATGGTCAAATCTAGTCGAAAGTCAACAGCAAAAGGACGGAAACTCAGACGGAAATCGGCCCAAAATCGGGATGTGGAATTGGAGACGGATTCAGATGAGGACGATCAATTCGAAGGAGTGAAAGTCAGTTTATTTTTCAGTTTATCTCTTAAGGACGTTTAGATTTTAAGAATTAGGTTTCAGGTGGTAAGTTTCCAGTGCGCTCGGGGTGTTAGCTGGGGATTACAGTACTTGGTTTTTTTGGATTTTGGGGCTATTCACATAGGTAGAAACAGGATGTCCGCAGGTGCGCTTTTATGAGAGCTTAGAAAAAACTCAAAAAAAAAAAAAAAAAAAAGCGTCTCTTTACGGTTTTGCAACAGAGATCCTATTGCATTATTGTAGAGACATTCAGAGTTTTGTCTGCTTTTTCACTAAAGCGCATCTGCGTAGATCTTGTATTTACTCTTGTGGGAATGGGAATTAGGTATGGTTAGTTGGTTAGGGGCATAGATTGCTTAGGATACTGCTAAATGACTTGGCTCTATTGTAGTATTAGATTCGCGAAATATCAGCGCTCTAGTGATAACGGCAGTTTCTGTGCTCTTGAGCATTCGGGCCGCGTAAAAAGTGGAACCATTTTGAGTTGCTTGTTGGTATTTTGCAAAGAAGACACACAGAAAGCTCTTAGAAAAAAAGATAAGTATTTAATTTTACACTACTTTTGTCTTACTTCAGATGTGTGCTGAGAAAACAAAGTATCAAGCCTCTTATCATAAAAAACTTTAAAAATCAGTAAAGAAAAATCTCTAGTGTGTCTACTAAGCAAAGTACCAAACAAAATAAAACGGTTCCACTTTTTTCGCGGCACAAATGTTCAATTTCACAGAGAAGGTGCTGACCAGCATGTATTACTTTTCACTTGTTTTGTTTTCTTATTCTTTTCATTACATTTTCCCCTCTTTTCTCCACTTTTTTTCACTAAACGAAGCTACAATAGAGCCAAGAATTGTGAGATGATTGGGTTGAGAGTTAAGATAATGAGTCAAAGGGGTACCTCAAAATGAGAGACATTCTGGCCTATAGCTGCATTACAGCTTGGCTTCAGAATCTATTTTCCAACATAATTTCAATTCTTTTTTTCGTTTTTCTTGTGTAATCCGGCGGTCTTCACAATGGTCTTCACACAATAAAAAGGTAAAGTAAAAAAGAAACCACATTGTTATCAACACACAAATTTTACATGATCAGCAAGGAATCGACCGATGGAAGGTAAATATAAAATAGTTTCATTTCAGGTTCTAGGTGTATGTTTTTTTGTGTTTTTTTTTTAATTGGCCGCCCGAAAAGGATAAGAAGAATAAGAGGAAATGCAACCGAAGGATATTCGCAATCAAATAAGGATGTTTAGTCCTGGTGATTTGATTGTACTAGTCTTCGAGACTAGAGCTAGAGTTTTCATTAGATCTTCAGAAGATCTTTTGAAGTGTGTTGAACACACAGGTCAATTTGACCACTTGGACTTTTTCATATACTTTTTGTGTTGTCTGGACTCTTTGTGTTTTTCAGATCTTCATTTGTTTTGTATATGCAATCATCTATGTCTACAGTACTAATGATCACTTCAACAACACCACATTGATTTTGTAATCCATTTTTTCAGTTCTTCACAATCATTCAATTGTCCACAAAGAAGAGTACCATTGAAAGAATTTCCACTTCTCGATCTAGGAAGACTTCAACAACTCCTGCTCTTCTCCGGACTCACTACTTAACACACTTTTTTCAGAGATTTACCTTCTTCAAGACAATCTCCCTTCCAATTTCACACGACTTCGAAACGACTCCAACCCATACTGAGGTTTTTCAATCATAATCCTAAATTATTTCAGGATTTTCAGATAAACCAAATCGAAATCAATGCATCAGGAGTTTTTTCAGTTTTCCTTTTCACTCATTTTGCCATTTTCTCCTAACTTCTTTTTCAAATTCAATGGCTCTGCTCCAGTTTCTTGTACCGATCCCTGGGTCTTATAACCCAAACTATACAAAAATATTAGGGCTCTTTTTTTTGAAAGCTAAATGGGATAGCCTGCAGAATTTTCTGAAACTAGCTGGTGGAATCGAATTCCCTTAAATTTTGCTATTTTTAAAACAATAGTGAGATTACTCATATTAGCATTTTTAGAGACATCTAACTTTTTAAATTCAGCTATAGATCCTTCGGCCTCCTTCACGGTCTTTTGGTTTTGACTATGAGTTTTTGGGCCCAGAATCTCGTCCAAGAAACTGGAGCAAAGCTACTTTTTCTCTCACTTTTTCTCTTCTTTTTCTCTTTCTGTGTTGGTATTCCGGTCGCCTTTTGGCATCCAGGCTTCGGCTGAAATGATAATATCTTCACACTTAATTATTTTTTTCTTGCTTTCTTTCTCTCTCTCTCTCTCTTATTAGTGGTGCAAAGAATAAGAGATGGCAAAATGAGAAGTGTGTCAATATGTAAAATATATCTGCTAGCTCTTATTCTTTGTACTACTCTAGTATCAAAACTTTACATAAAAAACTTCTTTTTTTCAGAGTTAACTATTCGTACGTGCCCCAGCCACAAACGTTCTTTAAATTCTGACTAAGTAAGTTTGATTTTAAGTGTTATAAAGTACAATGATTTAGTTGCCTGATGTTTGGCAAGTACTAATATTACACTTTTTCTCTTTTGCTTTTTCTTGAGAGTGGTACAAAGGATAAGAACTGGGGAAATGAAAACTATTCAATCTTGTAAAGGTTACTATTAATCCAGTTCTTATTCTTTGTATCACTATCATATTTAAACTCAAAATAAATTGAGTGGATTCATTTAGTTCAACATTTCTTTTCAGGAATGTCGTCTCTCCGTTCGTCCGTTTCCTCCCGTTCTTTCGACTCCATATACTACGATTCGCAGTTATCGTTTGTCTCCATCCCATCCGAAGTGCCGAACGAATTCAATCTGGACAAATTCCGAAATGTCACTCTTGCTGATCTGGAGCGATTCAAGAACGTGACTGTCCGCAAGGATCGTGCTGGAGCTGCAATGGCCAAAGCGGTGAGTTTTAATGGGGTTTTCGAGATGGAGTTTGGGCACCAAGATGGGAAACTAGCCCAGCACTATAGCCAAAAAAAGGGGCTCACAATTTTTTCTAAGTTGGTTCAACTAACTCGGGGAAAAAAGTGTCTATGAATGGGAAAGTTAGTGAAGCCACAAGCACGAAAGCTCAAAATTTTGAGCCTTCTTAATCTGATTCTTTTCAGATCTCCAATCCATCGCTGAACGTGATTTCGTCTCCGCCGTTGTTGTTGTCGTCACCATCGTTCGCATCTTTCGGTCTTCGCACTATCCCATCATTCGGAATGCGCACTGGTCCATCGTTCGGTATGCGCACTGGTCCATCATTCGGTCTCGGCTCTGGTCCGTCGATGTCTCATCGACTGACTCGTAGCTCATCAGTCTCATCGTTCTTCTCTGAGCCATTGAAGACCATTCCGGCAGAAAAGGATATCGAGTTCGATTGGGGGAAATTCACCAATGTGACAATGAGAAAATGGAAAGTCGAACCGACGGATGAGGTTCTGGAGCCGAATCGTGGAAACGTCACTCTCCGCCGAAGAAAGGCTCCAGTCACCTCTGTTCACTCGAGCACTTCCATCTCTGACTCGAGCTCTACCATGAGCGTCAACACTGCCATCTCATCGGTGAGTGTTTTATTTTTTTGAAAGTGTCTATAATTCAACTAATTTACAAATTCAGGCATCCTCCTCTGAGTACTACTACATGCTCGACGACTTCGATGACACTCGTCTGCGGAAGGATTCGGTGGTTCGATTCTTCTGCAACTTGTCAGATATGCCGGAGCCAGTCGACACGGAAAGCTACTCTTGTAGCTCAGGCAGTGATTCGGAGGATGGCTTCGTTCCGAGCAACAGTGACGGCCAAGGGAAATCCAATTAGATGATGTCTTTGGAATTCTGAATTGATTTATTTCTGAATTGACTTGTGTGATGAATTCGGTGCCTTTTGAATTTACTTGTGTGTAGTTTTGTGAGCTTTTTGATTTGTAACGTATGATGTGATTCCTTGATGCATGCATTGTATTATTCATTGAATTTTCTCGTGTGAATGTATAGTATAGTATTATTTGACTCTGTATAGTATTATTCTGTATAGTATTATTTTACTCTTTGAATTCTGTATCGAATTACTTATTGAATTGAGTTATGTGATGAGTAGAGTGTCTTTTGAATTAACTCGTTTATAGAATTATGTGCCTGTCTTATGATTACTATCTCTGATGTTCCTTTTGACTCCTGTCCAAATTATTCTTGCTCTTGGTATGATGTAATCTGTTCCTTTCTGTCCCCATTATTTCTAGTCTGGTAAGATTCAAATGCTTCAAAAATTCCCTATAGCTTCTGCTTACTTGTCGTTTACTGTATCCCGATTCTTGTAGTTCATGTAGCATTCCATACTCGTACTTCTCTGGTCAAAAGACCTATATGTCTCAGAACTCACCCTATAAAATCTTTTGTAAACTCTCGACTCTACTAGTGTGAAAAATAAAAAATTTGAAAAAAATTAAGTTTTACTGATTTGCATTTGAACCTATGGTGCCCTTCACAGGAATCCAATTAAACTTTCTTTCTGAATTCTCCTGGTATTTTTTAGTTTCTTCCAGAATTCAACTTTTCATGATCAACTTTGGATTCGTCTCAAATTCTCACAGCTTCTATTGTTGATGCAAACTATTGTAATAAAAAGGTGAGGTTTTTCTGTTGCCCCATTCCTAAACCAAATTTGCCTTTTCAGGAAAAAGGTGATGTTGACAGGAACTTCCGCGTTTGGAACGATGCAAAATCGAAGAGCAGCGAGAAGATAGGACCAGGCAACTTTGGAACATGATATGCTGCATTCGAATTCTATGGCTCTGTTACAGTTTCTTGGACTGATTCTTGGATCATTTGGCTTTTTTTAGAGTCTTCAGGTTTTGAACACAAAACCTCGGACCCATGTGCTTGTCCAAGAAACTGGGACATACCCATTTCTTCAGTTATTGGCTTTGATTCTTTTCTTGTGTTGGTATTTCGGTCGCCCTTTCCAGGCATCCAGGCTTCGGCTGAAACAAATAATACCATCACACTTTATCTCTTTTTCCTTTCTCTTGAGAGTGGTACAAAGGGTAAGAACTGGGAAAATGAAAAACTATAGAATCTTTTAAAAGTTATTATTACTCCAGTTCTCATTCTTTGTATCACTATCAGATTTCAACTTGAGATAAATTTCAAAATTTTCAGTTGATCACTTTCCTGACCCCTCCTTCATCCAATACAATGCAGTGAGTTTGAAAGAATAACATGACAAATTTTAAAACAAATTCCAGATTGTGCAAAACGGGACAAATAATCGATGGAAAGTACGAAGTGACAGCGAAACTCGGAGAAGGCGAATTTTCTCTTGTTTTTAAAGCGAGATCTCTGGAGTTTGGGGATATTGTCGCCTTGAAACAGATGAAAAATGAAGACACCGCAAGGCTGAAGGACGAGTTCCGTCTTCTGGAGAAGCTGGAGCCCCATCACTACTGCCCGACCCCTTTCGAACTCCTTGTTTCGCCAACTCATGGTGCTCTTTTCAGTAGATCAAACTTCTTTGAAGAATAATTCAAACATTTTTTCAGCAATGAGTCTTGAAGGACTTTCCATCTGGGATCGCGTAGAGACTCATGGCCCAACATTCAGTGATATGACTGTCTCTCTTCTTCTGTATCATCTGCTTACTTTGATCGATGGTATCCACAAGCAATCCGTTGTTCACGGCGACATCCATCTCGGAAATATTGTCGAATCCAAAAACGATGAGGTGGGTTTTATTTTCAGTGATTTTCTGTGTGAAAAATGATTTTGGGTCAATGATCAATTAATTCCGTTTTTTTTTTCAGAAAAGCCGCCTAATTCTCATCGATTTTGGAGCATCGGAGAAGTTTCGCAAGAGTATCGTGCACCGTGATATCGAACAAATGTTCACAAACTTGAAGCTGGTGGGACCCAATCACAGACGACTCGGCATTCTTCATGATCAGTGGAAGCAAAATCGCGATGTCGATCTGGAGTTTGTCATTGCTGCTGCGAAGGACGAGGACGGATTCGATGAGACTGCCAAGTTCGATTGGCAGTAGAATTATTTATTGAGTCGTTTCGTTCCAGCATTTGTAGTGTTTTCTTTGTCGCATTTATATTGTCTCTATTCGAATCATGATTTTATCGTATGAGCGAATCAGTTGCAGAATCAGTTTCTATCCGCTTTCCAAATGTAATTTACTGATTTTTCATCCCATCCACCCTAGGTTATAATTATTATTTTGAGATTCAGTGAGTGGATATTCATCTTTCCTTATCGCATGATTATTTGCCTCTTTTGATCTATGATTCGATTGTATGAGATATAATTGCATCTCAATTACCATTCCTTTTGCCTTTATTTTCCTCTTGAATAGATTATAGTAGTAGCAGAACTTGTGTGTGTATTTCATTCTATTGTCTTTATTTCTGAATCAATTATACTTGTATTTCATATGGTCAGTCGACCCAATTGGTCGCTACTCACCCTGCTATTTTTTTGTATTCTCTCGCTTCGAATCTACTAGGATAAAAAAAAAATTAAAAAAATCAAACTTCTTTGTTTTGAATTTGAACCTAAGGTGCCCTTCACAGGAATCCTACTATACTTTCTTTTTGAATTTTTCTAATCCTTTTTGTTTTGTTCCAGATTTCAACTTCTTTTGATCGAGCACCTTAGGATTTGTCTCAAATTCCCACATCATCTATAGAGGATGCAAACTATTATAATAAAAAAGGTAGGGCTTTTTATATTGCCCTATTCCCAACCAAACTTGCTTTTCCAGGAAAATGGTGATCTTGACAAGAACTTCCGCCTTCGGAACAATTCGAAATCTAAGAGTAGCTAAAAGATTGGACAGGGCAACTTTGGAACCTAATTTGCTGCATTTGAATTCTATGGCTCTGTTACAGTTTCTTGGACCGATTCTTGGATCCTTTGACCTTTTTTAGAGTCTTAAGGTTTTGACGACAAATACAAGGACACAAGAATTAGTCCAAGAAACTGAGTCACACCCACTTCTTCTGTTATTGGCTTTGATTCTTTTCTTGTGTTGGTATTCCGGTCGCCTTTTCCAGGCATCCAGGCTTCGGCTGAAAAAATAATACCATCACACTTTTTCTTTGTTTCCTTCTTGCTTCAATGGTACAAAGAATAAGAACTGAAGGAATAAGAACTGCTATAAGAGTTTTGTTCCATCAGTTCTCATTTTTCGTACCGTTCTCATATCATAACTAGGAATTAATGTTTCAAATTTTCAGAAGGTCGCTTCTCCACAGTACAGGTTCTTCCGAATCCAACAGTCAATATGTGGTAGGTTTAGGCTCAGAAATGAGGGTAATGAGTAGAAAACGGGGAGGGTGTTTGAGCATAGGTTGGGTTCTTGCAGTTAGTTAGGCCGGCTATGACTGCTCACAATAATTTGGAAAATTAGGGCTGAATCCAAGGGTTTTGGGATACTTAGGAGGCCCACATTGAAAAGCAAAATATTCTGCTTCCAGCGCCACCGTCGATCCAAACCAACAACTTTCGCAATTGGAAGGCTTTGCCGTTCACAATTATCAACTAGGCCATGTTCTCGGGAAGGGAGCATTCGGAGCCGTTTACCACGCTCGAAATCAATCGGGAGATCTGGCAGCTGTCAAAGTTACACTGAAGCATCACATCGGGATAGAAGAAGCCCGGGTTCTCCTCATTCTCAATGGACTTCGTTATGTCCCAAGAATGATTTGGTATGGAATTGAGCACGGTCTGTTCTGCATTGGTGAGAAATAATAATAGAGGAGAAATGAGCAATTTGATTATTTTCAGTGATGAGTCACGAGTTGACTTCAGTGTTCTCGTTGTTGATTGCCGAACCGACCAAATCGTTCTCACGCAAGACGAGTCAGTCCATCATTTATCAATCTTCACTCGGACTTGCTGAAATCCACCATCGTCGAATCATTCATCGCGATCTGAAGCTTGGAAACTTGCTCATTTCCCTGCCATATGGGCCAATCAATAATGTTACTGTGAAAATCGCTGACTTCGGATTGTCCAAGGAGTATATGAATGAGGATGGACATCTGTTGCCGGATAAAGTCACTTTCCTTCACGACAAGCATCGGTGCGCATCGTTGTCTGTTATGGCTGGTAACGCTCCAACGCCGAGAGATGACTGGATTCAGATGTCTTTCGCCTACATGAGCCTTCTTGGATTCACTCTGCCCAAAGACGATTCGATCTGTGTTGGATTCAAGAGACAATTGGTGAGAATTTTTCATTTTTTCCAAATTTCTGATTTTAAAATCTTTTTTTTTCAGGCTTCGGCCACGATTTCCACTCTTCCGGAGCAGTGCAAGTGGATGTGCGGTCTTTTCGAAACAATTTATGCGATTCCAAACAATTACATTATTGATCACGTCCCGATTTTCGAATCGATCAGCTCGGTGAAACTGGAGTCGGACCAGCAGTTGTCGCTGCATATGGTGGAATTTGATGGAAAGTACGCTCTTCTTTGAAGCCATCAAACAACTTGGGATCTCTAACTATTTTCTTTTTCTCTGACATATCATACGTTACGATCCGGTTTCTTGTATTTTTATTTTTTACATCCCGACTATCATCTGTATTTTTATTAACCATCAATCATAGTTTGGAATGTGATTCCTATGTAGTCTCTCATATCAACATATTTTTGATTATAAAAGTATATACTTTCCTATAAAAATAGTCATGTTGACTCGTATGTTCATTCTTCCCATACTGCTTATCATTTTTATCCTTGGTAACCATCAATCATCCTTCAAAATGTGATCCATATTTAGTCTTTCCTAATCCGGCCTGAAATATTGTGTTCCTTATTATACTTGTGTACAGACTTTCCCATTAAAGTAGTTTCTGATGACTACAATTCCAGTCGATTTATTCATTTCTCTCGTGTTTTATAGATTCTGTGCTCCTGGATTCGAATTGAGTCCCCCCTACTCGTTCCATGTAAATATTATCTTAATTTCTAGTCTACTAGTTAAAAATAAAAAATCCAAAAAAATAAAATTGTCTTGTTTATTTCTCTGGAAAATAGAAGGTCGTCTTAACAGACATCCAAGAGTTTTTTTTTTTTACAAAATGTGCAACTTTCGATGGATATTCATCTCTGAAGCCGTCCCAAGACGACAGCAATTTCAGGTATGGCTCGTTCCGTGGCTTCTACGGAAGAATAGATATCTGGAATTAGGCCTGGGTGGACTGGGAGGCCTGGGAAACCTG
Organism: Caenorhabditis sinica; assembly: GCA_963932045.1. Lineage (NCBI taxonomy): Eukaryota > Metazoa > Nematoda > Chromadorea > Rhabditida > Rhabditidae > Caenorhabditis > Caenorhabditis sinica. The sequence goes on from OZ009938.1 coordinate 26,058,935, forward strand.
GAAGAGGTGATCTGGGATGAAATGACAAATACTTGTATCCACACGAAATTCCTTCATGTGATCCACAAGGGAATGAATTCAAATGCCTGGTGAATGCGTGATGGGAAGAGTCCTGTGGTAAGTGGAAGTTTTTTTTTCATATAAAGATTCAATATTTGCAGACTTGGAGATTGCTAAGGATTAGTTTTTGTTCAAAAGGATGGCGGGAACATCAATGGAAAACCTGAATGTGGGAACAACACTGTTCAGTAACTTCGTGAAACTTTTTCTGTGTAAAGTGATTACAGTCTTTGGCGCAAGTGCAGAAGTTCAAGTTTCTTGGTCACGGCTCATTTGAAAAATATCTCGCCAGAATATAGCTAGAGGAACTACTTGATGGAGGTTTTTCCGCAAAGTTCAGAATCCCTATTACTACAGAGACATCATGAAAGTACCTAAGACATTCAAATGTACTTGAAGGATACATCTACCTCAAGCCTTACCTTTTTGAAAAATTTTCATTGTGATACCTCATCTCTGTTGTGACCTAGATGTGATTGAAAATCTAAATTTCTAAGTAGGTCATTGTCTAGTACCGTGATAGAAATTTGAAAAATTGAAAATAACTTAAAATTCAATTTTGTATATCATAGACTGGATTTGGAACCGAAATATCAGCTGACATCGAAGTTTAGGCAATGAGAACAACTTGAAGCGACTTTTTACGTACAAGTCCGGGATCCCTATTACTACCGAGCCATACTGGAATCACGTGAAGTTCTGAATTCTGTATAAGTGAGTCATGTACAGCCTCTCTTATTTTTCTTACTAGATTTCTTGCTGATACCTCACATCTGGTGTGACCTAGATACAATATAATAGTTGAAAATCGTTGTAAATGATTCAAAAGAACTTTAAAAAAAGTATCGAAGGAGCCGAAGGCGAGAGGGGGACTGTAGAAAGAGCACAGAAAACAGGGTGACAGCAGGTGCTGGAATCCGACCGATCTGAAATCACCACCGCTAAAGACTGTGGATACCAAAGAGACGACATAAACCGAAAACCCATAGATTCTTATCTGTCCTGGACAGATGGTTTATCAGACAGTTTGCTCTGAATTCTATGAGAGTCTGACTCATCAAGATCAAAGTCGCGATAAGGAAAAGATCAACCAAGAGATAGTTCTAGAACTGTTAGCAAAACACTAAGTAGATAGACTCAGTGATACAGGTTCTAAGAGATACTTATGTACATATCAGTAATGAGACCTGTTACTGTGGTAAAAAACATTCACAGTGACATACATTTCTATGGACAGTACCAGCCAATCTTGAACCAACAGAACCACCGTAATTTCAATACTCTGAAAAAGCTCAGGGACCGAGCTGCTTCGGGAGCCGGGGATGTTACGGGATGCCCTCAGGAGGGAATCCTGAGGGACCGATGAAGTTATATGGAATACCGAAGGTCATTAATCTGATTAGAACTTAGTGGAAGTTCGCAGCAGTAAGTCCAGAAGAAGCACAGAGACTTCTGAGGGTCTGACGTTCTAGAAGTATATAGATCATTAATCTCAGTTTAGAGGAGCAGTAGGATCATCATAAGAATTAGGGGTTATAGAGTCCAGGCAGGAAACAGTAGTTGAAAGTAGTTGATAGTAGCACAGAAGGAAAAGTCACTTTGATAGTCCATTAGGGTGTAGTACGGTAAGTGGTACCGTAGGTGCTATGGTTGGTGGTGCCATAGGTTGAATGGTGAGTGATCGGTGGTACGGTCGGTAATAGGCGGGTAGGAAAGGTAGCACGGTAGGGTGTAAGATAAGTGATAGGATGAGGAGTACGGGAAGTCAGATTTACAGATTCTAGTGAAACTGATAGTGCCCAAAACCCGACGATGTCTTGAGCCGCTTCGAGTCCAAATCAGTCAAGTGAGATAAAATGAGGAGGACAAGGATACGGTGAAGAAGAGTTTAGTATATTTAGAAAGTGGGAGTCCGGAGAGTGAGACAGGAGGCACAAGTGATTACCAAGAACAGAGGGAAAGTTTTTTCAGAGACTGGCTCGGGTATTATTTGATGGAAAAATCCAGGAGGGTCAAAGAAAGGCGATGATAATAGTGTAGCCAGTTTGGGATAGAGGCATAGAGAAGGACAAAAAGTCTGAGATTTCATTTTAAAAAAAGACTCAGGAGAACAAAATGCGGATCAGGGAAACCGAAAAACCCAGATGGTGGCCAGAAGACCACCCGTAAACACAAAGAGATTCTGAATGCTGAAAATGTTATTGGTTACTCCATGTGATTGTCTGTGTATTATTGTTTCGATATTTTTATGTCTAAGACACCTCTACAGTCTCTAGTAGACTGGGATCACCGCGAAGGCGAATCGGGTGAATCCCTAAGATGTATGTATAAAGAATGTTGCACTTGTGTTGTTGTGTATGAAATGCCTGTTTTCGATATATCATGTCTCAGACGCCTCTACAGTCTCTAGTAGACTGGGATCACCGCGAAGGCGAATCGGACGAATCCCTAGAGAGGTATGCTTATCTGTGCTTGTTATGTAGTTTTTGCTTCTGTTTCCACTTTTTAATATGTATGGGCTTTGCTTATTCTAGTTGTTTGTCTCTGCCCAATTTTATACCTTTCTTTTGCTCCTCTTCCTTTCCTCTTTGAATCGACTCGTCTCCTCGCCACCAGCCATCGCTGCCACCCATCGATCGCCACCGATCTTTGCTTCCATCCATCGAGTTGGTCCACCTCGATCCGCCATCTTGCTATCCGCCATCCTTCCGGCCCGATCCATCTCGACTCGTCCCGTCGTGATCTGAAATAAAAATTGATTGAAAATCGGTTTCAAAAATTATCCAAAAAGCTATGGACATCGTGAAGAGCCAGAGATCGAAAACCTCGGAAACACCTAGGCTCTCCCGATATGTCCTATATCCATAAATCAGTCAAAAACTCACCTTTCCTTATCCACACGTCGCTCGTTCACTTTCCACTGGTGTAGACGGCCAAGTGGTGTGAAGAGCACCCTGAAAAAATTATCGTAATTTGAGGATTGAGAGCACAGAAGAGGAGGCAGAAAAGCTAAGAAAATCAAGTCTAGTAACATAAAGAGAAAAAGTTTATCAGTCATTTTGAAACTACGGCATTGAGACTCGTGAGTCTTACAGAATTCAAAAGTTCTAGAAACATCAAACTAGAAAAAACGGAACGACGCAGTTTCCCAGAATTCCGAGACCCTCTAATCAGCAGCCGAAACATTATACCAGTCAAAAGGAAGAAAAATGATACTAAAACTAATCGCCTCGGAACAGGAAGACAAACAAAAACACCATGAAAAAATAAACGGCAAGAGATGCCAAACGAGTGAAAGTTCTAGAAACATCAAGCTAGCAAAAACGGAACGACGCAGTTTCCCGGAATTCCCAGATTCTCTAATCAGCAGCCGAAACATTATACTTATCAAAAGGAAGAAAAATAAGAAAAATGACTAAAACTAGTCGTATCGGAAAAGGAAGACAAACAAAAACACCATGAAAAAATGAACGGAAAGAGAAGCCAAGAGAGCGGACGCAATGTGGAGTGACGCTCAGCGCCCGCTCATGTGTTGCAACCCAAGTCTGTCTGCGTCTCTCGCACGTACGTTCTCTCTAGCACACAGTGTGTCAATGGAGCGTGATTGCACACACCTGGGCCGCAACACATGAGCGGGCGCTGAGCGTCACTCCACATTGCGTCCGCTCTCTTGGCATCTCTTTCCGTTCATTTTTTCATGGTGTTTTTGTTTGTCTTCCTTTTCCGATACGACTAGTTTTAGTCATTTTTTTTATTTTTCTTCCTTTTGATAAGTATAATGTTTCGGCTGCTGATTAGAGAATCTAGGAATTCCGGGTTACTGCGTCGTTCCGTTTTTGCTAGCTGATGTTTCTAGAACTTTTGAATTCTGTAAGACTCACGAGTCTCAATGCCGTAGTTTCATAATGACTGATAAACTTTTTCTCTTTACGTTACGAAACTTAATTTTCTTAGCTTTTCTGCCTCCTCTTCTGTGCTCTCAATCCTTAAATTACGATAATTTTTTCAGGGTGCTCTTCACACCACTTGGCCGTCTACACCAGTGGAGCGTGGACCAGCGACATGTGGACAAGGAAAAGTGAGTTTTGGATTGTTTTACGGATAGTGGACATATTAAGAGAGACCAGGTGTTTCCGAGGTTTCCGATCTCTGGCTCTTTACGATGTCCCTAGCCGTTTGGATGATTTTTTAAGCCGATTTTCAATCAATTTCGTTTCAGATGGATCGAGTCAAGATGGTCCGAGTCGAATGAATGGCGGAGGGTTCGGATGGTTCGAATCGGATGGCAGACGGCGAGAGGACGGTGCCGATGGTTTCAATCGAGTCGATGGATGGCACCGAGGGCTGGTGGCAAAGGATCGCGTCAATACGAGTTGGAAGGAGGAGAGGCAAAGGAAATGAGGGAGGTAATTTAGAATAGTCACATCCCGTGCACATAAAAGAGTAGGAGGAAAACAAAACAACATTGCAAGCACATAACACATCTAGGGATTCGCCCAATCGTCTTCGTGGCTTGACGTAGTCTAATAGGGACTGCAGAGGCGTCTTAGACATGAATATCGAAAACAGTCTTCCTAGATATTCGCCCAATCGCCTTCGTGGCTCGACGTAGTCTAATAGGGACTGCAGAGGCGTCTTATACATGAGATATAGAAAACAAACATAACGTCCATACAACACAGGTACAACAGTAATCATGCATACATCCTAGGGATTCGCCCAATCGCCTTCGTGGCTTGACGTAGTCTAATAGGGACTGCAGAGGCGTCTTAGACATACATATCGAGAACAGACTTCCTAGATATTCGCCCAATCGCCTTCGTGGCTTGACGTAGTCTAATAGGGACTGCAGAGGCGTCTTATACATGAGATATAGAGCTGATAGTATACAGACAATCGCATGGGATAGTGGCTTATGAGTAATCAATAACGTTTTCAGCTTTCAGCATTCAGCTTTTCCTTGTGTTTCCGGGTGGCCTCCTGACCACCACCGGGTCTCATCTGGGTTACTCCGTAGCCCTGTTCCGCATTTTGTCCGTCTGAGTCTTCTTGTGGTGCAATAAAATGTCATTCTCTTTGCCCTCCTCTATACCTTTTTGCCAAACTTACTGCATCGCCTGCTCCTTTTCTCTCCTTGGGCCACCTGTCTAACTCTCCGCATTCCCACTGTCTAGTTTACCGGACTGTTCTTTACTGTAACCCTATCCTCCCAATTCTATAGTACTGGACTATTACCTACGGTACCACTTACCGTGAAACCAACCCCTGCCGGACTCCCTACCGTACACCTATCCTAACCTCTATCCCACTACCTACCGTACTACCTTCACTACCCGCATATTACCTACCGTACCACGTTCCTCAACAATTACGGTACCACTTACCGTATAACCTACCTTTGGGCTCCTTACCGTACACCTATCCAACCACCTACCGTACTACCTACTCTACCTGGTTTCAAAGAGTGCCTGTTTTTCTGAATTCCAAAGAGTGCCTGTTCATCTGGACTTTATCTTCTTTATCAGACGGAACCTCCTTACTCTTTGGACCCCTTTTCCAAATAAAGTAACCCTTGGTTTCCTACTACTCCGGACTTTCCCCCCAACTAACACCTGACCCACGAGAACTACTCCCTGACTCTCCCTCTCTCTTTCAAACGCATTTTAGTGGACTGTTCTGGAACTTACTCTTTCACTGAACTTCCGGCCTGAAGTTGAACTTGAATATTTCCCATTCAACGTGGCTTATATCTGGACTCTGTGAAACCACTGCTATGATTCTCGAGACTCATTCTTCATTCCACTTCTGTCTTGTATCGTATTCTCTCCCTTTTCAAATCCTCTAATTCAACTGTTCCATCGAATACTGTTCACCATATGAATCAACTTATGAGTACTTTTGCAAGAATATTTCCTATCTTTGTGGACATTATTTACCTGACTTTTGATTATTGACTTGATTTTACTCATAACTAATTAATGTTGGTGTACTGTGGGGCGGCTCAGTGGATGGGGTCTCCGGAGAGGCTAGTTGATTGGAATTTTCTCCAATTCCTTCGTCAAGTCCAGTGACTGCTTGGCAACCGCTCTGTTGTTGAACTGGCGGAAATTCACTTCCAGCTCCTGCCACCAACGTCGTTTTCTCTGGGTCTTCCGGTGATCTGGGGGGTGACCAGGGTTAATGCTTGCTTTCATCAGAAGATTGTCCTTTGTGTTCTCTGTTCTTGTCTTTCTACTATCATTATCCACTCCGAGTCAGACCCAAATTAATGATCTCCAAACCAATCAATGCCATCATCGGCTAATATCCCCCAACTCCCTCTTCCTCGATTCATCCTTTCGAAACATATTTTCAAGTCAACATATCTTGCTATCAGCTGCTTTGAACTTCCACTAAGTCTTAATCAGATTTATGACCTTCGGATGTTGACTTGTTTTTAATCTGGGTTGATTATGATAATCTATTAAAATCGAGAATTTTCGATCCCAGTCTACCTCCCTCTCTTGCTCTTTTTCGGCAACTTTTCGTTTCTCCCAAATGCCTCTTATACTCACTCACCTTCTCAAAAGCATTTTAGGGAACTATATTTATACGCTCGATTATCACAAACTGTGATAACTCGTTTTCTTCATCTTGTTTGCTCGCTTAGAAATGGAAACATTCTAATGGACTATGAAAAGGACTTTTCTGCTGTGCTACTATGTGCTACTTTCAACTGTATGGACTCTATAACCCCTAATTCTTCCGCTGACCCTACTGCTTCTCTAAATCAAAAAAATTAAGAGCTTTGGACTTTGAAACTGTTTCTCTGAATGCCGCTATTTTGGGAATTTAGACTATTGTGGACTCGTTTATGATGAACTTATATTATCCATTCCCATCAAATCCTCAGACCCCCAGGAATACTGTCTGAGGCTCTCTGAGGCTTTATTGGACTTTGAAGACTATTCGTAGTTGCCTTACTGTATCATCTCCCGTACTACCTACTGTACCATCTACCGTACCATCTACCGCACTACCTTCTTTATCTTAGTATCACCAACCGTACTTGTCAAATAATGATCAGAAAAAAGTTCAGGACTCTCATTGGCCTAGGAACAGCAGTGGGTGAGAATGGCCTAACTCTTGCCCATTTGATTGACGTTATACTGTGGTACATATCATATAGTAGCACAATCCATTTCTCCAGGAACAACATTGGAACACTGAAAAGATAAACTATATTGAATCCCTGAACAAAAAACCTTGAGCCCTGTCATCTGGAATCCAAATTACAGAGTTCAAGGTTACTTGCTAAAAGTGTTTAAATACACTTATCTTTTTAGAGAAGTATACTTTGAGCGTCTCGATGTACAATCGAACCCCGGGTTAGGAACATAATAGTTTTAGCTACAAACTGCTTTGAATATATGAATCTCAGTTGCAATTATATTCACGATCTATTCCTCTTCTGGAGCAAACTTCCTTTGGTCGGCATCTCAATTGCTGCACAGGAAATTCCAACTTTTCCGTCAATCTCTCATCTGATATTTTCCATCTTCCCAAAACTCCTATCGAGTTCACTCTCTCTCTCTCTGAAAACAATCATTTTGCTTGGACATGTGGGATAAATTCTCACCTTTGTTAAAGCTGCTATTCGAACCAGTCAAAAGCAAGAATGAAACAAGTAGCAAAATACTGAACTGAAAAAAGTTAGCGCCGGAAACCAAATCAAATGGAAAAATATTGAATAAAGATATATAGTAGGATTACTGCAAAGGTCACCTTGATATCGACATTCGAATAAAGACTTTTTTAAAATTTTTTTTTATTTTACCTAGTAGGACGAGAAAAACACTAGAACACATCACGAGTTATGGAAAATCGAGCCATTTAGGCAATAGAAAAATCGTGTTATAATGATACATGAAAGAATACAATTGGGGACACTTGGGGCCACTAGAAAGTAAGTCATTTTACAGAATATCTGGATATTTGAATATTAAAGACCGGATACAATAATCTTCAGACAACTATCTGCTGAAATACAAAGTCAGAAACGAATAATCTACCAAATATCACTTGGAAAAAGAGAATCATGATGAAGGGCCAAATGTGGGAAAATAAGTAAAAAGAATCATATTTATGAGCAGCTATCAATACCTATCAATTCTGAATTGAAATTAGAAAGAAAGTAATGATTCTTACTGAAGGGAAAACTTGATAGGAGAGTGAGAAATAAACCGAAAAGAGAATAGAAAATTGGTGCATTGAGAATCTAGTTGAGAATCGAATGTCCTCCAACCATTACAATGTCTTCCAAGCCAGAAGTGTCCCGAAGCATGTCTTCGATTCCCTCTTCAATGAGTTTGTAGTCCAATCCGTTCTCAATAACTGCCTCGTGGATTGAGCAGAAGAACGGGAGCATCCAGATCAACTTCTCTGGCAGGGAGGTATTCGGTTCTTTGAACTGCAATATGAGTAACTCTTTTTCGGTTCATTTTTATTTCCAAACTCACTAATTTAATCTTATAAGCAAGAGAATCGGGTCCGATGAATTTGTCGATTGGAATGTTTTGAAGATTCCACGACACGTATGACAACATCAGAAGGTCGTCCAACGTACTGTAGGTGTGTCCCAACTGACCGGACGGGGAAGCGTAGTAGACGTTGGCACCTGGGCGAATCTCCCCGTCCATCCGTTTTCCAAGGTTGTGGCGGCCAACGAGACCAAGGTCCCCCAGCAAGACGCGCACAGTGTTAGAAAGTCCTTGTGGGGCGCTGATGAAAATATTCTCTGCTTTCAGATCCTGGTGGAGGTATGAGAGCTCATGCAGTTTGCTCAATGCAGCAATGGATTGTCTCAGAATTTTCTGGACTACATGTGGATTGAATTGACCACTCTCGCTCATATCGACAATGTCGAGGCAGCTGCCCACACATTCCTCCAAAACTGAAAAATAACTATTGTTTTTTCTATACAAGTTTTACTATTTCTAACCCAGGTAGTCGTATGTTCTGAATGAGCCAACTTTGTACAACTCAGGCACGATTCCCAATCCTCTCAACTCAGAAAGAACATATTCTTCATTAGCGAACGCGACACATTCTTGTTTCGAAAACTTCAGGGCATACGATTCATTCTTATTGTTTACTCCTTCATAGACTGCACCGAATCCACCTTCCCCCAATAGTTCAGTGAGCTCAAACTCGTCAATCATCATTCCAACTTGGAGATCCTTCCACTTCTTATCGGTCATCTGAAACAAAAAAATCAGAGTTACGCTGATCATTTGAATTCTGAACGTTTTTGGTCATGAGAACAAAATCGCTTCACATTCTACTTCAAAAAGTTTTGTATAAGTTAAAAAAACATCTTGTAGTTTGGATTCGAATTTTGACTTAAACAAATGTTACCCACCTCGTGATGCAGAAATCGCGGCTTTGAACCACTCGGGGTAAAACAAGAAGAAAGTGTTCTGTAAATGAAAGTATGTCATTTGAATGTTGGTATGAGAATGGTACGAAGGAAAACAACTTGTGGAAGCGAACGTTTTTATAGAATTATAAAAATTGCTGCTCCACAAGTTGTTATCCTTTGGACCATTGAAGAACAAGAAAATGAAAAAAAGTGTGATGGTATTACTTTTTCAGCCGAAGCCTGGATGCCTGAGAAGGCGACCGAAATACCAACACAAAAAGAAGTATAGTAGGCCTGTTGAGGTCACCTTGATTTCGAATTCAAAACAAAGACTGGTTATTTTTTTTTGTTTTTTTTATTTTTTTTTTAACGAGTAGACTAGAAAATACAAGAAAAATCAAGTTTAGAGTAGGTAATTCACGGGGCTATCTGCCTTTTTGGCCATGACGGCAATTCAAGTATGGAATGGAACAAGAGATTACACAATACACTATAGACAATAATATGTTTGCGAGGCGTTAGAAAAAGACCCTATTGCTCAAATAGGATCAGAAAAGGGAAAGTGTCAGAGAAAATGGGACATGTAATTGAGATCAAGATTCACGGGGGGAAATGGTGTAAAATGAGAAATGAAGGTTATCTATGGAAAAGTCACTTACATCACAAAGCAATGCGGAATCATAATAATTTAGTATTGAAATAAAATGATGAAAAGAAACTACAAATCCCAAAGAGTACTATGACACATGAAAGACTGAAATACAAGACATATTAAATTCAGAAAATAATAATATTGTCTTCCTCGATACGATATGTAATCTTCTCTTCCGGATCAAATGGGAACGACTGCTCGATAGCATGCAAAATCTTATCGGCATCGAAGACAAGAGCGTGGGTCTGGGCTTGAATCGTCTCGAAAATTTTCAAGAGCCATGGGGTAGACGGAATGAAGAAGTGTGGGTTCAGATGCTGAAAAATCAAGATACATTTTTCAGTTTCTGAGAGTCTCTGGAAGTTATTCGAATAAAACTCACAAATGACTTTTTCTGCCCATACATCTGCTGGCGAGTGCCATGAAATGGATTCACGTTCGAGATGGTGAGCATCGAATAGAACATGGATTCGTAGTCATCAATCTCTTTGTAAGCTCTCCCCTCCTCGACATTCAAGCTGCAATGCATGGTTCCTTTCAAGTTGATATCATGCCCCATCTGGAAGATTCGGCGACCTCGACGAGTTTTGAAGCGCAAGGAAAGACCGAAGTCAATGATGGTCACAGGTGCTCCCTGAAATTCAAATGTTCCAGTACTGTCATTCAACAAAAGAGCAACTCACGGGAGCAATTGGATTGCGGATTAAAATATTGTTCTCGTGCAAGTCACGATGGTAGTAGCCTTTCGAATGGAGAAGGCGGAGGGCCTGCGCCAACGACCACCCAATTTTGAGAACGTTTGGTGGACAGAACCTGCGAGAAGGCTTGTTACGAAGAGCATCCAGAAGTGAGACGCCGCCCTTGGACATGACTGAAATTCAAAATGTTTTCCTATTCATTATACTATACAAACACACCAATACAACCGAATGTATCTGTCTCATCGGCCCATTGGAAGTTACTATCAAACTTCAGAAAGTATCCACGATCATCAACTGATTGGACTGATTGCATCGCACGGATCTCCCGTTTCCAAGACTTTTCTTGAAAGCTGTTTCTCATAACGCTCATCTTGAGAACCTTCTGGTTCTTTGGATCGTCCTCCTCACGGACAAGAAAAGCATATCCATATTGTCCGTTACCCAGGCATTCCTCCACCTGGAGGTTGCGGATGAAATCGCCGACGAATGGCACCGGCATCTGGAAATTAAATTTTAGATGACCGAATAAACCATCATCTGAGATGATGGGCACTTCGAGAAGCAATTTCAAAAATTAGAAGATAATAAAACTCACCTTGTTTTAATTCAGTACAGAGTAAATGCGACACGTAGACGCCAAGGAGGTACTTCTGAAATTCCAAAATTTATTTCGATTATGAATATGATAATTGTTCAAAGGATGAAAACTGGTTCAATAGAAACTTTCACAAGTCTCAGAAGTTTATATTATTCCAGTTTTCATCCTTTATACCATTATTGGGAAGAAGAAAAAAGGAAGGTGATAAGGAACAAGAAAAAAGAGTGTGATGGTTTTACTTTTTCAGCCGAAGCCTGGATGCCAATAAATAGGCGACCGGAATACCAACACAAGAAAAGAATCAAAGCCAATAACAGAAGAAGTTGCTCTGTCCCAGTTTCTTGGACAAACACATGGGTGCGAGGTTTTGTGTTTAAAGCCTGAAGACTCTAAAGAAGGACAAAGAATCCAAGAATTGGTCTAAAAACTGTAACAGAGCCATGAAATTCGAATGCAGCAAATTATGTTCCAAAGTTGCCAATCTTCTCGCTGCTTTTAGATCGTTCCGAATGCGGAAGTTCTTGTCAAGATTACTCTCTTCCTGAAAAAGCAAGTTTGGTTGGGAATAGGGTAATAGAAAAAACCCTACCTTTTATAATAGTTGCATCTTCTATAGATGATGTGGGAACTTGAAACATATCCTATAGCGTTCGATCAAAAGAAGTTGAAATCTGGAACAAAACAAAAAAGGATTAGAAAAATTTAAAAAGAAAGTATAGTAGGATTCCTGTAAAGGGCACCTTAGTTTCAAATTCAAAACAAAGAAGTTCAATTTTTTTTTTAATTTTTTTATCCTAGTAGACGAGAAAAGAGAATACAAAAGAAATGGGCAGGGTGAGTAAGAGCGACCAATTGGGTCGACTGACCATATGAACTACAAGTATAATTGAGACATAAATAAAGGCAATGCAATGAAGTACACACTCAAGTTCTGCTACTACAGTAATCAATTCAAAATTGGTGAATAAAGGCAAGGAAATAGGATAGAGACAATAAGAACAGGATGTAGCCTGGAGATGACAAGAGCATATATTGGAAAGGATTGAAAAGGGGCCGCCTGTTAAAAATATGATAAACACACACTGAATCACAGAAACATAATTATAACCTATGGTGACTGGAATGAGAAAAATTGATAATTTAGACTCGAAAAACTCAATATTCAGTTTCTACAAGAATGAATCGTGACACGTAAGAAGGAGACTATAAGGAATTTTGTGAACTTGGATTACTGGAAGTCATAGGAGATTGAATAGGGAGGAAAGAACAAATCACATACTAGAAATTGCAAGAGTAATTTGGGATGAAAAAAGAAAGGAATGAAAATAAGGGACCGATAATTCTGTATACACATTCCAAGAGAAAAGAGACGTATTAAATTGAAAATGAAAGATAGAAAAGACTCAGAAGATAATGTGACTAGTATTAGCATTCAAATCGTTTCACTCGTCTCAGCATCTATTCCTTTCCGTCTGGCAGGTCTCCTTTGGCAATACCCCACGACTGCAAATATTGAATGTTTATATGGAAAACAAAGCTTCCACTCACAATCGGGTTCTTCCCTCCACGTTTCCACCATCCTTCCTTTGTCATATTCTGGTACACAACGTACAAGTACTTCGTGTGCACGCATGTAATGGTCCAATCATTCCAAATCTTTCGATCTCCCTCCTCATATCCAGAATCCCATATTTGTTTAGTCGTCGGTCTCTCTCTGTCCAAGAGCTCGGTGATTCCAACGACTTCAATCGAGAATCTGAAGAAAAACAAGCTACATTGCATAACCCTCGAAGTACTCACTTCAAGTACTGTCTGCCAATCGAGATGTCGAAAGGTCTCAAAGTGATCTCGATGTCAAGTTTTTCACGCGATCCGATTACGAACTTGTTCGGTTTGACCTTCACCAGTTCAGGTTTGGTGAACTCAACCTTGACCATCACGTCGATGGGCTCATCGTTCGTAATGGAGAGCTTGAACATCTTCGAAACAGTCGGATCAGTCTCGACCTAAAACACTTTGTTTTAGGTCTAACCAAGTTTGTTGGAAACTCACGAATTCATTGGGCGAGAATGTGATGCGATTGAGTTGCATGAAGTGATTCGTTAGACGAGTCATCTTTTCTGAAACAGAAAATTGTTGCCCGTTTAAGAAAACAATCAAACAACTAGAGCAATCAAATTTTGATGGCAATCCAAATTTTCAGCTTATTTGATTTCCCAGCTTGTCAAAGTACAAACTGACAGGTTCACGTTTTTGGGAGCCTCTCAGTGCTTGCTTTAACCTTGTGATGCTAAATACCCCCGGATAATGTCTCTTGCTTTTTTCACAACAAGCATAGACTTGTTCTTAAAATCATGCTTTATGAGGAATTCAGTCCGAGTTAAATAAATTTTCATATTGTTCTAAATATTGGACTCAATTTTAAAACGGCTATTTTCTAAATGTGCCTCCCTTATCATTTCTATGTGTTGGAAAATCAACTTCGCTGAGCTTATTTTACCAAAACTTTTCATTTGTTGTGTTAGTTTTTTGGTTTTCATCGACGACTATGATTTCATTGTCTAGTATTACAGATTTGAGAGGCAAGTAGTTTTGAAAATTAGAAGAAAATGAACTCACCGTTTTACACCAGTTATGTGTTGTACAACAACAAGAAGAAAGACAAGAAGAATTGACTCCTGAAAATTTCGAAATTTATTTCAAGTTGAAATCTGATAGTGATACAAAGAATGAGAACTGGATTTATAATAACCTTCAAAAGATTCAATAGTTTTTGTTTCCCCAGTTCTTATTTTTTGTATCACTGTCACGAGAAAGAAAAAAGAGAGAAAGTGTGATGGTATTATTTTTCTCAGCCGAAGCCTGGATGCCAAAAGGCGACCGAAATACCAATACAGAAAGAGAAAGCAAGAATTCAAGACCGATAAGAGAAAAAATGACTATGTTCCAGTTTCTTGGACAAAATCCAGGGCCCGGAGACTCATGGTCAAATCCAAAATACCCTAAAAAGAAAGAAGGACGATAGCCAAAAATAAGAGTTAAATGTCTCTGAAGTTGACAAAACTGATCTATCCAATGTTCATATGAGACTTCTTACTATCGTTTTCGAAACGGCAAAATTTAGAGGAATTTGGTATCGCCAGCTAGTTTCAAAAAATCCTACAGGCTATTCCATTTAGCTTACGGTCAAGTTTGACCCTTGATATTTTTGTATAGTTTGGGTTTTAAGACCCAAGATTAGGTCCACGAAACTGGAACAGAGCCATAGAATTTGAAGAAAGAAGTTCAGAATAAAATTTGATGAGCGAATGCGAGAAGTGTCTCAAGAACTAAACAAAGAAAAAGAATGAGATCATGAGAAGTGGAAAAATTGGAAAAAAGGAAAACTGGAAAAATACCTGATGCATTGATTTCTTTCTTGTTTATCTGAAAATCCTGAAAAAGTTTAGGATTGTGATGGAAAAACCTCAGTAGGAATTGGAGTCTAGTTGTAAGAAATAAGAAGAGTGATCCTCTTGTGTGATACTTCTGCTGTTTGGATCGTCTTGAGAGATGATATTTTTCTGAAAAAATAGGATGTTAAGTAGCGAGTCCAGAGAAGAGCTGAAGTTGTTGAAGCTGTTCTAAATTGAGTAGTGGTAATTCTTCCAATGATATTCTTCATTTTTGACAATTGAATGATGCTGCTGAATGGATAGGCTGAAAATAGGATTACATAGTGAAAATGGAGTTGAAAAAATCATTAGTACTAGAGTCGCAGGTTGTTGAACATCCATAATAACTGAAGATCTAAAAAACACAAAGAGTCCAGACAACACAAAAAGTATATAAAAAAGTCCAAGTGGTCAAATTGACCAGTGTGTTCAACACACTTCAAAAGATCTTCTGAAGATCTAATGAAAACTCTAGCTCTAGCCTCGAAGACTAGTGCAATCAAATCACCAGGACTAAACATCCTTATTTGATTGCAATCCATCGGTTGCATTTCCTCAAATTCTTCTTATCCTTTTCGGTCAGCCTTTAAAAGAAAAAAAAAGAGAAAAGATACGCCTACAACCTGGAAATACAACTATTTTTTGTTTACCTTCCATCGGTCGATTCCTTGCTGATCATGTAGAATATGTGCGGTTAATAACAATGTGGTTTATTTTTTACTTTACCTTTTTGTGTGAAGACCATTGTGAAGACCAGCGGATTACACAAGAAAAACAAAAAAAAAGAATTGAAATTATGTTGGAAAATAGATTCTGAAGCCAAGCTGTAATGCAGCTATAGGCTAGAATGTCTCTCATTTTGAGGTACCCCTTTGACTCATTATCTCAATTCTCAACCCAATAATCTCACAATGCCTGGCTCTATTGTAGCTTTGTTCAGTGAAAAAATTGGAAAAAAAGGGGGAAATGTAACGAAAAAAATAAGAAAACGAAAAAGTGGAAGATAATAGATGTTGGTTGGCACCTTTCTCTGTGATAGTGAACATTAGTGCCGTAATCAGTAAAGCGCTGAAACTTCGCAAATCTAGTACTACAATAGAGCCAAGTCTTTCAGCAGTACCTTAAGCAATCTATACCTTAACCAACTAACCATACCTAATCCCGTTCTTACCTCTGTTCATGTCCCCCAAAACCCAAAAAAAAAAACAAAGTACAGTAGTCCGAATGGACCCTTCCTCCCCACCCGCGCATTTGTAACTCACCTTCTGAAACCTAATTCTCAAAATCTAAGCGTCCTTAAGGGACAAAATTAAAAATAAACTGACTTTCACTCCTTCGAATCGATCGTCCTCATCTGAATCCGTCTTAAACTCCATCTCTCCATTTTGGGCCAATTTCCATCTGAGTTTCCGTCTTTTCGTTGTCGATTTTGATTAGAATTTACCATAAACCAACTGCGAAGACTCCTCTTGTTGTCGATTTGTCAACATTGACTCCTCTCTAGACGAATGATTGATATTTTTCTTGAAATTTTGGAAGAAAAATTTTTTGGCAAAAATTTTGCCAAAAATTGGAGAAATTTCCTCAGAAATGTGGTTTTTTGGTACTTTTTTTTGCTAAATCTGTTGAGAAACCTTTGGCTCTTCCCGATTTCATAACTTTTTTCAACAATTTCCGAGAAATTTGAACATTTTTCGCACTGTTTTCGTCGATTTTTGACCCTACTTCAAAAAATCGTCGTAGAAAGCCGGCATGATATGGCATTTTTGTAAAAAATTTTCAAAAATTCAACCGGGTTCTGTTTTACTACTCTACCAAATATCAGACGAAAATCTTGAAAATTGATGGTTTTTCGAATTTTTAAAGTTTTTGAACATAAAAGTGGATGTAACTCAATTTTTTTGCCAGTAAACATACTTTTATTTTTACATCCTTGGATTTGTCGCAAAGAGTAGATGTTATTTAAAAAAAATTTGACGAAATTCGGACCATTTTGGGGGTGTTCCGGGGCAAAAACTGAGAGCAGACTGCCAATTTTTACCCCTGAAAGCCAGAGTGGCAATGCCACGTGGCATTGCGCAAGGGTAGAGAGAGAGCGCGCACCACATTTCAAACGACCATAACTTTTTTAGTTTTGGACATTAGACCAAAATGAAAAAAGCACTAGAATAAGAAAAAAATTTAAAAAATTTTGAAAAAAAAATTTTTGCGCTGCCGCTCCGCATGTGCTGAAATCCTAAAATTCTATTCAATACTCTGGATATATATGTGGTAAGATAGTTTTATTTTTTCTTATTCTGTTGCTATACTTAATTCAGTCTAATGGCAAAAAATAAGCAAGTTATTGTCATTTGAACTGTGGTGCGCGCTCTCTCTCTACCTTTACGCAGCTCCACAGTTTTTGCTACCGTACACCCTCAAAATGGTCCGATTTTTGTCGAAATTTTTTTGAATGACATCTACTCTTCACGACAAATACAATGGTGTAAATATGGAGGTATGTTTATTGGCAAAAAAATTGAGTTACATCCACTTTTATGTTCAAAATCTTTGAAAATTCATAAAACTGTCTCATAAAACTGTCAGTTTTCAAGATTTTCGTCTGATTTTTGGCTTAGTTGTAGAACAAAGCCCGGTTAAATTTTCTACAAGGCCTTCGGATCCCTCTCCAGGCCCAATGTTCTTGCTACAAGACCCACAAAGCCTTCGGATCCCTCTCCAGGCCCAGTGGTTTTTCTACAATAACAACAAAGCCTTCGGATCTCTCTCCAGGCCCAGTGTTCTTTCTACAAGGACTACAAAGCCTTCGGATCCCTCTCCAGGCCCAGTGTTCTTTCTACAAAGACTACAAAGTCTTCGGATCCCTCTCCAGGCCCAGTGTTATTTCTACAAGGACTACAAAGTCTTCGGATCCCTCTCCAGGCCCAGTGTTCTTTCTACAAAGACTACAAAGTCTTCGGATCCCTCTCCAGGCCCAGTGTTATTTCTACAAGGACTACAAAGCCTTCGGATCCCTCTCCAGGCCCAGTGTTCCTTCTACAAGGACTACAAAGCCTTCGGATCCCTCTCCAGGCCCAGTGTTCTTTCTACAAAGACTACAAAGTCTTCGGATCCCTCTCCAGGAGCAGTGTTCCTTCTACAAGGACTACAAAGCCTTCTGATCCCTCTCCAGGCCCAGTGTTCTTTCTACAAAGACTACAAAGTCTTCGGATCCCTCTCCAGGCCCAGTGTTCCTTCTACAAGGACTACAAAGCCTTCGGATCCCTCTCCAGGCCCAGTGTTCTTTCTACAAGACCTCCAAAGCCTTCGGATCCCTCTCCAGGCCCAGTGTTCTTTCTACAAGGACTACAAAGCCTTCGGATCCCTCTCCAGGCCCAGTGTTCTTTCTACAAGGACTACAAAGCCTTCGGATCCCTCTCCAGGCCCAATGTTCTTTCTACAAGGACTACAAAGCCTTCTGATCCCTCTCCAGGCCCAGTGTTCTTTCTACAAGACCTCCAAAGCCTTCGGATCTCTCTCCAGGCCCAGTGTTCTTTCTACAAAGACTACAAAGTCTTCGGATCCCTCTCCAGGCCCAGTGTTCCTTCTACAAGGACTACAAAGCCTTCGGATCCCTCTCCAGGCCCAGTGTTCTTTCTACAAGACCTCCAAAGCCTTCGGATCCCTCTCCAGGCCCAGTGTTCTTTCTACAAGGACTACAAAGCCTTCGGATCCCTCTCCAGGCCCAGTGTTCTTTCTACAAGACCTCCAAAGCCTTCGGATCCCTCTCCAGGCCCAGTGTTCTTTCTACAAGACCTCCAAAGCCTTCGGATCCCTCTCCAGGCCCAGTGTTCCTTCTACAAGACATCCAAAGCCTTCGGATCCCTCTCCAGGCCCAGTGTTCTTTCTACAAAGACTACAAAGTCTTCGGATCCCTCTCCAGGCCCAGTGTTCCTTCTACAAGGACTACAAAGCCTTCTGATCCCTCTCCAGGCCCAGTGTTCTTTCTACAAGACCTCCAAAGCCTTCGGATCCCTCTCCAGGCCCAATGTTCTTTCTACAAGGACTACAAAGCCTTCTGATCCCTCTCCAGGCCCAGTGTTCTTTCTACAAGACCTCCAAAGCCTTCGGATCCCTCTCCAGGCCCAGTGTTCTTTCTACAAAGACTACAAAGTCTTCGGATCCCTCTCCAGGCCCAGTGTTCCTTCTACAAGGACTACAAAGTCTTCGGATCCCTCTCCAGGCCCAGTGTTATTTCTACAAGGACTACAAAGCCTTCTGATCCCTCTCCAGGCCCAATGTTCTTTCTACAAGGACTACAAAGCCTTCTGATCCCTCTCCAGGCCCAGTGTTCTTTCTACAAGACCTCCAAAGCCTTCGGATCCCTCTTCAGGCCCAATGTTCTTTCTACAAAGACTACAAAGTCTTCGGATCCCTATCAAGGCCCAGTGTTCTTTCTACAAGACCTCCAAAGCCTTCGGATCCCTCTCCAGGCCCAATGTTCTTTCTACAAGGACTACAAAGCCTTCGGATCCCGTTCCAGGCCCAGTGTTCTTTCTACAAGGACTACAAAGCCTTCTGATCCCTCTTCAGGCCCAGTGTTCTTGCTACAAGGACTACAAAGCCTTCGGATCTCTCTCCAGGCCCAGTGTTCTTTCTACAAGGACTACAAAGCCTTCGGATCCCTCTCCATTCCCAGTGTTCCTTCTTCAAGAACTACGACCACTGGGCTTGGAGAAAGATCCGAAGGCTTTGGAGGTCTTGTAGCAAGACCACTGAGCCTGGAGAGGGATCAGAAGGCTTTGTAGTCCTTGTAGAAAGAAGATTGGGCCTGGAGAGGGATCCGAAGGCTTTGGAGGTCTTGTAGAATGACCACTGGGCCTGGAAAGGGATCAGAAGACTTTGCAATCCTTGTAGAATGACCACTGGGCCTGGAAAGGGATCCGAAGGCTTTGTAGTCCTTGTAGAAATAACACTGGGCCTGGAGAAAGATCCGAAGGCTTTGGAGGTCTTGTAGCAAGACCACTGAGCCTGGAGACCGATCCGAAGGCTTTGGAGGTCTTGTAAAAAGACCACTGGGCCTGGAGAGGGATCAGAAGGCTTTGTAGTCCTTGTAGAAAGAAGATTGGGCCTGGAGAGGGATCCGAAGGCTTTGGAGGTCTTGTAGAATGACCACTGGGCCTGGAAAGGGATCAGAAGACTTTGCAATCCTTGTAGAATGACCACTGGGCCTGGAAAGGGATCCGAAGGCTTTGTAGTCCTTGTAGAAATAACACTGGGCCTGGAGAAAGATCCGAAGGCTTTGGAGGTCTTGTAGCAAGACCACTGAGCCTGGAGACCGATCCGAAGGCTTTGGAGGTCTTGTAAAAAGACCACTGGGCCTGGAGAGGGATCCGAAGGCTTTGTAGGTCTTGTAGCAAGAACACTGGGCCTGGAGAGGGATCCGAAGGCTTTGTAGTCCTTGTAGAAAGAACACTGGGCCTGGAGAGAGATCCGAAGGCTTTGGAGGTCTTGTAGAAAGAACACTGGGCCTTGATAGGGATCCGAAGACTTTGTAGTCTTTGTAGAAAGAACACTGGGCCTGAAGAGGGATCCGAAGGCTTTGTAGTCCTTGTAGAAAGAACACTGGGCCTGGAGAGGGATCCGAAGACTTTGGAGGTCTTGTAGAAAGAACACTGGGCCTTGATAGGGATCCGAAGACTTTGTAGTCTTTGTAGAAAGAACACTGGGCCTGAAGAGGGATCCGAAGGCTTTGTAGTCCTTGTAGAAAGAACACTGGGCCTGGAGAGGGATCCGAAGACTTTGTAGTCCTTGTAGAAATAACACTGGGCCTGGAGAGGGATCCGAAGGCTTTGTAGTCCTTGTAGAAAGAACACTGGGCCTGGAGAGAGATCCGAAGGCTTTGGAGGTCTTGTAGAAAGAACACTGGGCCTGGAGAGGGATCCGAAGGCTTTGTAGTCTTTGTAGAAAGAACACCGGGCCTGAAGAGGGATCCGAAGGCTTTGGAGGTCTTGTAGAAAGAACACTGGGCCTGAAGAGGGATCCGAAGGCTTTGTAGTCCTTGTAGAAAGAACACTGGGCCTGGAGAGGGATCCGAAGACTTTGTAGTCCTTGTAGAAATAACACTGGGCCTGGAGAGGGATCCGAAGGCTTTGTAGTCCTTGTAGAAAGAACACTGGGCCTGGAGAGGGATCCGAATACTTTGTAGTCCTTGTAGAAATAACACTGGACCTGGAGAGAGATCCGAAGGCTTTGGAGGTCTTGTAGAAAGAACACTGGGCCTTGATAGGGATCCGAAGACTTTGTAGTCTTTGTAGAAAGAACACTGGGCCTGAAGAGGGATCCGAAGGCTTTGTAGTCCTTGTAGAAAGAACACTGGGCCTGGAGAGGGATCCGAAGACTTTGTAGTCCTTGTAGAAATAACACTGGGCCTGGAGAGAGATCCGAAGGCTTTGGAGGTCTTGTAGAAAGAACACTGGGCCTTGATAGGGATCCGAAGACTTTGTAGTCTTTGTAGAAAGAACACTGGGCCTGAAGAGGGATCCGAAGGCTTTGTAGTCCTTGTAGAAAGAACACTGGGCCTGGTGAGGGATCCGAAGACTTTGTAGTCCTTGTAGAAATAACACTGGGCCTGAAGAGGGATCCGAAGGCTTTGTAGTCCTTGTAGAAAGAACACTGGGCCTGGAGAGGGATCCGAAGACTTTGTAGTCCTTGTAGAAATAACACTGGGCCTGGAGAGGGATCCGAAGGCTTTGTAGTCCTTGTAGAAAGAACACTGGGCCTGGAGAGGGATCCGAAGGCTTTGTGGGTCTTGTAGCAAGAACATTGGGCCTGGAGAGGGATCCGAAGGCCTCGTAGAAAATTTAACCGGGCTTTGTTCTACAACTAAGCCAAAAATCAGACGAAAATCTTGAAAACTGACAGTTTTATGAGACAGTTTTATGAATTTTCAAAGATTTTGAACATAGAAGTGGATGTAACTCAATTTTTTTGCCAATAAACATACCTCCATATTTACACCATTGTATTTGTCGTGAAGAGTAGATGTCATTCAAAAAAATTTCGACAAAAATCGGACCATTTTGAGGGTGTACGGTAGCAAAAACTGTGGAGCTGCGTAAAGGTAGAGAGAGAGCGCGCACCACAGTTCAAATGACAATAACTTGCTTATTTTTTGCCATTAGACTGAATTAAGTATAGCAACAGAATAAGAAAAAAATATAACTATCTTACCACATATATATCCAGAGTATTGAATAGAATTTTAGGATTTCAGCACATGCGGAGCGGCAGCGCAAAAATTTTTTTTTCAAAATTTTTTAAATTTTTTTCTTATTCTAGTGCTTTTTTTATTTTGGTCTAATGTCCAAAACTAAAAAAGTTATGGTCGTTTGAAATGTGGTGCGCGCTCTCTCTCTACCCTTGCGCAATGCCACGTGGCATTGCCACTCTGGCTTTCAGGGGTAAAAATTGGCAGTCTGCTCTCAGTTTTTGCCCCGGAACACCCCCAAAATGGTCCGAATTTCGTCAAATTTTTTTTAAATAACATCTACTCTTTGCGACAAATCCAAGGATGTAAAAATAAAAGTATGTTTACTGGCAAAAAAATTGAGTTACATCCACTTTTATGTTCAAAAACTTTAAAAATTCAAAAAACCATCAATTTTCAAGATTTTCGTCTGATATTCGGTAGAGTAGTAAAACAGAACCCGGTTGAATTTTTGAAAATTTTTTACAAAAATGCCATATCATGCCGGCTTTCTACGACGATTTTTTGAAGTAGGGTCAAAAGTCGACGAAAACAGTGCGAAAAATGTTCAAATTTCTCGGAAATTGTTGAAAAAAGTTATGAAATCGGGAAGAGCCAAAGGTTTCTCAACAGATTTAGCAAAAAAAAGTACCAAAAAACCACATTTCTGAGGAAATTTCTCCAATTTTTGGCAAAATTTTTGCCAAAAAATTTTTCTTCCAAAATTTCAAGAAAAATATCAATCATTCGTCTAGAGAGGAGTCAATGTTGACAAATCGACAACAAGAGGAGTCTTCGCAGTTGGTTTATGGTAAATTCTAATCAAAATCGACAACGAAAAGACGGAAACTCAGATGGAAATTGGCCCAAAATGGAGAGATGGAGTTTAAGACGGATTCAGATGAGGACGATCGATTCGAAGGAGTGAAAGTCAGTTTATTTTTAATTTTGTCCCTTAAGGACGCTTAGATTTTGAGAATTAGGTTTCAGAAGGTGAGTTACAAATGCGCGGGTGGGGAGGAAGGGTCCATTCGGACTACTGTACTTTGTTTTTTTTTTTGGGTTTTGGGGGACATGAACAGAGGTAAGAACGGGATTAGGTATGGTTAGTTGGTTAAGGTATAGATTGCTTAAGGTACTGCTGAAAGACTTGGCTCTATTGTAGTACTAGATTTGCGAAGTTTCAGCGCTTTACTGATTACGGCACTAATGTTCACTATCACAGAGAAAGGTGCCAACCAACATCTATTATCTTCCACTTTTTCGTTTTCTTATTTTTTTCGTTACATTTCCCCCTTTTTTTCCAATTTTTTCACTGAACAAAGCTACAATAGAGCCAGGCATTGTGAGATTATTGGGTTGAGAATTGAGATAATGAGTCAAAGGGGTACCTCAAAATGAGAGACATTCTAGCCTATAGCTGCATTACAGCTTGGCTTCAGAATCTATTTTCCAACATAATTTCAATTCTTTTTTTTTGTTTTTCTTGTGTAATCCGCTGGTCTTCACAATGGTCTTCACACAAAAAGGTAAAGTAAAAAATAAACCACATTGTTATTAACCGCACATATTCTACATGATCAGCAAGGAATCGACCGATGGAAGGTAAACAAAAAATAGTTGTATTTCCAGGTTGTAGGCGTATTTTTTTTCTTTTTTTTTCTTTTAAAGGCCGACCGAAAAGGATAAGAAGAATTTGAGGAAATGCAACCGATGGATTGCAATCAAATAAGGATTTTTAGTCCTGGTGATTTGATTGCACTAGTCTTCGAGACTAGAGCTAGAGTTTTCATTAGATCTTCAGAAGATCTTTTGAAGTGTGTTGAACACACAGGTCATTTTGACCACTTGGACTTTTTCGTATACTTTTTGTGTTGTCTGGACTCTTTGTGTTTTTCAGATCTTCAATTGTTTTGGATCTTCAATCTTCTGTGTCTCCAGTATTAATAATCACTTCTACAACTCCATATTCTTTATGTAATTTTATTTTCAGCCTATTCATTCTGCACAATTGATAACGAAGAAAATCATTAAAAGAAACGCCACTTCTCAATCTAAAAAGGCTTCAACAACTTCAGCTCATCTCCGGACTTGCTACTTAACATCCTATTTTTTCAGAAAAAGATCATTTTTCAAGACAATCCAAATAACAGGACTTTCCTATTTCTCACAACTGCGAGTAGACTCCAATTCCTACTGAGGTTTTTCCATCATAATCGTAAACTTTTTCAGGATTTTCAGATGAACAAGAAAGAAATCAATGCATCAGGTAGTTTGCCAGTTTTCTTTTTTTCCAATTTTTCCACTTCTCATGATCTCATTCTTCTTCTTTATTTAGTTCTTGAGACACTTCTCGCATTCGCTCATCAAATTTTATTCTGATTTTTATATTCAAATTAATTGGCTCTGTATCAGTTTCGTGGACCTAATCTTGGGTCTTAAAACCGAAACTACATAAAAAATATCAGGAGTCAAACTTGTCTCTAAGCTAAATGAGATAGCCTGTTGGATTTTCTAAAACTAGCTGGCGATATCAAATTCCTCAAAAATGTGCTATTTTAAAAACGATTGTAGAAAAACTCATATGAGCATTGGATAGATAAGTTTTGTCAACTTCAGAGAAATCTAACTTTTTAATTTGGCTATCGACCCTTCCATCTTTTTAAGGTATTTTGGATTTGACCATGGGTCTCCGGGCCCAGGATTTTGTTCAAGAAACTGGAACATAGCCATTTCTCTTATCGGTCTTGAATTCTTGTTTTTTTCTTTCTGTGTTGGTATTCCGGTCGCCTTTTCCAGGCATCCAGGCTTCGGCTGAAAAAAATAATACCATTACACTTTCTCTCTTTTCTCTTTCTCTTAACAGTGATACAAAGGATAAGAACTGGGGAAATAAAAACTATTGAGTCTTTTGAAGGTCATAATTAATCCAGTTCTAATTCTTTGTATCACTATCAGATTTCAACTTGAAATAAATTTTGAAATTTTCAGGATTCTTTCGTGTCTTGCCGATCCTTCGTGTCCTCTCACTGGTATAAAACGTGAGTTTATTTTCTTCTAATTTTCAAAATTACTTGTTTCTCAAAGCTATAATACTAGACAGTAAAATCACAGGCGTCGATGAAAACCGAAAGAACTATTACATCAAATGAAAAGTTTTGGTGAAATAAGCTTAGCAAACTCGATTTTCCAATACATTTATATAATAAGAGAGGCACATTTAGAAAATAGCCGCTTCATCATTAAGTCCAATATTTACAACAATATGAAACATTTACTTAACTCGGACTGAATTCCTCGTGAAGCATGATTTTAAGAACAAGTCTTCTATGCTTGTTGTGAAAAAAGCAAGAGACATTATCCGGGGTATTTAGCATCGTAGAGCAAGCACAGAAAAGCTCCCAAAAACTTGAAGCTGTCAGTTTGTACTTTGACTAGCTGGGAAATCGAATAAACTGAAAATTAGGCTTGTCACTAAAATTTGATTGCTCTAGTTGTGTGATTTTTATCTTAAACTGGCAACAATTTTCTGTTTCAGAAAAATGGCGCCACTCACAAACGATCACAACCGATTGAAACTGATCTCCTTCACTCCTAATGAATACGTGAGTTTCCGACAAACTTGGTTGATCCTAAAACAAAGTTTTTTAGATAAAAGCTGACCCAACTGAAACATCGGAGTTCACTCTCACCATCGAGAACAACGAGCCTCATGATGTGATTGTGAAAGTTTGTTTCCCCAAGGTCACACTCGTGAAGGTCAAGCCAAGGATGCTGCTCATTGGCTCACGTGAAAAAGTTGATATGAACATCATCATGAAGGCGTTCGACGTTTCAATTGGGAAACAGTTCCTGAAGTGAGTACTTTGCGGGTTATGCAATGTAGCTTGTTTTTTTTAGATTCAAGATAAAAGTGGTCGGAGTTCGCGAGTTGGATGACCGTGAGCGTCCAACGGAGGAGGAGATTTGGGATTCTGGATCAGGCAGAGGCGATCCGAAGATTTGGCAAGACTACGCAATGACCTACATTCACACAAAGCTCCTCTTTGTGCGTTATGCTGGCATGAACAAGAGAAAGTGGTGGAAGAAGGGCGAGAAATACAAGATTGTAAGTGGAAGTTTTGTTTTTCATATAAACATTCAATCTTTGCAGACTTGGGGTATCGCCAAGGAGGACTTGCCAGAGGAAGACGAATAGACGACGAGACGAGTGCAACACTTTGAGTGATACTAGTGATATTATTTATGAGTCTATCTTTCCATCATTTCTATTGTAATACGACTTATTTCCATCTGTATTTATCAATTTCCTCGCAGTTTCATTTCCCCTTGTGATTATGATTGGTCCCCCTGTCTCGATTCAATGTGGTTTGACTTTCATGGATTTAAAAGCCCTTTATTGTCTCTTTTCATTTGATTTTCAATGTGCCCTCATTCTAGTAGTACCTGAAGAATGATTCTTCTGTAAGTGACTATATTTCTTTCATTCCAGTGAACATTCCAGTCACCCCTTATTCTTTCGTGATTTACATAGTGTGTAGTCATCCAAAGTTTTCGCATTTATTATCTCCTTTTGAAAGTGATTTAATCTTAGCTACTATTTCTTCCCAATTACCTTTCCTTACTTTTCCTTTATTCGCCTCTCTCGAAGTGATTATTGTAGTAGCAAAGTGGTAGCAGAATCGTGTGTATGTGACTTATTCAATTGTAGCCCATTTATGCATGTGTTACTTTTACTTGTGTTTTCTGGTTAGACGACCAGATGGTCTCTTACTCACCCTTCGACTTCTTTTGTATTCTCGAATCTACTAGGATAAAAAAATTAAAAAAAAATCAAACTTCTTTGTTCTGAATTTAAACCTATGGTGCCCTTCACAGGAATCCTACTATACTTTCTTTACGAATTCTCCTTATCTTCTTTATTTTGTTCCAGATTTCAACTTTTTTTGATCGAGCACCTCAGGATTTGTCTCAAATTTCCACATCATCTATAGAGGATGCAAACTAATATATAAAAAAAGGTAGGGTTTTTTCTATTGCCCTATTTCTAACCAAACTTGCTTTTTCAGGAAAAAGGTGATCTTGACAAGAACTTCCGCATTCGGAACGATGCGAAATCTAAGAGCAGTGAGAAGATTGGACCGGGCAACTTTGGAACCTGATTTGCTGCATTTGACTTCTACGGCCCTGTTACAGTTTCTTGGACCGATTCTTGGCTCCTCTGGCCTTTTTAGAGTCTTCAGGTTTTGAACACAAAACCTCGGACCCATGTGTTTGTCCAAGAAACTGGGACACACCCACTTTTTTTATTATTGGCTTTGATTCTTCTCTTGTGTTGGTATATCGGTCGCCGATTTATTGGCATCCAGGCTTCGGCTGAAAAAGTAATACCATCACACTTTTTTTTTCGTTTCCTTCTTGCTTTAATGATGCAAAGAATAAGAACTGAAGAAATAAAAACTGCTATAACTTGAAGAGATTTTTTTCCATCAGTTCTTATTTTTCGTACCGTTCTCATATCATAACTAGGAATCAATGTTTCAAATTTTCAGAAAGTCGCTTCTCCACACTACAGGTTCTTCCAACTTCGATTGTGAATAGAATATGTCGTAAGTTTAGGGTCAGAAACGAGGAAAATGAGTGGAAAGGGGGAGGGTGTTTAGGCGAGCTATTGACTGCCATGACCGCTCACCATAATTTGAAAAATTTTAGCGTGAATGGGCTGAATCCAAGGGTTTTGGGATACTCTGGAGGCTCACATTGAAAAGCAAAATGTGTTGTTTTCAGCGCCTCCGTCGATCCGAACGAGAAACTTTTGCAATTAGAAGGTGTATCAGTTCACAATTACCAAGTTGGCCATGTTCGCGGAAAGGGAGCATTCGGAGCCGTTTACCACGCTCGAAATCAATCGGGAGATCTGGCTGCAGTGAAGGCCACAATGAAACATCATATCGGGGTAGAAGAAGCGCGGGTTCTCCTCATTCTCAATGGACTTCGTCATGTCCCAAGAATGATCTGGCATGGAGTTGAAGATGGTCTCTTCTTCATTGGTGAGAAATAATAATAGAGGAGAAATGAGCAATTTGATTATTTCCAGTGATGAGTCACGAGTTGACTTCTGTGTTCTCGTTGTTGGTTGCCGAACCAACCAAATCCTTCTCACGCAAAACGAGCCAGTCGATCATGTATCAATCTTCTCTTGGACTTTCCGAAATCCATAACCGTCGAATCATTCATCGGGATCTGAAATTGGGCAACTTGCTCATTTCGCTTCCATATGGACCAATCAGAAATGTGATTGTGAAAATCGCCGACTTTGGGTTGTCCAAGGTGTACATGAATGAGGATGGACATCTGTTGCCGGATAAAGTCACTTTTCTTCATGACAAACATCGTTTCGCATCACTGTCTGTTATGGCCGGAAACTCTCCAACGCCAAGGGATGACTGGATTCAGATGTCTTTCGCCTTCTTGAGTCTTCTTGGATACACTCTGCCCAAAGACGATTTGATCTGTGTTGAATTTAAGAGACAACTGGTAAGAATATTTCAGTTTTTTTCAAATTTCTGATTTGGAAATCATTATTTATAGGCTGCTGCCCCGATTTCAACTCTTCCGGAGCAGTGCAAGTGGATGGGCGCACTTTTCGAAACGATTTTTGCGATTCCACACGATTACGGTATCGATTTCGTGAAGATTCTCGACTCGATCTGCACGGTGCAGCTGGATTCGGACCAGCAGATGGCGCTCTATATGGTTGAATTCGATGGAAAGTACGCTCTTCTTTGAAGCCATTGAACAACTTGGGATCTCTAACTATTCGCTTTCTCTTTGCCATATCAAACGTTTCGATTCGGTTTCTTGTATTTTCATTTTTCACATCCCGCCTATAATCTGCATTTTTATTAACCATCAATCATAGTTTGGAATGTGATCCCTATGTAGTCTCTCCTATCAACCTATTTCTGATTATAAAAGTATATACTTTCCCTTAAAAATAGTCATGTTGACTCGTATGTTTATCCTTCCCATCCTGCTTATCATATTTATTCTGTAACCACGAATCATCTTTTGAACTGTGATCCATATTTAGCCTTTCCAAATCCGGCCTGAAATATTGTGTTCCTTATTATAATTGTGTACAGACTTTCCCATTAAAGTAGTCCTGAAAACTACAATTCCAGTCGATTTATTCATTTCATTTGTGTTCTATAATTACTGTGTTTCTGGATTGAGTCCTCCCTACTCGTTCTATGTGAATATTATCTTCATTTCTATTCTACTAGTTAAAAAATAAAAAATCCAAAAAAATTAAATTGTCTTGTTTATTTCTCTGGAAAATATAAGGTCGTCTTAACAGACATCCAAGAGTTTTTGTCTGAAAGGGAAAAATATAAAGGCTTGTAAAGGTAACATATCCTAAAGTGACCTTGTGCACGGTGAGCCAAAGATGGCAGTGGTGGCGTCTCGCGAGAAGATGGAATTCAGAATCCAGCTGAAAGCCGTGAACTTGAAAATCGGAAAGCAGTTCAGCAAATAAGTACTTCGAGGGTTATGCAACGTCGCTTGTTTGTTTTTCGTATTCAAAATCAAGGTCGTCGGGATTTGGGATCCGGAAGACAAGCCGAGATACAGTGAAGAAGAAATTTGAGGTTCTGGATCTGGAAGGGGTAATCCCGAGATCTGAGATAAAATGTCGAATTCTTGTATCCACACAAAAATCCTCTATGTGATCCACATGGGAATGAATTCGAATGCCTGGTGGAAGCGTGATGGGAGTCCTGTGGTAAGTGGAAGTTTTTTTTTTCATATAAAAATTCAATATTTGCAGACTTGGGGGGATTGCTAAGGAGCACCTGCCAGATGACGACGACGCGGAAACCGTCAAATGAGTTGAGAACGAGGACTTGTGAAAAATACTTATACTACTTGTGAAACTATCGATTAGTTTGATTCAGAATGAAATTCGTTGAGAATTGATTATTTATTTATTTATTTTTCGAAAAGTATCTCGTCAAAATATAGCTATGAGAACAGCTTAATAAGGCTTTTACGTACAAGTCCAGAATCCCTATTACTACCGAGATATCATGAAAGTTGCTAGGACTTTCAAATGTAGTATAGAGATACATCTACATCCTACAATAGATTTCTGACATGTTTCCACTGTGATACCTCATCTCTGGTGTGACCTAGAAGCGATTGAAAGTTTAATTTTCTAAGTAGGTCATTGTCTAATGACGTGATAAAAATTTGAAATTATTGGAATTATTCAAAATTCAATTTTGTATATCATAGATTAGATTTGGCCCCGAAATATCAGTTGACATCGAAGTTTAGGCAATGAGAACAACTTAACAAAGCTTTTTACGTACAAGTCCAGGAGCCCTATTACTACTGGGACATTATGAAAGTACCTATGACACTCAAATATAGTTGAGAGATACATCTACCTCCAGCCTTACATTTCTGACAAATTTTCACTGTGATACCTCATCTCTGGTGTGACCTAGAAGCGATTAAAAGTCTAATTTTCTAAGTAGGTCATTGTCTAGTATTGTGATAAAAATTTAAAATTATTGGAATAATTCAATATTCAATGTCGTATATCATAAATTAGATTTGGACCCAAAATATCAGCTGACATCGAAGTTATAGCAATGAGAACAACTTGAAGTGATTTTTTAGTACAAGTCCAGGATCCCTATTACTACCGAGACATCATGAAAGTACCTAAGACATTCAAATATAGTTGAGAGGTACATCTACCTCCAGCCTTACCTTTTTGACACATTTCCATTGTGATACCTCACATCTGGTGTGACCTAGAAGTAATTGAAAATCTAAATTTCTCAGTAGGTCATTGCCTAGAATCGTGAGAAAAATTTTAAAATAAAGAAATAATTCAAAATTCATTTTTGTATATCATAGAGTAGATTCGGGCCCGAAATATCAGCTGACATCAAAGTTTAGGCAATGAGAACAACTTGAGGACACTTTTTCGCACATGTCCAAGAGCCCTATTACTACTGAGCCATACTGGAATCACGTGAAGTTCTGAAATCTGCATAAGGGAGTCATGTATAGCCTCTGTTATTTTTCTCACTAGGTTTCTTGTGGATACCTCACATCTGGTGTGACCTAGATACAATATAATAGTTGAAACTCGTTGTAGATGATATAAAAAAAACTTTTCAAAAACAATCAAAGGAGCTGAAGACTAGCAGGGGCCTGTAGAGAGAGCACAGAGGACGTAGAGACAGCTCATTCGCTGCAAACGAAACAAAGACAGTATTCATCATTCTCTGCAAACGAGATAGAGACAGTATTTGTGAAAGGCTTGGGTTCGCAAGGCGTGCTGAAGTTCTAAGAACCCAGTTACTAAAAGCTATGGTTTCATATGAGGCTGTCCTCAAAACCTTGAGAATCTAGAGGCGTGCTGAACTTCTAAGAGTTCAGATAATTAGGGGATATGACTGATTATCAGTTTTTCATCTCAAGAATCTGGGGGTCAAAAATACCTGAGAATTTTTGCTCTAGAAGTCGTAAGTCGACTACCAGTGGTTGCATCCACTTGGCTTCTTGTCCTATAGCTACCGGTGGTCATGAGTGGGAAGGATGTCCCTGTAAATACAAAATTCAATAAAAATGAAAAAATCCAATGAAAAAAGGAAAGAGGAAAAATTCAATAGAAAAGGAAAAAAATATGAAAATCCAATAAAGGGGAAACACGGAGAAAGAGAAAGAGAAAAGTAAATCACCAAACCGAGCGAGTGCCAAAATAAAGAAGGAGGTAAGATGGAAAAGTTTGGAGTTAGAGCGCGGGAAAAAAACAATGAATATGTTTTGATTGAGCGGTACTTGAAACAAAAAGATGGTTGAAACACAGCCAAAACTTCCCAGAAGAATAAACTACCGGCATTTGTCCATTATCCCTATTAGACCACGCCCCTTTTTCGCGCACCTCCCTCTCTCTTGTTCAAAAATCTTCACAGTCACTAAAATCTTTAATCCATCCCCTTTCATCATCCGAATTGTCATCATCATCTATCATTCTTCATTTTTTCACTTGTCCAGTATGGTTACTCATTTTTATTATCCTTTTTATTGCTTTTTTCGTTTTTGACTGCTCTCAGATTTTTTTATTCTTATGGATTTTTGCTCTTACAGGTACTTGCCCATTCCCGACTGTCGAAAGCGACAGGACCAGCCAGCAGCCGAGCGGAAACCACTACCATCCAAGGAATACTTCTGGATTCAGGAGCCTTCTGAAGGTGATCTTGAGGTGTGAAGATAGCAAAACTCGTTTTCAGATCAATTAGATACTGTAGAATAGATACTACCCGAACACTGAAATACCAGAACTAACGTTAAGGTCTTCTATAGATTTAACACATTTTTTGTGCTATCGTCATTGTTGTGACGGCTTCTTCGAGATGTCATTCTTGGGTGACAACTTCGTTTCCAGAAGCGATTCCGAATTTTCTATTGAAAATGATCAAACACATATTTTTGACTCGAGGTCAAAACCGACTTCTGGTCAATTCAGAATCCTCTTGATTTTTTCGGAATCGTTACAATTATTTATATTTCTTAAAATACAAATTTTTTCAGATACATTTTCTTTCAGATCCGAAAATTCAAATTTCAGCCATAAAACGTTAGAACGCGTTGTAACTGCATAAGTATCGCAAATTACTATTCAAATATTGTATGCTTGAGACCATGCTAAATTGACAAAAATGCATTTCAACACAGTAGATTTTATTGGAATCATTCTTCTAAAAAAATCAGACAGAAAAGTGCAAATAAAACTGCAAAAATGCTACATTACAACTGGATGTTGAAAGAACAAAGGAGCCAATGATTCAAATTATTAGAAGAATTGAGACGAATCTTGAAGACGTTGGGAAGTTTGAAGTTAAACATGTCCTCTTTGACTGGGCCAATTCATGACGATTTTTCTGAAAATTTGTAGTTTAGATATTTCATAGAAATAAGTTTTCTCTTACCTCCTTTGCGACAGAAGGACAAACGATTGGATGATGGAAGTCGGGATTTTCATCGAAATTTTGAATATTGTCTTTCCATTTTGATCACATGACATTTGCTCTCGGGCACAATTGATCGCCATCGATTTGCTCCAAACACTTGATGGAAAGCATTCTCGATCTTGATGTTCTTTGATTGGAGGTCCGATATCTACCGACTTTTCGTATTATTTGATCGATTTTTCTCCGAGTTTCTGATTTTTTCCCCATATTCGCAAACTTCATCCAAAGCAGAAGAATTTGTTCGTCTTTTGATTTTATGCCTTCATGTACAGCTTTCTCCGAGGATTCCAATTTGCTCATTATGTGATCATTCTCCATTTTCATTGTGGATATTTGAGAACTTTTTAGCCATGCACTCCAAGTTCCCTCTCCCGATCCAAATCTCTCGATTCCAGTTTCTTCTGGATCTCGTCTTTTGACTAGGCCAATCTATGACGAATTTTCTGAAAACTTGTAACTCAGATTTTTTAGATAGGCTTTTTTCTAACCTCTTTCTCAGCTTTATAATCTTAGGATGGGCAAACGATGGGGTGATGGAAGTCGGTATTCTCATCGGCATTTAGAACATCGTCCTTGCAGTTTGAGCACATGACATTTGCTTTTGTGCACAAATGATCCCCATCGATTTGCTCCAAACACTTGATGGAAAGCATTCTCGATCTTGATGTTCATTGATTGAAGGTCTGATATCTACCGACTTTTCACATTCTTTGATCGATTTTTCTCCGAGTTTCTGATGATTCCCCATATTCGCGAACTTCATCCAAAGCAGAAGAATTTGTTCGTCTTTTTTTTAATGTCTTCCTGGTTAGCCATAGACCTCAGTTTCCTTTTCCGATCTAAATCTCTCGATTCCAGTTTTTTCTGGATCTCGTCTCTTGACTAGGCCAGTCTATGACGAGTTATCTGAAAATTTGTAGTTTAGATTATTCATAGAAACAAGTTTTCTCTAACCTCCTTTGCGACGAAAAGACAAGCAATGGTATGGGGGAAGTCTGTGTTTTCATCGGGATTTTGGATATCGTCCTTGCAATTTGAGCACATGACATTTTCTCTTGGGCACAAATGATCCCCATCGATTTTCTCCAACCACTTGATGGAAGGCTTTTTCAATCTCCATGTTCTTTCCATCTGGAGGTTCGGTATTTGACACAGTCATTCGATTTGTGACCTTTGGATTCACAGAGAATCCATTTGAAGCGGTGCCGCGCTGTCTTTGTGTTCTGAAAAATAGAATTTTTGAAATTCGTCCTTTTTGCATCAAAAAGATCGAAAAAAGACAAAATATAAAAGCGGGATCTAGAAATGAATTATAAGCAACTACTTTACTACTCTAAAAATCGAGATAATCGAAAGAAATACTTCATTTGAATTTTTTAACTTTTAAATTTTGATTTTTCTCAGTTTTGGAAAGCTCAGCACACTTCAAAACTATTTCCAAAAGACGTATCCAAAAATCTAGACCCGATTGAAAAAAAAGTTTGCCAAAATCCGACGATTTTGAAGAAAAATACGAGCAAAAAAGTGATTTCGGAAGTGACTGGCGGACCTATTGCTAAAACCGTGGGAAACTGGACCGTGGGAAAATGAAGGAAGGTTCTCACGGTCAGAGGAATGTTGCCAAATGGTCAATTTCAATGGGGAAAAGTGGGTTTCTGGGGTAAAAATACACGGGGTATCCAGAAATTTCATTTTTGAAGACCCTAGATGACGTTGGGGATTCAGAAGACGTGACGTCATCTGAAAATTTTTGAAAAATTTTGTTTTCTGAAGACTCCTAGGGTAAAAATACACGGGGAAACTGAAAATCATACTTTTGAAAGCGTCAGATGTCGTTGAGGATTCCTTTTTAGTTGAACAATTATTTTTTCACCCTAGAAATCTATAAAAAAATGGAAATTCTTTGAAATTCTAGAAGACGTCACGTCTTCTAAATCCCCAACGTCATCTGGGGTTTACAAAAATAAAATATTCGGATTCCCCGTGAATTTTTACCCTAGAAGTCTTCAAAAACAAAAATTTTCAGATGACGTCACGTCTTCTGAATCGCCAACGTCATCTGTGGTTTTCAAAAATAGAAAATTCGGATTCCCCGTGTATTTTTACCCTAGGAGTCTTCAAAAAAACAAAAATTTTAAAAACTTTTCAGATGACGTCACGTCTTCTGAGTCCCCAACGTCATCTGGGGTTTACAAAAATAAAATATTCGGATTCCCCGTGAATTTTTACCCTAGGAGTCTTCAAAAAACAACAATTTTCAAAAATTTTCAGATGACGTCACGTTTTCTGAATCCCCAACGTCATCTGTGGTTTTCAAAAATAGAAAATTCGGATTCCCTGTGTATTTTTACCCCAGAAACCCACTTTTCCCCATTGAAATTGCCCATTTTGCAACATCCCTCTGACCGTGAGAACCTCGCTCGATTTTCCCACGGTCCAGGTTCCCACGGTTTTATCATTAGCAAGAGGTCCGCCAGTCACTTCCGAAATCAGTATTTTGCTAATATTTTTCTTCAAAATCGTCGGATTTTGGCAAACTTTTTTTTCAATCGGATTTAAATCCACCAAGTGCTTCCACCAAGTGCTTGGAGAAAATCGATGGGGACCATTTGTGTCCAAGAGCAAATGTCATGTGCTCAAATTGCAAGGACGATATCCAAAATGCCGATGAAAACACAGACTTCCCCCATACCATTGCTTGTCCTTCCGTCGCAAAGGAGGTTAGAGAAAACTCATTTCTTTAAAAAATCTAAATTTTAATTTTTCAGAAAACTCGTCATAGACTGGCCTAGTCAAGAGACGAGATCCAGAAGAAACTGGAATCGAGAGATTTGGATCGGGAAAGGAAACTGAGGTCTATGGCTAAAAAGTACTGAAGTATCCACATTGAAAATGGAGAATGATCACATAATGGGCGAATCGGAATCCGCGGAGAAAGCTATCCAAGAAGAGATGAAAGCAAAAGACGAACAAATTCTTCCGCTTTGGATGAAGTTCGCGAATATGGGGAATCATCAGAAACTCGGAGAAAAATCGATCAAATAATGCGAAAAGTCGGTAGATATCGGACCTCCAATCAATCAACATCAAGATCGAGAATGCTTTCCATCAAGTTTTTGGAGCAAATCGATGGCGATCAATTGTGCCCGAGAGCAAATGTCATGTGCTCAAAATGCGAGGACGATGTTCAAAATGCCGATGAGAATACAGACTTCCATCACCCCATCGTTTGCCTTTCCAAAGATCTGAGAGCTGAGAAAGAGGTTAGAAACAACCTATCTAAAAAATCTAAGCTACAAATTTCCAGAAAACTCGTCACTTGGCCGAGTCAAAAGACGAGATCCAGAAGAAACTGGAATCGAAAGATTTGGATCGGGAAAGGAAACTGAGCTCTATGGCTAAAAAGTACTAAAGTATCCAGAATGAAAATGGAGAATGATCAGATAATGGGCGAACCGGAATCCGCGGAGAAAACTATCCAGGAAAGCATAAAATCAAAAGACGAACAAATTCTTCTGCTTTGGATGAAGTTCGCAAATATGGGGACTCATCAGAAACTCGAAGAAAAATCGATCAAAAATGCGAAACTTCGGTAGATGCCGATGAAAATCCCGACTTCCATCATATTATTGTTTGTCATTCCGTAGATCAAAAAGCCGCCAAAGAGGTTAGAGAAAACTCATTTCCATAAATAATCTAAATTACAATTTTTCAGTAAACTCGTCACCCAACACGTCTAACTATAAACTTCCCAACGTCTTCATAATTCGTCTCAATTCTTCTAATAATTTGAATTATTGTCTCTTTTGTTTTTTCAAATCTGTTCCATTCTTTCACGATTTTTTCTTTTGCATATAAAAAATTATCCTTTTTTTAACAAATCACTAGAAAATTATAGATTCCTCAAAATCCAGGTGTAATGTAGCATTTTTGCAGTTTTATTTGCACTTTTCTGTCGGTTTTTATTCGAAGAATGAATCCAATAAAATGCACTGTGTTCAAATGCATTTTTGTTAGTTTAACATGGCCTCAAGCATACAATATTTGAATAATAATTTGCGATACTTATGCAGTTACAACGCGTTCTAACGTTTTATGGCTGAAAATTGAATTTTGTGGATCTGAAGATATAGTTACTTTCAGTATCTAGCTAAAGAGAGAATGTTGAAATTGCAACTGATCTAGTGGAATGTCACCCAGGAATTAGATATCTACCGCATCTCAGAACATCCCGAAGGTGTCGTCACAACAATGACGATAGTACAAAAGAAGGGTTTCAAATCTATAGAAGACTTGTTCTGGTTTTCAGTGTTTTGGTGGTATCTTTTCTACAGTATCCTACTGATCTATAAACTAATGATTCCCTCTTCCCACCTAAAGATCACATCTACAAGGCTCCTGAATTCTTAAGTCGTCTTTTGTTGCTATTGGCTTCCGGTCGGCTTCTGGTCCTATCGCTTTCGATAGTCAAGAGTGGGCAAGCATCTGTAAGAACTAAAAATCTATAAGAATACTGAAGTCCAAGAGCAGGTGGAATCAAAAAAAAACAATAAAAAAGGAAAATGAAAAATAAGTCGCCAAACTGGACTAGTGAAAAAATGAAGAATGATGGATGATGATGACAATTCGGAAGATGAAAAGAGGGTGCATTAAAGATTTCAGTGAATGTGAAGATCAACTTCAGACAATTTTTCTGGCATTGTATTCCTACAAGACAAATTGTTGGTGTAAGGAATAGCAGTATCTTTTAGATTCTGTATCACAGAGTCTATCTAATTAGTGTTTTGCTAATAGTTCTAGAACAATCTCTAGGTTGATCTTTTTTATCTCGACTATGATCTCGATGAGTCAGACTCTCATAGAATCCGGAGCAAACTGTTTGATGAACCATATGTCCAGGACAAATAAGAATCTAAGAGTTTTCGGTTTATGTCGTCTCATTGGTATCCACAGTTTTTAGCGATGGTGATTTCAGATCGGTCAGATTCCAACACCAGCTGTCACCCTGTTCTCTGAGCTCTCTCTCTCTACAGTACCCCTAGCCTTCGGCTCCTTTGATACTTTTTTAAAGTTTTTAAAAATCATCTACAACAATTTTCAACTATTATTTTGTTTTTTCAGAACTTCTCGTGATTCCAATATGGCTCAGTAGTAATAGCGATCCTGGACTTGTACAAAAAATCCTTGTCAAGTTGTTCTCATTGCTTAAACTTCGATGTCAGCTGATTTTTTGGGTCCAAATCTAATCTATGATACACAAAATTGAATTTTGAATAATTTCAATATTTTCAAATTTTTATCACGTCATTAGACAATGACCTAGATAGAAATTTAGACTTTCAATCACTTCTAGGTCACACCAGAAATGAGATATCACCATGGAAATGTGTCAGAAAGGTAAGGCTGGAGGTAGATGTATCTCTCAACTATATTTGAGTATCATAGGTACTTTCACTATGGCTAGGTAGTAATAGGAATCCAGGACTTGTACTTGAAAACTCCCATCAAGTTGTTCTCATAGCTACAACTTCGATGTCAGCTGATGTTTCGGGTCCAAAACCAACCTATGACATAAAAAAAAGAATTTTGAATTATTTCTATATTTTCGAATTTTTATCACGATACTAGACGATGACCTACTTAGAAAATTAGACTTTCAATCGCTTCTAGATCACATAAGAGATGAAGTATCACAATGGAACTATGTCAGAAACTTATTGTAGGGTGTAGATGTATCTCTCAACTACATTTGAATGTTCTAGGTATTTACATTATGTCAGGGTAGTAACAGGGATCCAGGACTTTGCGGAAAAATTCTTGTCAAGTTGTTCTCATTGCTTAAACTTCGATGTCAGCTGATATATTGGGTCCAAATCTCATCTATGATTACAAAATCGAATTTCGAATTATTCCAATAGTTTCAAATTTTTATCACGATACCAGACAATGACCTAATTAGAAAATTTGACTTTCAATAGCTTCTAGGCCACACCAGAGATAAGGTATCACAATGGAAATGTGTCAAAAAGGTAAGGTTGGAGGTACAGTGGCGAGAAATGGTGAGGGTCACTTTACGTTTGCGTTCATAACTTTGCTGACATTGATTCTATCAACATGAAATTTTGCACACATGGTGGAAATGTCTTTAGCAAGATAACTAATAGTTTTTTGTTTATTCAGCTACGTCGGTGTCTTCAGAATCTGGGCAGATGTAGACGTCGTTCAAGAATCCAAAAAATAACTTTTCTAAACATTATTGAATTTTTTCGTTATTTTCAGAAAATGACAATAAACTTTTTCATATGCAACACAAAAATTTTGGTGCACTTCGGTTTACCGGCTCCAGAGTTATTCATGTCGGAGCACAAATTAGGATGTTTGGCTCATCAGTCATAACTTGGCTGGCGAATGTTGAAACGGCGTCCAAATTTGAAAAAAGCTGTATGAGGGAATGTTTTACAACATTACATTTTAAAATTTTCAAATTGAGCAAAAAAATTTTTCTCCATGTACTGACGCCCATTGCACCGAGTTGGCCCTGTATACCGAGAAAAAAAAACTATTAGTTATCTTGCTAAAGACATTTCCACCATATACAAGTTAACAGTAAAGATGTTGCCTTTTGTAAACTAAGACAACAATTCTCAGCCACGTTCGGAAAAGACGCATGGCAAGTCCTGAAGGACAATTTTGAAACTACGGGAAAAACCAGTTTCATTGAGCAAGTTACTAACGATCCAAATACTAGACTTTGTATACTAGAAAACCAAACATTCAATACTAGTGGCAATACAACCAAGGTTGGGACAGTTTTTGATGCCTCAAACAAAAAGACAGGAAAAATTAGGTTGAATAAGAACCTTCATCAAGATCTATCTCTCATTCCGTTCTCACTCCTGTCCAATACAAATCATCCAGATAATCCTGATAGTAAGGAAAATAACAAATTAGAAGTTCCCGAAATTTCCGAAACAGAGGAATCTTCTACACCAACTAACGTAATGGTAGCCAAAGTTAAGAACTACTCTGAACCAGAGAATAAGATTTCTCCACTTGCTAAATTAAACAATCTAGATAAAAGCAAATCAATTACTGTATTTGTGCTCAGATTCCTCAAAAACCGAATATACACAAATCTGAGCGACACGAATAAGTCGAAATTAGGGAATCATATCCCAGAACTAGCATCATATCCAGCAGTAAGTACATTAAGTTGAATCAAATTTGAAGTAATTCAGAAGATGTCACGGCTTCAGATGACGTTGATATAGAGAATCCAACGAATCTCACGATCAGATGTACTAAAGTGGTCGATGTTGTATATTTTTAGACTTCTTATGACGTGACAAATATCAAGCATACAGTTTATTCATATTTGAAACAAATCAGAAGACGTCAGGGCTTCAGATGACTTTGATATAGAGAATCCAATGAATCTCACAATCAATGTGGCTAAATTGGTCGATGTCGCACATGACTTAGACACACGATTAGACTCTGCTTGAGGTGACGATGATGAAGCTTTGAATTCATTCTAATTTAAAACATTTGAGAAGAGGTTGAGAATAAGAATCCTTTAAATCTCGCGATCAGTAGGGATAAAGTGGCTAGGTCACACCAGCTGTGAGGTATCATGTGGAAAACAAAAACAGAAAGTATAGTAGCTGACACAATACCTATTCATATAGACTTCAGAACCCCAAACGACTTTGGTTTAACTCGGTAGTAATAGGGCTTTTTCAAAATAGTAGAGCTTTTTCAAAATAGGGATTTTCCAAATTAGTACTAAGACTTCGACTTCAATTTCAAACTCGACCAAGTAGTTTTGGTCATGGAAAATTGCCATGCTTATGTATTTTTGAGGTACCCTCCTTTGAGATAGTGGCAGTTGGTAGTGATTGAGAAGAAAAGTAACCCCTTTTTGTGACTCTATTGCAATTAAAAGAGTTACAGCAACCATGGTAACATCAGATTTGAGATGGCAAAAGGTTTTGCGAAATTAAAGAGCAACATGTAGGGCTTTGTGTTAGGAGACAAAAAAGAAAGCGACCATGAAAACACGAGAAACATATATCAGCGGAAAAGATTTTTTATTAGTTCAGAAATGGGGTGAAAAGGTTTGAGCAGCGCTTGAGATCGCATTATTGCATTAAATGACGCTTTGGCGCATTAGTTTGCGGCAAGAAAAGCAATAACAAAACTTTCAGTTTTTTCTCCAAAAATAAATGTTATTAACATGTAAAAATAGCTGAGGTTTTAAAAATACAAACACTTTCGTGACATCTTTATTCCCAACCAAACCGAAACTGACAAGAGAAAAACGGGACACAATGAGAATATCAAAAGTAAGGAGATTAAAAGCAAAGAATATGTATGAATTACGAAAGGGAATCTAGCGGCATTTTGAGTAGAAAAGTAACAAAAAGACAGGTCGTTTGAATAATTTATCCCCTTCGGTTGGCTCGCTTGGACTTTCCAGTTCCCTCCTTTGGCTCTCCTGATTTCCTCTTTCTTGACTTCACCACCTTGACCGATTCTTTCTTCGGCTCTTCTTCCATCAATTCCATTTCGGGAATCCCTCCCATCTTCTTGGCCTCAGCTCTCAGCGCATGAATGAAAATTCGATCTTCTTCCCTTGGCAACTGAAAAACATTGTTATTGAAGCATTGAAAGGAAAAATCTGGTACTTACCTCCATCATATCCATGTATGGTTTTTTGGTATAGAAATACAAAAGCGTGGTCCGAGCGTAGATGTTCTAAAAAATGAATATGAGGATTGAATAAAGTATTCATAGTCCCACTTACGTCTTGCTCTACCAGCATAAACGGCAAGTGCGTCAGAATCATCAAAAGTTCTGCATTGGCCTTGAGAGTCTGCTTCCATTTGTTTTTCTCCTCTAGATTCTTTTTGGCCCAACTCAACTTTCTCTGAGTCTTCTTATACTCCATAATACCCGGTCTCACATTTGACAGCTCCACCGTAACCTTCCTCACCAATTCAGTGTAATGGCGTACCTTGGTGCACACTGTCGGGTACACCTTCTTAATAGTGTTTGGCCCTTCAACTTTCTGCTTGTAGCCTCGGTATCGTTCGACTGCGGGAGTGAGTTGGGGGAACGGGGCGGAGGAGGAAAAAGCTGGGTAGTCTGAAATTAACGTTTTGAAATCTGGAAAACAAAGGAAACTATCATACCTGCTTTCTTATAAGCCAGTTTGCTATCAGAAGCGATGAATTGTTGATTTTTAGTCATTGCGGAAACGCTTGAAGTAATCCTGAAAGAAATTATTTGCGGAGACCGGAACAATAGGCACGTGTAGAAATGAAAAATGTGCCTTTTTAGACTTATGAGACGGTCAGTCAACAAGTTTTAGTCACTACGAAAAACCGATAAAAATGGAGAGAGAAAGGCAAAGAGATACATGGGAAAACAACAAATATTATGCAGATCTCAATAAAAGAGAGTGCTCGCCGAAGATTTGAAGATTTGTAGAGCACGATATTTTGCCACGAAAACTGTAAAGGAGCATAACTCACTTTCAAACTGATTTTCCGTTTTTCTCAATTTTAATAGAGTTTCAGCCATTTTTTCTGATACAATACGATTTCGATGCATGATTGTTTCGTGACTTTTGCAAAATTTTGTGGAAAAATCGCTTAAAAGCTGTGAAAACAGGAAAAATCTGTTTGAAAATGAGTCATGTTCCTTTAAATTTACCGTAGCAAAAATCGTGATCTCCGATAAATCGAATCTTCGGCGCGCACTCTCTTCAATTCAGATCTGCATAATAGGAGACTTAGTCTCTTTGGATCAATAGAAGGACCAGAGAAACAGAAACGAGCCTAGGAAAATTCAAGCAATTCTCTGCGTCTCTTGTACACAA
Organism: Caenorhabditis sinica; assembly: GCA_963932045.1. NCBI lineage: Eukaryota > Metazoa > Nematoda > Chromadorea > Rhabditida > Rhabditidae > Caenorhabditis > Caenorhabditis sinica. The sequence continues at coordinate 26,101,945 of OZ009938.1, forward strand.
ACACTACCTAGTTGTCTTTTGAGAACGCGCAGCCCTCTCCATTGCGCGAGAAAATATAGATTGAAATCCGACTACTTTGAAACCATGGAGTCTGCCTGCACTAGAATGGAGCAGAGACACATATTTTCTCATATGCTAAATGTTAGGGGGGGGGGTGTCTAAAAAAATCTGGAAATGATAGGAAATTCCATGTAACCGAAAAGTGTCTCAATTGATTCCTCATCGAAAGTTGGTCGAAACGCGTACGAGAGATCTCACATATTACTTCTAGAAATACAACGGTAATGTACCCCGTTTGAGGTACGGCTTTTTGGACGAGACTAGGCTGAATGAAACAAGCATAAAAAGTTATGTAAGGGGTTGGAACCGTTTTTGTGCCTTATTAACGGCCTTCGAGAAAATCAACTTTTTGTCAAAATTTCACGAAATCTGAAATTTTCATCTTCAAAGGGCCATAACTTGGTTTGTTCTTGACGAATTTTCGCAAACTAAAGTGAGTCATGAAGATAAAACATTCAAAAATGTAACTCTAAAAACAATTATGTTCTATCTATTTGTGTAAAAAAGTTATTTGTTAAAAATCATGAGTGCCAAAGTACCAAGGATGGCCTAAAATTTTTTTAGGAGTAGGACATTTTCTGGATTTAGCTTAAAATGAAAGTCCGTGTTAGATTTAGTATAAAAACATAATTTGTTATAGGGGTAACCGTCCAAATTTTAAAAATAATTTCGATTTAATAAAATTTCATTTTGACATTTTTTGAGAAATTCGAAATTTCTCACACTTTTTAAACTGAACTTTAGAAGATTGTTTTGAAACCAAAATGTTCAAAATTTGAGCTTTTCAATAAACTTTAAATCGTAAGATTTGCTCAAGTTTGAAGCATTTTATGACCGGTTGAAGTTAGAAGCTTGATTTTGAGTTGCCCTCTGGAAATCGAAAAATGAAAATGATCCTAGAGCTTTGAAACTTTTTGCATTTTGTAGATAATTTGCATACGAAACATATTGTCAACTGCAACTTCCTTCCATCTCTTCATCCTCGTTTGTAAAATTGCGAAGTATAATATCGAGCCCATCAGAATGGCGATTTTCTCCTTTTGCAATTTTACAAACGAGAATGAAGAGATGGACGAAAGTTGCAGTTGACAATATGTTTCGTATGCAAATTATCTACAAAATGCAAAAAGTTTCAAAGCTCTAGGATCATTTTCATTTTTCGATTTCCAGAGGGCAACTCAAAATCAAGCTTCTAACTTCAACCGGTCATAAAATGCTTCAAACTTGAGCAAATCTTACGATTTAAAGTTTATTAAAAAGCTCAATTTTTGAACATTTTGGTTCCAGAACAATCTTTTAAAGTTCAGTATAAAAATTGTGAGAAATTTCAAATTTCTCAAAAAATGTCAAAATGAAATTTTATTAAATCAAAATTATTTTTAAAATTTGGACGGTTACCCCTATAACAAATTATGTTTTTATACTAAATCTAACACGGACTTTCATTTTAAGCTAAATCCAGAAAATGTCCTACTCCTAAAAAAATTTTAGGCCATCCTTGGTACTTTGGCACTCATGATTTTTAACAAATAACTTTTTTACACAAATAGATAGAACATAATTGTTTTTAGAGTTACATTTTTGAATGTTTTATCTTCATGACTCACTTTAGTTTGCAAAAATCCGTCAAGAACAAACCAAGTTATGGCCCTTTGAAGATGAAAATTTCAGATTTCGTGAAATTTTGACAAAAAGTTGATTTTCTCGAAGGCCGTTAAGAAGGCACAAAATCGGTTCCAACCCCTTACATAACTTTTTATGCTTGTTTCATTCAGCCTAGTCTCGTCCAAAAAGCCGTACCTCAAACGGGGTACATTACCGTACAGTTACAACAACTTTTCGAAATCCGTACATTCTAATTTGAGGGGGTTGAACAATATAAGCGCATGCCCCACTATTAGAGAAAATACGGTATCTAGTGAGCTTGTCTGGACGTTTTTTGAATGACTCCAAATTACTGGCCACAGGAAACACGTGCCGAACAACTTAGAAAAGGAGCGGAGCCCTAAAAGACCACCTAGAAAGGGGCGGAGCTCTAAAAGACCACCTAGAAAGGGGCGGAGCTCTAAAAGACCACCTAGAAAGGGGCGGAGCCTAATAGATCCATCTTCCTGCAAACACCCTAATAAGGTGGTGGACTCACTCAGTTATTTATCGGTATATTGGTTAGGAGTATGGTGTTTGTCTGAAACTGGTCTAGGCAAATGAAATCCAATTAATTGGTCTTGACCGAATTATTGGTTTTTCCTTGTCTAGACCAGGTTTTGAACAGCGTTATCTTCTTCCTCGAGCCCGATGTTCCTTCTCAAGGCACCATTCTGAATTTGGACGCCGCACCCTGTCTCACCTGATTTTTCTAAATATTCAATGCAACTATATTGTCTACCGCTTCTCTTCTTGGGACGATTTCTGGCCCTGTTCCTCCACTCCCAAGTTGGTCACTATCGTGAAGCTCCTTCGGGACGCCTTCTGAAGTTTCAACGTCGACAACTCGGAGTGTATCTCCAGTGTCTTCGAGGTCAAGAAACTCTCACTAATGATACCTAAAATATCTGAAATTTTTCAACGAGCCATCAGGAATTTTGTCCATTTCCAAGATCCTCAGCGTCCATTCAAGTAAAATCTCTCCAACAACCGTGGTTCCGGTTTTTGATGCGATTGCGGTTCCAGCTGAAATGCTCTACAACTTCATTTTTGAACTTACTCACTATCAGTACAACTGGAGTACAAATACAGTGCTCCACATAAAGTTCGTTCCACCCTGAAATTTTCACGTTTTTCACGTTTTTCGCTTTCTAGGTCAACTTTCAGCCTAAGGTAGCATCATGAAAAATGTTCCTCTCAGAAAAGTAAATATGTTGATGTTTTTCATTTTTTGGTCACATGACCCAGTTTTCGAAAAAATGAGAAAATTCCACTTTTTTGGCTGTTTTTAGCTTTGGCGGATCCACATAAAGATCGTTCCACCCTCCAAAAATGACTGATTTAGGTCAGTGAATCTGAACTCATAGTCAGAACATGGTTAGAAAGAACAGACATCCTCGAAAACCTAGAAATATGGGTTGAAAATTTTATCAACTTTGACCTGCTGGCTGGCTGCCTTCCAGGTATCACTCAACATTGGTTCAGGCCTATCGGGTCCGGAAAATATGCGGATTTGTCCAGATTTATGTCAGAAACAGTTTTTTCAGTGGTTTTACGCCGTTTCAATGTCATTTTGAAGCCAAAACCCTTTTCATTCTCGATAAGAGACTGTTTGTGATAGCTGGTGTTGACTGCTCAAGGAGAAACAAGGGTATTTTAACCACTTCCACACATCGTACACTCGAAATGTTTTGGAACTTGGTAGAGCACAATCAGATCTACCTGTTTGTAACAATTTCCAGATCCTCAACTCTTTTCTAGTCCTCCTAGAGCTCAGGATTTAACCCCAAAAGACTTCACTGTGGCATGGACCCTTACGTTTTCCAGATATCACGGATCCTAACCATTCTTAATTTTGTACAGAGCGACTTATTGGAATTATTCCAGCTCACATCATATTGTCAGTCAGATTTGGGTCAAAAAACCGATCCTAGCACTTGCGACACAACAATATATTTTTTCCATCTGTTGCCCGTGAAGCTTCATAATGATTCCTGAGCTCTATTCCTGAGCTCTAGGACCTGGAAATTGTTACGAACAGGTAGATCTGATTGTGCTCTACCGAGTTCCAAAAAATTTCGAGTGTACGATGTGTGGAAGTGGTTAAAATACCCTTGTTTCCCCCTGAGCAGTCAACACCAGCTATCACAAACAGTCTCTTATCGAGAATGAAAAGGGTTTTGGCTTCAAAATGGCATTGAAACGACGTAAAACCACTGGAAAAATTGTTTCTGATAGAAATCTGGACAAATCCGATCATTTTTTGGACCCATAGGCCTGAACCAATGGTAAGTGATACCTGGAAGGCAGCCAGCCAGCAGGTCAAAGTTGATAAAATTTTCAACCCATATTTCTAGGTTTTCGAGGATGCCTGTTCTTTCTAACCATGTTCTGACTATGAGTTCAGACTCACTGACCTAAATCAGTCATTTTTGGAGGGTGGAACGATCTTTATGTGGATCCGCCAAAGCTAAAAACAGCCAAAAAAGTGGAATTTGCTCAATTTTTCGAGAACCGGGTCATGTGACCAAAAAATGAAATACATCAACATATTTCTTTTTCTGAGAGGAACATTTTTCATGATGCTACCTTAGGCTGAAAGTTGACCTAGAAAGCGAAAAACGTGAAAAACGTGAAAATTTCAGGGTGGAACGAACTTTATGTGGAGCACTGTAGGTAAACTCACGCACACTTTTGAACTTCTTGAAATTACCCAGGCCTACCTAATTCACTCATGGCTCTCCGAGTTTTTCCCAAAGAACGGAGTTAAGGAGAGAAAACTGGCATTTTCTGGAGCAGGTTTCCCAATTGAACACAGTTTTCGAGGCAGATTGTCGCCTCGATAAGCGTCTCAATGATACCAAGTTGATTGCGACGACCGAATTGACAAGGAAAAAAATTTCAAATCGGTTCAGCACTAATAGAATTAAGGAAGGACTGACACGAAAAGTTTCAAACCAGACCAAATCAATGAATTGGAAGAGAGTTTCCAAAAACGTAGATACCCGGATAAGGAGGAAAAGAAGAGACTGGCAAGAAACACGGGATCGACCGTAAAACAAATTGAAACATGGTTCACTCAAAGAAGAAAACAAAGTTATGTCTGAAAAATCATACCAAAATTTGAATAGTTTTGTTATCGTAACTTTTGAATTTTTCCATTCTCATTTTAAAATAAAGATGTTGTTGTTCAAGATGTTTATTGGTGTACAGCTCAGAAGACTATGTGAACGTTATATCCCAATCTTTTTCTCCCTTGGCCTCAAATTGAAGAGCAAGTTTGGCACTGGTTCCAAATAAGATGAGCAAATAGTGTCCAAGATATCTTACCGTGTTCTTAAACAATCATGGTCTCATATCGTTTTATTTTTGCAGTTTTAAAATAAAATGAAGTTGCTTTTGTGAAAAATTCTTTAGTGATTTACAGCTTCGAAAAGGTCTGGACCATACATCCCACTCTCTTCCTAACATGTCCCGAATTTCAAGATTATCGAAACCATTGATTGATAATTTGCAATGTTTGCTTTTTATGTGTTTTTTGCATGAAGTTCTATTGAAGCATGCTATTCTATTGCTATAGCTTGCTATAGCTTGCTAAGCTTGCTAAGCATGCTATAGCTAAGTTAAGTGAAGCATGCTATTCTATTAGAGATTATTACGGTATTTACGGTATTTTTTTACGGAATCTACAGATTTTTACGGTATTTTTTTGCGCGTGCCGCTTGTTTGGGACTTTTAAAAATATTTTCAAAACTTTTGAATATGATATGGTAAAATATAATATTTTTTTCTTGTCCGGTAAAAATTTTTTGCGGGCGGTGCGCTTGTTTTGAATTAAAATGTTTTGATTGAATAGCGCGATTTTATCGCATTCTAACGCAATAATCATTTTTCTCTAATGCCGAAAACTGAAAAAGTTACAATCTTTTGAACTGTGGTGCGCGCTCTCTCCTCCTCGTTGAAATCCTAAAATTTTTTGCAAAAGTTTCAAAAGTTAACCAGTAAAATAGTGTGGTTTATGCGCATTCTGGTGCTATATTTATTTTGGTCTCATGTCGAAAACTGACCAAGTTGTGGCTTGTTGAATTGTGGTGCGCGCTCTCTCTCTCACCTTGCGTCGCGAACATTCTTTGCGCAAAGGTCACTCGTTCAGCTTCTCATTCTCAGTCATTTTCAGTCGCAAATCTTCCAGGGGAGCTCCACAAGGTATGAAAAAATTTTTTTTTGGAAAAAAAATTTTTTTTTTTTTTTGAAAACAAATAATTTTGAAAAGAAAATATTTTTGAAAAAAAAAATTGAACATTTTTCAGGAGTCATCCAGGCGGCTCCAAAAGGAGAATGAGCGACTCCTTTGCGAACATGAATGCCAAGCAAGAACATTCCTCCAATGGTGATAATCCGCGTCCTCCAACACGATAATCAACACAGCTCTTCTGGAAAGGAGCTCAAGGAGATTCTTCAGAGGAACAAGAGGTCTGCCGACTTCAAAATGCCATCTATTCGTTACGACAAATCAAATGGTGTAAAAATAGAGGTATGCTTACAAAGGACAAAGAAAAATATATTTTTGAAAAAAAAAATAATTTTGAGAAGAACATATTTTTGAAAGAAAAAAATTGAAAATTTTTCAGGAGTCATCCAGGCGGCTCCAAAAGGAGAATGAGCGACTCCTTTGCGAACATGAATGTCAAGCAAGAACATTTGTCCAATGGTGATGATCCGCGTCCTCCAAACACGATAATCAACACAGCTCTTCTGGAAAGGAGCTCAAGGAGATTCTTCAGAGGAACAAGAGGTCTGCCGACTTCAAAATGCCATCTATTCGTTACGACAAATCAAATGGTGTAAAAATAGAGGTATGCTTACAAAGGACAAAGAAAAATATATTTTTGAAAAAAAAAATAATTTTGAGAAGAACATATTTTTGAAAGAAAAAATTTGAAAATTTTTCAGGAGTCATCCAGGCGGCTCCAAAAGGAGAATGAGCGACTCCTTTGCGAACATGAATGTCAAGCAAGAACATTTGTCCAATGGTGATGATCCGCGTCCTCCAAACACGATAATCAACACAGCTCTTCTGGAAAGGAGCTCAAGGAGATTCTTCAGAGGAACAAGAGGTCTGCCGACTTCAAAATGCCATCTATTCGTTACGACAAATCAAATGGTGTAAAAATAGAGGTATGCTTACAAAGGACAAAGAAAAATATATTTTTGAAAAAAAAATAATTTTGAGAAGAACATATTTTTGAAAGAAAAAATTTGAAAATTTTTCAGGAGTCATCCAGGCGGCTCCAAAAGGAGAATGAGCGACTCCTTTGCGAACATGAATGTCAAGCAAGAACATTTGTCCAATGGTGATGATCCGCGTCCTCCAAACACGATAATCAACACAGCTCTTCTGGAAAGGAGCTCAAGGAGATTCTTCAGAGGAACAAGAGGTCTGCCGACTTCAAAATGCCATCTATTCGTTACGACAAATCAAATGGTGTAAAAATAGAGGTATGCTTACAAAGGACAAAGAAAAATATATTTTTGAAAAAAAAAATAATTTTGAGAAGAACATATTTTTGAAAGAAAAAATTTGAAAATTTTTCAGGAGTCATCCAGGCGGCTCCAAAAGGAGAATGAGCGACTCCTTTGCGAACATGAATGTCAAGCAAGAACATTTGTCCAATGGTGATGATCCGCGTCCTCCAAACACGATAATCAACACAGCTCTTCTGGAAAGGAGCTCAAGGAGATTCTTCAGAGGAACAAGAGGTCTGCCGACTTCAAAATGCCATCTATTCGTTACGACAAATCAAATGGTGTAAAAATAGAGGTATGCTTACAAAGGACAAAAAAATATATTTTTGAAAAAAATATTGAAAAATTTTCAGGAGTCTTCCATGCGGCTCCAAAAGGAGAATGAGCGACTCCTTCGCCAACGTTAATGTCAAACAATAACATTCCTCCGATGGTGATGATCCGCGTCCTCCAAGCAAGAGAATCAACACAGCTCTTCTGGAAAAGAGCTCAAGGAAAAATTTGTGAAGCAGGAGGAAAGTCTTCAGAAGAACAAGAGGTCTGCCGACTTCAAAATGACATCTTTTTGTCACGACAAATCTAATGATGTAAAGATAGAGGTATGATTACAAAGGACAAAAAAAATATTTTTGAAAAAAAATAATTTTGAAAATGTTTCAGGAGTCTTCCATGCGGTTCCAAAAAGAGAATGAGCGACTCTTTCGCCAACGAATCAACACGGCTCTTCTGGAATGGAGCATCAGGGAGAATCGTACGCTGAGAGAAGACGTGGACAATCTTCACAAGGGGATTCTTGGAATTTCAAACTTCACATCCGACGAGAAGAAGTTCAACAACTCGGTTCAGAATCTAGAGAAGGAGAATCTGAAGATCAAATCTTTGGATCTTCAAATGAAGATTCAAAACATGGAGAATCATCAAAAACTCGGTGACAGAGCGATGGGGATAGCACAGTGATAGGAAGAGGAGGAAAGCTGAAAATGGAGAAGAAGCTCAAAGAGGTCCAAGAGAATCTGAAGTCCAAGGATGCTCTCATCAACCAACTTCAAGTCAAAATCGACAGTGCGATTCATCATGGAGACAAAGGAAAAGGAGAAAAAGCTGAAAATGGAGAAGAAGCTCAAAGAGGTCCAAGAGAATCTGAAGTCCAAGGATGCTCTCATCAACCAACTTCAAGTCAAAATCGACAGTGCGATTCATCATAGAGACAAAGGAAAAGGAGAAAAAGCTGAAAATGGAGAAGAAGCTCAAAGAGGTCCAAGAGAATGAAAGACGGGAAAGAGGTTAGAGAAAACTCATTTCTATAAAAAATCTAAATTGCGAATTTTCAGAAAACTCGTCAGAGCAAGCGCAGATTGCCTCAAGGTCCACCACCAGGTCCACTAAAGATCAAGACTGACAAAGCATTCCATCAAGTGTTTGGAGCAAATCGATGGTCCTCGTTATCGACAACGCTTATTTGAGCATAAAAGCAAACGTTAAGAAGTCGTGGGAGCTCAGAAAAAATCAAAAACCAATATCAAAACAGAAGCAATCCGTGAAGTAATATCGATTGATGCGAAGATGGATGAGGTGCCAACTGTAAAAGTGATAATTTTAGAGCAGGATTCCCCAATCGGCCGTCGAACATCAAATGCACTCTGTGAATCCAAAGCTCACAAATCGGATGACTGTGTCAAATATCGGACCTCCATTCAAAGAAGAGCAATATCGACAAAGCATTCCATCAGGTGTTTGGAGGAAATCGATCGTCCTCGTTATAGACAACGCCCATTTGAGAAAATGTCATGTGCTCAAACTGCAAGACGGATGTGCACAATGCCGATGAGAATACGGTCTCCCACCGTATCATTGTTTGCCATAGCAGAAATACGGCGAACTGGTAAGAGAAAAAATCCTTTAAATAAAAAGTCTGAATTGCAACTTTTCAGAAAACTCGTCAGAGAAAGCGCAGTTTTGCTCAAAAAGGACCGACACGTCTTACTTAAAACTTCTCAACGTCTTCAAGATTCGTCTGAATTTTTCTAAAAATTTGAATTGTTGTCTCTATTGTTTCTTTGAATCTATGTCATTCATTCATGATTTTTGTTTTGCTGAAAATTAACAGCATTTTTAAACTGTTCACTAGAAAGTCATAAATGCACGAAAATTCAAATGTAATGTAGCATTTTGTTTTGTCATTTGCTCTTTCTGTTTTTCCAAAAATAATTCCAATAAATTCTCCTGTTTGAATGTAGTTTCGTTGGATTAAAATGATCTCAAGTTTAAGACGCGCGTTTTCTTAGAAACTCAATAATCACATTGCACAAAAAACCAAACTTGCCAAGGGAGGCTGGTACTTAGTTCTCAGATGTTGTCTCGCTGACTTGTTAGAAATATTATATTTTGATTAGGCTTCGCTCACAATACTAGTCGAAAACTGATATTGTGAAATTTTTTCTGTGAGTCATAGTGTCAGAGAATATGAATTACGAAAGAGAATCTAGCGGCATTTTGAGTAGAAAAGTAACAAAAAGACAGGTCGTTTGAATAATTTATCCCCTTCGGTTGGCTCGCTTGGACTTTCCAGTTCCCTCCTTTGGCTCTCCTGATTTCCTCTTTCTTGACTTCACCACCTTGACCGATTCTTTCTTCGGCTCTTCTTCCATCAATTCCATTTCTGGAATCCCTCCCATCTTCTTGGCCTCAGCTCTCAGCGCATGAATGAAAATTCGATCTTCTTCCCTTGGCAACTGAAACACATTGTTATTGAAGCATTGAAAGGAAAAATCTGGTACTTACCTCCATCATATCCATGTATGGTTTTTTGGTATAGAAATACAAAAGCGTGGTCCGAGCGTAGATGTTCTAAAAAATGAATATGAGGATTGAATAAAGTATTCATAGTCCCACTTACGTCTTGCTCTACCAGCATAAACGGCAAGTGCGTCAGAATCATCAAAAGTTCTGCATTGGCCTTGAGAGTCTGCTTCCATTTGTTTTTCTCCTCTAGATTCTTTTTGGCCCAACTCAACTTTCTCTGAGTCTTCTTATACTCCATAATACCCGGTCTCACATTTGACAGCTCCACCGTAACCTTCCTCACCAATTCAGTGTAATGGCGTACCTTGGTGCACACTGTCGGGTACACCTTCTTAATAGTGTTTGGCCCTTCAACTTTCTGCTTGTAGCCTCGGTATCGTTCGACTGCGGGAGTGAGTTGGGGGAACGGGGCGGAGGAGGAAAAAGCTGGGTAGTCTGAAATTAACGTTTTGAAATCTGGAAAACAAAGGAAACTATCATACCTGCTTTCTTATAAGCCAGTTTGCTATCAGAAGCGATGAATTGTTGATTTTTAGTCATTGCGGAAACGCTTGAAGTAATCCTGAAAGAAATTATTTGCGGAGACCGGAACAATAGGCACGTGTAGAAATGAAAAATGTGCCTTTTTAGACTTATGAGACGGTCAGTCAACAAGTTTTAGTCACTACGAAAAACCGATAAAAATGGAGAGAGAAAGGCAAAGAGATACATGGGAAAACAACGAATATTATGCAGATCTCAATAAAAGAGAGTGCGCGCCGAAGATTTGAAGATTTGTAGAGCACGATATTTTGCCACGAAAACTGTAAAGGAGCATAACTCACTTTCAAACTGATTTTCCGTTTTTCTCAATTTTAATAGAGTTTCAGCCATTTTTTCTGATACAATAAGATTTCGATGCATGATTGTTTCGTGACTTTTGCAAAATTTTGTGTAAAAATCGCTTAAAAGCTGTGAAAACAGGAAAAATCTGTTTGAAAATGAGTCATGTTCCTTTAAATTTACGGTAGCAAAAATCGTGAGGATCCGATAAATCGAATCCTCGGCGCGCACTCTCTTCAATTCAGATCTGCATAATAGGAGACTTAGTCTCTTTGGATCAATAGAAAGACCAGAGAAACAGAAACGAGCGTGGGAAAATTCGAGCAATTATCTGCGTCTCTTGTATACAAACACTGCCTAGCTGTCTTCTGAGAACGCGCAGCCCTCTCCATTGCGCGAGAAAATTTTGATTGAAATCCGACTACTTCGAAACCATGGAGTCTGCCTGCACTAGAATGGAGCAGAGACACATATTTTCTCATATGCTAAATGTTAGGGGGGGGGGGGGTGTCTAAAAAAATCTGGAAATGATAGGAAAGTCCATGTAACCGAAAAGTGTCTCAATTGATTCCTCATCGAAAGTTGTTCGAAACGCGTACCAGAGATCTAACATATTATTTCTAGAAATACAGTTACAACAACTTTTTGAATTCGTACATTCTAATTTGAGGGGGTTGAACAATAGAAGAGCATGCCCGACTATTAGAGAAAATACGGTATCTAGTGAGCTTGTCTGGACGTTTTTTGAATGACTCCGAATTACTGGTCAAGTCTTGCTGTCTTCTAATCGATTGACGCAATGTTCCCGTTCATCCCTTAACTGTGTGTGCCTATTGATTTGCATAGTGCACATATTGTTCGAGTGCGATTCTCCAGAACAAGGCGTTCCGTCAACAACAGACAATAGACCATACCGTCACGTGTGCCCACACAGGAAACACGTGCCGAACAACCTAGAAAAAAGGCGGACCCTAAAAAAACATCTAGAAAGGGGCGGAGCCCTAAAAGAACCACCTAGAAAGAGGGCGGAGTCTAGTTGATCCATCTTTCTGCAAACACCCTAATAAAGGTGCTGGACTCACTCAGTTATTCATCGGTAGATTGGTTAGGAGTATGGTGTTTGTCTGAAACTGGTCTAGGCAAGTGAAATCCAATGAATTGGTCTTGACCGAATTATTCGAAATATTCAATGCAACTATATTGTCTACCGCTTCTCTTCTTGGGACGATTTCTGGCAATGTTCCTCCACTCCCAAGTTGGTCACTATCGTGAAGCTCCTTCGGGACGCCTTCTGAAGTTTCAACGTCGACAACTCGGAGTGTATCTCCAGTGTCTTTGAGGCAACAACCGCGGTTCCGGTTTTTGATGCGACTGAGAATCCGATGACGTCGGTTCCAGCTGAAACTACATTTTTCAACTAACTCACTATCAGTACAACTGGAGTGCAAATAGGTAAACTCACGCACACTTTTGAACTTCTTGAAATTACCCAGGCCTACCTAATTCACTCATGGCTCTCCGAGTTTTTCCCAAAGAACGGAGTTAAGGAGAGAAAACTGGCATTTTCTGGAGCAGGTTTCCCAATTGAACACAGTTTTCGAGGCAGATTGTCGCCTCGATAAGCGTCTCAATGATACCAAGTTGATTGCGACGACCGAATTGACAAGGAAACAAATTTCAAAGCAGTTCAGTCCTAAAATAATCAAGGAAGGAATGACACAAAAACGCTTCAACCCAGACCGAATCAATGAATTGGAGGAGAGTTTCCAAAAACGTAGACACCCGGATAAGGAGGAAAAGAAGAGACTGACAAGAGACACGGGATTGACTGTAAAACAAATTGTCACTCAAAAAAGAAAACAAAGTTATGTCCGAGAAATCCCACCGAAATTTGAATAGTTTTGTTATCGTAACTTTTGAATTTTCCCATTCTCATTTTGAGATAAAGATGTTGTTGTTCAAGATGTTTATTGGTGTACAGCTCAGAAGACTATGTGAACGTTATATCCCAATCTTTTTCTCCCTTGGCCTCAAATTGAAGAGCAAGTTTGGCACTGGTTCCAAAAAAGAAAAGCAAATAGTGTCCAAGATATCTTACCGTGTTTTTGAACAATCATGGTATTATATCGTTTCATTTTCGCAGTTTTAGGATGAAATGAAGTTGCTTTTGTGTAAATTCTTCAGTTATTTACAGCTTCGAAAAGGTCTGGACCATATATCCCACTCTTTTCCTAACATGTCCCGAATTTCAAGATTATCGAAATCTTTGATAATTTGCAATATGTGAATTTTATGTGTGCTCTCCAGTTGATATACTTTCTAGTAGGTACTCCTAGTTACTATCAGCTTTCTTACATACAAAAAAGTACAAAAACTAGACAGTTAACAAAACTTAGCACACATTGCATACTGAGCCATTTTAACAGTCTCCGAAGAGATCGGATATCCAGACAAAAAATTTGACAAAAAATAATAATGAGAAATCAAGGCACATTATAGATAAAGTGGTCTTCTTTCAGATGAGGGGGGGGGACATGTAAGAGGGAGAAGAAGAAGGTAAAATGAACAATAAAGGGAGAAAGGGTCATGATACAAGGCACAGAACCAAAAAGTGTTCCGATAACCAAATGCATAAATAAAGGTCTGTGGGACGAATGAAAAAGACAAAAACCTTCAAAATCTTTTTGAGAGGACATGCATAAGTTTTCAAATTCTTATCATTTTTGATAAACTGAGATTGTATGTTTTTGAGAATTGGAGAAAAAATGAAAAAGTTCTCAAAAGTTCTCGTTCTCAAAATGTTGAATAATCAAATAAAAATCTGAATGTTTTTGGGTTTCACCCGATTCCGTCATTAATTCCAAATTTCTTGAATTAAATTCAGTTATAGAAAAGTCTTCATATTCTTCTGACCTCCATATTCAAATTTGACTTTGAAGTTGTTCTACATCCATGGTGTAGACCAAAATTTTTGATTATTTTTAGCTTGATTTGTCAGACCATTCTTTTCAGAATTAAGCTGCGCGTATTTAGAGCAGAAGGGATCCGCCAATCCTCCCTTTCTTGTATGTTGAGGAAACTAAAAATGAAAACGAACCGTATTACGATGAAGCGGAGAAGGTTGACAATCGTGTGGACAATGAGGTTGCAGAAGAGCTCAGGATGGGGAACTTTGCGGAAACGGCATCTAAATAAGGAGTATAGAGTTTCTAAAATTGTTATATATGTTCATCACAATTTGGTTTTCTTTTTACACTCACTGGGAGAGAAAATAATTTCTTCTGTTTCATTGTTATTCTTGGAAAAAAGGGGATGAGGCGAGCAGCAAAATGTTTATCAAGAATGTAGTGACAATGTGGATCATCGGGTGGCCAAGGACACTTTCAAAGCCTAGGTAAAAAGGGGCGAGAAAATTAGTTTTGCTGAAAAGTTTAACATTCTGAGTTGGGACCATTCAATTCGATATCGCTTGTACCCTAAAATCTAAATAGCATTCTTTGCGGTTGGGACCATTCAATTCTGAAATTCATGCCACCCAAAATTTTGGGACCATTCCTTGCGTTTTGGACCATTCTTTGCGGATGGGACCACTCAATTCCTTGGAATCATTAAAAAAAAATTTTGGGACCATCTTTTCCTCTTGAGCCAGGGCACCCTCCAAAATTCTCAAAATAAGTTGATTTTGTGTAGATTGAAAAATATAATGGCAACTGAAGGTCACCTCAAAAAGGAGCATGAAGAATATAATAGCATGCTCTTCTATTAGATATTATTACGGTATTTACGGAATCTACAGATTTTTACGGTATTTTTTTGCGCGTGCCGCTTGTTTGGGACTTTTAAAAATATTTTCAAAACTTTTGAATATGATATGGTAAAATATAATATTTTTTTCTTGTCCGGTAAAAATTTTTTGCGGGCGGTGCGCTTGTTTCGAATTAAAATGTTTTGATTAAATAGTGCGATTTTATCGCATTCTAACGCAATAATCATTTTTCTCTAATGCCGAAAACTGAAAAAGTTACAATCTTTTGAACTGTGGTGCACGCTCTCTCCTCCTCGTTGAAATCCTAAAATTTTTTGCAAAAGTTTCAAAAGTTAACCAGTAAAATAGTGTGGTTTATGCGCATTCTGGTGCTATATTTATTTTGGTCTCATGTCGAAAACTGACCAAGTTGTGGCTTGTTGAATTGTGGTGCGCGCTCTCTCTCTCACCTTGCGTCGCGAACATTCTTTGCGCAAAGGTCACTCGTTCAGCTTCTCATTCTCAGTCATTTCCAGTCGCAAATCTTCCAGGGGAGCTCCACAAGGTATGAAAAAATTTTTTTTTGAAAAAAAATTTTTTTTTTTTGAAAACAAATAATTTTGAAAAGAAAATATTTTTGAAAAAAAATTTTGAAAATTTTTCAGGAGTAGAGCAGCAAGATTGCATAGACATGGATATGGGACCTCCACTCAGAGAGCAGCAAGATTGGATAGACATGGATATGGGACCTCCACTCAGAGAGCAGCAAGATTGCACAGACATGGATATGGGACCTCCACTCAGAGAGCAGCAAGATTGCATAGACATGGATATGGGACCTCCACTCAGAGAGCAGCAAGATTGCATAGACATGGATATGGGACCTCCACTCAGAGAGCAGCAAGATTGCATAGACATGGATATGGGACCTCCACTCAGAGAGCAGCAAGATTGCATAGACATGGATATGGAACCTCCGCTCAGAGAGCAGCAAGATTGCATAGACATGGATATGGAACCTCCACTCAGAGAGCAGCAAGATTGGATAGACATGGATATGGGACCTGACACTCTGAGAGCAGCAAGATTGCATAGACAGGAATATGGGACCGCCACTCTGAGAGCAGCAAGATTGCATAGACGCAAATATGGGACATGACACTCGGAGAGCAGCAAGATTGCATAGACAAAGACGGTGCACTATGTGTTTGGAAGAAATCGATAGTGATCATTTGTGCCCAAGAGCAATTGTGGGGTGCTCGAACTACAAGGACAATATTCAAAATGCCGATGAAATACCGACTTCCATCATCCCATTGTTTGTCCTTCCGAAGATCAGAAAGCTGAAAAAGAGGTTAGCAAAAAAGGATGTCGAAAAAAATCTAAATTGCAAATTTTCAGAAAACTCGAGAGGTCTGCCGATTTCAAAATTCAACAGATCGATTTAAGGAAAATTCTTGAAAGTCAAAAGGGAGCTGAAGCAGAGGCAAGACGAAATCCAGAAGAGGTAGAGAAAACTAATTTCTAAAAAAATCTAAATTACAAATTTTGAGAAAACTCGTCATAAATTGGCCCAGTCACAACCGACACGTCTCACTTGAAACTTTTCAACGTCTTCAAGATTTGTCTCAATTCTTCTAATAATTTGAATTATCGCCTCTTTTGTTCTTTAAATCTGTTCCATTCTTTCCTGATTTTATATTTTGCATAGAATAATATATCACTTTTTAAACTACCATATTTCCTCTAATTGACCGGCATGCCGGTCTATTTTTTGAGGGGTCCATTTGGATGCCGGTTTATTAGAGGGTGCCGGACAATTAGAGGGTGCCGGTCTATTATTCAAAAGGAGGAATTTTTCAAAAAGTTCTCCGAAAATCTCTATTTCGCCATACAAATATGACTTTTTAAGTGCATTTTCGAGGATGTATTCATGTTGGAAGCAGTCAAAATTGAAAATAGTATTTTAAGAACATCAAAATGTTGCAAAAAACCTGAAAACAGGCAAAATCGTACCACAAACATGTCTCATTTTGTGAGTTTTAAAAATTTTTAAGTACTGCAAATTTTCTTGTACTGACGGATAATGGAAGAGTGCCGGATTATTAGAGGGTGCCGGTCTATTTTTCAAAGTCATGATTTGACTGCCGGTCTATTAGAGGGTGCCGGACAATTAGAGGTGCCGGTCAATTATAGGAAATACGGTATTCACAAATAAGGAATCGATGCCTAAAGATACAAATGTAATGTAGCATTTTTGCGGTTTTTATGCACTCAGCTATTTTTTTTTTGAAGAACGATGCTAATAAAACATACTGTGCTTAAAAGGATTTTTGTTGGTTTTACACGGCCTCAAGTTTACAAAATTTGATTGATTATTAGAGATACTTTTGCAGTTACAACGCGCTCTATTGCAACATGGCTAAAATTCGAATTTTTTGTATCTGAAAGAAAATGAATCTGAAGGAAACTTGAATTTGAAGAAATTAGGAGCCTCGAAACTTCCAAACTGGAGAATCGTGTAATTGTTTCTTCAGTTTCCTCGTCAGCTACAGTATCCATGGACGTTACCAGCTACTGTAATCTAACCTACCCGACACTAAGACTAGAGAACGTTATACAACCAAAAACAGTTTATTCTACAATGCCCACGTTGTACGGAAAACAGGTAAATAAAGAAAATGAAATATCACAAAAATAAATATTAGAAGAAAACGGGCATATCAATGCTTCCCATCGTATTCGACTGGTCGTTGCTTGGGAGGAGATGATTGTCGTTTCGATATGGGATCTTTGGGCGAGCTGGTGGTTTGGACCAACTTGCCAGCGGAAGACGTGTCGCGTAGTTGACAACGTGTAGTGCAGTCGGGTCAAATGGGGTGGCGTCAGACTTTTTGGTGGTAGTGGTGGTGACATCCGTATTCTCCAATTCCATAATAGGTTCGAGGCGGTCACGTTGTTGTTGCTGGATCGACGGAACCATCTGGAAAGAAAAATATTGGTATGGTTGGAAAGGAGGAAAAATGTAGATTTCAAGAATTCAAAATTCCTCTTAGAATCTTGAAATTTTAGAACCTCGGAATCCTCATTATCAACAGATTCAAATTTTTAAGATTTTATACTAATCGACGTAGAATTTCTGAAAGATCAGCTAATTCTCTTGGAGCCTAGTCTGAAAGTCCCTCCTTCTAAAGATATAGACCAAAAACAGGCCAAAAGTCAGTACTAAGAGTGTGCAGCTTTTACGTTACACACTTTACGAAATTGAAAGTGAAAAACGTGTAAATCTGCACACTCTCAGTACCAATATTTGGCTTGTTTTAAACCTATATCTTTTGAAGGAGCGATTTTCAGACTGGGGACCAACCAAGAAAAAAAATTTATCTCTCAGAAATTCAACGTCGAATGATATCATAATCTTCAAAATTTTGGAATAAGCCCCCTTCAATCAAACTCTAAAAAAATTACCTTTCTCGGCTGCTCCCTGGCTTGTGGCGGTGCCTCCTTCCCGTCCTTGATTCGTTTCTCCTTTGCGAAATACTGATTCTTCTCCTCCTGAGTCGTATGGTGTCGCCAGAATGTCTTCATCTTGGTCTCGAGATCGGTGGAAGGGTAGGCCTTGTACTTCTCGACGAACTCATCCGAGTTGTCGTAACACCAAAGTCTAAAGGCAGACAGAGGTTTCTGTTTTGTGGCAACGTCGGCGAAACGATTCTTGGCGGTGGATCGCTCCATTCTTCTCTGGAAGTTGAGAATAGTTGAGAGGAGAGTAGGAAAAATAAAAGATACGAAGAAAATAAACACGGAAAATGGAAAATAATCGGGAAAAGGGAAGAACTTAGCGAGAGGTAGACGAAAACAAAAATCGAAGGTTGATGGAAAGGGGAAATGAGAAATGAATCGATCGTTTTTAAATTGCGAACCCCTGTGTACACAGTGTACACAATGAGGGCGCGAAGACCACCGTATTACAACACTACACACCCTTAGCACTGTGTATGGTGTTCTCAGCAGAGCGCGTTTGCAATAATACGGAAAAGAGGGGAACGGTGTGTTTGTCTCTTCACTGTGGCCTCATTATTGTCGATAAATTCGTTTGCGATGGTGTTCCGACTACTTCGCTTGCCTGATAATGTGGTTACTTTTACTATACTTACTATGGATATACCGGAGATGTGAGTTTAAAGTTTTGCTCATTGGGAGATAGACACCAAAATTTCAAAATATTGGAATTAGTTCACTTCCCATTTAACAGGAAGTGAGAGATTATCAAAGAAGTTTTCTCCTAAAATTTTTTTATAAAATTTGCAACCTAAAAAACATTACAGATTCTGCTTCTCACTGATCTCAAAAGAAACTAAACGTCTCGTGACAGACTTGGAACTAAAGTGTTTGGATACTTGCCTACTAGTAACTACTCAACCCCACATTCTGATCCGTTTTGGGAATAGGAATCGAGTCGAGAAAGGTTTCAAGTTGAACCTTTTCACTGTGGATGGATATGATGGGCAGAGGGAATTGGGAATATCCACTCATGTTGGTTATAAATACGGAGAAGTAGATAGAGAGTATTTTGTGGAGGAAGGAAGTGTCACTGGAGCTTGGTTAGGATTGGAGTATAGTGTAAGGAACTGGATCCTCCATGTCAATAGCTTGTTCCACCGAAAAATGGACTGGATTACATTTCTGGAAGGTAGCCAAGTATATAGACTAAAATCTGTTCGGGAGGGAGTTGAAGGTATCCACTTTGCTACTGTAGATGTCAGTCACTGTGATCGTCCGGAGGAAGTTTTTGGAACATTTCATGATGCTCCAAAAATGCTACTATCTAACCGTCATGCTCCGGGTTTTCAAACCATTCAAACAATGATGATTTCAAATTTTGATAAAATCACGTTGAGAGGTGTTCGAAGTATGTCCCTGGATATGCTTTTGCTCTGTAACAGTCGGACCATCTTGTTAGAGAATTCAGTACTAACACCGAAGGATTTAAACAGATTTTTAAGGAGTTGGTGTGAAGGAAGCATGTTGAGACTGGGATGTCTCACTTGCGAAATTCATCCTTTGAATGATTTCGTGGAGGAAGAGATTTTAAAAGGTTTGAAGACATGTTTCCTAGAAAAGAGTCAGGAAAGAATGAACATTGGAGTGGTCGATAGAAGTGTTGTTGTTCAGGGAAAAGGAAGAGAAGCCATACTTGAGTTCTCTCATTTTCTGGAATACTCGAGAATCTCTTTCGACGTGTGCAAATGATGGAGTTGGATGGATTTTATGGTCATAATTTTTCAATTTTTGCATTGAATAACCATGTTTTGCGTCAAATAAATTTGGTGCCTGATACTCTTTTCTGTTTTGTAGCGTGACGTGACGCGTGACGTGAAGTAGCGTGACGTGAAGTGACGATGAACAAAATACTGATTTCCACATTCTTCCGGATTTTGATATTCCGTCCTAATTTGGTTCATTACGCCTCCCGCTTTGGAGGAAGTTCCGAGCAAGGATTTTACAATTAGGTGTTTTTTTAACAATACTTGGTACCAGACCAACAGAAAATCAAAACTTTTTGCGGAAAATAGCAAAATTTGAGGCTTTTCACACGAAATAGACTTCTGCACTCCGCCGACCGTCTTTACCTATTCAGGCTTCGCGACATTTCGCAACCAAGACGTTTTGCAACTGGACATTTTATATCACAGCCACGACATTTCGAAATTACACATTTTGTAACTCACTTTGATTTCACAACATTTAGCAACCGCCACATTCTGCTACTGAGACATTTCGCTACCAAGACATTTCGAAACTGCTAAATTTCAGAACTAGACGTTTTGTAACTCACCTTGACTTCACAAACTCGACATTTCGTAACCGTTACAAAAACGATTTGTTGCGAAATGTCGCGAAATCTCAGAAGATGATCTTCCTCTTATCTCTGATACCAATGGGTTTTCTCAAAGTTTGACAATTTGAAGCTTGTCATCTCAACGTTCTATTGTCTGAGTACATTGATAGTGTCAATGGGAGTCGTTGTTGTCTGAGTGCCAGCTGTTAGCACTCCCAGCCTGTAATGTTAATTATCTTTATCTCAACGAACATCTCATTGTTCGTCAGTGACAGTAGGTACACAATAGGTGCATCTATAGATCGTTTGTTGGACTCCCAGAAGGGTCAGTCAGTTTCCCATCCACTGTGTGCCTACTATTCGTCCTCCGTGCTACGTCACTACTATTTTTTAATCTTCCAATTTTAATTTGTTTTACTCTTTCCTTGACAATGACTGGATTCAGTGTTGTTCTTTTTGGACAAGAATACAAGTACAGAGTTGGCAACCCTATTGGCGCTGGCGCCTTCGGTCGAGTAAACTTAGTTTATCTCGCTGGAAGGGAGCGGGCCCCAATAGTGATGAAAACAATACCTTTCACTTCTCCAGAATTGGAAACTTTGGCTAAAAGAGAACTAAGTATTCACTTAAGCCTAGTTAGTAAAAATGTTCATGAGAATATTATTGGAATGTTTGGAGTCAAGCATTTCCCTGGACAAGTTTGCATGTTTTTGGAATATGGAGGAGAGCGAACTTTGAGTTCAATGATTCCTAAACATGGAATGAGTCAACCAGAAGCTGGTGGCTATTTCCAACAGTTGATGAATGGAGTGAAATTCATTCACTCCAGAGGTATTACTCATGGGGACATCAAGCCTTCCAATATAGTAATTACCAAACAAGGTGAGTATAACTGTTTAAAGAAAAATCTTAGAATCTCTGATTTTAGAATTTTAAAAGACACACATTTTTACATATCACGAAGCTCAATTGAATCTCTCTAATTTTTAGGGAAAGTGAAAATCATCGATTTTGGAGTTTCGTACGAGCATGTGGATGGAAATGGAAAGTACAGAAAGGTTCCCTCCAAGAGAGGAACAGAGAAGTATGGAGCTCCGGAAATTTTCGGAAATGAGGATATTGATGGTCCACCTACAGATGTTTGGTCATGTGCTATGACTTTGTGTCAAATGTTGGCAGGTTCGGTGCCATGGACACAAGCAATTTCAGCGTAAGTCTTACTGTACTTGTTAAGATATGATAATTTAATTTTTCAGCAAATCTGATGAATTCAAAAATTGGAGTCAAGGGACAGCTGATTTCTCTTGCGAGACATGGATAAGAATTGATAGAATTGCTTTTGGTAGGTTTCTAAAAGATTGTTTATCTAGTCGTCTTTCCAATCATTTCAGATTTGCTCAAGAATATGCTGACGGTGGATACCAAGAAGAGAGCGACGGTCGACTTTGTGATGCATCATGTGTGGTTCCGAATCGCTCATCAAAACCTTAGAAGAACTCCCATTGCAACAATCAATGATTCTGGGAAATACCAACTAACACCTTTGAAACCATTAGTTGAGAAATACTCCAGTCAACTATCCCTATCATCCCTTAGCAACGTTTCTCCAATTCAATCGAGACAACCGATTCAAAGTGTGCAGCATGGGAAGAATGATAATAATGAAAATGGAAAAGGTCAAGTTCCGACAAGACCTGTTGGTCAGGAATTACGAAGAAGCCTTGAGGAAAAGCTGCTGAAGCCACTAGAAGGTAACAAAATCCAAGCAAAGGCAAGAAGAAGTGAGCCAGCCAGATCTGCTCCTTATCCAAGTCCATCGGAAAGAATCACACCAAAAGGGAGAAGGACTTCTATGAAGAGAGAAAAGGAGGAAGAAGTTCAGGATCAGACACCAACCCAGAAGAAGACAACGCTATTGTCCAGAAGAAGGCGTTCGCAATACTCATAAATAATACTCATAAATGTGCAATGATTGAAGTTCAATCGTGATTAAGCTACCGAATAAATGTTTTTGCTTCCAGTTTTATGTTTATATTTCATCGATAGGGAACCAAGATGGTTTTTTCTATTTCTCAACAATTTTCAGCTGAGAGCTGCAGGAAACTGGCAGCGACACTATAATCATAGCCAGAGAGCTACAATATGAACCTATAATATGATAAAATCGACAGTATGACACAAGACTATGAGCTACATTTTAGTCATAAACTGAGGGCTACAGTATGAACATGTACTGAAAATTACAGTATGATCATAGCAGGTGAGCTACAGTATTGTGAGCAGGTTCAACACACATTTTTGAAAATTTTTGAAGCAAAAAACATGTTTGGTCAAAATCCACCTTTACAGCAGCAGTCCACTCTGGGTGTGTGTGTGTGCGTGCTACTCTCCATTTTCATCCTCCCCTCCTTTTTTGGTGTCTTTACAGGAGCTGATTTGTCATTGCGTTTTTTGCCCATTGATTTCCTTCTTTTTGCATTTGTTTATGCTTTATTTTGAGTTAGAAATTTGGCTGATTTTTCGATTTTCTAGTGTTGCGTTTTTTCCGTTTTTTTTTGCAGTTACAGCAACTTTCTGTTCCTATATTTTCAAAAAATTGGTATAATAATCTTTCAAACTTCTGGTATTTTTTAGAACCAATTTTTCCCCTTTCACTAGTTGAAATTGCCCAGTGTTCATTTCACCTACTTTTTCCCAATACAATTTTGAAGTCCTCTGGTGCGATTGCGCTCTATTGCACTAGACTCCCCAAGTGAACAATAGCGTTTTGCTAAACGGCCTCTCGAATAGTTTCTAGTAGTAGACTGTTTATCCTCCCCCCCCCCCCTTCCATTTTCACACTTATTTTCTGTTTCTTTTTTCTTTGACTCTTTTCCTGTACTTTTCTCTTATAATTTTTAACTTTTTTTCAGATGTCATCGTATATGAGGACGTCTCAGATCGAATCTGACTTTGGTCAACACACCGAATACTACACCGTCCAAGAAATCGCCAAGGGCGGTTACGCAACTGTCTACCTCGTGCGTCTCCCGAAAAACCCGATCATGAAAGTTGCGATGAAGCAAATCGACGTGGACACTGCACTCGTTCCAACCACCATCGAAACGGAATATCATCTTCACAAAGACTTGATGAGCAATGGTGGACACGATAACATTATCAAGATGTTCGGAATGAAGAAGGAGCTCTACCACTACGTTTTCTTCATGGAGTTTGCGGATAATGGCACCCTCAGAGACAAGATGAAAGTCAACGGACAACCACCGGCGATAGTGAGGAA
Organism: Caenorhabditis sinica; assembly: GCA_963932045.1. Lineage (NCBI taxonomy): Eukaryota > Metazoa > Nematoda > Chromadorea > Rhabditida > Rhabditidae > Caenorhabditis > Caenorhabditis sinica. The sequence goes on from OZ009938.1 coordinate 26,125,666, forward strand.
GTACTTTCGGCAGTTGATAACAGGAGTGGAGTATTTGCACAAGTGTGGTGTCACCCATTGTGATATCAAGCCGCAGAACTTGTTGTTGAATAAGTTTGGTGAGTGTCATGGAGGTTTAAAGTGGGATTTTGACCAGAACTTTTGTAAAAAGGTGCGTATCACAAAGAAAAATCACAAAAATAACTCCAGCATTCCAAAAAATCGTGTTTTCGCCAAGAAACGGTTTTGGCCAAACTCGAGTTTTCGCTTCCATCGGACTTGCCCACCTCATTTTTTTGTTAATTTGAGCTATTTGCAGCTATTTTGAGGGTTTCCTGCTAATTTTAGTTGGACAATTTTTTGAAAAAAAACGAAAGAAGTCACTTAAAAATAAGGTGGCCAAGTCCGATGGAAAAGAACACTTCAGTTAGGCCACGGCCGTCTGATAAAATTTCAGAGCAGAAAAACGTTTTGAAGCGGATTTTCAGTGTTTTGAGGCAATTTTCTTGTTTTTTCTTTGTGCTATTTGAAATCTAGATATTTTAAGTCAATGAAATGTTTTGGTCGAAATCCTTTCTTCATCTAGAGGACTAATCTAGAGGGGTTACCCCAGGATCAAGGTCAAGGTTCCTAATACCTAAATTTCCAGAAATTCTCAAAATCGCCGACTTCGGACTCTCCGCTCGCCACCTCGACGCCGATGGCAACCACATCAAAGTACCCGGTCACATTGGTACTCGTCCTTATGCTGCTCCAGAAGTCTGGAATTTTCCAGAACTCGACGGTCCACCCACAGATGTCTGGTCGACTGGTATCGTGCTTGTCGAACTTCTCGCCGGCACTCGTCCTTGGGACAAAGCAGCCAAAGAGTGAGTTTTTCAATAAAATAAAAATAAAAATAATGTTCCATCTCTCTTCAGAATGTCAGTAGCTTATCGTCAATGGGTGGAGAAGAGTACCGACCTTATGGAGAAACCATGGTGCATGCTGGACTACAAGGCATTAAGTGAGTATTACATGGAATCTACAAGCCTTTGCAAGTTTGGAATACTTCAAGATTTTTGTCATAGACACCTCTGAAGCTATATATGGAAATGTCTGAAAATTATGGGTGTCTATGGTGAAAACTTAAAAATGTTCCAAACCTACGTTAAGCTTTTACAATTTTAATATAAAGTTTTTTCAGATTTCGCAACCTCAATTCTCTGCGACAACATTGAGAAGAGACTCACCATCCAACAAATCAAAGAGCACGAGTGGTACAGAAATAGGTATGAATCTGTGGAAGATGAGAAGAAGACTAAGAAGAAGATTTTGGCTCCAAAGAAGGACACCAAGACAACTACCACCATGCACCCACAACAATCCTACTGGAGTCCCTCGACTTCTGACATGTTAGCTGAAATGGTTGCAATGGCAGTGGAGAATAATGAGGGAGTAAGAGGGAGAAAGCGGCCAGCAAGCGGAAATATTTGAAAGACTTCGAAAAAAGGCTTACAATCGAAGACTGTATAATTTTTGGATACCTGACTGTAATTTGCCTGTGACTTGATTTTGATTCTTTCTATTTGTTGTTCATCAAATGAACTTATTTCGAGAAACTATCAAGATGTTGTACAGAAAAGTTGTCAACTACAAAATTAGAGCTCTAGAATTGGCGCATAAACTCACAAAACTTCAGAACAAATTGACAAATTTGAACCCCTTTCCAGACTTTCAAAGTTGGCGTTTCTCCACTGACAATGACGAAAGTTTGCTACTTTCAGAGCGGTACTGCATGAAAGGTAACTTCAATTCTCTTATTTTTCACACTACTTTTCATATTCACATAACTTTTCTTATCTTTTCCTGAACAATGTACTGACAATCGCATTTTTCATCATCACCTCATTTGACCACCACTTGTCACTATGCCTACCCATTCTTGCCCTCAAATCCCCAACGTCATAACCAATCTCTGGACAACAAGCGTCCCTGGAAAGTGGTCTCAACCTATTGTACGTTCGGTCAACATTGTTCGTCTGCTAATCTCTTCATTAGCACTCACAAAAAAAGACCAAAATGACTACCAACCGATCTCGACCCCCTAACCCCCCAGACAGACATAGACTGGTCTCTATGATCGATCCTTCCCAGGAGGAGGTATTCGTCAGTTTTGAATCTTTGCGTTCTCGTTTTTCCACTATTTACGTGACTTACGATCAATGAATTAGACCTTTCAAAGGCTAAAAGTTACCTTTGTTGATTTCAAGTCAAATGATCCTAAGTTTCTGTTTGCCATTTTTTCGAAATCATCATGTCTTGGATACGTTAGGGAACATTTTTTTACCGTGTTTTATCGAATTTTAGATCTTCCAGAAGTAAATTCAAGTTTCTTCGGAGATAATTGACTAAATATATTGCTTTTTCTGCTCAATCTTTGCTCCCGGGGTCTTCCGGCCAAATATGTATTTTTATAGATTCCAGTTTCAAGTCCGCTCCAATAGAACAACCAAAGATGGTCGGTTTATCTAAATCTCAAAAGTGAGGCCAACTTATCCTAATAACTTTTCCAAATCTTTTATTGCAGACAGCAAGATGTGGGAGTTTTGCGTGAGCAGTTCATAGTGCACGGACACGAGGAGCAGGGTCAAGTTTGCCGTTTCCGTGTAAGAGTGAATGGTCAGGAGACATGGCTCGTTGAGAAGGATATGACAGTAAGTCATTAGAAAAGACAAATGCTAAGAAATTCGACGGTTGATTTTAAGGAGACAAGAAACACTTGACACTGCATTTTGCACAATATAACCATAGGGTTGCTTGCAGACCGCTGAGGTTTCATCTCCTCCTTAATTCTACTAATGCATTTGTGGTAAATCTGCGCAATTATGGAGCTTGAAATGGACAGATTGGTTGATACATGAAAGTGCATAGTCTCCGTTGTTGGTGAAGTTTTTGCAACCAACAGTTAGGCAGGCAATGTAGGGATAAGGGTATCGTATCAGCGAACACCTTAAATTCTACACTTTAGGCTAACTAGTTGCCATCAATTGGTACACACGTCGTACTTTGTGTAGGCTCATGATGAAGGTACCTAATAATAAGGTTTTGTAAATGTCTAATGGCTGGAAATACTGAAAGAGATACATAGGGTTGATTGATGTCCACTTTCTATACATTAAACCAACATGACGCTACTGAAAGCATCGAAACAAAAATTATTTTCAGAAACCACAGCGCGAGGTTCTCGAGAAGTATAGGGTGGAGACCTATCCAGTGGTCTACTATTCCATTAAGAGAAAGTTGAACTTCCACTTTTTTACAACAAATCCAGTTATTCAGACTACAAGCTCAAGTCCATCCTGGACATTCACCACTCACCGACAGAAGGCGAAATGTTCCTGGTGGACTTTGTCGGATATGATGGACCATTTTGGCACTATTGGGTGCCAAAAAGCGACATCAAGTCGGTAAGTGGTCTCCTAGAATGTTCTAGGATGAATCTTGTGTGTTTCAGGGAGTGAAGGCTCTTAGAGCGGCTTACATGAAGAAAAAGGCTAAGGACGAGGCAAATGGCAATGCATCGCAGGTCAATAATGGAGTCTCTGGTGTGCCGAGCACGTCTTCCACGAGCACCACTTCGTAAGTTTGGTATTTAATTTGCTAATGTATAACGGAATCCTGGTCGCAAGCTACAGTAATCAGTAAAATATATGCAAAACCACATTTGAACGCGCGAAGTGTGTTTTTGCGAACAAATTTTTGACATTCAAAAAATTAGCATATCACAAATCAGAATACTAATGAGCATAGCAAAATGATCATGTTGCTGATATTGAGTTTCAAGTTCAATTTTTAGATCAACGGTCGATGCTTCTGCCAATTCGACAGCTTCCTCAACAGCATCGTCTTCTGCTGGGTCCACTTTCAAAATGCTGGGAGATCAAAACTCGAAGGAGGAAAAGAAGGTGGAGCAGAAAAGAGAAGTGCCTCACCAAATCTCGTCAGGAATATCTTCCTCTGCCACATTATCACCTCAAGTCGTCGGGAGGCAAATCGTCCAGCAGAAGAAGACAATGGAGAAGGAACCCAGAAGGGAGAACTTTTTGGAGTCTTCATATGGAAGCCAAGCTGACCCTAGCACTCGGAATACGGCTAGGTGAGTTACCCATTTTTTTCTGAATATTTGTTTTGATGAGCGTACTCGAAAATAACTGTTTTTACAGTAAACTCTTCATTTTTTTTAGAATGAGAACACAACCATTTTTCAGTCCCACTGCCACCTCTTCCTCCAATCCTCGCACAGTTTTATTGGATGAGATGGACTTTGATGATATGGTAAGATTCAAAAATTCTGAAATCAATTGCAACAACCGTTTTAATTTTCAGAATGTTTTGAGCCATCTAAAGCTAAATCAAACGTCTTCGTCTTTTTTCCCAAAGAAGCCCAGCACTATTGGATCTTTGAACCCAGAAGAAACTGTTTCGGAGCATCGTCCGATGAGCACTGCGGTGTCTGAAGATAGAGAAAACGTAGGTTTTAGAAATTTCGCTTTCTACAAAAGGGGTGGCGTTTTTGTTTATTTATCTCATACACCAAGTCTTTCACCCCTCCATGAGAAAACCGACGATCTTTGCTAAAGACCATATACCGTAGAAACTGTATTAGAGCGACTAAAATTAGTCAAATTTCAAAGAATGATGTCATCAAAAGTCTCAAATTTTAAGTATTTTAGTTGTTCCAGCTTATTTTCAAGGTGAATTAAGGTAGTTTAAAACATGAGTCGTGTACAACTATACAGAAAAAGCGCTGAAAACTTCCATATATACGCGAAAATTTTTGGTAATAATTTCTATGCTCGTGTTGAAGTATCGTTCTATTAGAGACTATCGTTCTATTAAAGGCTGTCGGTCTATTTTTCGAAGCTCTATTTTGATGTCGTTCTATTAGAGGTGTCGTTCTAATAAAGGTGTCGCTCTAATACAGTTTTTACGGCAATTATGGCTTACAGGTCGAGTTCATCCGCAGTACAGCCAACAATAAAGTAACCGAGGAAAAAGAAGAAAACAAAAAGAATAAAAAGAAGGAGGAGGTCATCGGAGCACAGCAGGGACCAGGAGAAGTAAGCAAACGAGTTTTGGAAAAGGCGGTAGAGAAAGCGGAACGAGCACTTCAACGGCAAAGAGAACAGGAGGACCTCAAAAAGTGGGAGCGTGACAATAGGAAGAGTGACACTGCGTTGTTTAGAACGGGACCAACCGCTCGCTCTACAACAACAACGACACAAAGCAAATTTAGGGAAGAGCCAAGAGGGCCACCATCAAAAATGGCGAAGACTGGATCCGGGTCCAAGTTTACAACATTTGGATTCGCTTCTTCGTCTTTGAATGGTCGCCCAGCTCCCATCACATTCCTGCCAACATCTCAAGCCCCGCAACAAGTCCATCGTCAAGGCCTAGCCGCACCACCGAGACAAACTCCACCACAAAGACCGTCGATGCTTCTTCAACTTCTCCAAGCTCCAAAAGAAGTCTTCAAACAACTGCACGGCCAGGCGATAGAACGAGTTCAACAGCAGTTTCCCATTCCAATCCCACCGCCACTTCGAAGACCCGTCAAACCGGTCTTGGAGCTGTTGGTCGTAAACGACGTAAGAAATTTGAAAACTATGTAGATCATCGTAATTACATGCATTTTTTCAGGCTGCTGAAGGGATTGATCTCCCATCGCATGGAGTGGATTACACCAAATGGAATGTAAGTTGTTATGAGTAAAGAGTTTTGGAAAAAGTGGGGTAGACTACCAAAAATGCAAATTTTGGTTCCAAGTACAGCAGTTAGCGGTTCATTATCCTAAAGGCTGAAATCTTGAGTTTTTTGACTGCCCTACAATACATCGAATCTAGGGTTAGAGTCTTCAAAATGTCATAAGACCAAATCTTTTCACCGATTTTTTATCAAAACAATTTTGATCGTCTCTATTTTCAGACGGATGAAACGGTCTCCTGGATGAGGGAGATTGTTAGAGGCAGCCCAAGACTCAATGATATCTTATCTCGGGTTATCGAGGCGAAGATGACGGGGGTCATCATTGAAGAATTTATCAATGACCCTCGGACAATCGCCACCAAGCTCAATCTGTCCGATTCCCAACTGTTGGTAGCGAAGGCTTTGGCACCCTTGACTATCAACAGACAGCGGCGTGCTCTTTATCAGCAAGCACTTGTTCAATACAAAGTTGACTTGGCACAATGGATCTCGACTCATCCTGAGGAGCAGGAATAAGTTCCCATTACCCCCCCCCCTTTTATTTCGGTTTTTTTTACTGCTCTCCCTTTTATTTCTCTCTTCTTGTCCAGAGATTTTCTAAAATTTTCTTTGTTTTTTTTTAGAGGATTTCATCTCTAGAATATGACTGCCTTTCTTCCGTATGCAACATACCCATAATTTCGACTTTTCCCTTTTTTATTATATTGTTGCAATGCCTTTTTTTGTAATGTCAAAATTAGAACTTTTATTCCTTGAAGTTTTTGAGATCTATCAATAAATAAATCACATACATAGCTGTTTTCGAATTTCTCGGTTTCTTCATAGTCTGAGTGGAGTTTACAAAATTCCATATGAATCTATGTTTTAGATTTTAGGCACACCCCAGAAGGAGAAAAAGAGAGAGAGATGGTTTATGGACAGTAGCTGTGTTTTTGGGAATATGAAAATGTTAGATGTTTGAGAATCTGAGATTCTGATATACTGAAAAACTTATAGACTGACTCTACCATCAACCCATCCGTCTGATGGGGCTCGAGGGTGTTCTTTTTTGTTCAACATGTTGGCTTTCTCCTGTTTGAGCTCTCTTGACTTGGCAATCAAGTCAGCATCCGGAAGCTCTTTGTCATCCATTTTTGGGATTTATGCCACTGCTAGTTTGCTTCTGGCACCAAACCAATGAATGCCTTTTCTGGAATGGAAGATTAGATTCAGGTTGTGATATCAATAATAATAATAATAGGGCGAGAGAGCAGAAAGGGAGACAAACAAGACGAGTTTTGAAAACAAGATGCTGCCAGTTGCGGCCTGGCACCAAAAGCATGAATGTCGAAGTGTAGAGAGGCAAAATATTTAGAAAAGTGAAAATGGGAGAATTAGGTAGTAAGAGTGAGAATGAGCGGATTTTGGGATGAACAAGTCACTGATTCAGCCTGACACCAATGGGAAATGAAAATATCAGAAATTTTAAGTAAACACTCAAAGCCACGCGAATACAAAGTTAATGGAAATAGTTGTTTGATGATTAGCTAAAAAATTCTAGACACCAATGTACAGTGGCGGAAATTGGTGAGGGTCACTTTACTTATCATTGAATAACTCTGGTGGCAGTTGCACGATTGACTTGAAAATTGGCACACACAATGCTAAAACCTTCAGAAACTAAACGGTAGTTTTTTGAAATTCAGAATTCACTGAGAGCTCCAGAATCCTCTCAGATGTAGGCGTCACTCAGAAATGAAAAAGTGATTTTCGTTTTGTGGCGAACGGTTTTTGCTGATTTTTTCATAGAATGTTACTAATTGTCCAAATAATTATCAAGAAAGTTTGGTTCGGTTTGACCGGGCGGTTCTAGAGATATTGGCGCCGAAGCTCAAAATGCACATTTTGGCTCAGTGGCCATAACTTGACTGGAAATGCTACAATCGAGCTCAAATTTCAGGAATAGGTGTATTTTTAGTGGTTTGACAACAAACTTCTAAAATTTTCAAGTTCTGATGAAAAAATTTTTTCGGTGTACTGGTGCATTTGTTGGAGAATCATTGTCAGTTCAACAAGAAAATTTTTTTTGATCAGATCTTGAAAATTTTCAAAAGTGTGTTGTCAAACTACTCAAAATACACCTATTCTTCAAATTTGAGCTCGATTGAAGCATTTCCAGCCAAGTTATGGCCACTGAGCCAAAATGTGCATTTTGAGCTTCGGCGCCTATATCTCTAGAACCGACCGGCCAAAGTGAACCAAATTTTTTTTGGTAAATATTTGAACACTTAGTAACATTTTGTCAAACAATCAGCAAAAACCATTCGCCATAAAACGAACATTATTTTTTCATTTCTGAGTGACGCCTACATCTGAGAGGATTCTGGAGATCTGAGTGAATTCTGATTTTCAAAAAACTACCGTTTGGTTTCTGAAGGTTTTAGCATTGTGTGTGCAAATTTTCAAGTCAATCGAGCAACTGGCACCAGAGTTATTCAATGATAAGTAAAGTGACCCTCACCAATTTCCGCCACTGTATGTTGTGTAGGCATGAAATTTTGAATATCTTCTTTTTTTAGTGATAGTCGTTTTTTTAGTGATATTCGTTTTTTTAGTGATTAGTCGTATCATCCTAAAAGTCTGAAGTATGTAGTTAGGTCACTCCCAAATTTGAAAAGAGCATTGATCCAAATAATATGCAGCTTGATCATACTACATATACATAATTGCTATGTGTACCCCACCCTCTTCTAGGCATTACCTTTCTCAATATATGTGTGGGTGTTTTGGAGTTGGCCTCTAATTAAATGAGACTAGTGAGGGGAGGAATAGAGGATAAGGAGAGGAGACTCACCAAGAACACACAACAACAGCGGGGCCGGATTTCAAAACAAGCATAACTAACACAAAATATAATAGTAGAAGAAGTTCATAGTGGAAAAAGTTTGTGTAGGTTTGCCATTCTCAAATTGGAGAAAAGGGTTTTGCTTGTGTCTATGCAGCCAGATTAAACTATGCACAAATACTATGTGTATTCTAGAAACCTTCTAGTCTCTACTTTTTACAATGTATGTGTGGGTGGAGGTAGGCACAATCAAAAATGACTTGTGAGAGAAGGAAAAGAGAAAAAGAGTACTGGGATCCTAAAAGTCACAGGACAGAAGGAAGAAATGATGTCATCTATTTGAATGTGATTTTAAATAATTATTTCTCTCAAGTTATTTGAAACAAAAGTCTTGAGAACTTCTTCACTCGTCTGAATCTCAATCGAAAAAACGGACCACAGAATTGTACGAATATTTATTTTGTCCGCCGCAGTTGTAAGAATAGACAAATGATCAACTGTTGACTTCATTGACTTTGACCCAAAAGCGAAAATAATTCCAATATAAATCACTGATATCTTTTCTCTAATAGCTTTTTTCTTCCGGCCACTTGTGATTCATATTCGATTTGATCTTGTCTCAAAACATAAAACCGAATTGTGGGCGCTGAAAACATTTCATTTCTTACATAAAAAAGAGAAAAATACTCACCAATGGCTTGAGTAAAGTGGGCAAAAACGATGACTTTTGAAATGGAAGCAACATACGAATCTGGTCTCTTCCCTGAGCTATTGGAGATAATCACTGTTACCAAAACCAACGGAATCAAAATAGCCATTCTGATAATACATATAAGACCAATTGCGCACCATGAAGCATCTTGTAATTTTACAAATCCGAAAATAACCAAGAAAACTTTTCCCAAGATAATAAATACCGAGAAGGGCCAAACCATCGATATTTTCAATTCACTGAACCCGTTCCAAATGGCGATAGTTTGGCAAACATACATCAAGAGATAACCGATATCCAACCAAAAGTTGATTTTCATACATCTTTGTTTATCTTGCTCGATTAGCTCGAGTTGTGAAGCCAAATTGATTTCTAGTGGTCTCTCTGGTATTCGTTCTCTTCTTCCTCTTCTAACAGGCATTTCTGGAAATGTCAAATACCCAACTGAAAAAAAATTGGAATTTATTATCCCTTTGAGTGGCTGCCAAAGAAATAAGAGGGTCCTAGTGGCGAAAATAAAAATTTGTGAGCTCTACCTATGGAAGCGGAAGAGTAATAATAATACTCTTTTTCCGCCTGCGCTTGCTCAAAACGAAGAGGCAAATAATAAAAATAATGAGGAGCAGGTGGGAGAGGGAAGGTGGTGCTCTCGGAAAATATCGAGACCTACGAATTCACTAAGCTTATTATAATAACATGGTGAACTTGGCCATTATATGAAGAGAAAAATATCGCTCTGAGGAAGACATGAGCAGAATACATAAGGATGTGTCTAGTGGAGCTGATGACAAGGCAACGTGAACAATAGAGATAAATTTGAACAGGTTGACTTTAAAACTAACTCATACCTATGCATATTGTGTTCAGAGTAAAACAATTTTCATCTCTAACCTGAACATCGAACCCATGTACTGTAGTACGCATTGAAGACTGGGATAGCTAAGGCATCGGTTGACATGCATGTGTGCTCTGAAACAAATGTATTATGTAGTTTGATGGGATGCAAGCTGTTATTTCTGAATGAATCGAGCTAGTCGAGGATGTTAGAAGATTATATCAGCGAAAATGGAGAAGACAGACAGATCCCTATAAAAAATTTGAACAAACGAACGCCAGTATCGAACAATGGAACAGGTGAACAATCTGGGAAGAAAAAGAGGGAGTGCCATTCTTCCTTAATCTATAGTGCTACCAGTTTACGTTGTCTGACGTGTAGACAAAAGATGAAGGGTGCTAATCAATTTGTGAGTGTCAATCAAGGTGAGGACTCATCTGAGAAAATACTTATTCTAGGTCAAGATAAAAAGAGTCACCCGTCCCTACTGGTCAGGGCTGAAGACCCTGGCCGATAGTTAGGCCATTCATCATGTACTGCCACAACAGTGGATGACTACTCTCTTTTTTGTACCTTCGCTATTCCCTTTCTCCTACTATCTCGGTTGCATACTTTTCAATTTTCAATGTTTCAGGCTATCAAAATGGCTTCCAACAAACTATTGGAATATGAGAGCTTGAAGGCAGTCATGTTACATTTGGATGCCAGTCAGAGGTGAGCGTGGTTGTTGAACTTTGTGCAATCACAAGCGAGCTACATATAAGGACTAATTTTTCTTTTTTTCAGACTCCTACTATCCCGAAAATGTCCATCTCTCCGTCTCCTCGAATACAGTCTGCCATTCAAAATTCACTATCTGGAACTTAAGAAAGATGGAACTGTGATGAATAACACAACCTTCAAGCTTGGCATATATCGAGATTACCCTCCTGGTGAGAAGGTACCCGCCGTCTTTCAAAAGGACAACGACGAAGGAGGCATAGTCAAAGATCTTGACGAGTTTGGATTTATGAAGAATTGCGGGGTGATGACCCCCGGCGACATCAATTTACAACGGCAGGCGGAGCCCGAACTGACTCCGAATCCGGCAGATACAGCAAATAGGGCAGAGAAAAGGCTACAACTGCTTGATAAAGCGCTTGATCTGCGATTGAAAATGGATGCAGTTGAAGAAGAGGAAACTGTCAAAACTGTGATCCAAGTTCTTTTGGATACTGTAGAAAATAGTGGCCCCCGGTTCTATCAGTTTGAACTGCCAGACTATGAAGCGCCACAGATGCCTCTGGTTTGGAATAAAAATCATCCAGATTATCCCCGACGACGCAGAGAGAAATTCACGTGCAGAGGGTGGAACAGTGAGGACAGCGAAATTCGCAAGATGGCTAAATGCACAGCAAGCAGTCTACAACAAAAGCGGGATCAAGCGGAAGCCGAATGGTTACCGTATTATTACTGGCTGAACAAGCTAACTCCACCGTATACTCCAATGATTCAACTCACTATCAAATATACATCCGGAAATAGAATCGAACGACTCCCCTATGTGATGAAGTACCATGAAGTGTTGAAGAAACTCAACACAGAGTTGTTCGGAAAAAGGAAATATCTATTGCAAACCCTAGCTATCAAAATCGAACATATTCTCCGCCTTCCTGCAGGTATCAAATTCCAAGTGGAGAATGTTGAAGTCCTCACGACGGCGTTGAACAAATTCTGGCCCTGCTTGGACACCTCGATTCCACTTAAGGTGCTCACCTTATTGAATGCTTTACCATTACAAGAAGCAATTATCAGTCAAAGCAAGATTGCCAGAGAGGCAGGAAGACTGATTATTCACAACAACGCAATGACAACACAATCGTGGGGAAGAATTCTGACAAACTTGCCGAATCGACATGTTGAGGTGAAGTATGAAAATATAGGATTTCAAACAGAGGATTTCATGGAACTCGTTAGAAATTGGTTACAAAATGGGCGTCCAGTTGGTGCAGAATATTCCTTTGGGATCAAAAAAGAGGCTACAGCAAGGGAAGTATTAGAAAAGATCGAGGAAAAGTTCGGAGCAAAAAGAGTGGGGGATAGGTAAGCATTTTGAGTTGGTATGAGATCTACCGTAATTATTTCAGACAAATAGGCATTCAGATGAAAGATGGATTACTGTTGACTCTTGGCTACCATCAATTCTCAGGAGAAATTGCACCAATGGAAAATGAGTCATTTTGGAGGGCCGAAGACTATGGTACGGGTTGGATCCTGAAAATGAAAGTTGTTCAAATGGAGGAAATGTGATCTACTTACAACGATTTTTGTCGATACCTACTGAATTTCGGTATTTTCTTTAATAAAGATCACCTATTGAATTTGATGAACACATACTATTCAAAACGAAGGGACCCTAATTTTTGAAGGTCCTCGAGGGGCTTCTTTTTTTTTTAGGGAACCTATTCTGAAATAGAACCAACAAAGCTACAAAATATGACTGAAACGTAAAAAAACGACAAAAAACCAATGAAATGAATGTCACCTCATTTTGAAGTACGCTCTGCGACGGTAATGCGTAAATCAGTTTTTTCAAAGACTATCAAAGAGATAACACTTTCTGATCTACCCATTCTTCTTGCATTGAACAGGGTTTCAAGCCGTCCTGCAAAAAGGGTTCGCAAAAAAAAACGCTCTAGCAAAAAAGAGCGGGCTTGTTTTCAGGATTGAGTGGGTCGATGATTCCATGCCTATTTTCTATGCCAATTCGTTATGTACTTAAGAATTTTTATTCAGCAAAACATTGAAGGATATGTAGGATTGATAAATGTATTACAAATCAAGTTTATTCCGGTTCTCCAACTTCGATCTTCAGAATCCAACGAGTCGCGTATTCATCCGTCCAGAATCCAAGTGATTCGATGTTTTCGAGAACTTGAGAATAACTGATCCTCAACATTGATCCACTGTCCATTGGGATGTTGATTTGACCGAAAGTTACTGTATTTCATATGCTAATATGTAACATTATCTCTTACCGATCCTCAACTCTGCTCGCTCCAGGCACTTCCTGAACCATCTCTAAAAACTCCCTTGCAGTTGTCTCTTGTCTGTTTCCAAACAAAAACTCGGCACCAACAGGACGTCCATCTTGCAACCAATTCTCAACAAGACCCAGGAAGAACCCGTCATCATCAAATCTTCGACCTTCACACTTTAGCTCTACATGTTGGTTTGGTAAGTTATTGAGTACTCGCGCCCACAATTGAAATGTGTAGTAGTGATTGTGAAGAATCAACCTCTGTGCTTCTCTGGCAATTTTGTTCTGACTAATAATTGCTTCCTGGTCTTGTCGAGCTTCCATCAAAGTGAGTACCTTCAAGGGGTAGCTGGAAGGCTCCAAAATTGGCCAGACGATATTGAGAGCGCTTGTTGTGAGCTTAAGATGATCCACTTTGAATTTTCAGAGTGCCGTCTCCCTTCCTGATGGTCAGTTGGATCAACATAGTGTACGGTGGACGCTGTCTTCTGGCACTTCGGCGGCCCAGGTCTGAAAAATAACGTTTCAATCTGAAATTAATACCTGAATCCAACCACTCTACCCTACCCATCTTTTCCTCTCTTCCGCCACCCACTCTTCATCAATCCTGCATATTCAATATAGACGTACTTGCAATGGATCAGAGTGGTAACAGTCTCGTCCCACATAGAATCAGAATGCCAGATGTCTTTGGCTGGGTACGTATTCTCCCTGAGTCCGACAACTTTGCAGCAGAAACTGAAATATAATATGGTTATTACGCTTTTTCCTATTGTATTCCAACTGAAGACGAGGCGAGTCGCGACAAAGATCCAAGGCGCGAATTGAGAGACGAAAGTCCATCTCAGTTTTGGACGCGATGACGGCGGTTGATGGCTTGGCTTTCAGTTTCTTGTCATTGTTTGAAGACCATTTCCACAAAATTTCTCTTCATTCATCACTGTAAGCATAATCGATCTCGATTTGAGTGAATTCGATGCAATCTGCAAAAAGTTGCATTCTTGTTGTGAATAACGTGAATAGGAAAATGGAAAACAGAACTCACCGAGTCAGATGGTTCAAATTGAACCTAATTGAGTTGTACATCAGCAACCGAAAGGATCATTTTCGCAGATTCTTCAAAAAATGCCAACTTAACTTAGTGAACAGCAAATGGCTGGTGTGATAGAAAAGATAAAGAGAAATATAAATCAGCAAATGCTTGGATGTCTGTTAAGACGACCTCATTATTAATTTTATAAACATGACAATTTTTTTTAAATTTATTAACGAGTAGACAAGAACGAAAGACACACGGAAGGCTCACAATAGAGCAAATAAGAATACAGAATATTGACGAGTAGGCCCGTTTGCATATCGGGTTTATTGTAATCATGGGTGTGAAATAATACAATCAATACGGAAACGGAATACACTCACACGGGAAAGACATAAATATTGAGTAAAGATGGAGCCTGAATGGAAGAAATAGTTATAATATTGACAAGTATAAAGAGCCGTTCTTATAACGGGTTAATAGAGAAAACACAGCGGATACATTGAATGAATCGGGAAGAGAAAAGGTTAAGGACTCAGAGAAACCCATAATAAGGACAATCAAAGGTAATTTTAAGAAATGGGAAATATCATGAGACGTAGTTATGGATTCAATAAAATCATTACAAGTCGAAAATAAGTCGATGAGAAAATGAATTAGTTCTCCTCGGAGGATGCAGTCGATTCGGAGGATCCAGTCGATCCATCGTCCCCTTCTTCTCCGTCCCCTTGCTCCTCGTCTTCTGGCACTTCGGCCGCCCAGAGCTGAAAAAAGACATTTCAGTCTGAAATCGAAACCTCTAACATACCACTCGATCTTTTCCGTCTCTATCCTTTTTCCACCATCCTGTCTTCAGCATTCTCTCGTACTCGATGTAAATGTACTTGCGATGGATCAGAGTAGTAACAGTCTCCTTCCACATCGCATCCGATTTCCAGATTTCCTTTGCTGGGTACGTATTCTCTCGGAGTCCCACGACTTCACAGGAGAAACTGAAAGATAATATGATTATTACGTGCTTTCTATTTTATACCTACTGAAGGCGTGGCGAATCGCGACGGAGGTTCAAAGCCCCAATCGTGAGACGAAAGGCCATCTCAGTTTTTGAGGGGATCACCGCAGCCGCAGGCTTTGCTTTCAGTTTCTTGTCGTTGTTCGTAGACCATCTCAACAGAATATCCTCCGGCTCCTCATTCTTCACTGTAAGCATGACTGTTCTCGATTTGAGTGAATTCGAGGCAATCTGCAAAATGTTGCATACTTGTTGTGAATAAAGAGAAAAGAAAGTTTAGAAAAGAGAACTCACCGAGTCTGATGGCTCAAAGTGAACCCAGTTGAGTTGGATATCAGCAACTGAAAGACGCATTTTTCGCAGATTCTGCAAACAAATGTCAATTAAACTGAATGATCTGCAAACGACTGGTGTAACTGAAAAGGTAAAGAGAAATATAATTCAGCAAATGCTTGGATGTCTGTTAAGACGACCTCATTATGAATCTTATAAACAAGACAATTTTTTTTTTTTAATTTTTTTATAAAATTTTTTCGAGTAGACTAGATAAACGAGAAATTTTTTAAGTTTAAATAAAGCACACGATCATTCTCATAAATATGATGACACAGAGAAAGTACAAGTTATTGGGGGAAAAGACAGAGAATGGTCTCATCAAAAGAAGAGATTCGTGAAATACAAGTAAAGGGTGCACAGGAGAAATGAAGAAAAATGAAATACTGTATTGTATAGACATGTCTAATAGAATGATATCTAAAATTATATGGAAATGCATAGGTGAATGAAAAGTACAATTGTATTGGAATGTAAAGGAGAACGATATCTACAATTGTATTGAAATGTAAAGGAGAATCATATCTACAATTGTATTGGAATGAAAAGGAGAACGATATCTACAATTGTATTGGAATGAAAAGGAGAACGATATCTACAATTGTATTGGAATGAAAAGGAGAACGATATCTACAATTGTATTGGAATGAAAAGGAGAACGATATCTACAATTGTATTGGAATGTAAGGGAGAACGATATTTGCAATTGTATTGAAATGTAAGGGAGAACGATATCTACAATTGTATTGAAATGTAGAGGAGAACGATATCTAAAATTGTATGGACATGTCTATTAGAGAACTGGCGATGATGTATTCAGATAAGCTGTGGACCATGTGAGTCCTCCGACAGCATAAGGCATTCCTGTCCATCAGTATCACGAAGCAAGTCTTCGACTGCCTCGATGACAGCATCGTAGTCGAGAGTCTTGCTGCTGTAGGCATCGGAAATAGTCAGGAACAACGGCAACATCCATTGCGTCTTGACTGGCAAGACTTTCGATGGCTCCGTGATCTGAAAGAAGAAAACTTTCAGATTAGTCAGCATGGAAAATCTTTCATATTCTAATTTTGCCTCACTCACCAATCCCCATTTCAGCGTTTTTCCGGCCTCGCCTTGGAATCCATCAAGCGGTAGTCCATTCAACATCCAAGACATATACGTTGCCATGATGAAGTCATCCAATGGTCCGTATGGCGAATTCTGGATGGCCGTGATGCTAGAATAGTCCAACTGATGGAATGGATGATTCATCAGGCATTGGATGCTCTGCCCATGTTCGTCGACGAATTGATGAGCCAATCCGAAGTCAGCAACTTTCAATTGCATTTTGTTGAAATCTCCGTAGGGGTTTGTAAGGAGAAGATTCCCCTCTTTGATATCTCTGTGGATGTATCCGAATGAGTGGATCTCCTTGAGAGCGATGAACAGTTCCTTGAAGATTTTTTGAATAGCGCTAGTGGTCAGTGCGAATCCATCTCTCTGCATCAGGAGATCTTCCAGCGAACCGGCGTACTGGAGGAAAACTGCAAAAACAAAAATTTCTATCCCTGACGCAATCACTAAAATTCTCACCCAAATAATTGAATTGCAAAGTTTCGCCGGCTCCCAACAATGGAGAGATGGTACAGGTACGCAACGCGTTCAAAACTGCCAATTCGTGCTTGTAAACAGCAGTGTCCTCGCGATCCATCAGTTTCACGGCATACTGTTTCCCGTCCTTTCCAAAAGCGCTCCAAACGACCGCGTATCCTCCTTGCCCCAATGGCTCCTCCAACGTCCACTTTCCATCGATAACTAACCCCTCATGAATCGGAGCAGAAGACTCTCGGCGCGGAAGAAGTCTATTCGAAGTCATCTGCAATATTGAAAATTGTCAGAAATTCGCTTCTTCTTCCTCACTTTAACTCACCTTGAAGCAATGTTCGGGAACGATAAGCAAGGAAAACTGGAAACGAAGAGCGAGGGAAGCTCTGAAAAAGAAACTTGTTAAAATTGAGGACAGAAACCTCGGATCTGTTCTAGTTCCTTGGACTCATGATGGGACACAAAAACCAGAGTCCGTTCATAACCTGTCACTTTTCATCTTTTTGATTTCATCTAGGCATGAGGTCTAAGACTTAGCTGGAATAGACAAATCAAGTTTTTCTAATGTCTTCTAAGTTTTAAATTAAAACGCAAAAGCATATCCATGAAAAAGTAAAAGTTTTTGAACTTGGAATCGGGTTCTTGTATCCGTGAATCCTGGATCCAAGAAACTAGAACAAAGCCAAAGTCTTATGAAGAAAGAAGAAGAAAGAAAGAAGAGCTTGAGAAAAAACAAATGTGATGGTATTATTTGTTTCAGCCGAAGCCTGGATGCCTGGAAAAGGCGACCGGAATACCAACACAGAAAGAGAAAACAAGAATTCAAGACCGATAAGAGAAAAAATGGCTAAGCTTCAGTTTCTTGAACGAAATCCTGGGTCCAGAGACTCATGGACAAATCCAAAAGACCCTAAAAAGGTAGAAAAATCTATAACCAAATGTCTTTGAAGTTGACAAAACTGATCTATCTTATGCTCACGTGAGGATTCTCACTATCGTTTTCAAAATAACGCAATTTAGAGGAATTTGATTCTGGTACAAAAACAGAGCCATAGAATTTGGAAAAAAAGTTCAGAATAAACATACTTGTCACGGGCCGGGCTGGTCAAAAAAGTCTAAAGTTTCGGCCCGCGTAGTTCAAAATTTTCTCTCAAAAGCACCGTTTTGAATTTTAAGAAGAAGAAAAAGATCATTAAAAGTGGAAAATTGGTGAAAATAAAAACTGGAAAAATACCTGATGCATTGATTTCTTTCTTGTTTATCTGAAAACGCTGAAAAAGTTTAGGATTATGATGGAAAAACCTCAGAACGAGTTGGAGTCTAGTAGTGAGAAATAGGAAGAGTGATCGTCTTGAGGAATGGAATTTTCTGAAAAAAAGGTTTTTAAGTAGAGAGTCCGGAAAAGTAGTGAAGTTGCTGAAGATTTTTTCGATCGAGAAGTGGTAATTCTTCCAATGATATTCTTCTATATAGACAATTGAAGGATCCTGCTGAATGTAGAGGCTGAAAATAGGATTAAATAGTGAATATGGTGTGGTGGAAAAAATCATTAGTACTGGAGTCGCAGGTTGTTGAACATCCAAAATAATTAAAGATCTGAAAAACACAAAGAGTCCAGACAACACAAAAAGTATATAAAAAAGTCCAAGTGGTCAAATTGACCAGTGTGTTCAACACACTTCAAAAGATCTTCTGAAGATCTAATGAAAACTCTAGCTCTAGTCTCGAAGACTAGTGCAATCAAATCACCAGGACTAAACATCCTTATTTGATTGCAGTTTCTACTACTGTAGAAATGAATATCCATCGGTTGCATTTCCTTTAATTCTTCTTATCCTTTTCGGTCGTCCAATTAAAAAAAAACACAAAAAACATACACCTAGAACCTGAAACGAAACTATTTTTTATTTACCTTCCATCGGTCGATTCCTTGCTGATCATGTAGAATTTGTGCGGTAATAACAATGTGGTTTCTTTTTTACTTTACCTTTATTTCGTGAAGACCATTGTGAAGACCATCGGATTACACAAGAAAAACGAAAAAATAATTGAAATTATGTTGGAAAATAGATTCTGAAGCCAAGCTGTAATGCAGCTATAGGCCAGAATGTCTCTCATTTTGAGGTACCCTCTTAACTTATTACCTTAATTCTCAACCCAATTCACAATGCTTGGCTCTATTGTAGCTTCGTTCAGTGAAAAAAGTGAAGAAAAAAGGGGGAAATGTAACGAAAAATATAAGAAAACGAAAAAGTGGAAGATAATAGATGTTGGTTGACACGCTCTCCGTGAAAGTGAACATTAGTGCCGTGATTAGTAAAGCGCTTACCTTGCAAGTCTAATACTACAATAGAGCCAAGTCATTCAGCAGTACCCTAAGCGATCTGTACCCTAACCAACTAACCATACCTAATCCCGTTCTTACCTCTGTGCATGTCCCCCAAAACCCATAAAAAAGACAAAGTACAGTAATCTGAATGGACCCTTACTCTCCCCCCGCGCACTGGAAACTCACCTTCTGAAACCTAATTCTCAAAATCTAAGCGTCCTTAAGGGACAAATTAAAAATAAACTGACTTTCACTCCTTCGAATCGATCGTCCTCATCTGAATCCGTCTCCAAGACCTTCTTCCGATTTTGAGCCATTTTTCATCTGACTTTCCGTCTTTTTATTATCGATTTCGACTGAGAGCTACCGTAAACCATTTACAAAGATCCTTTTTGTTGTTGATTTACCACCACTGGCTCTTTTCTAGAAAAGACATCGATATTTTTCTTGAAATTTTGGAAGAAAAATTTTTTGGCAAAATTATTGCCAAAAATTCGAGAAATTTCTCCAGAAATGTGGTTTTTTTGGTACTTTTTCTTACTAAATCTGTTGAGAACCCTTAGTTTCTTCCCGAATTCATAACTTTTTTCAACAATTTCCAAGAAATTTGAACTTTTTGCGCACTATTTTCGCTGATTTTTGACCCTACTCCAAAAAATCTTCGTAAGTGACCGGCATGTTATGGAATTTTTGTAAAAAATTTTTCAAAATTCAAACGGGTTCTGTTTTACTACTCTACCGAAAATCAGACGAAAATCTTGAAAATTTATGGTTTTTCGAATTTTTAAAGTTTTTGAACATAAAGGTGGATGTAACTCAATTTTTTTGCCAGTAAACATACTTTTATTTTTACATCTGCGGATTTGTCGTGAAGAGTAGATGTCAGTTAAAAAAAATTTGACAAAAATCGGACCATTTTTGTGGGGTTCCCGGAGCAAAAACTGATGGAAGACTGCCAATTGTTACCAAGGGTAGAGAGAGAGCGCGCACCACATTTCAAACGACCATAACTCTTTTAGTTTTTGGTATTAGATCAAAATAAGTATAGCACCAGAATAAGAAAAAAATTTTAAAATTTTTGAAAAAAAAATTTTTGCGCTGGCGTCCCGCATGGCTGGAATCCTAAAATTCTATTCAAAACTTTTGAAATTTATGTGATAACATAGTCTTATTTTTTAGCATTCTGGTGTTATACTTTTTCTGGTCTAATGTTCAAAACTAATAAAGTTATGGTCGTTTGAAATGTGGTGCGCGCTCTTTCTCTCACCTTGCGCAACGCCACGTGGCATTGCCACGCTGGCTTTCAGGGGGGAAAAATTGGCAGTCTTCAATCAGTTTTTGCTCCCGGACACCCTCAAAATGGTCCGATTCGTGTCAAAATTTTTTTAAATGACATCTACGCTTTGCGACAAAGTCAATGATGTAAAAATAAAGGTATGTTTACTGGCAAAAAAATCGAGTTACACAGACTTTTTTGTTCAAAAACTTTAAAAATTCGAAAAACTCTCAATTTTCAAGATTTTTGTCTGATTTTTGTCATAATTGTAGAACAGAACCCGATTGAATTTTTAAATGATTCTCACAAAAATGCCACATCATGCCGGTTTTTACAACGACTTTTGAAGTAGGGTCAAAAATCGACGAAAATAGTTCAAAAAAAGTTCAAATTTCTTGGAAATTGTTGGAAAAAGTTATGAAATCGGGAAGAGCCTAAGGTTTCTCAACAGATTCGATGCGTAAAAGTCTCAAAAAACAACATTTTTCTCGAATTTTGGAAGAAAAATATTACTAATTCTTCTAGGAAGGAGTCATTGGAAGTCCGAGGAGCGCAGAAGAACTTGGATTACCCGCGATGACAATGGAGCCAATTCCGCCGGCGAAGACAATGGAGCCCATTCCGCCAACGAAGACAATGGAGCCCATTCCGCCAACGAAGACAATGGAGCCCATTCCGCCAACGAAGACAATGGAGCCAATTCCGCCAACGAAGACAATGGAGCCCATTCCGCCAACGAAGACAATGGAGCCGCTTCCGCCGACGAAGACAATGGAGCCCATTCCGCCGACGAAGACAATGGAGCCCATTCCGCCGACGAAGACAATGGAGCCCATTCGGCCGACGAAGACAATGGAGCCCATTCCGCCGACGAAGACAATGGAGCCCATTCGGCCGACGAAGACAATGGAGCCGCTTCCGCCGACGAAGACAATGGAGCCCATTCCGCCGACGAAGACAATGGAGCCCATTCCGCCGACGAAGACAATGGAGCCCATTCGGCCGACGAAGACAATGGAGCCCATTCCGCCGACGAAGACAATGGAGCCCATTCCTCCGGCAACGACAATGGAGCCGATTCCGCCGGCAAAGACAATGGAGCCGCTTCCGCCGACGAAGACAATGGAGCCGATTCGGCCCGAAATAACAATAGAGCCGACTCAGCTCGCGAAGACAATGGAGCCCATTCCGCTGGTGAAGACAATGGAGCCGATTCTACAGCTGATTCGGCCCGCGAAGACAATGGAGCCGATTCCGCCAACGAAGACAATGGAGCCAATTCAGTTGGCGAAGACAATGGAGCCGCTTCCGCCGACAAAGACAATGGAGCCGATTCGGCCCGAAATAACAATAGAGCCGACTCAGCTCGCGAAGACAATGGAGCCCATTCCGCTTGTGAAGACAATGGAGCCGATTCTACAGCTGATTCGGCCCGCGAAGACAATGGAGCCGATTCCGCCAACGAAGACAATGGAGCCAATTCAGTTGGCGAAGACAATGGAGCCGATTCGGCCCGAAATAACAATAGAGCCGACTCAGCTCGCGAAGACAATGGAGCCCATTCCGCTGGTGAAGACAATGGAGCCGATTCTACAGCTGATTCGGCCCGCGAAGACAATGGAGCCGATTCCGCCAACGAAGACAATGGAGCCAATTCAGTTGGCGAAGACAATGGAGCCGATTCTGGATCAGATGGTTACGAAGGGAGAAGATGTCGAAAGAGTCGAAAAAATGGGCGGATTTTCGGAAATGGAAAGTACAAAGAGAATGGGAACAAGGTGAGAAAAAGCGCCTTGCTAAATTACAAATGGACTAAATTATACCCTTCAGATAACGGAAAGCGAGAAGATGTCGGAATAGATGGAGAACAGAAAGTGGGCGGAGCTTCGAAGACTGAAGGGGCAAAAAGAAGAACACAAGGTGAGAAAGAGTGCCCAATTATCAACGGACTAAATTATCAACTTCAGATGCCGGAGAAAAGAGAAGACGTCGAGAAAAGTGGAACAGAGATTGTGGGCGGAGCTTCGAAGACGGAAGGAGCAAAGAGAAGAACACACACACACACACACGTCTTCTGATGTGCTTCAATTTAGAATCAACTTGAATCTTGATCATGGTCACATGATAAGCAGTTTAATAATATACAACATCGACCACTTTAGCCCATCTGATAGTGAGATTCATTGGAATCTCTATATCGACGTCATCTGGAGCCGTGACGTCTACAGATGTGCTTCAAATTAGAATCAACCGTATGCTTAATCTTTGACACATCATAAGCAGTCTAAAAATGTAGGATATCTACCACTATAGTCTATCTGATCGTGAGATCGTTGGATTCTCTCTATCGACGTTATCTGGAGCCGTGACGTCTTCTGATGTGATTTAAATTAGTATCAACCGTATGCTTAATTTTCGACTCATCATAAGCAGTCTAATAATATACAACATCGACCACCTTAGCCCATCTGATGGTGAGATTCATTGGATTCTCTATATCGACGTCATCTAGAGCCGTGACGTCTTTTGATGTGATTCAAATTAGTATCAACCGTATGCTTAATCTTTGACACATCATAAGAAGTCTAATTTCTCCAGAATCTTATCCTTGCCGATCCATTCATAATCTCCCTGACGTCTTCTGATGCGTCCAGAATCTTGAAAACATCAGATGACGTTGATGAGATGCTGGATAAATCAGAAGCGATCGGCAGGATTCTGAAAGCATCAGAAAACGTCAAGGAGGTTGATGAATACGATGATGACTACGACACAATTTGCTGACACGAGGTAACATACAATTGAAAATTCTGAATTCTTGTCAGTTTTTACATTGATCCATAAGGTTACAATGATAACTGAAAATTCATGTGATGACCTCGTTTTTCTCTATCACAAGCCTCCGACAACTTGAAATTCTGAATCTCCATTCAGTCCCCTACCGATCCAAAAAGTTTCATTGTTATTTATGAATTTAGGTCATCACTCCAATTTTAGCTATCAAAAATTACAGCTGACTGGAATTTCTTAAACCCTATCAAATCCCCAATATACCTGTAAAATTTGGGCCTAATTAATTATCTGGGTCAAAATCTCATAATCAGCCATCACAGGAATCATTAAACCAGAAAAATCACTCTTCAAGCCACCAGCCATCATCTACAGTAATAGCAGCCATCCAGCTATCCTCTGAACTCGAATATAAAAGTGAATACCCCGGCCTGACCCCTGAGGTCATGCCAATATGTGGCAAAAAAACGTTGATTTGAGGGGAAATCCCTCAGAAAAATTCATTCTCTCTGCTTTTCTTCCTCGGGATCGCCGTTTTTTCTTTGCTCTCCTGTTTTCACTTTTGATACAAGTGAGTTTTGTGGGAAATTTTGAGTTAGTTTTGTTGAGGGTTATTACTAGGAAAGGGAAGAGCAGAGAGGACTTAGAAACGGAACAAAATGCTTTCAGCATGTTCCGCCCTCAGGATGTCATCAGTGAGCACTTCGAGATTGTTGAGATGGTAAACGAAGGAAACGTATGCTCGATTTTCACTGCCCGTGACAAGAGATCGGCTGAGTTGGTCGCTGTGAAACAACCGAAATTCGAAGAGGAAACTGATTTGAAACGCGAATACGATCTGCTTCTTCGCTTGGTTCCCTTCACTTATTCTCCAACACCGCTGGAATTTGGGCGTACTTCAGATAGCTCCTACTACGGTGAGTTTGGGGTTCAAAGTCAGAACCAAAGTGAAAAAAACTGGAGAATTTAATATTTTCTTTTTTAGCGATGACGTTGGAAGGTCAGAATCTCAAGGAATTGGCTCAGATGTATTCGAATTCCTTCGACGATCGAACCATCTCGCTCATCTTGTTCCACTGTTTGGTGGCTGTTCAACACATGCACAAACGTGGAGTCTGTCATGGTGATCTTACGTTGGCGAACGTTTGTATCCCAAAGACTCCTTCTGTGAGTTTTATCAGAATATCATCTCAGTCTAAACTAATCTTTTCAGAAAGGACGTATTCTTCTGATTGACTTCGGCTCGTCAATCGACCACAACCCGATGTCTGCTCGCCTCGATGTCTCCGCTGTTCTGAAGGGCCTCAAGTCGGTTTCTCAGAACCATCGTCTGCTCGCTGAATGCCGTAGTGCTCATGACAAGGATTTCCATACCTCCATCAAGGATCTCATTGGCATCATTGAGGATGCGCCGGATTTCGACCCGAACTCGAACTTCCAGTGGGAAGATAGTTAGAGTGAACTCGATTTATGTACATAATTTCCTTTACTACTTGGTCTTATTTCTCCTGTGACAATAAATGAATGTTCTTGAATAGCTCGTTTTTTTGTTTTCTTAACTTTCAGATGAACAAGGAAAATAGTCTAAAACAAAATGATCTAAAAGAATCTTGACATCTTCAAGAATAGAATGAAAAAGGTTTGTAGAAATTGGAAACTTGTCTAACAGAACCACTTATCCACCCACATAAAAAACAAACAAAATGGTTTTTTGAAAAACTAGTTCAAAATCATTCTGACTCAAAAATTTGGGACAGCATAACTCGGCTCAAAAAAGTCCGTTTCACTTGATTTTGGATTCATTCGAATCCTCATGAAATGTTCTTCCAGGATCCATTTTGACCTTTGAATTCCTATGGTTCAAACTACGGACTTACCTCAAACTTAGGTAATTGAACCGGCGCAAACCGCCTTCTCTACCCTCTCTCCCCTCTTTCCCCCTCCTTTCACACACAAAACATGGTGGCCCGCGCAAAGTCGCGAGATGTCGGCCGCTGTCATAGGGGTGGGTATATAAGGGCAGCCAGTTTCAGACCGGTTGTCCCCTTGCGCAGGCAATGGGTGCATCGCGTTCTCAACTGGGCCGCCTAGCGGTAAGTCATTCTGGTTGTGAATGTGGTGTAAGGCTATGACTGACGAGCGGATCTCAGGTAAGGGTTCTAGTAGCAGCATAGCCGAATGGTACCGATGGTGGTACCAGAATTTTTGGATTTTTTCAGGGAATTTATTGTAATGGAGTCAGTTTATGAATTGAAATAGGAGTTTAATTTTGCTGAACTTATGGAACTAATGTTAGCCACAACAGAAAAACTAAATAGGTAGCATAGAGGTATTGTGAGAAAGAGAGAACGAAATGGTAGCTCAGAGAGATGAAGAAGTGAAAGTTACTGTACACTATTAAAAAGAGATACAGGAATTGGGGGACCAAGAAATGGAAGTGTAGTTGATTGCAGTTATCTGTGAGGAGCAGAAATAAGGATTACACTTCTTCAGAGATATGAGAAGTGAAGGTTACTGTACTCCATGAAAAAGAGAGACAGGAATGGGGGACCATGAAGTAGAAGTGTTGATGATTACAGTTATTTGGGAAGAGGAGAAGTAATGGGTTGAGTAGCTCGGAGATATGAAGAAGTCGAGGTTACTGTACTCCATGAATAACAGCAACAGGAATGGGGGGACCAGGTAGTAGAAGTGTTGATGATTACAGTTATTTGGGAAGAGGAGAAGTAATGGGTTGAGTAGCTCAGAGATATGAAGAAGTTAAGGTTACTGTACTCCATGAATAAGAGCAACAGGATTGGGGGACCATGGAGTAGAAGTGTTAATGATTGCAGTTATCTGGGAGGAAGAGAAGTGAAGGGTTGAGTAGCTCAGAGATATGAAGAAGTGGAGGTTACTGTACTTCATGAATAAGAGAGACTGGAATGGGGGACCATGGAGTAGAAGTGTTGATGATTACAGTTATCTGGGAAGAGGATAGGTAAAGGGTTGAGCAGCTCAGAGATATAAAGAAGTGGAGGTTACTGTACTTCATGAATAAGAGAGACAGGAATGGCGGACCATGGAGTAGAAGTGTTGATGATTACAGTTATCTGGGAGGAGGAGAAGTAACGGGTTGAGTACTTTTCTTCATGAATAAGAGAGATAGGAATGGGGGACCATGGAGTAGAAGTGTTGATGATTACAGTTATCTGGGAAGAGGATAGGTAAAGGGTTGAGCAGCTCAGAGATATAAAGAAGTGGAGGTTACTGTACTTCATGAATAAGAGAGACAGAAATGGGGGACCATGGAGTAGAAGTGTTGATGATTACAGTTATCTGGGAAGAGGAGAGGTAAAGGGTTGAGTAGCTCAGAGATATGAAGAAGTTAAGGTTACTGTACTTCATGAATAAGAGAGACAGAAATGGGGGACCATGGAGTAGAAGTGTTAATGATTACAGTTATCTGGGAGAAAGAGAAGTAAAGGGTTGAGTAGCTCAGAGATATGAAGAAGTTAAGGTTACTGTACTTCATGAATAAGAGAGACAGGAATGGGGGACCATGGAGTAGAAGTGTTGATGATTACAGTTATCTGGGAGGAAGAGAAGTGAAGGGTTGAGTAGCTCAGAGATATGAAGAAGTTAAGGTTACTGTACTTCATGAATAAGAGAGACAGAAATGGGGGACCATGGAGTAGAAGTGTTAATGATTACAGTTATCTGGGAGGAAGAGAAGTAAAGGGTTGAGTAATTTTCTTCATGAATAAGTGAGAAAGGAATGGGGGACCATGGAGTAGAAGTGTTGATGATTACAGTTATCTGGGAAGAGGAGAGGTAAAGGGTTGAGTAGCTCAGAGACATGAAGAAGTTAAGGTTACTGTACTTCATAAATAAGAGAGACAGGAATGGGGGACCATGGAGTAGAAGTGTTGATGATTACAGTTATCTGGGAGGAGGAGAAGTAAAGGGTTGAGTAGCTCAGAGACATGAAGAAGTTAAGGTTACTGTACTTCATGAATAAGAGAGACAGGAATGGGGGACCATGGAGTAGAAGTGTTGATGATTACAGTTATCTGGGAGGAGGAGAAGTAAAGGGTTGAGTAGCTCAGAGACATGAAGAAGTTAAGGTTACTGTACTTCATGAATAAGAGAGACAGGAATGGGGGACCATGGAGTAGAAGTGTTGATGATTACAGTTATCTGGGAGGAAGAGAAGTAAAGGGTTGAGTAGCTCAGAGATATGAAAATGTGGAGGTTACTGTACTTCATGTATAAGAGAGACAGGAATGGGGGACCATGGAGTAGAAGTGTTGATGATTACAGTTATCTGGGAGGAAGAGAAGTGAAGGGTTGAGTAGCTCAGAGATATGAAGAAGTTAAGGTTACTGTACTTCATGAATAAGAGAGACAGAAATGGGGGACCATGGAGTAGAAGTGTTAATGATTACAGTTATCTGGGAGGAAGAGAAGTAAAGGGTTGAGTAATTTTCTTCATGAATAAGTGAGAAAGGAATGGGGGACCATGGAGTAGAAGTGTTGATGATTACAGTTATCTGGGAAGAGGAGAGGTAAAGGGTTGAGTAGCTCAGAGACATGAAGAAGTTAAGGTTACTGTACTTCATAAATAAGAGAGACAGGAATGGGGGACCATGGAGTAGAAGTGTTGATGATTACAGTTATCTGGGAGGAGGAGAAGTAAAGGGTTGAGTAGCTCAGAGACATGAAGAAGTTAAGGTTACTGTACTTCATGAATAAGAGAGACAGGAATGGGGGACCATGGAGTAGAAGTGTTGATGATTACAGTTATCTGGGAGGAGGAGAAGTAAAGGGTTGAGTAGCTCAGAGATATGAAAATGTGGAGGTTACTGTACTTCATGTATAAGAGAGACAGGAATGGGGGACCATGGAGTAGAAGTGTTGATGATTACAGTTATCTGGGAGGAGGAGAAGTAAAGGGTTGAGTAGCTCAGAGACATGAAGAAGTTAAGGTTACTGTACTTCATGAATAAGAGAGACAGGAATGGGGGACCATGGAGTAGAAGTGTTGATGATTACAGTTATCTGGGAGGAAGAGAAGTAAAGGGTTGAGTAGCTCAGAGATATGAAAATGTGGAGGTTACTGTACTTCATGTATAAGAGAGACAGGAATGGGGGACCATGGAGTAGAAGTGTTGATGATTACAGTTATCTGGGAGGAAGAGAAGTAAAGGGTTGAGTAGCTCAGAGATATGAAGATGTGGAGGTTACTGTACTTCATGAATAAGAGAGACAGGAATGGGGGACCATGGAGTAGAAGTGTTGATGATTACAGTTATCTGGGAGGAGGAGAAGTAAAGGGTTGAGTAATTTTCTTCATGAATAAGAGAGACAGGAATGGGGGACCATGGAGTAGAAGTGTAGATGATTACAGTTATCTGGGAGGAAGAGAAGTAAAGGGTTGAGTAATTTTCTTCATGAATAAGTGAGAAAGGAATGGGGGACCATGGAGTAGAAGTGTAGATGATTACAGTTATCTGGGAGGAAGAGAAGTAAAGGGTTGAGTAATTTTCTTCATGAATAGATGAGAAAGGAATGGGGGACCATGGAGTAGAAGTGTTGATGATTACAGTTATCTGGGAGGAAGAGAAGTAAAGGGTTGAGTAATTTTCTCCATGAATAAGTGAGAAAGGAATGGGGGACCATGGAGTAGAAGTGTAGATGATTACAGTTATCTGGGAGGAAGAGAAGTAAAGGGTTGAGTAATTTTCTTCATGAATAGATGAGAAAGGAATGGGGGACCATGGAGTAGAAGTGTTGATGATTACAGTTATCTGGGAGGAAGAGAAGTAAAGGGTTGAGTAATTTTTTTCATGAATAAGTGAGAAAGGAATGGGGGACCATGGAGTAGAAGTGTAGATGATTACAGTTATCTGGGAGGAAGAGAAGTAAAGGGTTGAGTAATTTTCTTCATGAATAGATGAGAAAGGAATGGGGGACCATGGAGTAGAAGTGTAGATGATTACAGTTATCTGGGAGGAAGAGAAGTAAAGGGTTGAGTAATTTTCTTCATGAATAGATGAGAAAGGAATGGGGTACCATGGAGTAGAAGTGTTGATGATTACAGTTATCTGGGAGGAAGAGAAGTAAAGGGTTGAGTAGCTCAGAGACATGAAGAAGTTAAGGTTACTGTACTTCATGAATAAGAGAGACAGGAATGGGGGACCATGGAGTAGAAGTGTTGATGATTACAGTTATCTGGGAGGAAGAGAAGTAAAGGGTTGAGTAATTTTCTTCATGAATAAGTGAGAAAGGAATGGGGGACCATGGAGTAGAAGTGTAGATGATTACAGTTATCTGGGAGGAAGAGAAGTAAAGGGTTGAGTAATTTTCTTCATGAATAGATGAGAAAGGAATGGGGGACCATGGAGTAGAAGTGTTGATGATTACAGTTATCTGGGAGGAAGAGAAGTAAAGGGTTGAGTAATTTTCTTCATGAATAAGTGAGAAAGGAATGGGGGACCATGGAGTAGAAGTGTAGATGATTACAGTTATCTGGGAGGAAGAGAAGTAAAGGGTTGAGTAATTTTCTTCATGAATAGATGAGAAAGGAATGGGGGACCATGGAGTAGAAGTGTAGATGATTACAGTTATCTGGGAGGAAGAGAAGTAAAGGGTTGAGTAATTTTCTTCATGAATAGATGAGAAAGGAATGGGGTACCATGGAGTAGAAGTGTTGATGATTACAGTTATCTGGGAGGAAGAGAAGTAAAGGGTTGAGTAGCTCAGAGACATGAAGAAGTTAAGGTTACTGTACTTCATGAATAAGAGAGACAGGAATGGGGGACCATGGAGTAGAAGTGTTGATGATTACAGTTATCTGGGAGGAAGAGAAGTAAAGGGTTGAGTAATTTTCTTCATGAATAAGTGAGAAAGGAATGGGGGACCATGGAGTAGAAGTGTTGATGATTACAGTTATCTGGGAGGAAGAGAAGTAAAGGGTTGAGTAATTTTCTTCATGAATAAGTGAGAAAGGAATGGGGTACCATGGAGTAGAAGTGTTGATGATTACAGTTATCTGGGAGGAAGAGAAGTAAAGGGTTGAGTAGCTCAGAGACATGAAGAAGTTAAGGTTACTGTACTTCATGAATAAGAGAGACAGGAATGGGGGACCATGGAGTAGAAGTGTTGATGATTACAGTTATCTGGGAGGAAGAGAAGTAAAGGGTTGAGTAGCTCAGAGACATGAAGAAGTTAAGGTTACTGTACTTCATGAATAAGAGAGACAGGAATGGGGGACCATGGAGTAGAAGTGTTGATGATTACAGTTATCTGGGAGGAGGAGAAGTAAAGGGTTGAGTAGCTCAGAGACATGAAGAAGTTAAGGTTACTGTACTTCATGAATAAGAGAGACAGGAATGGGGGACCATGGAGTAGAAGTGTTGATGATTACAGTTATGTGAAAGGGAAGATTCGCGCCCTTTCCTTTCTTTCTTATTCTGCCCGAGTACAGTCTCTTGGGTCAACAATTATTCGTACAGCGGAGCCGACACGCATATGTAATTGAGTATTGACAGCTTATAGGAAAGATGGTGACTTTCCTATTAGGCTTATTTACTCATGCCTTATGCGGGTCGACGGAGCGTCGTATAGTTGGAGCCACTTGAAACTGTATAGTTGTGAGGACGACTAAGCCCCGCCCCTCTAGTATAAAAGGCTAACCCTATAGCATAAACATTAGTCAGGAATAACCATCCGAAGGGATGAGGTTTGCTGTTTTACTCATCTCATATTCTTGTGCTCAATAAACATATTCACATGTGAACACGGCCTTAACTATACATGATAAACGGAGGGAACTGGCACGTTCCCTTCCAATCCGTTTACATGGAGGTCCCAAGTAGCTAGGAGGCTCATTTCTGTGCCACTACAGTAGTTCAGAGATACTGTAGTAGAGATGAATCCCTCCGCGAATTCTGGGAAGTAGTGTTCAGCTAGTGCGCCACCACCCACTACACCATGGCCCACAACCTAACCTATTCGTCTATTCCATCTATTCCATCTATGACCCTCACGCCACCACTATTTTATTCCTATCTAGTATTCATATTACTCGACAGTTCCAATGGATCCCGAATGCTGCGGATTTTGTACCAGTCACAATTTGCCGGATACCGATGCCAATCTCAATAACCGTGATTTCATTCTTGTCACATTAATTTTTCTGTTAACTTTATATGGATGTAATTTTCCCAAATTTATGATCTAAGTCTACTGAGAGTGTAGGAAACACCCGTAGGACCCTATTGTCTAAAGATTTACCCTGAGTGTAAAGAATCACCCGTAAATCCCAATAGATAGATCGCGCAATAAGTAAGCCGCCCAATATTAGGATAACGATTATTTGTACAGAAGTAAAAACGATTGAGTTTAAGAATATCCCGCACCCCAAATTTAATTTCTCCTGTTGAGATACCCAAACCCATACCAACTGATCCCATTGTATCAAATGACACTTAGTTCTCTATTATACCGCATATTTCAGCGCCTAACTCGCTTGACAACGAGGGTGGTTACTAGATTAAGTCTGAAAATTAGAGAATTTAGGTAGAATCTGCTTTGTTGTAATTTTACTAGACTAGGATATTTTAGTGGCCGTTATAGTTTTCAATTGTTTACTCCCTTTTGGATAAGTTTCAACCTCGAGCCCTATAACAACTTCCGGTGCTCCGAGGACGAAGCAAGTCTAAAATGGGTGGGATGGGACTTCGTCGTATTTTCAATTTTAGATCAAAGACTTTTGGGAAGTTGCGTAGTACTCGGGCATCAACATCTATATGCTCCGAGGACGTCGCTGCTTTCTAAAAGCGGTAGGATGTGAAAGGGAAGATTCGCGCCCTTTCCTTTCTTTCTTATTCTGCCCGAGTACAGTCTCTTGGGTCAACAATTATTCGTACAGCGGAGCCGACACGCATATGTAATTGAGTATTGACAGCTTATAGGAAAGATGGTGACTTTCCTATTAGGCTTATTTACTCATGCCTTATGCGGGTCGACGGAGCGTCGTATAGTTGGAGCCACTTGAAACTGTATAGTTGTGAGGACGACTAAGCCCCGCCCCTCTAGTATAAAAGGCTAACCCTATAGCATAAACATTAGTCAGGAATAACCATCCGAAGGGATGAGGTTTGCTGTTTTACTCATCTCATATTCTTGTGCTCAATAAATATATTCACATGTGAACACGGCCTTAACTATACATGATAAACGGAGGGAACTGGCACGTTCCCTTCCAATCCGTTTACAGTTATCTGGGAGGAAGAGAAGTAAAGGGTTGAGTAATTTTCTTCATGAATAAGTGAGAAAGGAATGGGGGACCATGGAGTAGAAGTGTTGATGATTACAGTTATCTGGGAGGAAGAGAAGTAAAGGGTTGAGTAATTTTCTTCATGAATAAGTGAGAAAGGAATGGGGTACCATGGAGTAGAAGTGTTGATGATTACAGTTATCTGGGAGGAAGAGAAGTAAAGGGTTGAGTAGCTCAGAGACATGAAGAAGTTAAGGTTACTGTACTTCATGAATAAGAGAGACAGGAATGGGGGACCATGGAGTAGAAGTGTTGATGATTACAGTTATCTGGGAGGAAGAGAAGTAAAGGGTTGAGTAGCTCAGAGATATGAAGATGTGGAGGTTACTGTACTTCATGAATAAGAGAGACAGGAATGGGGGACCATGGAGTAGAAGTGTTGATGATTACAGTTATCTGGGAGGAGGAGAAGTAAAGGGTTGAGTATTTTTCTTCATGAATAAGAGAGACAGGAATGGGGGACCATGGAGTAGAAGTGTTGATGATTACAGTTATCTGGGAGGAGGAGAAGTATAGGGTTGAGTAATTTTCTTCATGAATAAGAGAGACAGGAATGGGGGACCATGGAGTAGAAGTGTTGATGATTACAGTTATCTGGGAGGAGGATAAGTATAGGGTTGAGTAATTTTCTTCATGAATAAGAGAGACAGGAATGGGGGACCATGGAGTAGAAGTGTTGATGATTACAGTTATCTGGGAGGAGGAGAAGTATAGGGTTGAGTAATTTTCTTCATGAATAAGAGAAACAGGAATGGGGGACCATGGAGTAGAAGTGTTGATGATTACAGTTATCTGGGAGGAGGAGAAGTAAAGGGTTGAGTAATTTTCTTCATGAATAAGAGAGACAGGAATGGGGGACCATGGAGTAGAAGTGTTGATGATTACAGTTATCTGGGAGGAGGAGAAGTATAGGGTTGAGTAATTTTCTTCATGAATAAGAGAAACAGGAATGGGGGACCATGGAGTAGAAGTGTTGATGATTACAGTTATCTGGGAGGAGGAGAAGTAAAGGGTTGAGTATTTTTCTTCATGAATAAGAGAGACAGGAATGGGGGACCATGGAGTAGAAGTGTTGATGATTACAGTTATCTGGGAGGAAGAGAAGTAAAGGGTTGAGTAGCTCAGAGATATGAAGAAAAGGAGGTTTCTGTACTTCATGAATAAGAGAGACAAGAATGGGGGACCATGGAGTAGAAGTGTTGATGATTACAGTTATCTGGGAGGAGGAGAAGTAAAGGGTTGAGTAATTTTCTTCATGAATAAGAGAGACAGGAATGGGGGACCATGGAGTAGAAGTGTTGATGATTACAGTTATCTGGGAGGAGGAGAAGTATAGGGTTGAGTAATTTTCTTCATGAATAAGAGAGACAGGAATGGGGGACCATGGAGTAGAAGTGTTGATGATTACAGTTATCTGGGAGGAGGAGAAGTATAGGGTTGAGTAATTTTCTTCATGAATAAGAGAAACAGGAATGGGGGACCATGGAGTAGAAGTGTTGATGATTACAGTTATCTGGGAGGAGGAGAAGTAAAGGGTTGAGTAATTTTCTTCATGAATAAGAGAGACAGGAATGGGGGACCATGGAGTAGAAGTGTTGATGATTACAGTTATCTGGGAGGAGGAGAAGTATAGGGTTGAGTAATTTTCTTCATGAATAAGAGAGACAGGAATGGGGGACCATGGAGTAGAAGTGTTGATGATTACAGTTATCTGGGAGGAGGAGAAGTAAAGGGTTGAGTAATTTTCTTCATGAATAAGTGAGAAAGGAATGGGGGACCATGTAGTAGAAGTGTTGATGATTACAGTTATCTGGGAAGAGGAGAGGTAAAGGGTTGAGTAGCTCAAAGATATGAAGAAGTTAAGGTTACTGTACTTCATGAATAAGAGAGACAAGAATGAGGGACCATGGAGTAGAAGTGTTGATGATTACAGTTATCTGGGAGGAGGAGAAGTAAAGGGTTGAGTAGCTCAGAGACATGAAGAAGTTAAGGTTACTGTACTTCATGAATAAGAGAGACAGGAATGGGGGACCATGGAGTAGAAGTGTTGATGATTACAGTTATCTGGGAGGAAGAGAAATAAAGGGTTGAGTAGCTCAGAGACATGAAGAAGTTAAGGTTACTGTACTTCATGAATAAGAGAGACAGGAATGGGGGACCATGGAGTAGAAGTGTTAATGATTACAGTTACCTGGGAGGAAGAGAAGTAAAGGGTTGAGTAGCTCAGAGATATGAAGATGTGGAGGTTACTGTACTTCATGAATGAGAGAAACAGGAATGGGGGACCATGGAGTAGAAGTGTTGATGATTACATTTATCTGGGAGGAGGAGAAGTAAAGGGTTGAGTACTTTACTTCATGAATAAGAGAGACAGGAATGGGGGACCATGGAGTAGAAGTGTTGATGATTACAGTTATCTGGGAGGAGGAGAAGTAAAGGGTTGAGTAGCTCAGAGATATGAAGAAGTGGAGGTTTCTGTACTTCATGAATAAGAGAGACAGGAATGGGGGACCATGGAGTAGAAGTGTTGATGATTACAGTTATCTGGGAGGAGGAGAAGTAAAGGGTTGAGTACTTTACTTCAAGAATAAGAGAGACAGGAATGGGGGACCATGGAGTAGAAGTGTTGATGATTACAGTTATCTGGGAGGAGGAGAAGTAAAGGGTTGAGTACTTTACTTCATGAATAAGAGAGACAGGAATGAGGGACCATGGAGTAGAAGTGTTGATGATTACAGTTATCTGGGAAGAGGAGAGGTAAAGGGTTGAGTAGCTCAGAGACATGAAGAAGTTAAGGTTACTGTACTTCATGAATAAGAGAGACAGGAATGGGGGACCATGGAGTAGAAGTGTTGATGATTACAGTTATCTGGGAGGAGGAGAAGTAAAGGGTTGAGTACTTTACTTCAAGAATAAGAGAGACAGGAATGGGGGACCATGGAGTAGAAGTGTTGATGATTACAGTTATCTGGGAAGAGGATAGGTAAAGGGTTGAGCAGCTCAGAGATATAAAGAAGTGGAGGTTACTGTACTTCATGAATAAGAGAGACCGGAATGGGGGACCATGGAGTAGAAGTGTTAATGATTACAGTTATCTGGAAGGAAGAGAAGTAAAGGGTAGAGTAATTTTCTTCATGAATAAGAGAGACAGGAATGGGGGACCATGGAGTAGAAGTGTTGATGATTACAGTTATCTGGGAGGAAGAGAAGTAAAGGGTTGAGTAATTTTCTTCATGAATAAGAGAGACAGGAATGGGGGACCATGGAGTAGAAGTGTTGATGATTACAGTTATCTGGGAGGAAGAGAAGTAAAGGGTTGAGTAATTTTCTTCATGAATAAGTGAGAAAGGAATGGGGTACCATGGAGTAGAAGTGTTGATGATTACAGTTATCTGGGAGGAAGAGAAGTAAAGGGTTGAGTAGCTCGGAGATATGAAGAAGTGGAGGTTTCTGTACTTCATGAATAAGAGAGACAAGAATGGGGGACCATGGAGTAGAAGTGTTGATGATTACAGTTATCTGGGAGGAGGAGAAGTAAAGGGTTGAGTAATTTTCTTCATGAATAAGAGAGACAGGAATGGGGGACCATGGAGTAGAAGTGTTGATGATTACAGTTATCTGGGAGGAAGAGAAGTAAAGGGTTGAGTAATTTTCTTCATGAATAAGTGAGAAAGGAATGGGGTACCATGGAGTAGAAGTGTTGATGATTACAGTTATCTGGGAGGAGGAGAAGTAAAGGGTTGAGTACTTTACTTCAAGAATAAGAGAGACAGGAATGGGGGACCATGGAGTAGAAGTGTTGATGATTACAGTTATCTGGGAGGAGGAGAAGTAAAGGGTTGAGTAATTTTCTTCATGAATAAGAGAGACAGGAATGGGGGACCATATCTGGGAAGACGAGAAATAAGAACTTGAGTGGCTCAGAGATACGGAGAAGTGAAGGTTACTGTACTACATGTATAAGAGCAACAGGAATGGGGGACCATGGAGTAGAAATGTTAATGATTACAGTTATCTGGGAAGACGAGAAATAAGAACTTGAGTGGCTCAGAGATACGGAGAAGTGAAGGTTACTGTACTACATATATAAAAGAGACAAGAATATGGGGACAAGGGAACAAAAATATTCGATCACCACTGAGGGCTTCTGTCGAACAATGACACTGAAATCCCAACTCTATGATCATTTCTTTACCCGGACTTTATTGCACTTGCGTTGATGATCACGCAAATGCGCACGTTGCCGGGCAAGGGGTCGAACCCGCGCCGACCGGAACACCAGTCAGCCGCCTACCCGTGTACACCAAAGTGGCGAACGATGAGTAAGCGTCGGAGGGCGTATAAGAGTGTGGGCGTCGAGGGGAGCGAGCGGCGACGTCTGGCGGCTGCAATGTTGTTAATTGTGGTGTGAAACGTGTTCAAGGAAAGAGGAAAAGAAACTAAAAATGAATTTTTTCATCCATCTGGTGTTGGATAGGAAGGAACATTGAGAGAAGCCATGTAGTTCTGCCAAGATATTGTTCCGGATGAGCAGGCTAAAAAAAGATTCATGGTAAAATTTCATCGCCTTTTTTATTTTAAACTGGGAAATAAAAACTCACAAGGTGTCTCTTTTGCGAGTAGACGTTCGCCCGGGACCCACAAAATGTATTCAGTCCGGAGCAAGTCAACAGCGTGTATAGCAGGGACTCGAAGTCGTCGCTTTTCTTGCAAGCTCTTTTCTCCTCAGTTCTGAGACTGGAATGATGCGTTGAGATACGAAGAATTGAAGGTTACTGTACTTCATGAATAAGAGAGACAGGAATGGGTGACCATGGAGTAGAAGTGTTGATGATTACAGTTATCTGGGAAGAGGAGAGGTAAAGGGTTGAGTACTGTACTTCATGAATAAGAGCAACAGGAATGAGGGACCATGGAGTAGAAGTGTTGATGATTACAGTTATCTGGTAAGACGAGAAGTAAAGGGGTGAGTACTGTACTTCATGAATAAGAGATACAGGAATGGGGAACCATGGAGTAGAAGTGTTGATGATTACAGTTATCTGGGAAGAGGAGAGGTAAAGGGTTGAGTACTGTACTTCATGAATAAGAGATACAGGAATGGGGGACCATGGAGTAGAAGTGTTGATGATTACAGTTATCTGGGAAGACGAGAAGTAAAGGGGTGAGTACTGTACTTCATGAATAAGAGATACAGGAATGGGGGACCATGGAGTAGAAGTGTCGATGATTACGGTTATCTGGGAAGAGAAGAAGTAAAGGGTTGAGTAGCTCAGAGATATGAAGAAGTCAAGGTTACTGTACTTCATGTATAAGAGAGACAGGAATGAGGGACCATGGAGTAGAAGTGTTAATGATTACAGTTATCTGGGAAGAAGAGAAGTAAAGGGTTGAGTAGCTCAGAGATATGAAGAAGTCAAGGTTACTGTACTTCAT
Source organism: Caenorhabditis sinica (assembly GCA_963932045.1). Lineage (NCBI taxonomy): Eukaryota > Metazoa > Nematoda > Chromadorea > Rhabditida > Rhabditidae > Caenorhabditis > Caenorhabditis sinica. The sequence continues at coordinate 26,163,904 of OZ009938.1, forward strand.
GTATAAGAGAGACAGGAACGGAGGACCATGGAGTAGAAGTGTTAATGATTACAGTTATCTGGGAGGAGGAGAAGTAAAGGGTTGAGTAGCTCAGAGATATGAAGAAGTGGAGGTTACTGTACTTCATGTATAAGAGAGACAGGAATGAGGGACCATGGAGTAGAAGTGTTGATGATTACAGTTATCTGGGAAGACGAGAAATAAGAACTTGAGTGGCTCAGAGATACGGAGAAGTCAAGGTTACTGTACTTCATGTATAAGAGATACAGGAATGGGGGACCATGGAGTAGAAGTGTTGATGATTACAGTTATCTGGGAAGAGGAGAGGTAAAGGGTTGAGTACTGTACTTCATGAATAAGAGATACAGGAATGAGGGACCATGGAGTAGAAGTGTTGATGATTACAGTTATCTGGGAAGACGAGAAGTAAAGGGGTGAGTACTGTACTTCATGAATAAGAGATACAGGAATGAGGGACCATGGAGTAGAAGTGTTAATGATTACAGTTATCTGGGAAGAAGAGAAGTAAAGGGTTGAGTAGCTCAGAGATATGAAGAAGTGGAGGTTACTGTACTTCATGTATAAGAGAGACAGGAACGGAGGACCATGGAGTAGAAGTGTTAATGATTACAGTTATCTGGGAGGAGGAGAAGTAAAGGGTTGAGTAGCTCAGAGATATGAAGAAGTGGAGGTTACTGTACTTCATGTATAAGAGAGACAGTAATGAGGGACGATGGAGTAGAAGTGTTGATTATTACAGTTATCTGGGAGGAGGAGAAGTAAAGGGTTGAGTAGCTCAGAGATATGAAGAAGTGGAGGTTACTGTACTTCATGTATAAGAGAGACAGTAATGAGGGACGATGGAGTAGAAGTGTTGATTATTACAGTTATCTGGGAAGAGGAGAAGTGAAGGGTTGAGTAGCTCAGAGATATGAAGAAGTGGAGGTTACTGTACTTCATGTATAAGAGAGACAGTAATGAGGGACGATGGAGTAGAAGTGTTGATTATTACAGTTATCTGGGAGGAGGAGAAGTAAAGGGTTGAGTAGCTCAGAGATATGAAGAAGTGGAGGTTACTGTACTTCATGTATAAGAGAGACAGGAATGGAGGATCATGGAGTAGAAGTGTTGATAATTACAGTTATCTGGGAGGAGGAGAAGTAAAGGGTTGAGTAGCTCAGAGATATGAAGAAGTGGAGGTTACTGTACTTCATGTATGAGAGAGACAGGAATGGAGGATCATGGAGTAGAAGTGTTAATGATTACAGTTATCTGGGAAGACGAGAAGTAAAGGGTTGAGTACTTTACTTCATGAATAAGAGAGACAGGAATGAGGGACCATGGAGTAGAAGTGTTGATTATTACAGTTATCTGGGAGGAGGAGAAGTAAAGGGTTGAGTAGCTCAGAGATATGAAGAAGTGGAGGTTACTGTACTTCATGAATAAGAGATACAGGAATGGGGGACCATGGAGTAAAAGTGTTAATGATTACAGTTATCTGGGAAGACGAGAAGTAAAGGGTTGAGTACTTTACTTCATGAATAAGAGATACAGGAATGGGGGACCATGGAGTAGAAGTGTTGATGATTACAGTTATCTGGGAAGACGAGAAGTAAAGGGGTGAGCACTGTACTTCATGAATAAGAGATACAGGAATGGAGGACCATGCAGTAGAAGTGTTAATGATTACAGTTATCTGGGAAGACGAGAAGTAAAGGGTTGAGTACTTTACTTCATGAATAAGAGAGACAGGAATGAGGGACCATGGAGTAGAAGTGTTGATTATTACAGTTATCTGGGAGGAGGAGAAGTAAAGGGTTGAGTAGCTCAGAGATATGAAGAAGTGGAGGTTACTGTACTTCATGTATGAGAGAGACAGGAATGGAGGATCATGGAGTAGAAGTGTTAATGATTACAGTTATCTGGGAAGACGAGAAGTAAAGGGTTGAGTACTTTACTTCATGAATAAGAGAGACAGGAATGAGGGACCATGGAGTAGAAGTGTTGATTATTACAGTTATCTGGGAGGAGGAGAAGTAAAGGGTTGAGTAGCTCAGAGATATGAAGAAGTGGAGGTTACTGTACTTCATGAATAAGAGATACAGGAATGGGGGACCATGGAGTAAAAGTGTTAATGATTACAGTTATCTGGGAAGACGAGAAGTAAAGGGTTGAGTACTTTACTTCATGAATAAGAGAGACAGGAATGAGGGACCATGGAGTAGAAGTGTTAATGATTACAGTTATCTGGGAAGACGAGAAGTAAAGGGTTGAGTACTTTACTTCATGAATAAGAGATACAGGAATGGAGGACCATGCAGTAGAAGTGTTAATGATTACAGTTATCTGGGAAGACGAGAAGTAAAGGGGTGAGTACTGTACTTTATGAATAAGAGATACAGGAATGGGGGACCATGGAGTAGAAGTGTTGATGATTACAGTTATCTCGGAAGAGGAGAAGTAAAGGGTTGAGTACTGTACTTTATGAATAAGAGATACAGGAATGGGGGACCATGGAGTAGAAGTGTTGATGATTACAGTTATCTCGGAAGGGGAGAAGTAAAGGGTTGAGTACTGTACTTCATGAATAAGAGATACAGGAATGGGGGACCATGGAGTAGAAGTGTTGATGATTACAGTTATCTCGGAAGAGGAGAAGTAAAGGGTTGAGTACTGTACTTTATGAATAAGAGATACAGGAATGGGGGACCATGGAGTAGAAGTGTTGATGATTACAGTTATCTCGGAAGAGGAGAAGTAAAGGGGTGAGTACTGTACTTCATGAATAAGAGATACAGGAATGGGGGACCATGGAGTAGAAGTGTTGATGATTACAGTTATCTCGGAAGAGGAGAAGTAAAGGGTTGAGTACTGTACTTCATGAATAAGAGATACAGGAATGGGGGACCATGGAGTAGAAGTGTTGATGATTACAGTTATCTCGGAAGAGGAGAAGTAAAGGGTTGAGTACTGTACTTTATGAATAAGAGATACAGGAATGGGGGACCATGGAGTAGAAGTGTTGATGATTACAGTTATCTCGGAAGGGGAGAAGTAAAGGGTTGAGTACTGTACTTCATGAATAAGAGATACAGGAATGGGGGACCATGGAGTAGAAGTGTTGATGATTACAGTTATCTCGGAAGAGGAGAAGTAAAGGGTTGAGTACTGTACTTTATGAATAAGAGATACAGGAATGGGGGACCATGGAGTAGAAGTGTTGATGATTACAGTTATCTCGGAAGAGGAGAAGTAAAGGGGTGAGTACTGTACTTCATGAATAAGAGATACAGGAATGGGGGACCATGGAGTAGAAGTGTTGATGATTACAGTTATCTCGGAAGAGGAGAAGTAAAGGGTTGAGTACTGTACTTCATGAATAAGAGATACAGGAATGGGGGACCATGGAGTAGAAGTGTTGATGATTACAGTTATCTCGGAAGAGGAGAAGTAAAGGGGTGAGTACTGTACTTCATGAATAAGAGATACAGGAATGGGGGACCATGGAGTAGAAGTGTTGATGATTACAGTTATCTCGGAAGAGGAGAAGTAAAGGGGTGAGTACTGTACTTCATGAATAAGAGATACAGGAATGGGGGACCATGGAGTAGAAGTGTTGATGATTACAGTTATCTCGGAAGAGGAGAAGTAAAGGGTTGAGTACTGTACTTCATGAATAAGAGATACAGGAATGGGGGACCATGGAGTAGAAGTGTTGATGATTACAGTTATCTGGGAAGACGAGAAGTAAAGGGTTGAGTACTGTACTTCATGAATAAGAGATACAGGAATGAGGGACCATGGAGTAGAAGTGTTGATGATTACAGTTATCTGGGAAGACGAGAAGTAAAGGGTTGAGTACTGTACTTTATGAATAAGAGATACATGAATGGGGGACCATGGAGTAGAAGTGTTGATGATTACAGTTATCTGGGAAGAGGAGAAGTAAAGGGTTGAGTACTGTACTTTATGAATAAGAGATACATGAATGGGGGACCATGGAGTAGAAGTGTTGATGATTACAGTTATCTGGGAAGACGAGAAGTAAAGGGTTGAGTACTGTACTTTATGAATAAGAGATACATGAATGGGGGACCATGGAGTAGAAGTGTTGATGATTACAGTTATCTGGGAAGACGAGAAGTAAAGGGTTGAGTACTGTACTTTATGAATAAGAGATACATGAATGGGGGACCATGGAGTAGAAGTGTTGATGATTACAGTTATCTGGGAAGACGAGAAGTAAAGGGTTGAGTACTGTACTTCATGAATAAGAGATACAGGAATGAGGGACCATGGAGTAGAAGTGTTGATGATTACAGTTATCTGGGAAGACGAGAAGTAAAGGGTTGAGTACTGTACTTTATGAATAAGAGATACAGGAATGGGGGACCATGGAGTAGCATTGTTAATGATTACAGTTATCTCGGAAGAGGAGAAGTAAAGGGTTGAGTACTGTACTTCATGAATAAGAGATACAGGAATGGGGGACCATGGAGTAGAAGTGTTGATGATTACAGTTATCTCGGAAGAGGAGAAGTAAAGGGTTGAGTACTGTACTTTATGAATAAGAGATACAGGAATGGGGGACCATGGAGTAGAAGTGTTGATGATTACAGTTATCTCGGAAGAGGAGAAGTAAAGGGTTGAGTACTGTACTTTATGAATAAGAGATACATGAATGGGGGACCATGGAGTAGAATTGTTAATGATTACAGTTATCTCGGAAGAGGAGAAGTAAAGGGTTGAGTACTGTACTTCATGAATAAGAGAGACAGGAATGGGTGACCATGGAGTAGAAGTGTTGATGATTACAGTTATCTCGGAAGAGGAGAAGTAAAGGGTTGAGTACTGTACTTCATGAATAAGAGATACAGGAATGGGGGACCATGGAGTAGAAGTGTTGATGATCACAGTTACCTGGGAAGAGGAGAAGTAAAGGGTTGAGTAGCTCAGAGATATGAAGAAATGGAGGTTACTGTACTTCATGAATAAGAGAAAAAGGATTCGGGGACCATGAAGTAGAAGTGTTGATGATCACAGTTTTCTGGGAAGACGAGAAGTAAAGGGGTGAGTACTGTACTTCATGAATAAGAGATACAGGAATGGGGGATCATGGAGTAGAAGTGTTAATGATTACAGTTATCTGGGAAGACGAGAAGTAAAGGGGTGAGTACTGTACTTCATGAATAAGAGATATAGGAATGGGGGATCATGGAGTAGAAGTGTTAATGATTACAGTTATCTGGGAAAACGAGAAGTAAAGGGTTGAGTATCTGAAAAATGAAATTCATTCTCAGAACACCGGCCCGTTTTTTATTTTTCAAGCCAAAGTGTTTACACCAAAATTTATGTTCCTCGACAAACACGCGGGTCTTATACCTAAATCCTCCCAAAAATCTTTTGAAAAGACGACGATGTCCACGATACCTACCGTTTTTAGCGACGTCACATTATCAGGTAAGACGCCAAACACTTTTTTAGACTCACTTTTTCCCGATTGTGGGACTGTGATGGGCAGTAAGGAGTGAAGAAGCACTGAAGCAAGCTTCTGAAAATTTGAAACATTTCTTCCTGGTATTGATATGAGCACGGTACAAAAAACGAGAACTGGTGGAACAAGAACTTCGAGCTATAGAAGTTATTATTTCATTAGTTTACATTTTTGAACCAGTATGAGAAGAAAAAGAAAAAAAAAGTGATGGTATTACTTTTATCAGCCGAAGCCTGGATGCCAATGAATTGGCGACCGGAAATTGACGACTTGAAAAATCGGAATTTTTTTTTTTGGATTTTTTTATTTTAATTTCACGAGTAAAAAAGAAAGAAATATGTACATATGAACAAGTAGATTAAAACATGATCACGGTAAAAATGTATATAAAACAGGCATTTTATGTCGATTAAAATTGAAAATATCTAACTGAAAGCGTCACGGTACACAGGTAAAATTGATAGTTAATTGATAAGGCAAATGCATAAAGAGAGGGATAATCTAAACAAAAGAAATGAATGAATACGGTGTAAAGAAAGAAAGTAGGGGATCAGGTCCTAGAAATATGAGAAGAAGTTGAAAAAAGCAAGAAAAATAAAGAATAGCTAATAAAATTATTCATTCCAACAGATATTTTCCTTCCTTGAGTCTCAAATGAAGCGGTCCTTCAGGTGTCGATTCGTATACGCTGTCTCGAATGTGCGCTCTCAAATCATCATAATCGATGTCATAATCATCCTGTTCGGCAATAGCGTCGAGAAAGGGAACAAGCCAGTTGAGTTGTGGTGGAAGGACGGAAGCTGGCTTGCGCATCTGGAAAAAAAAATTATTTGTATTGAAAATATGATCTGAAGGAATTTTTAACTAACCAAGCTTGTCTTCCAGGCAAGAAGCTCTTCCTTCGGTTTCGAAAATATGTCTCGAACGCTCATTCCAGATGCAACAATCATTGCATACGAGGTCTGCACGAGATCGTCTTTTGGAGTGTGCTCGAGACCGATCGCAACGTTGCCGGAACAGTGGCTGATTCTGGAGAAGTCTTTCTTGACACTGTCTGCCCGCTCGTTTCCATTTGCATCCTTGTGCTGCCAGGAAAGACCGAAATCGATGATTTGTAAGGAGACTTCCGCGGTTGGGGTAGTTGCTTTTGTAACAACAAAGTTGTTAAGTTTTATATCCCGATGAAGGATGTTCAAGCCGTGGAGTGCTTCCAAAATGGAAATGAACTTGTAGCAGATTTTTTGAAGTACCGGTCTTTCGAAGACTCGGTTTGGAGTGTCCCCGAGAAGTTTGGCCAAGTTGGGTCCAGAGAGGGACATGGCTGAAAATGGATACTTATTAATATGAATAGCAGACTAATGATCTCACCAATGACAGTCATCGCGCCAATTTCTTCATGGAACATAATCCTCGGAGCAATTTTCGAGCAATACAGTTCTTGCAGGCAATGGATTTCGTTTTGTGACTGCTTCAAGTCCAGCGAGACCTTCATTGCGCACTCTTTGTTGTCACACGTGGCACGATAAACTACTCCATAGGAACCGGATCCTAACGCCTGTTGGATTCTGAAGCCTCGGACGACGCGGCCGGTTTGCGGCATCAGGAAAGCTGACATCGGATAGGCTGAAACCAAAAGTATAGACACTTGAGGTGTCGATAAGAAAAAGTGATACTCGATAGAGATAATAATTTTCAGTAACAAACTGAAGGGAGAATTGATAAACAAAGACTTTAAATTTTTTAAATTTTTTTCGAACAAGTAGAAATCAAGAGGACAAATCTAATACACGTTACAAGTATAAAATTTTTGGATGTCATTCAGATATAGTCTAGAAATCACAGAAACGCAAGTATGATGATACAGGAAAGGGGCAAATCAAGACGGGGTAAATCGAAATACACAAGCATACAGCATAATCATAAACTATACTAGAAAAGGAAATTATCAGAAAAGCCAGGAGTAGAAAAGACATATGAATTATAACTCGAATCAATCCAATCTCAGGAATCATGAAATATTATATGGTTTTATGAATGTACCATGGGGGTCTAGAAGAATGAATTGTTCAGATAATAAAGTGGTAGGAAGGAGCGAGTTCTGATAGATTACAATTTTCAGACATATTTTGGCAAGGGGATAAAATAGTTAATGAGAGAAATGGATCGGAACATCGCATCGGAACTACTTGCCAACTCCGCCCCCTTGCTCTTCGTCTTCTGGCACTTCGGCCGCCCAGAGCTGAAAAACGACATTACAGTCTGAAATGGAATCCTCTAACATACCACTCGGTCTTTTCCGTCTCTCTCCTTTTTCCACCATCCTGGCTTCAGCATGCGTTCGTACTCGATGTATATGTACTTGTGATGGATCAGAGTTGTCACGGTCTCCTTCCACATCTTATCGGATTTCCAGATTTCCTTTGCAGGGTACGTATTCTCTCTGAGTCCCACCACTTCACAGGAGAAACTGAAAAATAATATGGTTATTACGTGCTTCCTATTTTATACCTACTGAAGGCGTGGCGAATCACGACGAACATCCAAGGCACGAATAGACATTTGGAAAACCATCTCTGTTTTGGATGGGATCACCGCAGCGACAGGCTTCGCTTTGAGTTTCTTGTCGTTGTTCGTCGACCATCTCAACAAAATATCCTCCGGCTCCTCATTCTTCACTGTAAGCATGACAGTTCTCGATTTGGTTGGATTCGAAGCGATCTGCAAAAAGTTGCATTCTTATTGTGAATAAAGAGAAAAGAAAGTTTAGAAAAAAGGACTCACCGAATCTGATGGCTTAAACTGAACCCAGTTGAGTTGGATATCAGCAACTGAAAGGCGCATTTTTTCGCAGATTCTGCAAAAAATGCCAATTAAACTGAATGATCAGCTAACAGCTAGAGTAATTGAAAAGGTAAAGAGAAATATAAGTCAGCAAATGCTTGGATGTCTGTTAAGACGACCTCATTATTAATCTTATAAACAAGACAATTTTTTAAAAATTTTTTAATAAATTTTTTTCGAGTAGAGGAGTTCAGAAGAATATATATTTAAAACCAAGTAGGAAATACGATAATTATGACACAGAATACAGAATCAGAACGAGTTCGTGGGAAAGGGTAAATCTTATCATCAGAAAGATACCTAGTTTAAATAGAGCAGATTATAGAATAATCAAAGAATCCAGGGGGAAAAAAGATACATGACTAGGTCAAATCAATCGAATCTCAGAAGTCATGGAATATTATATGGTTTTAAGATGAGACATGGGTATCTAGAATAATGAATTTATAATAATACAATGGCAGGAAGGAACATGTGTCACTCACATATCAAGAATACGTGTTCAGGTAAAAGAACTATAAGTGAAGTCAACTCAGGATAAGTGGTAACTCAGGATTCTTAATAATGTATGAAAAGTGTTATGAGAAAATCATGGAAAGAAATGAGACGAAGAGAATGGAAATATGGATTCACACAAATATTGAATATGTATTCAGGGAAAGAAGTATAAGACAAATCAATTGTTACTCGCGAATCTTAAAACATTATATGGAACATATTTGGAGAGAATTAGGGGAAGAAATTAGACGAAGAGAATAGAATTATTGGATAATGAGGCAACCTTCAACATCAGTCAAATGGAGCTGGCTAGTTCTGCTGAAGTCACGAACACACAAGGCAAGAGCCTTTTGAATCTTGTTGTAGTCCGGAAGAGCATCAGAGTCGAATCCATCCAAGCTGCAGAAAAATCCAGACATCCAACGGATGGCACGCGGGAGAGCCTTCATCGGCGCAATCGCCTGAAAATATGAGTTCAAATTTTCTGAATTCTATTTCAGTGTTACTGACCAAGTCCAGCTTTTTCTCGAATCCTCCGTTCTCAACCTCAAACTCCTCCAACGACGCACCATTCATGCTCCAGAGCAGATAGGTAAGTTGATAAATGTCGTCGATTGGGCTGACGAGACCAGCAGAGAGCATGTGGGCAGTCGCCCATTTCTTATCGATTTCCTCGAGATCCACTGCCAATGGAACCGCCTTCCCATCACTCAGCTCGAATTTCTTGGCCTTTTCGAGACCAATAATTTTGATAAGGACATTTCTCTCCAATCCAATGGGGTACGTCACCATCAAATGAGACGAGCTGAGATCCGTATGAAGGATCTTCTTCCTGTGAAGAAATTGAACTCCAGTGATCGCTTGACAAGAGATGAGCAGAACATTCTCGCAACTGAATCGACCCTCATCAGTTTTTTGCAGATACTCCTCAAGAGTACCGGAGTAGCATTCCATAGCTGAAAAAAAGTTGAATTGTTTCCAATAGAGTTCCTAAAATTTCCTACCAAAGTATTGCTTTCCTTGGAATACTCCGGAATCGAGAAATTTCGGCGTGTAGACTCCTTGCAGTTCCTTGAGAACTTCAATCTCATGTTTCAAGGTAGTCTCGTCGTCGTGAATCTTGATGGTGACGCGTTCTCCACTGGAGTTTTGGGTGGCCCCCCAAACTTCGGTCATGGCTCCGCAGGTGAAGAGATTGCCAAGTTGGAAATTCTCGACATGTTGATTTCTACGGAAAGATTGCTGATTACGACGGAACGACGACATCTGAAAAAACAAATTGTTTGAATCCGGAATCAAGAAGAAGTTGCAAACTCACCTTAAATTCAGAGATACTGTACGAGGAAGTGGGCAGTAGGTGACACGCGAAGAAGTTGTCTTCTGAAAATTCAAAGTTTTTTTATTGAGTTTCGATATGAGAGTGGTACAGAGAACAAAAACTAGCGGATCAAAAGTTTTTACGATTCCTAGAAAAGTCTATTAATCTAGTTCTCCAAATTTTCGAAACTGGTGTTTTTGCAACCAGGAGATTTCACACCTCACGTGAAATTCAAAACTGCAATATTTCGAAACCATGATGTTTCGAAAACTCGCAGTTTCAAACTTCACGTGAGATGTAAAATCTCCTGGTTGCAAAAGCGTCAGTTTCGAAAATTTTTGGAGCCAGTTCTTGTTCTATGTACCACTAATATGAGAAAGAAAAAGAGAGAAAAGTGTGATGGTATTACTTTTTCAGCCGAAGCCTGGATGCCAATAGGCGACCGTAGATACCAACACAAGAAAAGAATCAAAAGCCAATAATAGAAAAATTGAGTGTGTCCCAGTTTCTTGGACAAACACATGGGTCCGAGGATTTTTGTTCGAAAGCTGAAGACTCTAAAGAAGACCAAAGGATCCAAGAATCGGTCCAAGAAACTGTAACTGAGCCATAGAATTTGAAAGAAGAAGTTTTGAATAAGATCTGAAATGTCTCAAGGTCTACACAAAAAAGAAAATATCATAACAAGGGAAAAGAGAAAAGAGGAGATGAGGAAGGAGAAAGAGGAAAAGAGGGAAAAACAGGAATCGTCTTGTTATTCCTGCATCACATGCTTACTTGATATCTGAAAGCCTGAAAAAGTTTAGGATTATAACCTTGACCTCACTTAGAAATAGAGTCCAGCTGAAATTCTTGAAGAATCAGGAGTATATTTGTCCTTTAGATGAGTTGTTAAAGTCGATTAAGATTGAGAAGTGACATTTTCTTTGATGATATTCTTCTTTATCGGTGATTGCATCGTTGTAAAAAACAGAAGAAGCTGAAAAAAGATTACACAGTGAATATGGTGTTGTTGAAGAAATCATTAGTACTGGAGTCGCAGGTTGTTGAACATCTACAATAATTGACGATCTGAAAAACACAAAGAGTCCAGACAACACAAAAAGTATACGAAAAAGTCCAAGTGGTCAAGTTGACCAGTGTGTTCAACACACTTCAAAAGATCTTCTAAAGATCTAATGAAAACTCTAGCTCTAGTCTCGAAGACGAGTGCAATCAAATCACCAGGATTAAAAATCCTTATTTGATTGCGAATATCCATCGGTTGCATTTCCTCAAATTCTTCTTATCCTTTTCGGTCGGCCTTTAAAAAAAAACAAAACAAAAACATACACCTAGAACCTGAAATAAAACTATTTTTTGTTTACCTTCCATCGGTCGATTCCTTGCTGATCGTGTAGAATTTGTGCGGTAATAACAATGTAGTTTATTTTTTACTTTACCTTTATTGTGTGAAGACCATTGTGAAGACCAGCGGATTACACAAGAAAAACAAAAAAAGAATTGAAATTATGTTGGAAAATAGATTCTGAAGCCAAGCTGTAATGCAGCTATAGGCCAGAATGTCTCTCATTTTGAGGTACCCCTTAACTCATTATCTCAAATCTCAACCCAATTATCTCGCAATGCTTGGCTCTATTGTAGTTTAGTTAGATGAAAAAATGGAGAAAAAAAAGGGGAAATGTAATGAAAAGAATAAGAAAACAAAAAAGTGGAAGATAATAGATGTTGGTTGGCACCTTTCTCTGTGAAAGTGAACATTAGTGCCGTGATCAGTGAAGCGCTGAAACTTCGCGAGTCTAATACTACAATAGAGCCAAGACATTCAGCAGCACCCTAAGCGATATATATACCCTAACCAACTAACCATACCTAATTCCCATCCCCACAAGAGTAAAAACAAGATCTACGCAGATGCAGATCCCCTTTTTACCTCTGTGCATATCCCCTTAAACCCAAAAGCAAAGTACAGTAATCTGAATGGACTCCCTCCCTCCGCGCGCTCCAAACTTACCACCTGAAACCTAATTCTCAAAATCTAAGAGTCCTTAAGGGACAAAATAAAAAATAAACTGACTTCCACTCCTTCGAATCGATCGTCCTCATCTCAATCCTTCTCAAACTCCATCTCTCGACTTTGGGCCATTTTCCATCTGAATTTCCATCATTTTGTTGTCGATTTCGACTGGGAGTGACCGTAAACCATCTTAGAAGACGCCTCTTGTTATCGATTTGCCACCAATGGCTCTTTCCTAGAAAAAAGATTGATATTTTTCTCGAAATTGCGGAAGAAAAATTTTTAGTAATTTTTTTTGCCTAAAATTCGAGAAATTTCCCGAAAATGTTGGTTTTTTGAAACTTTTTCTTACTAAATCTGTTGAGAAACCTTAGTCTCTTCCCGATTTCATAACTTTTTCCAACAATTTCCAAGAAATTTGAACTTTTTTCGCACTTTTTTCGTAGATTTTTGACCCTACTTTAAAAAATCGTTATAGGAAACCGGCATGATGTGGAATTTTTGAAAAAAGTTATTCAAAAATTCAACCGGGTTCTGTTCTATATGTCTACCAAAAATCAGACAGAAATCTTAAAAATTGAGAACTTTATGAATTTTTCAAGTTTTTCAACATAAAAGTGGATGTAACTCAATTTTTTCGCTAGTAAACATACCTTAATTTTTACATCAATCGATCTGTCGTGAAGAGTAGATGTCCATTAAAAAAAATTTGACTTCAATCGGACCACTTTTGAGCTGTTTTTGGAGGAAAAACTGAGAGCAAACTGAAATTTTTTCCCCTCTGAAAGCTCCAACTCACAGATGGGCGGTGCCAGGTGGCGCCACGTGGATGCCCTACTTTCTTGTTTACGGCTTCTAGAAGCTTTTTCGTAGTTTGTAGTTTGGTCAATTTGTTTGTAGTTTGGTCAAGTTGAGTGTATTCTGGGGTAAAAAGACACTGGGAATCCGAATTTTTTGGTTTTGAAGTCGTCTGATACTCCCACGTCTTCTGAAGGCGTCAGATAAGCGTTGACATAGAGAATTTACTGTATCTCACGATCAGATGGGCTAAAGTGGTCGATGTCGTATATTTTCGGACTCCTTATGACGTGACAAATACCAAGCATACAATTAATTCTAATTTGAAGCACATCAGAAGACGTCACGTCTCCAAATGACGTCGATATAGAGAATCCAATGAATCTTACGATCAGATAGGCTAAAGTGGTCGATGTCGTATAGTTTTGGACTCCTTATGACGTGACAAATATCAAGCATACAATTAATTCTGATTTGAAGCACATCAGAAGACGTCACGGCTCCAGATGACGTCGATATAGAGAATCCATCGAATCTCACGATCAGATGGGCTCAAGTGGTCGATATCGTATATTTTTGGACTCTTTATGACGTGACAAATATCAAGCATACAGTTGATTCTAATTTGAAGCACATCAGAAGACGTCACGGCTCCAGATGACGTCGATATAGAGAATCCAATGAATCTTACGATCAGATAGGCTAAAGTGGTCGATGTCGTATATTTTTGGACTCTTCATGACGTGACAAAGATCAAGCATACAGTTGATTCTACTTTGAAGTACATCAGAAGACGTCACGGCTCCAGATGACGTCGATATAGAGAATTCACTGTATCTTACGATCAGATAGGCTAAAGTGGTCGATGTCGTATATTTTTGGACTCTTCATGACGTGACAAAGATCAAGCATACAGTTGATTCTAATTTGAAGTACATCAGAAGACGTCACGGCTCCAGATGACGTCGATATAGAGAATCCAATGAATCTTACGATCAGATAGGCTAAAGTGGTCGATGTCGTATATTTTTGGACTCCTTATGACGTGCCAAATATCAAGCATACAGTTGATTTCTTTTTCAATCCCAGTGGTACTTTCTACGGCCTAAAGAGGAATCCGAAGGCTTTGTAGTTATTGTAGAAAAACCACTGGGCCTGGAGAGGGATCCGAAGGCTTTGTAGTTATTGTAGAAAAACCACTGGGCCTGGAGAGGGATACGAAGGTTTTGTAGTTATTGTACAAAGAGCACTGGGCCTGGAGAGGGATCCGAAGGTTTTGTAGTTATTGTACAAAGAGCACTGGGCCTGGAGAGAGATCCGAAGGCTTTGTAGTTATTGTAGAAAGAGCACTGGGCCTGGAGAGGGATCCGAAGGCTTTGTAGTTCTTGTAGATAGAGCACTGGCCCTGAAGAGGGATCCGAAGGCTTTGTAGTTCTCATAGAAAGAGCACTGGGCCTGGAGAGGGATCCGAGGCTTTGTAGTTCTTGTAGATAGAGCACTGGCCCTGGAGAGCTATCCGAAGGTTTTGTAGTTATTGTAGAAAGAGCACTGGGCCTGGAGAGCTATCCGAAGGTTTTGTAGTTATTGTAGAAAGAGCACTGGGCCTGGAGAGGGATCCGAAGGCTTTGTAGTTCTTGTAGAAAGAGGACTGGGCCTGGAGAGGGATCCGAAGGCTTTGTAGTTTTTGTAGAAAGAGCACTGGGCCTGGAGAGGGATCCGAAGGCTTTGTAGTTCTTGTAGATAGAGCACTGGCCCTGGAGAGGGATCCGAAGGCTTTGTAGTTCTTGTAGATAGAGCACTGGCCCTGGAGAGGGATCCGAAGGCTTTGTAGTTCTTGTAGATAGAGCACTGGCCCTGGAGAGGGATCCGAAGGCTTTGTAGTTCTTGTAGATAGAGCACTGGCCCTGGAGAGGGATCCGAAGGCTTTGTAGTTCTTGTAGATAGAGCACTGGCCCTGGAGAGGGATCCGAAGGCTTTGTAGTTCTCATAGAAAGAGCACTGGCCCTGGAGAGGGATCCGAAGGTTTTGTAGTTCTCATAGAAAGAGCACTGGCCCTGGAGAGGGATCCGAAGGCTTTGTAGTTCTTGTAGATAGAGCACTGGGCCTGGAGAGGGATCCGAAGGCTTTGTAGTTCTTGTAGATAGAGCACTGGGCCTGGAGAGGGATCCGAAGGCTTTGTAGTTCTCATAGAAAGAGCACTGGCCCTGGAGAGGGATCCGAAGGCTTTGTTGTTATTGTAGATAGAGCACTGGCCCTGGAGAGGGATCCGAAGGCTTTGTAGTTCTTGTAGATAGAGCACTGGGCCTGGAGAGGGATCCGAAGGCTTTGTAGTTCTTGTAGATAGAGCACTGGGCCTGGAGAGGGATCCGAAGGTTTTGTAGTTCTCATAGAAAGAGCACTGGCCCTGGAGAGGGATCCGAAGGCTTTGTAGTTCTTGTAGATAGAGCACTGGGCCTGGAGAGGGATCCGAAGGCTTTGTAGTTCTTGTAGATAGAGCACTGGGCCTGGAGAGGGATCCGAAGGCTTTGTAGTTCTCATAGAAAGAGCACTGGCCCTGGAGAGGGATCCGAAGGCTTTGTTGTTATTGTAGATAGAGCACTGGCCCTGGAGAGGGATCCGAAGGCTTTGTAGTTCTCATAGAAAGAACACTGGGCCTGGAGAAGGATCCGAAGGTTTTGTAGTTATTGTAGAAAAAGCACTGGGCCTGGAAAGTGATCCGAAGGCTTTGTTGTTATTTTAGAAAAACCAAGGGGCCTGGAGAGGGATCCGAAGGCTTTGTAGTTATTTTAGAAAAACCACAGGGCCTGGAGAGTGATCCGAAGGCTTTGTAGTTAATTTAGAAAAACCACGGGGCCTGGAGAGGGATCCGAAGGCTTTGTAGTTCTTGTAGAAAAAGCACTGGGCCTGGAGAGGGATCCGAAGGCTTTGTAGTTATTGTAGAAAAACCACTGGGCCTTGAGAGGGATCCGAAGGCTTTGTAGTTATTTTAGAAAAAGCACTGGGCCTGGAGAGGGATCCGAATGCTTTGTAGTTATTGTAGAAAAACCACTGGGCCTTGAGAGGGATCCGAAGGCTTTGTAGTTATTGTAGAAAAAGCACTGGGCCTGGAGAGGGATCCGAAGGCTTTGTAGTTATTGTAGAAAAACCACTGGGCCTTGAGAGGGATCCGAAGGCTTTGTAGTTATTTTAGAAAAAGCACTGGGCCTGGAGAGGGATCCGAATGCTTTGTAGTTATTGTAGAAAAACCACCGGGCCTGGAGAGGGATCCGAAGGCTTTGTAGTTATTTTAGAAAAAGCACTGGGCCTGGAAAGTGATCCGAATGCTTTGTTGTTATTTTAGAAAAACCACGGGGCCTGGAGAGGGATCCGATGGCTTTGTAGTTATTGTAGAAAAACCACTGGGCCTTGAGAGGGATCCGAAGGCTTTGTAGTTCTTGTAGAAGAAGCACTGGGCCTGGAAAGTGATCCGAAGGCTTTGTAGTTCTTGTAGAAGAAGCACTGGGCCTGGAGAGGGATCCGATGGCTTTGTAGTTATTGTAGAGAAAGCACTGGGCCTGGAGAGGGATCCGAAGGCTTTGTAGTTATTGTAGAAAAACCACTGGGCCTTGAGAGGGATCCGAAGGCTTTGTAGTTATTTTAGAAAAAGCACTGGGCCTGGAGAGGGATCCGAATGCTTTGTAGTTATTGTAGAAAAACCACTGGGCCTGGAGAGGGATCCGAAGGCTTTGTAGTTATTTTAGAAAAAGCACTGGGCCTGGAAAGTGATCCGAATGCTTTGTAGTTATTGTAGAAGAAGCACTGGGCCTGGAGAGGGATCCGAAGGCTTTGTAGTTATTGTAGAAAAACCACTGGGCCTTGAGAGGGATCCGAAGGCTTTGTAGTTCTTGTAGAAGAAGCACTGGGCCTGGAAAGTGATCCGAAGGCTTTGTAGTTCTTGTAGAAGAAGCACTGGGCCTGGAGAGGGATCCGATGGCTTTGTAGTTATTGTAGAGAAAGCACTGGGCCTGGAGAGGGATCCGAAGGCTTTGTAGTTATTGTAGATAGAGCACTGGCCCTGGAGAGGGATCCGAAGGCTTTGTAGTTCTTGTAGATAGAGCACTGGGCCTGGAGAGGGATCCGAAGGCTTTGTAGTTCTTGTAGATAGAGCACTGGGCCTGGAGAGGGATCCGAAGGCTTTGTAGTTCTCATAGAAAGAGCACTGGCCCTGGAGAGGGATCCGAAGGTTTTGTAGTTCTCATAGAAAGAGCACTGGCCCTGGAGAGGGATCCGAAGGCTTTGTAGTTCTTGTAGATAGAGCACTGGGCCTGGAGAGGGATCCGAAGGCTTTGTAGTTCTTGTAGAAAAAGCACTGGGCCTGGAGAGGGATCCGAAGGCTCTGTAGTTATTGTAGAGAAAGCACTGGGCCTGGAGAGGGATCCGAAGGCTTTGTAGTTATTGTAGAGAAAGCACTGGGCCTGGAGAGGGATCCGAAGGCTTTGTAGTTCTTGTAGAAAAAGCACTGGGCCTGGAGAGGGATCCGAAGGCTTTGTAGTTCATTTAGAAAAACCACTGGGCCTGGAGAGGTATCGGAAGGCTTTGTAGTTCTTGTAGAAAAACCACTGGGCCTGGAGAGGGATCCGAAGGCTTTGTAGTTATTGTAGAGAAAGCACTGGGCCTGGAGAGGGATCCGAAGGCTTTGTAGTTCATTTAGAAAAACCACTGGGCCTGGAGAGGGATCCGAAGGCTTTGTAGTTATTGTAGAAAAACCACTGGGCCTGGAGAGGGATCCGAAGGCTTTGTAGTTCATTTAGAAAAACCACTGGGCCTGGAGAGGGATCCGAAGGCTTTGTAGTTCTTGTAGAAAAAGCACTGGGCCTGGAGAGGGATCCGAAGGCTTTGTAGTTCATTTAGAAAAACCACCGGGCCTGGAGAGGTATCGGAAGGCATTGTAGTTATTGTAGAAAAACCACTGGGCCTGGAGAGGGATCCGAAGGCTTTGTAGTTCATTTAGAAAAACCACTGGGCCTGGAGAGGGATCCGAAGGCTTTGTAGTTCTTGTAGAGAAACCACCGGGCCTGGAGAGGTATCGGAAGGCTTTGTAGTTATTGTAGAAAAACCACTGGGCCTGGAGAGGGATCCGAAGGCTTTGTAGTTCATTTAGAAAAACCACCGGGCCTGGAGAGGTATCGGAAGGCTTTGTAGTTATTGTAGAAAAACCACTGGGCCTGGAGAGGGATCCGAAGGCTTTGTAGTTCTTGTAGAAAAAGCACTGGGCCTGGAGAGGGATCCGAAGGCTTTGTAGTTCTTGTAGAGAAACCACCGGGCCTGGAGAGGTATCCGAAGGTTTTGTAGTTATTGTAGAAAAAGCACCGGGCCTGGAGAGGGATCCGAAGGCTTTGTAGTTCATTTAGAAAAACCACCGGGCCTGAAGAGGTATCCGAAGGCTTTGTAGTTATTGTATAAAAAGCACTGGGCCTGGAGAGGGATCCGAAGGCTTTGTAGTTATTGTAGAAAAAACACTGGGCCTGGAGAGGGATCCGAAGGCTTTGTAGTTATTGTAGAGAAAGCACTGGGCCTGGAGAGGGATCCGAAGGTTTTGTAGTTATTGTAGAAAAAGCACTGGGCCTGGAGAGGGATCCGAAGGCTTTGTAGTTCTTGTAGAGAAACCACCGGGCCTGGAGAGGTATCGGAAGGCTTTGTAGTTCTTGTAGAAAAACCACTGGGCCTGGAGAGGGATCCGAAGGCTTTGTAGTTCATTTAGAAAAACCACCGGGCCTGAAGAGGTATCCGAAGGCTTTGTAGTTATTGTATAAAAAGCACTGGGCCTGGAGAGGGATCCGAAGGCTTTGTAGTTCTTGTAGAAAAAGCACTGGGCCTGGAGAGGGATCCGAAAGCTTTGTAGTTATTGTAGAAAAAGCACTGGGCCTGGAGAGGGATCCGAAGGCTTTGTAGTTATTGTAGAGAAAGCACTGGGCCTGGAGAGGGATCCGAAGGCTTTGTAGTTCTTGTAGAAAAAGCACTGGGCCTGGAGAGGGATCCGAAGGCTTTGTAGTTCATTTAGAAAAACCACTGGGCCTGGAGAGGGATCCGAAGGCTTTGTAGTTATTGTAGAAAAACCACTGGGCCTGGAGAGGGATCCGAAGGCTTTGTAGTTCATTTAGAAAAACCACTGGGCCTGGAGAGGGATCCGAAGGCTTTGTAGTTCATTTAGAAAAACCACCGGGCCTGGAGAGGTATCGGAAGGCTTTGTAGTTATTGTAGAAAAAGCACTGGGCCTGGAGAGGGATCCGAAGGCTTTGTAGTTCTTGTAGAGAAACCACCGGGCCTGGAGAGGTATCCGAAGGTTTTGTAGTTATTGTAGAAAAAGCACCGGGCCTGGAGAGGTATCGGAAGGCTTTCTAGTTCTTGTAGAAAAAGCACTGGGCCTGGAGAGGGATCCGAAGGCTTTGTAGTTCATTTAGAAAAACCACCGGGCCTGAAGAGGTATCCGAAGGCTTTGTAGTTATTGTATAAAAAGCACTGGGCCTGGAGAGGGATCCGAAGGCTTTGTAGTTCTTGTAGAAAAAGCACTGGGCCTGGAGAGGGATCCGAAGGCTTTGTAGTTATTGTAGAAAAAGCACTGGGCCTGGAGAGGGATCCGAAGGCTTTGTAGTTATTGTAGAAAAAGCACTGGGCCTGGAGAGGGATCCGAAGGCTTTGTAGTTCTTGTAGAGAAACCACCGGGCCTGGAGAGGTATCGGAAGGCTTTGTAGTTATTGTAGAAAAAACACTGGGCCTGGAGAGGGATCCGAAGGCTTTGTAGTTCATTTAGAAAAACCACTGGGCCTGGAGAGGGATCCGAAGGTTTTGTAGTTATTGTAGAAAGAGCACTGGGCTTGGAGAGGGATCCGAAGGCTTTGTAGTTATTGTAGAAAAAGCACTGGGCCTGGAGAGGGATCCGAAGGCTTTGCAGTTCATTTGGAAAAACCACTGGGCCTGGAGAGGGATCCGAAGGCTTTGTAGTTATTGTAGAAAAAGCACTGGGCCTGGAGAGGGATCCGAAGGCTTTGTAGTTATTGTAGAAAAAGCACTGGGCCTGGAGAGGGATCCGAAGGTTTTGTAGTTATTGTAGAAAAAGCACTGGGCTTGGAGAGGGATCCGAAGGTTTTAAAATTATTGTAGAAAAAGCACTGGGCCTGGAGAGGGATCCGAAGGTTTTGTAGTTATTGTAGAAAAAGCACTGGGCTTGGAGAGGGATCCGAAGGTTTTAAAATTATTGTAGAAAGAGCACTGGGCTTGGAGAGGGATCCGAAGGTTTTGTAGTTATTGTAGAAAAAGCACTGGGCTTGGAGAGGGATCCGAAGGTTTTGTAGTTATTGTAGAAAAAGCACTGGGCCTGGAGAGGGATCCGAAGGCTTTGTTGTTCGTTTAGAAAAACCACTGGGCCTGGAGAGGGATCCGAAGGCTTTGTAGTTCGTTTAGAAAAACCACTGGGCCTGGAGAGGTATCCGAAGGCTTTGTAGTTATTGTAGAGAAACCACCGGGCCTGGAGAGGGATCCGAAGGCTTTGTAGTTCTTGTAGAGAAACCACCGGGCCTGGAGAGGGATCCGAAGGCTTTGTAGTTATTGTAGAAAAAGCACTGGGCCTGGAGAGGGATCCGAAGGCTTTGTAGTTCATTTAGAAAAACCACTGGGCCTGGAGAGGGATCCGAAGGCTTTGTAGTTCATTTAGAAAAACCACTGGGCCTGGAGAGGGATCCGAAGGCTTTGTAGTTCATTTAGAAAAACCACTGGGCCTGGAGAGGGATCCGAAGGCTTTGTAGTTATTGTAGAAAAAGCACTGGGCCTGGAGAGGTATCGGAAGGCTTTGTAGTTATTGTAGAAAAAGCACTGGGCCTGGAGAGGTATCGGAAGGCTTTGTAGTTATTGTAGAAAAAGCACTGGGCCTGGAGAGGTATCCGAAGGCTTTGTAGTTCATTTAGTAAAACCACTGGGCCTGGAGAGGGATCCGAAGGCTTTGTAGTTCATTTAGAAAAACCGCTGGCCCTGGAGAGGTATCCGAAGGCTTTGTAGTTCATTTAGAAAAACCGCTGGCCCTGGAGAGGTATCCGAAGGCTTTGTAGTTCATTTAGAAAAACCACTGGGCCTGGAGAGGGATCCGAAGGCTTTGTAGTTATTGTAGAGAAACCACCGGGCCTGGAGAGGGATCCGAAGGCTTTGTAGTTCATTTAGAAAAACCACTGGGCCTGGAGAGGGATCCGAAGGCTTTGTAGTTCTTGTAGAGAAACCACTGGGCCTGGAGAGGGATCCGAAGGCTCTGTAGTTCTTGTAGAGAAACCACCGGGCCTGGAGAGGAATCCGAAGGCTTTGTAGTTCTTGTAGAGAAACCACTGGGCCTGGAGAGGGATCCGAAGGCTTTGTAGTTATTGTAGAAAAAGCACTGGGCCTGGAGAGGTATCCGAAGGCTTTGTAGTTCATTTAGAAAAACCGCTGGCCCTGGAGAGGTATCCGAAGGCTTTGTAGTTCATTTAGAAAAACCACTGGGCCTGGAGAGGGATCCGAAGGCTTTGTAGTTCTTGTAGAGAAACCACCGGGCCTGGAGAGGGATCCGAAGGCTTTGTAGTTCATTTAGAAAAACCACTGGGCCTGGAGAGGGATCCGAAGGCTTTGTAGTTCTTATAGAGAAACCACTGGGCCTGGAGAGGGATCCGAAGGCTTTGTAGTTCATTTAGAAAAACCACTGGGCCTGGAGAGGGATCCAAAGGCTTTGTAGTTCTTGTAGAGAAACCACCGGGCCTGGAGAGGAATCCGAAGGCTTTGTAGTTCTTGTAGAGAAACCACCAGGCCTGGAGAGGGATCCGAAGGCTTTGTAGTTCTTGTAGAGAAACCACTGGGCCTGGAGAGGGATCCGAAGGCTTTGTAGTTCTTGTAGAGAAACCACTGGGCCTGGAGAGGGATCCGAAGGCTTTGTAGTTCATTTAGAAAAACCACTGGGCCTGGAGAGGGATCCGAAGGCTTTGTAGTTCTTGTAGAGAAACCACTGGGCCTGGAGAGGGATCCGAAGGCTTTGTAGTTCTTGTAGAGAAACCACCGGGCCTGGAGAGGGATCCGAAGGCTTTGTAGTTCTTGTAGAGAAACCACTGGGCCTGGAGAGGGATCCGAAGGCTTTGTAGTTCTTGTAGAGAAACCACTGGGCCTGGAGAGGGATCCGAAGGCTTTGTAGTTCTTGTAGAGAAACCACCGGGCCTGGAGAGGGATCCGAAGGCTTTGTAGTTCATTTAGAAAAACCACTGGGCCTGGAGAGGGATCCGAAGGCTTTGTAGTTCTTGTAGAGAAACCACTGGGCCTGGAGAGGGATCCGAAGGCTTTGTAGTTCTTGTAGAGAAACCACTGGGCCTGGAGAGGGATCCGAAGGCTTTGTAGTTCTTGTAGAGAAACCACCAGGCCTGGAGAGGGATCCGAAGGCTTTGTAGTTCTTGTAGAGAAACCACCGGGCCTGGAGAGGGATCCGAAGGCTTTGTAGTTATTGTAGAAAAAGCACTGGGCCTGGAGAGGGATCCGAAGGCTTTGTAGTTCATTTAGAAAAACCACCGGGCCTGGAGAGGTATCGGAAGGCTTTGTAGTTCATTTAGAAAAACCACTGGGCCTGGAGAGGGATCCGAAGGCTTTGTAGTTCTTGTAGAGAAACCACCGGGCCTGGAGAGGGATCCGAAGGCTTTGTAGTTCTTGTAGAGAAACCACTGGGCCTGGAGAGGGATCCGAAGGCTTTGTAGTTCATTTAGAAAAACCACTGGGCCTGGAGAGGGATCCGAAGGCTTTGTAGTTCTTGTAGAGAAACCACTGGGCCTGGAGAGGAATCCGAAGGCTTTGTAGTTCTTGTAGAGAAACCACCAGGCCTGGAGAGGGATCCGAAGGCTTTGTAGTTATTGTAGAGAAACCACCGGGCCTGGAGAGGGATCCGAAGGCTTTGTAGTTCTTGTAGAGAAACCACCGGGCCTGGAGAGGGATCCGAAGGCTTTGTTGTTCGTTTAGAAAAACCACTGGGCCTGGAGAGGGATCCGAAGGCTTTGTAGTTATTGTAGAGAAACCACCGGGCCTGGAGAGGGATCCGAAGGCTTTGTAGTTCTTGTAGAGAAACCACCGGGCCTGGAGAGGGATCCGAAGGCTTTGTAGTTCTTGTAGAGAAACCACTGGGCCTGGAGAGGGATCCGAAGGCTTTGTAGTTCTTGTAGAGAAACCACCGGGCCTGGAGAGGGATCCGAAGGCTTTGTAGTTATTGTAGAAAAAGCACTGGGCCTGGAGAGGGATCCGAAGGCTTTGTAGTTCATTTAGAAAAACCACCGGGCCTGGAGAGGTATCGGAAGGCTTTGTAGTTCATTTAGAAAAACCACTGGGCCTGGAGAGGGATCCGAAGGCTTTGTTGTTCGTTTAGAAAAACCACTGGGCCTGGAGAGGGATCCGAAGGCTTTGTAGTTCTTGTAGAGAAACCACCGGGCCTGGAGAGGGATCCGAAGGCTTTGTAGTTCTTGTAGAGAAACCACCGGGCCTGGAGAGGGATCCGAAGGCTTTGTAGTTCTTGTAGAGAAACCACTGGGCCTGGAGAGGGATCCGAAGGCTTTGTAGTTCTTGTAGAGAAACCACCGGGCCTGGAGAGGGATCCGAAGGCTTTGTAGTTCTTGTAGAAAAAGCACTGGGCCTGGAGAGGGATCCGAAGGCTTTGTAGTTCATTTAGAAAAACCACCGGGCCTGGAGAGGTATCGGAAGGCTTTGTAGTTCATTTAGAAAAACCACTGGGCCTGGAGAGGGATCCGAAGGCTTTGTAGTTCTTGTAGAGAAACCACCGGGCCTGGAGAGGGATCTGAAGGCTTTGTAGTTCTTGTAGAGAAACCACTGGGCCTGGAGAGGGATCCGAAGGCTTTGTAGTTCATTTAGAAAAACCACTGGGCCTGGAGAGGAATCCGAAGGCTTTGTAGTTCTTGTAGAGAAACCACCAGGCCTGGAGAGGGATCCGAAGGCTTTGTAGTTATTGTAGAGAAACCACCGGGCCTGGAGAGGGATCCGAAGGCTTTGTAGTTCTTGTAGAGAAACCACCGGGCCTGGAGAGGGATCCGAAGGCTTTGTTGTTCGTTTAGAAAAACCACTGGGCCTGGAGAGGGATCCGAAGGCTTTGTAGTTATTGTAGAGAAACCACCGGGCCTGGAGAGGGATCCGAAGGCTTTGTAGTTCTTGTAGAGAAACCACCGGGCCTGGAGAGGGATCCGAAGGCTTTGTAGTTCTTGTAGAGAAACCACTGGGCCTGGAGAGGGATCCGAAGGCTTTGTAGTTCATTTAGAAAAACCACTGGGCCTGGAGAGGGATCCGAAGGCTTTGTAGTTCTTGTAGAGAAA
The DNA here is from genome assembly GCA_963932045.1 of Caenorhabditis sinica. Taxonomy (NCBI): domain Eukaryota; kingdom Metazoa; phylum Nematoda; class Chromadorea; order Rhabditida; family Rhabditidae; genus Caenorhabditis; species Caenorhabditis sinica. Next base: position 26,188,215 of record OZ009938.1, read on the forward strand.
CCACTGGGCCTGGAGAGGGATCCGAAGGCTTTGTAGTTCTTGTAGAGAAACCACCGGGCCTGGAGAGGGATCCGAAGGCTTTGTAGTTCTTGTAGAGAAACCACCGGGCCTGGAGAGGTATCCGAAGGCTTTGTAGTTATTGTAGAGAAACCACCGGGCCTGGAGAGGGATCCGAAGGCTTTGTAGTTCTTGTAGAGAAACCACCGGGCCTGGAGAGGCATCCGAAGGCTTTGTAGTTATTGTAGAGAAACCACTGGGCCTGGAGAGGGATCCGAAGGCTTTGTAGTTCATTTAGAAAAACCACCGGGCCTGGAGAGGTATCGGAAGGCTTTGTAGTTATTGTATAAAAAGCACTGGGCCTGGAGAGGGATCCGAAGGCTTTGTAGTTATTGTAGAGAAACCACTGGGCCTGGAGAGGGATCCGAAGGCTTTGTAGTTCATTTAGAAAAACCACTGGGCCTGGAAAGGGATCCGAAGGCTTTGTAGTTATTGTAGAGAAACCACTGGGCCCGGAGAGGGATCCGAAGGCTTTGTAGTTATTGTAGAGAAACCACTGGGCCTGGAGAGGGATCCGAAGGCTTTGTAGTTCATTTAGAAAAACCACCGGGCCTGGAGAGGTATCGGAAGGCTTTGTAGTTGTTGTATGAAAAGCACTGGGCCTGGAGAGGGATCCGAAGGCTTTGTAGTTATTGTAGAGAAACCACTGGGCCTGGAGAGGGATCCGAAGGCTTTGTAGTTATTGTAGAGAAACCACTGGGCCTGGAGAGGGATCCGAAGGCTTTGTAGTTCATTTAGAAAAACCACCGGGCCTGGAGAGGTATCGGAAGGCTTTGTAGTTATTGTATAAAAAGCACTGGGCCTGGAGAGGGATCCGAAGGCTTTGTAGTTATTGTAGAGAAACCACTGGGCCTGGAGAGGGATCCGAAGGCTTTGTAGTTCTTGTAGAGAAACCACCGGGCCTGGAGAGGGATCCGAAGGCTTTGAAGTTCTTGTAGAGAAACCACTGGGCCTGGAGAGGGATCCGAAGGCTTTGTAGTTATTGTAGAAACAGCACGGGGCCTGGAGAGGGATCCGAAGGCTTTGTAGTTATTGTAGAAAAAGCACTGGGCCTGGAGAGGGATCCGAAGGCTTTGTAGTTCTTGTAGAGAAACCACCGGGCCTGGAGAGGGATCCGAAGGCTTTGTAGTTATTGTAGAAAAAGCACTGGGCCTGGAGAGGGATCCGAAGGCTTTGTAGTTCATTTAGAAAAACCACTGGCCCTGGAGAGGGATCCGAAGGCTTTGTAGTTATTGTAGAAAAAGCACTGGGCCTGGAGAGGGATCCGAAGGCTTTGTAGTTATTGTAGAAAAAGCACTGGGCCTGGAGAGGGAACCGAAGGCTTTGTAGTTATTGTAGAAAAAGCACTGGGCCTGGAGAGGGGTCCGAAGGCTTTGTAGTTCTTGTAGAGAAACCACCGGGCCTGGAGAGGGATCCGAAGGCTTTGTAGTTATTGTAGAAAAAGCACTGGGCCTGGAGAGGGATCCGAAGGCTTTGTAGTTCATTTAGAAAAACCACTGGCCCTGGAGAGGGATCCGAAGGCTTTGTAGTTATTGTAGAAAAAGCACTGGGCCTGGAGAGGGATCCGAAGGCTTTGTAATTATTGTAGAAAAAGCACTGGGCCTGGAGAGGGAACCGAAGGCTTTGTAGTTATTGTAGAAAAAGCACTGGGCCTGGAGAGGGGTCCGAAGGCTTTGTAGTTCTTGTAGAGAAACCACCGGGCCTGGAGAGGGATCCGAAGGCTTTGTAGTTATTGTAGAAAAAGCACTGGGCTTGGAGAGGGATCCGAAGGCTTTGTAGTTCATTTAGAAAAACCACTGGGCCTGGAGAGGGATCCGAAGGTTTTGTAGTTATTGTAGAAAGAGCACTGGGCTTGGAGAGGGATCCGAAGGCTTTGTAGTTATTGTAGAAAGAGCACTGGGCTTGGAGAGGGATCCGAAGGTTTTGTAGTTATTGTAGAAAGAGCACTGGGCTTGGAGAGGGATCCGAAGGTTTTAAAATTATTGTAGAAAGAGCACTGGGCTTGGAGAGGGATCCGAAGGCTTTGTAGTTATTGTAGAAAAAGCACTGGGCCTGGAGAGGGATCCGAAGGCTTTGTAGTTCGTTTAGAAAAACCACTGGGCCTGGAGAGGGATCCGAAGGCTTTGTAGTTCGTTTAGAAAAACCACTGGGCCTGGAGAGGTATCCGAAGGCTTTGTAGTTATTGTAGAGAAACCACCGGGCCTGGAGAGGGATCCGAAGGCTTTGTAGTTCGTTTAGAAAAACCACTGGGCTTGGAGAGGGATCCGAAGGTTTTGTAGTTATTGTAGAGAAACCACCGGGCCTGGAGAGGGATCCGAAGGCTTTGTAGTTCTTGTAGAGAAACCACCGGGCCTGGAGAGGGATCCGAAGGCTTTGTAGTTATTGTAGAAAAAGCACTGGGCCTGGAGAGGTATCGGAAGGCTTTGTAGTTCTTGTAGAGAAACCACTGGGCCTGGAGAGGGATCCGAAGGCTTTGTAGTTATTGTAGAAAAAGCACTGGGCCTGGAGAGGTATCCGAAGGCTTTGTAGTTCATTTAGAAAAACCGCTGGCCCTGGAGAGGTATCCGAAGGCTTTGTAGTTCATTTAGAAAAACCACTGGGCCTGGAGAGGTATCCGAAGGCTTTGTAGTTCATTTAGAAAAACCGCTGGCCCTGGAGAGGTATCCGAAGGCTTTGTAGTTCTTGTAGAGAAACCACTGGGCCTGGAGAGGGATCCGAAGGCTTTGTAGTTCTTGTAGAGAAACCACCGGGCCTGGAGAGGAATCCGAAGGCTTTGTAGTTCATTTAGAAAAACCACTGGGCCTGGAGAGGGATCCGAAGGCTTTGTAGTTCATTTAGAAAAACCACTGGGCCTGGAGAGGGATCCGAAGGCTTTGTAGTTCTTGTAGAGAAACCACTGGGCCTGGAGAGGAATCCGAAGGCTTTGTAGTTCATTTAGAAAAACCACTGGGCCTGGAGAGGGATCCGAAGGCTTTGTAGTTCATTTAGAAAAACCACTGGGCCTGGAGAGGGATCCGAAGGCTTTGTAGTTCTTGTAGAGAAACCACTGGGCCTGGAGAGGGATCCGAAGGCTTTGTAGTTCTTGTAGAGAAACCACCGGGCCTGGAGAGGAATCCGAAGGCTTTGTAGTTCATTTAGAAAAACCACTGGGCCTGGAGAGGGATCCGAAGGCTTTGTAGTTCTTGTAGAGAAACCACTGGTCCTGGAGAGGAATCCGAAGGCTTTGTAGTTCTTGTAGAGAAACCACCGGGCCTGGAGAGGGATCCGAAGGCTTTGTAGTTCTTGTAGAGAAACCACCGGGCCTGGAGAGGGATCCGAAGGCTTTGTAGTTCTTGTAGAGAAACCACCGGGCCTGGAGAGGGATCCGAAGGCTTCGTAGTTATTGTAGAAAAAGCACTGGGCCTGGAGAGGGATCCGAAGGCTTTGTAGTTCATTTAGAAAAACCACTGGGCCTGGAAAGGGATCCGAAGGCTTTGTAGTTATTGTAGAGAAACCACTGGGACTGGAGAGGGATCCGAAGGCTTTGTAGTTATTGTAGAAAAAGCACTGAGCCTGGAGAGGGATCCGAAGGCTTTGTAGTTATTGTAGAGAAACCACCGGGCCTGGAGAGGGATCCGAAGGCTTTGTAGTTATTGTAGAAAAACCACTGGGCCTGGAGAGGTATCCGAAGGCTTTGTAGTTATTGTAGAAAAACCACTGGGCCTGGAGAGGTATCCGAAGGCTTTGTAGTTATTGTAGAGAAACCACCGGGCCTGGAGAGGGATCCGAAGGCTTTGTAGTTATTGTAGAAAAACCACTGGGCCTGGAGAGGTATCCGAAGGCTTTGTAGTTATTGTAGAGAAACCACCGGGCCTGGAGAGGGATCCGAAGGCTTTGTAGTTATTGTAGAGAAACCACTGGGCCTGGAGAGGGATCCGAAGGCTTTGTAGTTCATTTAGAAAAACCACCGGGCCTGGAGAGGTATCGGAAGGCTTTGTAGTTATTGTAGAGAAACCACCGGGCCTGGAGAGGGATCCGAAGGCTTTGTAGTTATTGTAGAGAAACCACTGGGCCTGGAGAGGGATCCGAAGGCTTTGTAGTTCATTTAGAAAAACCACCGGGCCTGGAGAGGGATCCGAAGGCTTTGTAGTTATTATAGAAAGAGCACTGGGCTTGGAGAGGGATTCGAAGGCTTTGTAGTTCATTTAGAAAAACCACCGGGCCTGGAGAGGGATCCGAAGGCTTTGTAGTTATTGTAGAAAGAGCACTGGGCTTGGAGAGGGATTCGAAGGCTTTGTAGTTATTATAGAAAGAGCACTGGGCTTGGAGAGGGATCCGAAGGTCTTAAAGTTATTGTAGAAAGAGCACTGGGCTTGGAGAGGGATCCGAAGGTTTTGTAGTTATTGTAGAAAGAGCACTGGGCCTGGAGAGGGATCCGAAGGTTTTAAAGTTATTGTAGAAAGAGCACTGGGCTTGGAGAGGGATCCGAAGGTTTTAAAGTTATTGTAGAAAGAGCACTGGGCCTGGAGAGGGATCCGAATGCTTTGTAGTTATTGTAGAAAAAGCACTAGGCCTGGAGAGGGATCCGAAGGCTTTGTAGTTCTTGTAGAGAAACCACCGGGCCTGGAGAGGGATCCGAAGGCTTTGTAGTTATTGTAGAAAAAGCACTGGGCCTGGAGAGGGATCCGAAGGCTTTGTAGTTCATTTAGAAAAACCACTGGGCCTGGAGAGGGATCCGAAGGCTTTGTAGTTATTGTAGAAAAAGCACTGGGCCTGGAGAGGGATCCGAAGGCTTTGTAGTTATTGTAGAAAAAGCACTGGGCCTGGAGAGGGATCCGAAGGTTTTGTAGTTATTGTAGAAAAAGCACTGGGCTTGGAGAGGGATCCGAAGGTTTTAAAATTATTGTAGAAAAAGCACTGGGCCTGGAGAGGGATCCGAAGGCTTTGTAGTTCGTTTAGAAAAACCACTGGGCCTGGAGAGGTATCCGAAGGCTTTGTAGTTATTGTAGAGAAACCACCGGGCCTGGAGAGGGATCCGAAGGCTTTGTAGTTCATTTAGAAAAACCACTGGACCTGGAGAGGGATCCGAAAGTTTTGTAGTTATTGTAGAAAGAGCACTGGGCTTGGAGAGGGATCCGAAGGCTTTGTAGTTATTGTAGAAAAAGCACTGGGCTTGGAGAGGGATCCGAAGGCTTTGTAGTTATTGTAGAAAAAGCACTGGGCCTGGAGAGGGATCCGAAGGTTTTGTAGTTATTGTAGAAAAAGCACTGGGCCTGGAGAGGGATCCGAAGGCTTTGTAGTTCTTGTAGAGAAACCACCGGGCCTGGAGAGGGATCCGAAGGCTTTGTAGTTATTGTAGAAAAAGCACTGGGCCTGGAGAGGGATCCGAAGGCTTTGTAGTTCATTTAGAAAAACCACTGGGCCTGGAGAGGGATCCGAAGGTTTTGTAGTTATTGTAGAAAGAGCACTGGGCTTGGAGAGGGATCCGAAGGCTTTGTAGTTATTGTAGAAAAAGCACTGGGCCTGGAGAGGGATCCGAAGGCTTTGTAGTTCATTTGGAAAAACCACTGGGCCTGGAGAGGGATCCGAAGGCTTTGTAGTTATTGTAGAAAAAGCACTGGGCCTGGAGAGGGATCCGAAGGCTTTGTAGTTATTGTAGAAAAAGCACTGGGCCTGGAGAGGGATCCGAAGGTTTTGTAGTTATTGTAGAAAAAGCACTGGGCTTGGAGAGGGATCCGAAGGTTTTAAAATTATTGTAGAAAAAGCACTGGGCCTGGAGAGGGATCCGAAGGCTTTGTAGTTCGTTTAGAAAAACCACTGGGCCTGGAGAGGTATCCGAAGGCTTTGTAGTTATTGTAGAGAAACCACCGGGCCTGGAGAGGGATCCGAAGGCTTTGTAGTTCTTGTAGAGAAACCACCGGGCCTGGAGAGGGATCCGAAGGCTTTGTAGTTATTGTAGAAAGAGCACTGGGCTTGGAGAGGGATTCGAAGGCTTTGTAGTTATTATAGAAAGAGCACTGGGCTTGGAGAGGGATCCGAAGGTTTTAAAGTTATTGTAGAAAGAGCACTGGGCTTGGAGAGGGATCCGAAGGTTTTGTAGTTATTGTAGAAAGAGCACTGGGCCTGGAGAGGGATCCGAAGATTTTGTAGTTATTGTAGAAAGAGCACTGGGCTTGGAGAGGGATCCGAAGGTTTTAAAGTTTTGTAGAAAGAGCACTGGGCCTGGAGAGGGATCCGAAGGCTTTGTAGTTATTGTAGAAAAAGCACTGGGCCTGGAGAGGGATCCGAAGGCTTTGTAGTTATTATAGAAAGAGCACTGGGCCTGGAGAGGGATCCGAAGGCTTTGTAGTTATCGTAGAAAAAGCACTGGGCCTGGAGAGGGATCCGAAGGCTTTGTAGTTATTGTAGAAAAAGCACTGGGCCTGGAGAGGGATCCGAAGGCTTTGTAGTTCGTTTAGAAAAACCACTGGGCCTGGAGAGGGATCCGAAAGCTTTGTAGTTATTGTAGAAAAAGCACTAGGCCTGGAGAGGGATCCGAAGGCTTTGTAGTTCTTGTAGAGAAACCACCGGGCCTGGAGAGGGATCCGAAGGCTTTTTTGTTCATTTAGAGAAACCACTGGGCCTGGAGAGGGATCCGAAGGCTTTGTAGTTCGTTTAGAAAAAGCACTGGGCCTGGAGAGGGATCCGAAGGCTTTGTAGTTCATTTAGAGAAACCACTGGGCCTGGAGAGGGATCCGAAGGCTTTGTAGTTCTTGTAGAGAAACCACCGGGCCTGGAGAGGGATCCGAAGGCTTTTTTGTTCATTTAGAGAAACCACTGGGCCTGGAGAGGGATCCGAAGGCTTTGTAGTTCGTTTAGAAAAAGCACTGGGCCTGGAGAGGGATCCGAAGGCTTTGTAGTTATTGTAGAGAAACCACTGGGCCTGGAGAGGGATCCGAAGGCTTTGTAGTTCTTGTAGAGAAACCACCGGGCCTGGAGAGGGATCCGAAGGCTTTGTAGTTATTGTAGAAAAAGCACTGGGCCTGGAGAGGGATCCGAAGGCTTTGTAGTTATTGTAGAAAGAGCACTGGGCCTGGAGAGGGATCCGAAGGTTTTGTAGTTATTTTAGAAAGAGCACAGGGCTCGGAGAGGGATCCGAAGGCTTTGTAGTCGTTTTAGAAAGAGCACCGGGCTTGGAGAGGGATCCGAAGGCTTTGTAGTTATTTTAGAAAGAGCACAGGGCTCGGAGAGGGATCCGAAGGCTTTGTAGTCGTTTTAGAAAGAGCACCGGGCTTGGAGAGGGATCCGAAGGCTTTGTAGTTATTTTAGAAAAAGCACTGGGCCTGGAGAGGGATCCGAAGGCTTTGTAGTTATTGTAGAAAGAGCACTGGGCTTGGAGAGGGATCCGAAGGTTTTGTAGTTATTGTAGAAAGAGCACTGGGCTTGGAGAGGGATCCGAAGGTTTTGTAGTTATTGTAGAAAGAGCACTGGGCTTGGAGAGGGATCCGAAGGTTTTGTAGTCCTTTTAGAAAGAGCACCGGGCTTGGAGAGGGATCCGAAGGCTTTGTAGTCGTTTTAGAAAGAGCACCGGGCTTGGAGAGGGATCCGAAGGTTTTGTAGTTATTGTAGAAAGAGCACTGGGCCTGGAGAGGAATCCGAAGGTTTTGTAGTTATTGTAGAAAGAGCACTGGGCTTGGAGAGGGATCCGAAGGTTTTGTAGTCCTTTTAGAAAGAGCACCGGGCTTGGAGAGGGATCCGAAGGCTTTGTAGTCGTTTTAGAAAGAGCACCGGGCTTGGAGAGGGATCCGAAGGCTTTGTAGTTATTTTAGAAAAAGCACTGGGCCTGGAGAGGGATCCGAAGGCTTTGTAGTTATTGTAGAAAGAGCACTGGGCTTGGAGAGGGATCCGAAGGTTTTGTAGTCCTTTTAGAAAGAGCACCGGGCTTGGAGAGGAATCCGAAGGTTTTGTAGTTATTGTAGAAAGAGCACTGGGCTTGGAGAGGGATCCGAAGGCTTTGTAGTCGTTTTAGAAAGAGCACCGGGCTTGGAGAGGGATCCGAAGGCTTTGTAGTTATTTTAGAAAGAGCACTGGGCCTGGAGAGGGATCCGAAGGCTTTGTAGTTATTGTAGAAAGAGCACTGGGCCTGGAGAGGGATCCGAAGGCTTTGTAGTTCTTGTAGAGAAACCACCGGGCCTGGAGAGGGATCCGAAGGCTTTGTAGTTATTGTAGAAAGAGCACTGGGCTTGGAGAGGGATTCGAAGGCTTTGTAGTTATTATAGAAAGAGCACTGGGCTTGGAGAGGGATCCGAAGGTTTTAAAGTTATTGTAGAAAGAGCACTGGGCTTGGAGAGGGATCCGAAGGTTTTGTAGTTATTGTAGAAAGAGCACTGGGCCTGGAGAGGGATCCGAAGATTTTGTAGTTATTGTAGAAAGAGCACTGGGCTTGGAGAGGGATCCGAAGGTTTTAAAGTTTTGTAGAAAGAGCACTGGGCCTGGAGAGGGATCCGAAGGCTTTGTAGTTATTGTAGAAAAAGCACTGGGCCTGGAGAGGGATCCGAAGGCTTTGTAGTTATTATAGAAAGAGCACTGGGCCTGGAGAGGGATCCGAAGGCTTTGTAGTTATCGTAGAAAAAGCACTGGGCCTGGAGAGGGATCCGAAGGCTTTGTAGTTATTGTAGAAAAAGCACTGGGCCTGGAGAGGGATCCGAAGGCTTTGTAGTTCGTTTAGAAAAACCACTGGGCCTGGAGAGGGATCCGAAAGCTTTGTAGTTATTGTAGAAAAAGCACTAGGCCTGGAGAGGGATCCGAAGGCTTTGTAGTTCTTGTAGAGAAACCACCGGGCCTGGAGAGGGATCCGAAGGCTTTTTTGTTCATTTAGAGAAACCACTGGGCCTGGAGAGGGATCCGAAGGCTTTGTAGTTCGTTTAGAAAAAGCACTGGGCCTGGAGAGGGATCCGAAGGCTTTGTAGTTCATTTAGAGAAACCACTGGGCCTGGAGAGGGATCCGAAGGCTTTGTAGTTCTTGTAGAGAAACCACCGGGCCTGGAGAGGGATCCGAAGGCTTTTTTGTTCATTTAGAGAAACCACTGGGCCTGGAGAGGGATCCGAAGGCTTTGTAGTTCGTTTAGAAAAAGCACTGGGCCTGGAGAGGGATCCGAAGGCTTTGTAGTTATTGTAGAGAAACCACTGGGCCTGGAGAGGGATCCGAAGGCTTTGTAGTTCTTGTAGAGAAACCACCGGGCCTGGAGAGGGATCCGAAGGCTTTGTAGTTATTGTAGAAAAAGCACTGGGCCTGGAGAGGGATCCGAAGGCTTTGTAGTTATTGTAGAAAGAGCACTGGGCCTGGAGAGGGATCCGAAGGTTTTGTAGTTATTTTAGAAAGAGCACAGGGCTCGGAGAGGGATCCGAAGGCTTTGTAGTCGTTTTAGAAAGAGCACCGGGCTTGGAGAGGGATCCGAAGGCTTTGTAGTTATTTTAGAAAGAGCACAGGGCTCGGAGAGGGATCCGAAGGCTTTGTAGTCGTTTTAGAAAGAGCACCGGGCTTGGAGAGGGATCCGAAGGCTTTGTAGTTATTTTAGAAAAAGCACTGGGCCTGGAGAGGGATCCGAAGGCTTTGTAGTTATTGTAGAAAGAGCACTGGGCTTGGAGAGGGATCCGAAGGTTTTGTAGTTATTGTAGAAAGAGCACTGGGCTTGGAGAGGGATCCGAAGGTTTTGTAGTTATTGTAGAAAGAGCACTGGGCTTGGAGAGGGATCCGAAGGTTTTGTAGTCCTTTTAGAAAGAGCACCGGGCTTGGAGAGGGATCCGAAGGCTTTGTAGTCGTTTTAGAAAGAGCACCGGGCTTGGAGAGGGATCCGAAGGTTTTGTAGTTATTGTAGAAAGAGCACTGGGCCTGGAGAGGAATCCGAAGGTTTTGTAGTTATTGTAGAAAGAGCACTGGGCTTGGAGAGGGATCCGAAGGTTTTGTAGTCCTTTTAGAAAGAGCACCGGGCTTGGAGAGGGATCCGAAGGCTTTGTAGTCGTTTTAGAAAGAGCACCGGGCTTGGAGAGGGATCCGAAGGCTTTGTAGTTATTTTAGAAAAAGCACTGGGCCTGGAGAGGGATCCGAAGGCTTTGTAGTTATTGTAGAAAGAGCACTGGGCTTGGAGAGGGATCCGAAGGTTTTGTAGTCCTTTTAGAAAGAGCACCGGGCTTGGAGAGGAATCCGAAGGTTTTGTAGTTATTGTAGAAAGAGCACTGGGCTTGGAGAGGGATCCGAAGGCTTTGTAGTCGTTTTAGAAAGAGCACCGGGCTTGGAGAGGGATCCGAAGGCTTTGTAGTTATTTTAGAAAGAGCACTGGGCCTGGAGAGGGATCCGAAGGCTTTGTAGTTATTGTAGAAAGAGCACTGGGCTTGGAGAGGGATCCGAAGGTTTTGTAGTCCTTTTAGAAAGAGCACCGGGCTTGGAGAGGAATCCGAAGGTTTTGTAGTTATTGTAGAAAGAGCACTGGGCTTGGAGAGGGATCCGAAGGTTTTGTAGTCCTTTTAGAAAGAGCACCGGGCTTGGAGAGGGATCCGAAGGTTTTGTAGTTATTGTAGAAAGAGCACTGGGCTTGGAGAAGGATACGAAGGTTTTGTAGTTATTTTAGAAAGAGCACTGGGCCTGGAGAAGGATACGAAGGTTTTGTAGTCCTTTTAGAAAGAGCACCGGGCTTGGAGAAGGATACGAAGGTTTTGTAGTCCTTTTAGAAAGAGCACCGGGCTCGGAGAGGGATCCGAAGGTTTTGTAGTCCTTTTAGAAAGAGCACCGGGCTTGGAGAGGGATCCGAAGGTTTTGTAGTTATTGTAGAAAGAGCACTGGGCTTGGAGAAGGATCCGAAGGTTTTGTAGTTATTGTAGGAAGAGCACTGGGCTCGGAGAGGGATCCGAAGGTTTTGTAGTCCTTTTAGAAAGAGCACCGGGCTTGGAGAGGGATCCGAAGGTTTTGTAGTTATTGTAGAAAGAGCACTGGGCTTGGAGAAGGATCCGAAGGTTTTGTAGTTATTGTAGGAAGAGCACTGGGCTCGGAGAGGGATCCGAAGGTTTTGTAGTCCTTTTAGAAAGAGCACTGGGCTTGGAGAGGGATCCGAAGGCTTTGTAGTTATTGTAGGAAGAGCACTGGGCTTGGAGAAGGATCCGAAGGTCTTGTATTTATTGTAGGAAGAGCACTGGGCTTGGAGAGGGATCCGAAGGTTTTGTAGTTATTGTAGAAAGAGCACTGGGCCCGGAGAGGGATCCGAAGGCTTTGTAGTCGTTTTAGAAAAAGCACCGGGCCTGGAGAGGGATCCGAAGGCTTTGTAGTTATTGTAGAAAGAGCACAGGGCTTGGAGAAGGATACGAAGGTTTTGTAGTTATTTTAGAAAGAGCACTGGGCCTGGAGAGGGATCCGAAGGCTTTGTAGTTATTGTAGAAAGAGCACAGGGCTTGGAGAAGGATACGAAGGTTTTGTAGTTATTTTAGAAAGAGCACTGGGCCTGGAGAGGGATCCGAAGGCTTTGTAGTTATTGTAGAAAGAGCACAGGGCTTGGAGAAGGATCCGAAGGTTTTGTAGTTATTGTAGGAAGAGCACTGGGCTCGGAGAGGGATCCGAAGGTTTTGTAGTCCTTTTAGAAAGAGCACCGGGCTTGGAGAGGGATCCGAAGGCTTTGTAGTTATCGTAGAAAGAGCACTGAGCCTGGAGAGGGATCCGAAGGTTTTTTAGTTATTGTAGAAAGAGCATTGCGCCTGGAGAGGGATCCGAAGGCTTTGTAGTCGTTTTAGAAAAAGCACCGGGCTTGGAGAGGGATACGAAGGCTTTGTAGTTATCGTAGAAAGAGCACTGAGCCTGGAGAGGGATCCGAAGGTTTTTTAGTTATTGTAGAAAGAGCATTGCGCCTGGAGAGGGATCCGAAGGCTTTGTAGTCCTTTTAGAAAGAGCACCGGGCTTGGAGAGGGATCCGAAGGCTTTGTAGTTATCGTAGAAAGAGCACTGAGCCTGGAGAGGGATCCGAAGGTTTTTTAGTTATTGTAGAAAGAGCATTGCGCCTGGAGAGGGATCCGAAGGCTTTGTAGTTATTTTAGAAAGAGCACTGGGCCTGGAGAGGGATCCGAAGGCTTTGTAGTTATTTTAGAAAGAGCACTGGGCCTGGAGAGGGATCCGAAGGTTTTGTAGTCCTTTTAAAAAGAGCACCGGGCTTGGAGAAGGATACGAAGGTTTTGTAGTCCTTTTAGAAAGAGCACCGGGCTTGGAGAGGGATCCGAAGGTTTTGTAGTTATTGTAGAAAGAGCACTGAGCCTGGAGAGGGATCCGAAGGTTTTTTAGTTATTGTAGAAAGAGCATTGCGCCTGGAGAGGGATCCGAAGGTTTTGTAGTCCTTTTAGAAAGAGCACCGGGCTTGGAGAGGGATCCGAAGGTTTTGTAGTTATTGTAGAAAGAGCACTGGGCTTGGAGAGGGATCCGAAGGTTTTGTAGTCGTTTTAGAAAAAGCACCGGGCCTGGAGAGGGATACGAAGGTTTTGTAGTTATTTTAGAAAGAGCACTGGGCCTGGAGAAGGATACGAAGGTTTTGTAGTCCTTTTAGAAAGAGCACCGGGCTTGGAGAAGGATACGAAGGTTTTGTAGTCCTTTTAGAAAGAGCACCGGGCTCGGAGAGGGATCCGAAGGTTTTGTAGTCCTTTTAGAAAGAGCACCGGGCTTGGAGAGGGATCCGAAGGTTTTGTAGTTATTGTAGAAAGAGCACTGGGCTTGGAGAAGGATCCGAAGGTTTTGTAGTTATTGTAGGAAGAGCACTGGGCTCGGAGAGGGATCCGAAGGTTTTGTAGTCCTTTTAGAAAGAGCACCGGGCTTGGAGAGGGATCCGAAGGTTTTGTAGTTATTGTAGAAAGAGCACTGGGCTTGGAGAAGGATCCGAAGGTTTTGTAGTTATTGTAGGAAGAGCACTGGGCTCGGAGAGGGATCCGAAGGTTTTGTAGTCCTTTTAGAAAGAGCACTGGGCTTGGAGAGGGATCCGAAGGCTTTGTAGTTATTGTAGGAAGAGCACTGGGCTTGGAGAAGGATCCGAAGGCTTTGTAGTCGTATTAGAAAGAGCACCGGGCTTGGAGAGGGATCCGAAGGCTTTGTAGTTATTGTAGAAAGAGCACTGGGCTTGGAGAAGGATACGAAGGTTTTGTAGTTATTTTAGAAAGAGCACTGGGCCTGGAGAAGGATACGAAGGTTTTGTAGTCCTTTTAGAAAGAGCACCGGGCTTGGAGAAGGATACGAAGGTTTTGTAGTCCTTTTAGAAAGAGCACCGGGCTCGGAGAGGGATCTGAAGGTTTTGTAGTCCTTTTAGAAAGAGCACCGGGCTTGGAGAGGGATCCGAAGGTTTTGTAGTTATTGTAGAAAGAGCACTGGGCTTGGAGAAGGATCCGAAGGTTTTGTAGTTATTGTAGGAAGAGCACTGGGCTCGGAGAGGGATCCGAAGGTTTTGTAGTCCTTTTAGAAAGAGCACTGGGCTTGGAGAGGGATCCGAAGGCTTTGTAGTTATTTTAGAAAGAGCACAGGGCTCGGAGAGGGATCCGAAGGCTTTGTAGTCGTATTAGAAAGAGCACCGGGCTTGGAGAGGGATCCGAAGGCTTTGTAGTTATTGTAGAAAGAGCACTGGGCTTGGAGAAGGATCCGAAGGTCTTGTAGTTATTGTAGAAAGAGCACTGGGCTTGGAGAGGAATCCGAAGGTTTTGTAGTTATTGTAGAAAAAGCACTGGGCCTGGAGAGGGATCCGAAGGCTTTGTAGTTATTGTAGAAAGAGCACTGGGCCTGGAGAGGGATCCGAAGGCTTTGTAGTTATTGTAGAAAGAGCACTGGGCTTGGAGAGGAATCCGAAGGTTTTGTAGTTATTGTAGAAAAAGCACTGGGCCTGGAGAGGGATCCGAAGGCTTTGTAGTTATTGTAGAAAGAGCACTGGGCTTGGAGAGGAATCCGAAGGTTTTGTAGTTATTGTAGAAAGAGCACTGGGCTTGGAGAGGGATCCGAAGGTTTTGTAGTCCTTTTAGAAAGAGCACCGGGCTTGGAGAGGGATCCGAAGGTTTTGTAGTTATTGTAGAAAGAGCACTGGGCTTGGAGAAGGATACGAAGGTTTTGTAGTTATTTTAGAAAGAGCACTGGGCCTGGAGAAGGATACGAAGGTTTTGTAGTCCTTTTAGAAAGAGCACCGGGCTTGGAGAAGGATACGAAGGTTTTGTAGTCCTTTTAGAAAGAGCACCGGGCTCGGAGAGGGATCCGAAGGTTTTGTAGTCCTTTTAAAAAGAGCACCGGGCTTGGAGAGGGATCCGAAGGTTTTGTAGTTATTGTAGAAAAAGCACTGGGCCTGGAGAGGGATCCGAAGGCTTTGTAGTTATTGTAGAAAGAGCACTGGGCCTGGAGAGGGATCCGAAGGTCTTGTAGTTATTGTAGAAAGAGCACTGGGCTTGGAGAGGAATCCGAAGGTTTTGTAGTTATTGTAGAAAAAGCACTGGGCCTGGAGAGGGATCCGAAGGCTTTGTAGTTATTGTAGAAAGAGCACTGGGCTTGGAGAGGAATCCGAAGGTTTTGTAGTTATTGTAGAAAGAGCACTGGGCTTGGAGAGGGATCCGAAGGTTTTGTAGTCCTTTTAGAAAGAGCACCGGGCTTGGAGAGGGATCCGAAGGTTTTGTAGTCCTTTTAAAAAGAGCACCGGGCTTGGAGAAGGATACGAAGGTTTTGTAGTCCTTTTAGAAAGAGCACCGGGCTTGGAGAGGGATCCGAAGGTTTTGTAGTCCTTTTAGAAAGAGCACCGGGCTTGGAGAAGGATACGAAGGTTTTGTAGTCCTTTTAGAAAGAGCACCGGGCTCGGAGAGGGATCCGAAGGTTTTGTAGTCCTTTTAAAAAGAGCACCGGGCTTGGAGAGGGATCCGAAGGTTTTGTAGTTATTGTAGAAAGAGCACTGGGCTTGGAGAAGGATCCGAAGGTTTTGTATTTATTGTAGGAAGAGCACTGGGCTTGGAGAAAGATCCGAAGGTCTTGTATTTATTGTAGGAAGAGCACTGGGCTCGGAGAGGGATCCGAAGGTTTTGTAGTTATTGTAGAAAGAGCACTGGGCTTGGAGAAGGATCCGAAGGTTTTGTAGTTATTGTAGGAAGAGCACTGGGCTCGGAGAGGGATCCGAAGGTTTTGTATTTATTGTAGAAAGAGCACTGGGCTTGGAGAAAGATCCGAAGGTCTTGTATTTATTGTAGGAAGAGCACTGGGCTTGGAGAAGGATCCGAAGGTTTTGTAGTTATTGTAGAAAGAGCACTGGGCTTGGAGAAAGATCCGAAGGTCTTGTATTTATTGTAGGAAGAGCACTGGGCTTGGAGAAGGATCCGAAGGTTTTGTAGTTATTGTAGGAAGAGCACTGGGCTTGGAGAAGGATCCGAAGGTTTTGTAGTTATTGTAGGAAGAGCACTGGGCTTGGAGAAGGATCCGAAGGTTTTGTAGTTATTGTAGAAAGAGCACTGGGCTTGGAGAAAGATCCGAAGGTCTTGTATTTATTGTAGGAAGAGCACTGGGCTCGGAGAGGGATCCGAAGGTTTTGTAGTTATTTTAGAAAGAGCACTGGGCCTGGAGAAGGATACGAAGGTTTTGTAGTCCTTTTAGAAAGAGCACTGGGCTGGGAGAGGGATCCGAAGGCTTTGTAGTTATTGTAGAAAGAGCACTGGGCTTGGAGAAGGATCCGAAGGTCTTGTAGTTATTGTAGAAAGAGCACTGGGCTCGGAGAGGGATCCGAAGGTTTTGTAGTCCTTTTAGAAAGAGCACTGGGCTGGGAGAGGGATCCGAAGGCTTTGTAGTTATTGTAGAAAGAGCACTGGGCCTGGAGAGGGATCCGAAGGCTTTGTAGTCGTTTTAGAAAAAGCACCGGGCCTGGAGAGGGATCCGAAGGTTTTGTAGTTATTGTAGGAAGAGCACTGGGCTCGGAGAGGGATCCGAAGGTCTTGTAGTTATTGTAGAAAGAGCACTGGGCTCGGAGAGGGATCCGAAGGTTTTGTAGTCCTTTTAGAAAGAGCACTGGGCTGGGAGAGGGATCCGAAGGCTTTGTAGTTATTTTAGAAAGAGCACTGGGCCTGGAGAGGGATCCGAAGGCTTTGTAGTTATTGTAGAAAGAGCACTGGGCTTGGAGAAGGATCCGAAGGTCTTGTAGTTATTGTAGAAAGAGCACTGGGCCTGGAGAGGGATACGAAGGTTTTGTAGTTATTGTAGAAAGAGCACTGGGCTTGGAGAAGGATACGAAGGTTTTGTAGTTATTGTAGAAAGAGCACTGGGCTTGGAGAAGGATACGAAGGTTTTGTAGTTATTGTAGGAAGAGCACTGGGCTTGGAGAAGGATACGAAGGTTTTGTAGTTATTGTAGGAAGAGCACTGGGCTCGGAGAGGGATCCGAAGGTTTTGTAGTCCTTTTAGAAAGAGCACCGGGCTTGGAGAGGGATCCGAAGGTTTTTTAGTTATTGTAGAAAGAGCATTGCGCCTGGAGAGGGATCCGGAGGCTTTGTAGTTATTGTAGAAAGAGCACAGGGCCTGGAGAGGGATTCGAAGGTTTTGTAGTTATTTTAGAAATAGCACTCGGCCTGGAGAGGGATCCGAAGGCTTTGTAGCTATTGTAGAAAGAGCACAGGGCTCGGAGAGGGATCCGAAGGCTTTGTAGTTATTGTAGGAAGAGCACTGGGCTCGGAGAGGGATCCGAAGGTTTTTTAGTTATTGTAGAAAGAGCATTGCGCCTGGAGAGGGATCCGGAGGCTTTGTAGTTATTGTAGAAAGAGCACAGGGCCTGGAGAGGGATTCGAAGGTTTTGTAGTTATTTTAGAAATAGCACTCGGCCTGGAGAGGGATCCGAAGGCTTTGTAGTTATTGTAGAAAGAGCACAGGGCTCGGAGAGGGATCCGAAGGTCTTGTAGTTATTGTAGAAAGAGCACTGGGCCTGGAGAGGGATACGAAGGTTTTGTAGTTATTGTAGGAAGAGCACTGGGCTCGGAGAGGGATCCGAAGGCTTTGTAGTCGTTTTAGAAAAAGCACCGGGCCTGGAGAGGGATCCGAAGGCTTTGTAGTTATTGTAGAAAGAGCACTGGGCTTGGAGAAGGATCCGAAGGTTTTGTAGTCCTTTTAGAAAGAGCACTGGGCTGGGAGAGGGATCCGAAGGCTTTGTAGTTATTGTAGAAAGAGCACTGGGCCTGGAGAGGGATACGAAGGTTTTGTAGTTATTGTAGGAAGAGCACTGGGCTCGGAGAGGGATCCGAAGGTTTTGTAGTCCTTTTAGAAAGAGCACTGGGCTGGGAGAGGGATCCGAAGGCTTTGTAGTTATTTTAGAAAGAGCACTGGGCCTGGAGAGGGATCCGAAGGCTTTGTAGTTATTGTAGAAAGAGCACTGGGCTTGGAGAAGGATCCGAAGGTCTTGTAGTTATTGTAGAAAGAGCACTGGGCCTGGAGAGGGATACGAAGGTTTTGTAGTTATTGTAGGAAGAGCACTGGGCTCGGAGAGGGATCCGAAGGTTTTGTAGTCCTTTTAGAAAGAGCACTGGGCTGGGAGAGGGATCCGAAGGCTTTGTAGTTATTTTAGAAAGAGCACTGGGCCTGGAGAGGGATCCGAAGGCTTTGTAGTTATTGTAGAAAGAGCACTGGGCTTGGAGAAGGATCCGAAGGTCTTGTAGTTATTGTAGAAAGAGCACTGGGCCTGGAGAGGGATACGAAGGTTTTGTAGTTATTGTAGGAAGAGCACTGGGCTCGGAGAGGGATCCGAAGGTTTTGTAGTCCTTTTAGAAAGAGCACCGGGCTTGGAGAGGGATCCGAAGGTTTTTTAGTTATTGTAGAAAGAGCATTGCGCCTGGAGAGGGATCCGAAGGCTTTGTAGTCGTTTTAGAAAAAGCACCGGGCCTGGAGAGGGATCCGAAGATTTTGTAGTTATTGTAGGAAGAGCACTGGGCTTGGAGAGGGATCCGAAGGTTTTGTAGTTATTTTAGAAATAGCACTCGGCCTGGAGAGGGATCCGAAGGCTTTGTAGTTATTGTAGAAAGAGCACAGGGCTCGGAGAGGGATCCGAAGGTTTTGTAGTCCTTTTAGAAAGAGCACCGGGCTTGGAGAGGGATCCGAAGGTTTTTTAGTTATTGTAGAAAGAGCATTGCGCCTGGAGAGGGATCCGAAGGCTTTGTAGTCGTTTTAGAAAAAGCACCGGGCCTGGAGAGGGATCCGAAGATTTTGTAGTTATTGTAGGAAGAGCACTGGGCTCGGAGAAGGATACGAAGGTTTTGTAATTATTGTAGAAAGAGCACTGGGCTTGGAGAAGGATACGAAGGTTTTGTAGTTATTGTAGGAAGAGCACTGGGCTCGGAGAGGGATCCGAAGGTTTTGTAGTTATTTTAGAAATAGCACTCGGCCTGGAGAGGGATCCGAAGGCTTTGTAGTTATTGTAGGAAGAGCACTGGGCTCGGAGAGGGATCCGAAGGCTTTGTAGTCGTTTTAGAAAAAGCACCGGGCCTGGAGAGGGATCCGAAGGCTTTGTAGTTATTGTAGAAAGAGCACTGGGCTTGGAGAAGGATCCGAAGGTTTTGTAGTCCTTTTAGAAAGAGCACTGGGCTGGGAGAGGGATCCGAAGGCTTTGTAGTTATTGTAGAAAGAGCACTGGGCCTGGAGAGGGATACGAAGGTTTTGTAGTTATTGTAGGAAGAGCACTGGGCTCGGAGAGGGATCCGAAGGTTTTGTAGTCCTTTGAGAAAGAGCACTGGGCTGGGAGAGGGATCCGAAGGCTTTGTAGTTATTTTAGAAAGAGCACTGGGCCTGGAGAGGGATCCGAAGGCTTTGTAGTTATTGTAGAAAGAGCACTGGGCTTGGAGAAGGATACGAAGGTTTTGTAGTTATTGTAGGAAGAGCACTGGGCTCGGAGAGGGATCCGAAGGTTTTGTAGTCCTTTTAGAAAGAGCACTGGGCCTGGAGAGGGATACGAAGGCTTTGTAGTTATTGTAGAAAGAGCACTGGGCTTGGAGAAGGATACGAAGGTTTTGTAGTTATTGTAGGAAGAGCACTGGGCCTGGAGAGGGATACGAAGGTTTTGTAGTTATTGTAGGAAGAGCACTGGGCTCGGAGAGGGATCCGAAGGTTTTGTAGTCCTTTTAGAAAGAGCACTGGGCCTGGAGAGGGATCCGAAGGCTTTGTAGTTATTGTAGAAAGAGCACTGGGCTTGGAGAAGGATACGAAGGTTTTGTAGTTATTGTAGGAAGAGCACTGGGCTCGGAGAGGGATCCGAAGGTTTTGTAGTCCTTTTAGAAAGAGCACTGGGCCTGGAGAGGGATCCGAAGGCTTTGTAGTTATTGTAGAAAGAGCACTGGGCTTGGAGAAGGATACGAAGGTTTTGTAGTTATTGTAGGAAGAGCACTGGGCTCGGAGAGGGATCCGAAGGTTTTGTAGTCCTTTTAGAAAGAGCACTGGGCCTGGAGAGGGATCCGAAGGCTTTGTAGTTATTGTAGAAAGAGCACTGGGCTTGGAGAAGGATACGAAGGTTTTGTAGTTATTGTAGGAAGAGCACTGGGCTCGGAGAGGGATCCGAAGGTTTTGTAGTCCTTTTAGAAAGAGCACCGGGCTTGGAGAGGGATCCGAAGGTTTTTTAGTTATTGTAGAAAGAGCATTGCGCCTGGAGAGGGATCCGGAGGCTTTGTAGTTATTGTAGAAAGAGCACAGGGCCTGGAGAGGGATTCGAAGGTTTTGTAGTTATTTTAGAAATAGCACTCGGCCTGGAGAGGGATCCGAAGGCTTTGTAGTTATTGTAGAAAGAGCACTGGGCTCGGAGAGGGATCCGAAGGTTTTGTAGTCCTTTTAGAAAGAGCACCGGGCTTGGAGAGGGATCCGAAGGTTTTGTAGTTATTGTAGAAAGAGCACTGGGCTCGGAGAGGGATCCGAAGGCTTTGTAGTTATTGTAGGAAGAGCACTGGGCTCGGAGAGGGATCCGAAGGCTTTGTAGTTATTGTAGGAAGAGCACCGGGCTTGGAGAGGGATCCGAAGGTTTTTTAGTTATTGTAGAAAGAGCATTGCGCCTGGAGAGGGATCCGAAGGCTTTGTAGTCGTTTTAGAAAAAGCACCGGGCCTGGAGAGGGATCCGAAGATTTTGTAGTTATTGTAGAAAGAGCACTGGGCTTGGAGAAGGATACGAAGGTTTTGTAGTTATTGTAGAAAGAGCATTGCGCCTGGAGAGGGATCCGAAGGCTTTGTAGTTATTGTAGAAAGAGCACAGGGCTCGGAGAGGGATCCGAAGGCTTTGTAGTTATTGTAGAAAGAGCATTGCGCCTGGAGAGGGATCCGAAGGCTTTGTAGTTATTGTAGAAAGAGCACAGGGCTCGGAGAGGGATCCGAAGGCTTTGTAGTTATTGTAGAAAGAGCACAGGGCTCGGAGAGGGATCCGAAGGCTTTGTAGTTATTGTAGAAAGAGCATTGCGCCTGGAGAGGGATCCGAAGGCTTTGTAGTTATTGTAGAAAGAGCACAGGGCTCGGAGAGGGATCCGAAGGCTTTGTAGTTATTGTAGAAAGAGCACAGGGCTCGGAGAGGGATCCGAAGGCTTTGTAGTTATTGTAGAAAGAGCATTGCGCCTGGAGAGGGATCCGAAGGCTTTGTAGTTATTGTAGAAAGAGCACAGGGCTCGGAGAGGGATCCGAAGGCTTTGTAGTTATTGTAGGAAGAGCACTGGGCTGGGAGAGGCATCCGAAGGCTTTGTAGTTATTGTAGAAAGAGCATTGCGCCTGGAGAGGGATCCGAAGGCTTTGTAGTTATTGTAGAAAGAGCACTGGGCTTGGAGAAGGATACGAAGGTTTTGTAGTTATTGTAGGAAGAGCACTGGGCTCGGAGAGGGATCCGAAGGTTTTGTAGTCCTTTTAGAAAGAGCACTGGGCCTGGAGAGGGATCCGAAGGCTTTGTAGTTATTGTAGAAAGAGCACTGGGCTTGGAGAAGGATACGAAGGTTTTGTAGTTATTGTAGGAAGAGCACTGGGCTCGGAGAGGGATCCGAAGGTTTTGTAGTCCTTTTAGAAAGAGCACCGGGCTTGGAGAGGGATCCGAAGGTTTTTTAGTTATTGTAGAAAACAGCATTGCGCCTGGAGAGGGATCCGGAGGCTTTGTAGTTATTGTAGAAAGAGCACAGGGCCTGGAGAGGGATTCGAAGGTTTTGTAGTTATTTTAGAAATAGCACTCGGCCTGGAGAGGGATCCGAAGGCTTTGTAGTTATTGTAGAAAGAGCACTGGGCTCGGAGAGGGATCCGAAGGTTTTGTAGTTATTGTAGAAAGAGCACTGGGCTCGGAGAGGGATCCGAAGGCTTTGTAGTTATTGTAGGAAGAGCACTGGGCTCGGAGAGGGATCCGAAGGTTTTGTAGTTATTGTAGGAAGAGCACTGGGCTCGGAGAGGGATCCGAAGGCTTTGTAGTTATTGTAGGAAGAGCACTGGGCTCGGAGAGGGATCCGAAGGTTTTGTAGTCCTTTTAGAAAGAGCACCGGGCTTGGAGAGGGATCCGAAGGTTTTTTAGTTATTGTAGAAAGAGCATTGCGCCTGGAGAGGGATCCGAAGGCTTTGTAGTCGTTTTAGAAAAAGCACCGGGCCTGGAGAGGGATCCGAAGATTTTGTAGTTATTGTAGAAAGAGCACTGGGCTTGGAGAAGGATACGAAGGTTTTGTAGTTATTTTAGAAATAGCACTGGGCTGGGAGAGGCATCCGAAGGCTTTGTAGTTATTGTAGAAAGAGCATTGCGCCTGGAGAGAGATCCGAAGGCTTTGTAGTTATTGTAGAAAGAGCACAGGGCTCGGAGAGGGATCCGAAGGCTTTGTAGTTATTGTAGAAAGAGCACAGGGCTCGGAGAGGGATCCGAAGGCTTTGTAGTTATTGTAGGAAGAGCACTGGGCTCGGAGAGGGATCCGAAGGCTTTGTAGTTATTGTAGGAAGAGCACTGGGCTCGGAGAGGGATCCGAAGGTTTTGTAGTCCTTTTAGAAAGAGCACCGGGCTTGGAGAGGGATCCGAAGGTTTTTTAGTTATTGTAGAAAGAGCATTGCGCCTGGAGAGGGATCCGAAGGCTTTGTAGTCGTTTTAGAAAAAGCACCGGGCCTGGAGAGGGATCCGAAGATTTTGTAGTTATTGTAGAAAGAGCACTGGGCTTGGAGAAGGATACGAAGGTTTTGTAGTTATTGTAGAAAGAGCATTGCGCCTGGAGAGGGATCCGAAGGCTTTGTAGTTATTGTAGAAAGAGCACAGGGCTCGGAGAGGGATCCGAAGGCTTTGTAGTTATTGTAGAAAGAGCACAGGGCTCGGAGAGGGATCCGAAGGCTTTGTAGTTATTGTAGAAAGAGCACAGGGCTCGGAGAGGGATCCGAAGGCTTTGTAGTTATTGTAGAAAGAGCATTGCGCCTGGAGAGGGATCCGAAGGCTTTGTAGTTATTGTAGAAAGAGCACAGGGCTCGGAGAGGGATCCGAAGGCTTTGTAGTTATTGTAGAAAGAGCACAGGGCTCGGAGAGGGATCCGAAGGCTTTGTAGTTATTGTAGAAAGAGCATTGCGCCTGGAGAGGGATCCGAAGGCTTTGTAGTTATTGTAGAAAGAGCACAGGGCTCGGAGAGGGATCCGAAGGCTTTGTAGTTATTGTAGAAAGAGCATTGCGCCTGGAGAGGGATCCGAAGGCTTTGTAGTTATTGTAGAAAGAGCACAGGGCTCGGAGAGGGATCCGAAGGCTTTGTAGTTATTGTAGGAAGAGCACTGGGCTGGGAGAGGCATCCGAAGGCTTTGTAGTTATTGTAGAAAGAGCATTGCGCCTGGAGAGGGATCCGAAGGCTTTGTAGTTATTGTAGAAAGAGCACAGGGCTCGGAGAGGGATCCGAAGGCTTTGTAGTTATTGTAGAAAGAGCACAGGGCTCGGAGAGGGATCCGAAGGCTTTGTAGTTATTGTAGAAAGAGCACAGGGCTCGGAGAGGGATCCGAAGGCTTTGTAGTTATTGTAGAAAGAGCATTGCGCCTGGAGAGGGATCCGAAGGCTTTGTAGTTATTGTAGAAAGAGCACAGGGCTCGGAGAGGGATCCGAAGGCTTTGTAGTTATTGTAGAAAGAGCACAGGGCTCGGAGAGGGATCCGAAGGCTTTGTAGTTATTGTAGAAAGAGCATTGCGCCTGGAGAGGGATCCGAAGGCTTTGTAGTTATTGTAGAAAGAGCACAGGGCTCGGAGAGGGATCCGAAGGCTTTGTAGTTATTGTAGAAAGAGCATTGCGCCTGGAGAGGGATCCGAAGGCTTTGTAGTTATTGTAGAAAGAGCACAGGGCTCGGAGAGGGATCCGAAGGCTTTGTAGTTATTGTAGGAAGAGCACTGGGCTGGGAGAGGCATCCGAAGGCTTTGTAGTTATTGTAGAAAGAGCATTGCGCCTGGAGAGGGATCCGAAGGCTTTGTAGTTATTGTAGAAAGAGCACAGGGCTCGGAGAGGGATCCGAAGGCTTTGTAGTTATTGTAGAAAGAGCACAGGGCTCGGAGAGGGATCCGAAGGCTTTGTAGTTATTGTAGAAAGAGCATTGCGCCTGGAGAGGGATCCGAAGGCTTTGTAGTTATTGTAGAAAGAGCACTGGGCTGGGAGAGGCATCCGAAGGCTTTGTAGTTATTGTAGAAAGAGCATTGCGCCTGGAGAGGGATCCGAAGGCTTTGTAGTTATTGTAGAAAGAGCACAGGGCTCGGAGAGGGATCCGAAGGCTTTGTAGTTATTGTAGGAAGAGCACTGGGCTCGGAGAGGGATCTGAAGGTTTTGTAGTCCTTTTAGAAAGAGCACTGGGCTGGGAGAGGAATCCGAAGGCTTTGTAGTTATTGTAGGAAGAGCACTGGGCTCGGAGAGGGATCCGAAGGCTTTGTAGTTATTGTAGGAAGAGCACTGGGCTCGGAGAGGGATCCGAAGGTTTTGTAGTCCTTTTAGAAAGAGCACTGGGCTGGGAGAGGAATCCGAAGGCTTTGTAGTTATTGTAGGAAGAGCACTGGGCTCGGAGAGGGATCCGAAGGCTTTGTAGTCGTTTTAGAAAAAGCACCGGGCCTGGAGAGGGATCCGAAGGTTTTGTAGTTATTGTAGAAAGAGCACTGGGCTTGGAGAAGGATACGAAGGTTTTGTAGTTATTGTAGAAAGAGCACTGGGCCTGGAGAGGAATCCGAAGATTTTGTAGTTTCTGTAGAAAGAGCACTGGGCCTGGAGAGGGATCCGAAGATTTTGTAGTTTTTGTAGAAAGAGCACTGGGCCTGGAGAGGGATCCGAAGGTTTTGTAGTTATTGTAGAAAGAGCACTGGGCTTGGAGAGGGATCCGAAGATTTTGTAGTTATTTTAGAAAGAGCACTGGGCCTGGAGAGGGATCCGAAGGCTTTGTAGTTATTGTAGAAAGAGCACTGGGCTTGGAGAAGGATACGAAGGTTTTGTAGTCCTTTTAGAAAGAGCACCGGGCTTGGAGAGGGATCCGAAGGTTTTAAAGTTATTGTAGAAAGAGCACTGGGCTTGGAGAGGGATCCGAAGGCTTCGTAGTTATTGTAGAAAGAGCACTGGACCTGGAGAGGGATCCGAAGGTTTTGTAGTTATTGTAGAAAGAGCACTGGACCTGGAGAGGGATCCGAAGGTTTTGTAGTTATTGTAGAAAGAGCACTGGGCTTGGCGAGGGATCCGAAGGTTTTGTAGTTATTGTAGAAAGAGCACTGGGCCTGGAGAGGGATCCGAAGGCTTTGTAGTTATTGTAGAAAGAGCACTGGGCCTGGAGAGGGATACGAAGGTTTTGTAGTTATTGTAGGAAGAGCACTGGACCTGGAGAGGGATCCGAAGGTTTTGTAGTTATTGTAGAAAGAGCACTGGGCTTGGCGAGGGATCCGAAGGTTTTGTAGTTATTGTAGAAAGAGCACTGGGCTTGGCGAGGGATCCGAAGGTTTTGTAGTTATTGTAGAAAGAGCACTGGGCTTGGAGAGGGATCCGAAGGTTTTGTAGTTATTGTAGAAAGAGCACTGGGCTTGGCGAGGGATCCGAAGGCTTCGTAGTTATTGTAGAAAGAGCACTGGGCTTGGAGAGAGCTTCGAAGGTTTTGTAGTTATTGTAGAAAGAGCACTGGGCCTGGAGAGGGATCCGAAGGTTTTGTAGTTATTGAAGAAAGAGCACTGGGCTTGGAGAGGGATCCGAAGGTTTTAAAGTTATTGTAGAAAGAGCACTGGGCTTGGAGAAGGATCCGAAGGCTTTGTAGTTATTGTAGAAAGAGCACTGGGCTTGGAGAGGGATTCGAAGGCTTTGTAGTTATTGTAGAAAGAGCACTGGGCTTGGAGAGGGATCCGAAGGTTTTAAAGTTATTGTAGAAAGAGCACTGGGCTTGGAGAAGGATCCGAAGGCTTTGTAGTTATTGTAGAAAGAGCACTGGGCTTGGAGAGGGATTCGAAGGCTTTGTAGTTATTGTAGAAAGAGCACTGGGCCTGGAGAGGAATCCGAAGATTTTGTAGTTTTTGTAGAAAGAGCACTGGGCCTGGAGAGGGATCCGAAGGTTTTGTAGTTATTGTAGAAAGAGCACTGGGCCTGGAGAGGGATTCGAAGGCTTTGTAGTTATTGTAGAAAGAGCACTGGGCTTGGAGAGGGATCCGAAGGTTTTAAAGTTATTGTAGAAAGAGCACTGGGCTTGGAGAAGGATCCGAAGGCTTTGTAGTTATTGTAGAAAGAGCACTGGGCTTGGAGAGGGATTCGAAGGCTTTGTAGTTATTGTAGAAAGAGCACTGGGCTTGGAGAAGGATCCGAAGGCTTTGTAGTTATTGTAGAAAGAGCACTGGGCTTGGAGAGGGATTCGAAGGCTTTGTAGTTTCTGTAGAAAGAGCACTGGGCCTGGAGAGGGATCCGAAGATTTTGTAGTTTTTGTAGAAAGAGCACTGGGCCTGGAGAGGGATCCGAAGGTTTTGTAGTTATTGTAGAAAGAGCACTGGGCTTGGAGAGGGATCCGAAGGCTTTGTAGTTATTGTAGAAAGAGCACTGGGCTTGGAGAGAGCTTCGAAGGTTTTGTAGTTATTGTAGAAAGAGCACTGGGCCTGGAGAGGAATCCGAAGGTTTTGTAGTTATTGTAGAAAGAGCACTGGGCCTGGAGAGGGATCCGAAGGTTTTGTAGTTATTGAAGAAAGAGCACTGGGCTTGGAGAGGGATCCGAAGGTTTTAAAGTTATTGTAGAAAGAGCACTGGGCTTGGCGAGGGATCCGAAGGCTTCGTAGTTATTGTAGAAAGAGCACTGGGCTTGGCGAGGGATCCGAAGGCTTCGTAGTTATTGTAGAAAGAGCACTGGGCTTGGCGAGGGATCCGAAGGCTTCGTAGTTATTGTAGAAAGAGCACTGGGCTTGGAGAGGGATCCGAAGGTTTTGTAGTTATTGAAGAAAGAGCACTGGGCTTGGCGAGGGATCCGAAGGCTTCGTAGTTATTGTAGAAAGAGCACTGGGCTTGGAGAGGGATCCGAAGGTTTTAAAGTTATTGTAGAAAGAGCACTGGGCTTGGCGAGGGATCCGAAGGCTTCGTAGTTATTGTAGAAAGAGCACTGGGCTTGGAGAGGGATCCGAAGGCTTCGTAGTTATTGTAGAAAGAGCACTGGGCTTGGAGAGGGATCCGAAGGTTTTGTAGTTATTGAAGAAAGAGCACTGGGCTTGGAGAGGGATCCGAAGGTTTTAAAGTTATTGTAGAAAGAGCACTGGGCTTGGCGAGGGATCCGAAGGCTTCGTAGTTATTGTAGAAAGAGCACTGGGCTTGGCGAGGGATCCGAAGGCTTCGTAGTTATTGTAGAAAGAGCACTGGGCTTGGCGAGGGATCCGAAGGTTTTGTAGTTATTGTAGAAAGAGCACTGGGCTTGGCGAGGGATCCGAAGGCTTCGTAGTTATTGTAGAAAGAGCACTGGGCTTGGAGAGAGCTTCGAAGGTTTTGTAGTTATTGTAGAAAGAGCACTGGGCCTGGAGAGGGATCCGAAGGTTTTGTAGTTATTGAAGAAAGAGCACTGGGCTTATAGAGGGATCCGAAGGTTTTAAAGTTATTGTAGAAAGAGCACTGGGCCTGGAGAGGGATTCGAAGGTTTTGTAGTTATTGTAGAAAGAGCACTGGGCCTGGAGAGGGATCCGAAGGTTTTGTAGTTATTGTAGAAAGAGCACTGGGCTTGGAGAGGGATCCGAAGGTTTTAAAGTTATTGTAGAAAGAGCACTGGGCTTGGAGAAGGATCCGAAGGCTTTGTAGTTATTGTAGAAAGAGCACTGGGCCTGGAGAGGAATCCGAAGATTTTGTAGTTTCTGTAGAAAGAGCACTGGGCCTGGAGAGGGATCCGAAGATTTTGTAGTTATTATAGAAAGAGCACTGGGCCTGGAGAGAGATCCGAAGGTTTTGTAGTTATTGAAGAAAGAGCACTGGGCTTGGCGAGGGATCCGAAGGCTTCGTAGTTATTGTAGAAAGAGCACTGGGCTTGGAGAGAGCTTCGAAGGTTTTGTAGTTATTGTAGAAAGAGCACTGGGCTTGGCGAGGGATCCGAAGGTATTGTAGTTATTGAAGAAAGAGCACTGGGCTTGGAGAGGGATCCGAAGGTTTTGTAGTTATTGTAGAAAGAGCACTGGGCTTGGAGAGAGCTTCGAAGGTTTTGTAGTTATTGTAGAAAGAGCACTGGGCCTGGAGAGGGATCCGAAGGTATTGTAGTTATTGAAGAAAGAGCACTGGGCTTGGAGAGGGATCCGAAGGTTTTAAAGTTATTGTAGAAAGAGCACTGGGCCTGGAGAGGGATTCGAAGGTTTTGTAGTTATTGTAGAAAGAGCACTGGGCTTGGCGAGGGATCCGAAGGCTTCGTAGTTATTGTAGAAAGAGCACTGGGCTTGGAGAGAGCTTCGAAGGTTTTGTAGTTGTTGTAGAAAGAGCACTGGGCCTGGAGAGGGATCCGAAGGTTTTGTAGTTATTGAAGAAAGAGCACTGGGCTTGGAGAGGGATCCGAAGATTTTAAAGTTATTGTAGAAAGAGCACTGGGCCTGGAGAGGGATTCGAAGGTTTTTAAGTTATTGTAGAAAGAGCACTGGGCTTGGCGAGGGATCCGAAGGCTTCGTAGTTATTGTAGAAAGAGCACTGGGCTTGGAGAGAGCTTCGAAGGCTTTGTAGTTATTGTAGAAAGAGCACTGGGCCTGGAGAGGGATTCGAAGGTTTTTAAGTTATTGTAGAAAGAGCACTGGGCTTGGCGAGGGATCCGAAGGCTTTGTAGTCGTTTTAGAAAAAGCACCGGGCCTGGAGAGGGATCCGAAGGTTTTGTAGTTATTGTAGAAAGAGCACAGGGCCTGGAGAGGGATTCGAAGGCTTTGTAGTTATTGTAGAAAGAGCACTGGGCCTGGAGAGGAATCCGAAGATTTTGTAGTTTCTGTAGAAAGAGCACTGGGCCTGGAGAGGGATCCGAAGATTTTGTAGTTTTTGTAGAAAGAGCACTGGGCCTGGAGAGGGATCCGAAGGTTTTGTAGTTATTGAAGAAAGAGCACTGGGCTTGGAGAGGGATCCGAAGATTTTGTAGTTATTTTAGAAAGAGCACTGGGCCTGGAGAGGGATCCGAAGGCTTTGTAGTTATTGTAGAAAGAGCACTGGGCTTGGAGAAGGATACGAAGGTTTTGTAGTCCTTTTAGAAAGAGCACCGGGCTTGGAGAGGGATCCGAAGGTTTTAAAGTTATTGTAGAAAGAGCACTGGGCTTGGAGAGGGATCCGAAGGCTTCGTAGTTATTGTAGAAAGAGCACTGGGCTTGGAGAGGGATCCGAAGGCTTTGTAGTTATTGTAGAAAGAGCACTGGACCTGGAGAGGGATCCGAAGGTTTTGTAGTTATTGTAGAAAGAGCACTGGACCTGGAGAGGGATCCGAAGGTTTTGTAGTTATTGTAGAAAGAGCACTGGGCTTGGCGAGGGATCCGAAGGTTTTGTAGTTATTGTAGAAAGAGCACTGGGCCTGGAGAGGGATCCGAAGGCTTTGTAGTTATTGTAGAAAGAGCACTGGGCCTGGAGAGGGATACGAAGGTTTTGTAGTTATTGTAGGAAGAGCACTGGACCTGGAGAGGGATCCGAAGGTTTTGTAGTTATTGTAGAAAGAGCACTGGGCTTGGCGAGGGATCCGAAGGTTTTGTAGTTATTGTAGAAAGAGCACTGGGCTTGGCGAGGGATCCGAAGGTTTTGTAGTTATTGTAGAAAGAGCACTGGGCTTGGAGAGGGATCCGAAGGTTTTGTAGTTATTGTAGAAAGAGCACTGGGCTTGGAGAGGGATCCGAAGGCTTCGTAGTTATTGTAGAAAGAGCACTGGGCTTGGAGAGAGCTTCGAAGGTTTTGTAGTTATTGTAGAAAGAGCACTGGGCCTGGAGAGGGATCCGAAGGTTTTGTAGTTATTGAAGAAAGAGCACTGGGCTTGGAGAGGGATCCGAAGGTTTTAAAGTTATTGTAGAAAGAGCACTGGGCTTGGAGAAGGATCCGAAGGCTTTGTAGTTATTGTAGAAAGAGCACTGGGCTTGGAGAGGGATTCGAAGGCTTTGTAGTTATTGTAGAAAGAGCACTGGGCTTGGAGAGGGATCCGAAGGTTTTAAAGTTATTGTAGAAAGAGCACTGGGCTTGGAGAAGGATCCGAAGGCTTTGTAGTTATTGTAGAAAGAGCACTGGGCTTGGAGAGGGATTCGAAGGCTTTGTAGTTATTGTAGAAAGAGCACTGGGCCTGGAGAGGAATCCGAAGATTTTGTAGTTTCTGTAGAAAGAGCACTGGGCCTGGAGAGGGATCCGAAGATTTTGTAGTTTTTGTAGAAAGAGCACTGGGCCTGGAGAGGGATCCGAAGGTTTTGTAGTTATTGTAGAAAGAGCACTGGGCTTGGAGAGGGATCCGAAGGCTTTGTAGTTATTGTAGAAAGAGCACTGGGCTTGGAGAGAGCTTCGAAGGTTTTGTAGTTATTGTAGAAAGAGCACTGGGCCTGGAGAGGGATCCGAAGGTTTTGTAGTTATTGAAGAAAGAGCACTGGGCTTGGAGAGGGATCCGAAGGTTTTAAAGTTATTGTAGAAAGAGCACTGGGCTTGGAGAGGGATCCGAAGGTTTTGTAGTTATTGTAGAAAGAGCACTGGGCTTGGCGAGGGATCCGAAGGCTTCGTAGTTATTGTAGAAAGAGCACTGGGCTTGGAGAGAGCTTCGAAGGCTTTGTAGTTATTGTAGAAAGAGCACTGGGCCTGGAGAGGGATACGAAGGTTTTGTAGTTATTGTAGGAAGAGCACTGGACCTGGAGAGGGATCCGAAGGTTTTGTAGTTATTGTAGAAAGAGCACTGGGCTTGGCGAGGGATCCGAAGGTTTTGTAGTTATTGTAGAAAGAGCACTGGGCTTGGCGAGGGATCCGAAGGTTTTGTAGTTATTGTAGAAAGAGCACTGGGCTTGGAGAGGGATCCGAAGGTTTTGTAGT
This sequence comes from Caenorhabditis sinica, assembly GCA_963932045.1. NCBI lineage: Eukaryota > Metazoa > Nematoda > Chromadorea > Rhabditida > Rhabditidae > Caenorhabditis > Caenorhabditis sinica. The sequence goes on from OZ009938.1 coordinate 26,218,651, forward strand.
TATTGTAGAAAGAGCACTGGGCTTGGCGAGGGATCCGAAGGCTTCGTAGTTATTGTAGAAAGAGCACTGGGCTTGGAGAGAGCTTCGAAGGTTTTGTAGTTATTGTAGAAAGAGCACTGGGCCTGGAGAGGGATCCGAAGGTTTTGTAGTTATTGAAGAAAGAGCACTGGGCTTGGAGAGGGATCCGAAGGTTTTAAAGTTATTGTAGAAAGAGCACTGGGCTTGGAGAAGGATCCGAAGGCTTTGTAGTTATTGTAGAAATAGCACTGGGCTTGGAGAGGGATTCGAAGGCTTTGTAGTTATTGTAGAAAGAGCACTGGGCTTGGAGAGGGATCCGAAGGTTTTAAAGTTATTGTAGAAAGAGCACTGGGCTTGGAGAAGGATCCGAAGGCTTTGTAGTTATTGTAGAAAGAGCACTGGGCTTGGAGAGGGATTCGAAGGCTTTGTAGTTATTGTAGAAAGAGCACTGGGCCTGGAGAGGAATCCGAAGATTTTGTAGTTTCTGTAGAAAGAGCACTGGGCCTGGAGAGGGATCCGAAGATTTTGTAGTTTTTGTAGAAAGAGCACTGGGCCTGGAGAGGGATCCGAAGGTTTTGTAGTTATTGTAGAAAGAGCACTGGGCTTGGAGAGGGATCCGAAGGCTTTGTAGTTATTGTAGAAAGAGCACTGGGCTTGGAGAGAGCTTCGAAGGTTTTGTAGTTATTGAAGAAAGAGCACTGGGCTTGGAGAGGGATCCGAAGGTTTTAAAGTTATTGTAGAAAGAGCACTGGGCTTGGCGAGGGATCCGAAGGCTTCGTAGTTATTGTAGAAAGAGCACTGGGCTTGGAGAGAGCTTCGAAGGTTTTGTAGTTATTGTAGAAAGAGCACTGGGCCTGGAGAGGGATCCGAAGGTTTTGTAGTTATTGAAGAAAGAGCACTGGGCTTGGAGAGGGATCCGAAGGTTTTAAAGTTATTGTAGAAAGAGCACTGGGCCTGGAGAGGGATTCGAATGTTTTTAAGTTATTGTAGAAAGAGCACTGGGCTTGGCGAGGGATCCGAAGGCTTCGTAGTTATTGTAGAAAGAGCACTGGGCTTGGAGAGAGCTTCGAAGGCTTTGTAGTTATTGTAGAAAGAGCACTGGGCCTGGAGAGGGATTCGAAGGTTTTTAAGTTATTGTAGAAAGAGCACTGGGCTTGGCGAGGGATCCGAAGGCTTCGTAGTTTTTGTAGAAAGAGCACTGGGCTTGGAGAGGGATTCGAAGGCTTTGTAGTTATTGTAGACAGAGCACTGGGCCTGGAGAGGAATCCGAAGATTTTGTAGTTTCTGTAGAAAGAGCACTGGGCCTGGAGAGGGATCCGAAGATTTTGTAGTTTTTGTAGAAAGAGCACTGGGCCTGGAGAGGGATCCGAAGATTTTGTAGTTATTGTAGAAAGAGCACTGGGCCTGGAGAGGGATCCGAAGATTTTGTAGTTATTGTAGAAAGAGCACTGGGCTTGGAGAGGGTTCCGAAGGCTTCGTAGTCCTTTTAGAAAAAGCACTGGGCTTGGAGAGGGATCCGAAGGCTTTGTAGTTATTATAGAAAGAGCACTGGGCTTGGAGAGGGATCCGAAGGCTTCGTAGTCCTTTTAGAAAAAGCACTGGGCTTGGAGAGGGATCCGAAGGCTTTGTAGTTATTGTAGAAAGAGCACTGGGCCTGGAGAGGGATCCGAAGATTTTGTAGTTATTATAGAAAGAGCACTGGGCTTGGAGAGGGATCCGAAGGCTTCGTAGTCCTTTTAGAAAAAGCACTGGGCTTGGAGAGGGATCCGAAGGCTTTGTAGTTATTAAAGAAAGAGCACTGGGCTTGGAGAGGAATCCGAAGGCTTCGTAGTCCTTTTAGAAAAAGCACTGGGCTTGGAGAGGGATCCGAAGGCTTTGTAGTTATTATAGAAAGAGCACTGGGCTTGGAGAGGGATCCGAAGGCTTTGTAGTTATTAAAGAAAGAGCACTGGGCTTGGAGAGGAATCCGAAGGCTTCGTAGTCCTTTTAGAAAAAGCACTGGGCTTGGAGAGGGATCCGAAGGCTTTGTAGTTATCGTAGAAAAAGCACTGGGCCTGGAGAGGGATTCGAAGGCTTTGTAGTTATTGTAGAAAGAGCACTGGGCCTGGAGAGGGATTCGAAGGCTTTGTAGTTATTGTAGAAAGAGCACTGGGCCTGGAGAGGAATCCGAAGATTTTGTAGTTTTTGTAGAAAGACCACTGAGCCTGGAGAGAGATCTGAAGGCTTTGGAGGCTTTGTAGAAAGAACACTGGGCCTGGAGAGGAATCTGAAGGCTTTGTAGTTATTGTAAAAAGACCACTGAGCCTCGAGAGGGATCCGAAGGTTTTGTAGTTATTGTAGAAAGTCCACTGGGCCTGGAAAGGGGTCCGAAGGCTTTGTGGTTATTGTAGAAAGACCACTGAGCCTGGAGAAGGATCCGAAGGCTTTGTAGTTATTGTAGAAAGACCACTGGGCCTGGAAAGTGGTCCGAAGGCTTTGTAGTTATTGTAGAAATACCACTGGGCCTGGAAAGTGGTTCGAAGGCTTTGTAGTTATTGTAGAAATACCACTGGGCCTGGAAAGTGGTTCGACGGCTTTGTAGTTATTGTAAAAAGACCACTGAGCCTCGAGAGGAATCCGAAGGCTTTGTAGTTATTGTAGAAAGTCCACTGGGCCTGGAAAGGGGTCCGAAGGCTTTGTAGTTATTGTAAAAAGACCACTGAGCCTCGAGAGGAATCCGAAGGCTTTGTAGTTATTGTAGAAAGTCCACTGGGCCTGGAAAGGGGTCCGAAGGCTTTGTGGTTATTGTAGAAAGACCACTGAGCCTGGAGAAGGATCCGAAGGCTTTGTAGTTATTGTAGAAAGACCACTGGGCCTGGAAAGTGGTCCGAAGGCTTTGTAGTTATTGTAGAAATACCACTGGGCCTGGAAAGTGGTTCGAAGGCTTTGTAGTTATTGTAGAAATACCACTGGGCCTGGAAAGTGGTTCGAAGGCTTTGTAGTTATTGTAAAAAGACCACTGAGCCTCGAGAGGAATCCGAAGGCTTTGTAGTTATTGTAGAAAGACCACTGGGCCTGGAAAGTGGTCCGAAGGCTTTGTAGTTATTGTAGAAATACCACTGGGCCTGGAAAGTGGTTCGAAGGCTTTGTAGTTATTGTAGAAATACCACTGGGCCTGGAAAGTGGTCCGAAGGCTTTGTAGTTATTGTAGAAAGACCACTGAGCCTTGAGAGGGATCCGAAGGCTTTGTAGTTATTGTAGGAAGACCACTGGGCCTGGAAAGTGGTCCGAAGGCTTTGTAGTTATTGTAGAAATACCACTGGGCCTGGAAAGTGGTCCAAAGGCTTTGTAGTTATTGTAGAAATACCACTGGGCCTGGAAAGTGGTTCGAAGGCTTTGTAGTTATTGTAAAAAGACCACTGAGCCTCGAGAGGAATCCGAAGGCTTTGTAGTTATTGTAGAAAGACCACTGGGCCTGGAAAGTGGTCCGAAGGCTTTGTAGTTATTGTAGAAATACCACTGGGCCTGGAAAGTGGTTCGAAGGCTTTGTAGTTATTGTAGAAATACCACTGGGCCTGGAAAGTGGTCCGAAGGCTTTGTAGTTATTGTAGAAAGACCACTGAGCCTTGAGAGGGATCCGAAGGCTTTGTAGTTATTGTAGAAATACCACTGGGCCTGGAAAGTGGTCCAAAGGCTTTGTAGTTATTGTAGAAAGACCACTGGGCCTGGAGAGGGATATGAAGGCTTTGGAGGCCTTGTAGAAAGACCACTGAGCCTGGAGAGAGATATGAAGGCTTTGGAGGCCTTGTAGAAAGACCACTGGGCCTGGAGAGGGATTTGAAGGCTTTGGAGGCCTTGTAGAAAAAACACTGGGCCTGGAGAGAGATATGAAGGCTTTGGAGGCCTTGTAGAAAGACCACTGAGCCTGGAGTGGGATCTGAAGGCTTTGGAGGCCTTGTAGAAAAAACACTTGGCCTGGAGAGAGATATGAAGGCTTTGGAGGCCTTGTAGAAAGACCACTGGGCCTGGAGAGGGATTTGAAGGCTTTGGAGGCTTTGTAGAAAAAACACTGGGCCTGGAGAGAGATATGAAGGCTTTGGAGGCCTTGTAGAAATACCACTGAGCCTGGAGAGGGATTTGAAGGCTTTGGAGGCCTTGTAGAAAAAACACTGAGCCTGGAGAGGGATATGAAGGCTTTGGAGGCCTTGTAGAAAGACCACTGAGCCTGGAGAGGGATTTGAAGGCTTTGGAGGCCTTGTAGAAAAAACACTGGGCCTGGAGAGGGATCTGAAGGCTTTGGAGGCCTTGTATAAAAAACACTGGGCCTGGAGAGAGATATGAAGGCTTTGGAGGCCTTGTAGAAAGACCACTGAGCCTGGAGAGGGATCTGAAGGCTTTGGAGGCCTTGTAGAAATACCACTGAGCCTGGAGAGGGATTTGAAGGCTTTGGAGGCCTTGTAGAAAAAACACTGGGCCTGGAGAGAGATATGAAGGCTTTGGAGGCCTTGTAGAAAGACCACTGAGCCTGGAGAGGGATCTGAAGGCTTTGGAGGCCTTGTAGAAATACCACTGAGCCTGGAGAGGGATTTGAAGGCTTTGGAGGCCTTGTAGAAAAAACACTGGGCCTGGAGAGGGATATGAAGGCTTTGGAGGCCTTGTAGAAAAAACACTGGGCCTGGAGAGAGATATGAAGGCTTTGGAGGCCTTGTAGAAAGACCACTGAGCCTGGAGAGGGATCTGAAGGCTTTGGAGGCTTTGTAGAAAAAACACTGGGCCTGGAGAGGGATCTGAAGGCTTTGGAGGCCTTGTAGAAAGACCACTGGGCCTGGAGAGTGATTTGAAGGCTTTGGAGGCCTTGTAGAAAAAACACTGGGCCTGGAGAGGGATATGAAGGCTTTGGAGGCCTTGTAGAAATACCACTGAGCCTGGAGAGGGATTTGAAGGCTTTGGAGGCCTTGTATAAAAAACACTGGGCCTGGAGAGAGATATGAAGGCTTTGGAGGCCTTGTAGAAAGACCACTGAGCCTGGAGAGGGATCTGAAGGCTTTGGAGGCCTTGTAGAAATACCACTGAGCCTGGAGAGGGATTTGAAGGCTTTGGAGGCCTTGTAGAAAAAACACTGGGCCTGGAGAGGGATATGAAGGCTTTGGAGGCCTTGTAGAAAGACCACTGGGCCTGGAAAGTGGTCCGAAGGCTTTGTAGTTATTGTAGAAATACCACTGGGCCTGGAAAGTGGTTCGAAGGCTTTGTAGTTATTGTAGAAATACCACTGGGCCTGGAAAGTGGTTCGACGGCTTTGTAGTTATTGTAAAAAGACCACTGAGCCTCGAGAGGAATCCGAAGGCTTTGTAGTTATTGTAGAAAGTCCACTGGGCCTGGAAAGGGGTCCGAAGGCTTTGTAGTTATTGTAAAAAGACCACTGAGCCTCGAGAGGAATCCGAAGGCTTTGTAGTTATTGTAGAAAGTCCACTGGGCCTGGAAAGGGGTCCGAAGGCTTTGTGGTTATTGTAGAAAGACCACTGAGCCTGGAGAAGGATCCGAAGGCTTTGTAGTTATTGTAGAAAGACCACTGGGCCTGGAAAGTGGTCCGAAGGCTTTGTAGTTATTGTAGAAATACCACTGGGCCTGGAAAGTGGTTCGAAGGCTTTGTAGTTATTGTAGAAATACCACTGGGCCTGGAAAGTGGTTCGAAGGCTTTGTAGTTATTGTAGAAAGACCACTGAGCCTGGAGAAGGATCCGAAGGCTTTGTAGTTATTGTAGAAAGACCACTGGGCCTGGAAAGTGGTCCGAAGGCTTTGTAGTTATTGTAGAAATACCACTGGGCCTGGAAAGTGGTTCGAAGGCTTTGTAGTTATTGTAGAAATACCACTGGGCCTGGAAAGTGGTTCGAAGGCTTTGTAGTTATTGTAAAAAGACCACTGAGCCTCGAGAGGAATCCGAAGGCTTTGTAGTTATTGTAGAAAGACCACTGGGCCTGGAAAGTGGTCCGAAGGCTTTGTAGTTATTGTAGAAATACCACTGGGCCTGGAAAGTGGTTCGAAGGCTTTGTAGTTATTGTAGAAATACCACTGGGCCTGGAAAGTGGTCCGAAGGCTTTGTAGTTATTGTAGAAAGACCACTGAGCCTTGAGAGGGATCCGAAGGCTTTGTAGTTATTGTAGGAAGACCACTGGGCCTGGAAAGTGGTCCGAAGGCTTTGTAGTTATTGTAGAAATACCACTGGGCCTGGAAAGTGGTCCAAAGGCTTTGTAGTTATTGTAGAAATACCACTGGGCCTGGAAAGTGGTTCGAAGGCTTTGTAGTTATTGTAAAAAGACCACTGAGCCTCGAGAGGAATCCGAAGGCTTTGTAGTTATTGTAGAAAGACCACTGGGCCTGGAAAGTGGTCCGAAGGCTTTGTAGTTATTGTAGAAATACCACTGGGCCTGGAAAGTGGTTCGAAGGCTTTGTAGTTATTGTAGAAATACCACTGGGCCTGGAAAATGGTCCGAAGGCTTTGTAGTTATTGTAGAAAGACCACTGAGCCTTGAGAGGGATCCGAAGGCTTTGTAGTTATTGTAGAAATACCACTGGGCCTGGAAAGTGGTCCAAAGGCTTTGTAGTTATTGTAGAAAGACCACTGGGCCTGGAGAGGGATATGAAGGCTTTGGAGGCCTTGTAGAAAGACCACTGAGCCTGGAGAGAGATATGAAGGCTTTGGAGGCCTTGTAGAAAGACCACTGGGCCTGGAGAGGGATTTGAAGGCTTTGGAGGCCTTGTAGAAAAAACACTGGGCCTGGAGAGAGATATGAAGGCTTTGGAGGCCTTGTAGAAAGACCACTGAGCCTGGAGTGGGATCTGAAGGCTTTGGAGGCCTTGTAGAAAAAACACTTGGCCTGGAGAGAGATATGAAGGCTTTGGAGGCCTTGTAGAAAGACCACTGGGCCTGGAGAGGGATTTGAAGGCTTTGGAGGCTTTGTAGAAAAAACACTGGGCCTGGAGAGAGATATGAAGGCTTTGGAGGCCTTGTAGAAATACCACTGAGCCTGGAGAGGGATTTGAAGGCTTTGGAGGCCTTGTAGAAAAAACACTGAGCCTGGAGAGGGATATGAAGGCTTTGGAGGCCTTGTAGAAAGACCACTGAGCCTGGAGAGGGATTTGAAGGCTTTGGAGGCCTTGTAGAAAAAACACTGGGCCTGGAGAGGGATCTGAAGGCTTTGGAGGCCTTGTATAAAAAACACTGGGCCTGGAGAGAGATATGAAGGCTTTGGAGGCCTTGTAGAAAGACCACTGAGCCTGGAGAGGGATCTGAAGGCTTTGGAGGCCTTGTAGAAATACCACTGAGCCTGGAGAGGGATTTGAAGGCTTTGGAGGCCTTGTAGAAAAAACACTGGGCCTGGAGAGGGATATGAAGGCTTTGGAGGCCTTGTAGAAAAAACACTGGGCCTGGAGAGAGATATGAAGGCTTTGGAGGCCTTGTAGAAAGACCACTGAGCCTGGAGAGGGATCTGAAGGCTTTGGAGGCTTTGTAGAAAAAACACTGGGCCTGGAGAGGGATCTGAAGGCTTTGGAGGCCTTGTAGAAAGACCACTGGGCCTGGAGAGTGATTTGAAGGCTTTGGAGGCCTTGTAGAAAAAACACTGGGCCTGGAGAGGGATATGAAGGCTTTGGAGGCCTTGTAGAAATACCACTGAGCCTGGAGAGGGATTTGAAGGCTTTGGAGGCCTTGTATAAAAAACACTGGGCCTGGAGAGAGATATGAAGGCTTTGGAGGCCTTGTAGAAAGACCACTGAGCCTGGAGAGGGATCTGAAGGCTTTGGAGGCCTTGTAGAAATACCACTGAGCCTGGAGAGGGATTTGAAGGCTTTGGAGGCCTTGTAGAAAAAACACTGGGCCTGGAGAGGGATATGAAGGCTTTGGAGGCCTTGTAGAAAGACCACTGAGCCTGGAGAGGGATCTGAAGGCTTTGGAGGCCTTGTAGAAAAAACACTGGGCCTGGAGAGAGATATGAAGGCTTTGGAGGCCTTGTAGAAAGACCACTGGGCCTGGAGAGAGATATGAAGGCTTTGGAGGCCTTGTAGAAAAAACACTGGGCCTGGAGAGGGATATGAAGGCTTTGGAGGCCTTGTAGAAAAAACACTGGGCCTGGAGAGAGATATGAAGGCTTTGGAGGCCTTGTAGAAAGACCACTGAGCCTGGAGAGGGATCTGAAGGCTTTGGAGGCCTTGTAGAAAAAACACTGGGCCTGGAGAGAGATATGAAGGCTTTGGAGGCCTTGTAGAAAGACCACTGGGCCTGGAGAGTGATTTGAAGGCTTTGGAGGCCTTGTAGAAAAAACACTGGGCCTGGAGAGAGATATGAAGGCTTTGGAGGCCTTGTAGAAATACCACTGAGCCTGGAGAGGGATTTGAAGGCTTTGGAGGCCTTGTATAAAAAACACTGGGCCTGGAGAGAGATATGAAGGCTTTGGAGGCCTTGTAGAAATACCACTGAGCCTGGAGAGGGATTTGAAGGCTTTGGAGGCCTTGTAGAAAAAACACTGGGCCTGGAGAGAGATATGAAGGCTTTGGAGGCCTTGTAGAAATACCACTGAGCCTGGAGAGGGATTTGAAGGCTTTGGAGGCCTTGTATAAAAAACACTGGGCCTGGAGAGAGATATGAAGGCTTTGGAGGCCTTGTAGAAATACCACGGAGCCTGGAGAGGGATTTGAAGGCTTTGGAGGCCTTGTATAAAAAACACTGGGCCTGGAGAGAGATATGAAGGCTTTGGGGGCCTTGTAGAAATACCACTGAGCCTGGAGAGGGATTTGAAGGCTTTGGAGGCCTTGTAGAAAAAACACTGAGCCTGGAGAGGGATATGAAGGCTTTGGAGGCCTTGTAGAAAGACCACTGAGCCTGGAGAGGGATTTGAAGGCTTTGGAGGCCTTGTAGAAACAACACTGGGCCTGGAGAGGGATATGAAGGCTTTGGAGGCCTTGTAGAAATACCACTGGGCCTGGAAAGTGGTCCGAAGGCTTCGTAGTTATTGTAGAAATACCACTGGGCCTGGAAAATGGTCCGAAGGCTTTGTAGTTATTGTAGAAAGACCACTGAGCCTTGAGAGGGATCCGAAGGTTTTGTAGTTATTGTAGAAATACCACTGGGCCTGGAAAATGGTCCGAAGGCTTTGTAGTTATTGTAGAAATACCACTGGGCCTGGAAAATGATCCGAAGGCTTTGTAGTTATTGTAGAAAGACCACTGAGCCTTGAGAGGGATCCGAAGGTTTTGTAGTTATTGTAGAAAGAACACTGAGCCTTGAGAGGGATCCGAAGGCTTTGGAGGCTTTGTAGAAAGAACACTGGGCCTGGAGAGGAATCTGAAGGCTTTGTAGTTATTGTAAAAAGACCACTGAGCCTCGAGAGGGATCCGAAGGTTTTGTAGTTATTGTAGAAAGACCACTGGGCCTGGAAAGGGGTCCGAAGGCTTTGTGGTTATTGTAGAAAGACCACTGAGCCTGGAGAGGGATCCGAAGGCTTTGTAGTTATTGTAGAAAGACCACTGGGCCTGGAAAGTGGTCCGAAGGCTTTGTAGTTATTGTAGAAATACCACTGGGCCTGGAAAGTGGTTCGAAGGCTTTGTAGTTTTTGTAGAAATACCACTGGGCCTGGAGAGAGATATGAAGGCTTTGGAGGCCTTGTAGAAAGACCACTGAGCCTGGAGAGGGATCTGAAGGCTTTGGAGGCCTTGTAGAAAAAACACTGGGCCTGGAGAGAGATATGAAGGCTTTGGAGGCCTTGTAGAAAGACCACTGGGCCTGGAGAGGGATCTGAAGGCTTTGGAGGCCTTGTAGAAAGACCACTGAGCCTGGAGAGGGATATGAAGGCTTTGGAGGCCTTGTAGAAAGACCACTGGGCCTGGAGAGGGATTTGAAGGCTTTGGAGGCCTTGTAGAAAAAACACTGGGCCTGGAGAGGGATATGAAGGCTTTGGAGGCCTTGTAGAAATACCACTGGGCCTGGAAAGTGGTCCGAAGGCTTTGTAGTTATTGTAGAAATACCACTGGGCCTGGAAAATGGTCCGAAGGCTTTGTAGTTATTGTAGAAAGACCACTGAGCCTTGAGAGGGATCCGAAGGTTTTGTAGTTATTGTAAAAAGACCACTGGGCCTGGAAAGTGGTCCGAAGGCTTTGTAGTTATTGTAGAAATACCACTGGGCCTGGAAAATGGTCCGAAGGCTTTGTAGTTATTGTAGAAAGACCACTGAGCCTTGAGAGGGATCCGAAGGTTTTGTAGTTATTGTAAAAAGACCACTGGGCCTGGAAAGTGGTCCGAAGGCTTTGTAGTTATTGTAGAAATACCACTGGGCCTGGAAAATGGTCCGAAGGCTTTGTAGTTATTGTAGAAAGACCACTGAGCCTTGAGAGGGATCCGAAGGTTTTGTAGTTATTGTAAAAAGACCACTGGGCCTGGAAAATGGTCCGAAGGCTTTGTAGTTATTGTAGAAATACCACTGGGCCTGGAAAGTGGTCCGAAGGCTTTGTAGTTATTGTAGAAAGACCACTGGGCCTGGAGAGAGATATGAAGGCTTTGGAGGCTTTGTAGAAAGAACACTGGGCCTGGAGAGGAATCTGAAGGCTTTGTAGTTTTTGTAGAAAGACCACTGAGCCTTGAGAGGGATCCGAAGGCTTTGTAGTTATTGTAGAAATACCACTGGGCCTGGAAAGTGGTCCGAAGGCTTTGTAGTTATTGTAGAAATACCACTGGGCCTGGAAAGTGGTCCGAAGGCTTTGTAGTTATTGTAGAAATACCACTGGGCCTGGAAAGTGGTCCGAAGGCTTTGTAGTTATTGTAGAAAGACCACTGGGCCTGGAGAGAGATATGAAGGCTTTGGAGGCTTTGTAGAAAGAACACTGGGCCTGGAGAGGAATCTGAAGGCTTTGTAGTTATTGTAAAAAGACCACTGAGCCTGGCAGAGGGATCTGAAGGTTTTGTTGTTATTGTAGAAAGACCACTGGGCCTGGAAAGTGGTCCGAAGGCTTTGTAGTTATTGTAGAAATACCACTGGGCCTGGAAAGTGATCCGAAGGCTTTGTAGTTATTGTAGAAAGACCACTGAGCCTTGAGAGGGATCCGAAGGCTTTGTAGTTATTGTAGAAAGACCACTGGGCCTGGAAAGTGGTCCGAAGGCTTTGTTGTTATTGTAGAAAGACCACTGGGCCTGGAAAGTGGTCCGAAGGCTTTGTAGTTATTGTAGAAATACCACTGGGCCTGGAAAGTGGTCCGAAGGCTTTGTAGTTATTGTAGAAATACCACTGAGCCTGGAGAGGGATCTGAAGGTTTTGTTGTTATTGTAGAAAGACCACTGGGCCTGGAGAGCGATTCGAAGTCTTCGGATGTTTTGTAAAAAGACCACTGGGCCTGGAGAGGGATCTGAAGGCTTTGGAGGCCGTGTAGAAAAACCACTGGGCCAGGAGAGGGATCTGAAGGCTTTGTAGTTATTGTAGAAAGACCACTGGGCCTGGATACGGATCTGAAGGCTTTGGAGGCCTTGTAGAAAGACCACTGGGCCTGGAAAGTGTTCTGAAGGTTTTGTAGTTGTTGTAGAAAGACCACTGGGCCTGGAGAGAGATCTGAAGGCTTTGGAGGCTTTGTAGAAAGAACACTGGGCCTGGAGAGGAATCTGAAGGCTTTGTAGTTATTGTAAAAAGACCACTGAGCCTCGAGAGGGATCCGAAGGTTTTGTAGTTATTGTAGAAAGACCACTGGGCCTGGAAAGAGGTCCGAAGGCTTTGTGGTTATTGTAGAAAGACCACTGGGCCTGGAAAGTGTTCTGAAGGTTTTGTAGTTATTGTAGAAAGACCACTGGGCCTGGTGACGGATCTGAAGGTTTTGGAGGCCTTGTAGAAAGACCACTGGGCCTGGAGAGGGATCATCCGAAGGCTTTGTAGTTATTGTAGAAAAACCACTGGGCCTGGAAAGTGGTCCGAAGGCTTTGTAGTTATTGTAGAAAGACCACTGAGCCTGGAGAGGGATCCGAAGGCTTTGGAGGCCGTGTAGAAAAAGCACTGGGTCTGGAGAGGGATCCAAAGGCTTCGGATGTTTTGTAGAAAGACCACTGGGCCTGGAGAGGGATCTGAAGGCTTTGGAGGCCTCGTAGAAAGACCACTGGGCCTGGAACGGTGTCCGAAGGCTTTGTAGTTATTGTAGAAAGACCACTGGGCCTGGAAAGGGGTCCGAAGGCTTTGTAGTTATTGGAGAAAGACCACTGGGCCTGGAAAGGGGTCCGAAGGCTTTGTAGTTATTGTAGAAAGACCACTGGGCCTGGAGAGGGATCTGAAGGCTTCGGATGTTTTGTAGAAAGACCACTGGGCCTGGAGAGCGATCATCCGAAGGCTTTGTAGTTATTGTAGAAAAACCACTGGGCCTGGAGAGGGATCTGAAGGCTTTGTAGTTATTGTAAAAAGACCACTGGGCCTGGAAAGTGGTCCGAAGGCTTTGTAGTTATTGTAGAAATACCACTGGGCCTGGAAAGTGGTTCGAAGGCTTTGTAGTTATTGTAGAAAGACCACTGAGCCTGGAGAGGAATCTGAAGGCTTTGTAGTTATTGTAAAAAGACCACTGAGCCTGGAGAGGGATCTGAAGGTTTTGTTGTTATTGTAGAAAGACCACTGGGCCTGGAGAGGGATCTGAAGGCTTCGGATGTTTTGTAGAAAGACCACTAGGCCTGGAGAGCGATCATCCGAAGGCTTTGTAGTTATTGTAGAAAGACCACTGGGCCTGGAGAGGGATCTGAAGGCTTTGGAGGCCTCGTAGAAAGACCACTGGGCCTGGAACGGTGTCCGAAGGCTTTGTAGTTATTGTAGAAAGACCACTGGGCCTGAAAAGGGGTCCGAAGGCTTTGTAGTTATTGGAGAAAGACCACTGGGCCTGGAAAGGTGTCCGAAGGCTTTGTAGTTATTGTAGAAAGTTCACTGGGCCTGGAAAGTGGTCCGAAGGCTTTGTATTTATTGTAGAAAGACCACTGGGCCTGGAAAGGGGTCCGAAGGCTTTGTAGTTATTGTAGAAAGACCACTGGGCCTGGAAAGGGGTCCGAAGGCTTTGTAGTTATTGTAGAAAGACCACTGAGCCTGGAGAGGGATCCGAAGGGTTTGTAGTTATTGTAGAAAGACCACTGGGCCTGGAAAGCGGTCCGAAGGCTTTGTAGTTATTGTAGAAAGACCACTGGGCCTGGAGAGCGATCATCCGAAGGCTTTGTAGTTATTGTAGAAAAACCACTGGGCCTGGAGAGGGATCTGAAGGCTTTGTAGTTATTGTAAAAAGACCACTGGGCCTGGAAAGTGGTCCGAAAGTTTTTGTAGTTATTGTAGAAAGACAACTGGGCCTGGAGAGGGATCTGAAGGTTTCGGAAGTTTTGTAGAAAGACCACTGGGCCTGGAGAGGGATCCGAAGGCTTTGTAGTTACTGTAGAAAGACCACTGGGTCTGGAGAGGGATCTGAAGGCTTCGGATGTTTTGTAGAAAGACCACTGGGCCTGGAGAGGGATCCGAAGACTTTGTAGTTATTGTAGAAAGACCACTGGGCCTGGAGAAGGATCTGAAGGCTTCGGATGTTTTGTAGAAAGACCACTGGGCCTGGAGAGCGATCATCCGAAGGCTTTGTAGTTATTGTAGAAAAACCACTGGGCCTGGAGAGGGATTTGAAGGCTTTGGAGGCCTCGTAGAAACACAACTGGGCCTGGCAGAGGGATCTGAAAGCTTTGGAGGCCTTGTAGAAAGACCACTGGGCCTGGAGAGGGATCTGAAGGTTTCGGAAGTTTTGTAGAAAGACCACTGGGCCTGGAGAGGGATCCGAAGGCTTTGTAGTTACTGTAGAAAAACCACTGGGCCTGGAGAGGGATCTGAAGGTTTTGTATTTCTTGTAAAAAGACCACTGGGCCTGGAAAGTGGTCCGAAAGTTTTTGTAGTTATTGTAGAAAGACAACTGGGCCTGGAGAGGAATCATCCGAAGGCTTTGTAGTTATTATAGAAAAACCACTGGGCCTGGAGAAGGATCTGAAGGCTTCGGATGTTTTGTAGAAAGACCACTGGGCCTGGAGAGCGATCATCCGAAGGCTTTGTAGTTATTGTAGTAAGACCACTGAGCCTGGAGAGGGATCTGAAGGTTTTGTAGTTATTGTAGAAAGACCACTGGGCCTGGAATGGGGTCCGAAGGCTTCGGATGTTTTGTAAAAAGAACACTGGGTCGGGAGAGGGATCTAAAGGCTTTGTAGTTATTGTAAAAAGACCACTGGGCCTGGAAAGTGGTCCGAAAGTTTTTGTAGTTATTGTAGAAAGACCACTGAGCCTGGAGTGGGATCCGAAGGCTTTGGAGGCCGTGTAGAAAAACCACTGGGTCTGGAGAGAGATCCAAAGGCTTCGGATGTTTTGTAGAAAGACCACTGGGCCTGGCAGAGGGATCTGAAGGCTTTGGAGGCCTTGTAGAAAGACAACAGGGCCTGGAGAGGGATTTGAAGGCTTTGGAGGCCTCGTAGAAAGACAACTGGGCCTGGCAGAGGGATCTGAAAGCTTTGGAGGCCTTGTAGAAAGACAACAGGGCCTGGAGAGGGATTTGAAGGCTTTGGAGGCCTTGTAGAAAGACCACTGGGCCTGGAGAGAAATCTGAAGGCTTTGGAGGACTTGTAGAAAAAACACTGGGCCTGGAGAGGAATTTGAAGGCTTTGGAAGCCTTGTAGAAAGACCACTGGGCCTGGAGAGGGATTCGAAGGCTTCGGATGTTTTGTAGAAAGGCCACTGGGCCTGGAAAGTGTTCCAATGGCTTTGTAGTTATTGTAGAAAGACCACTGCGCCTGGCAGAGGGATCTGAAGGTTTCGGAAGTTTTGTAGAAAGACCACTGGGTCTGGAGAGGAATCCGAAGGCTTTGTAGTTATTGTAGAAAGACCACTGGGCCTGGAAAGTGTTCCAAAGGCTTTGTAGTTATTGTAGAAAGACCACTGCGCCTGGCAGAGGGATCTGAAGGCTTTGGAGGCCGTGTAGAAAAACCACTGGGCCTGGAGAGGGATTTGAAGGCTTTGGAGGACTTGTAGAAAAAACACTGGGCCTGGAGAGGAATTTGAAGGCTTTGGAAGCCTTGTAGAAAGACCACTGGGCCTGGAGAGGGATTTGAAGGCTTTGGAGGACTTGTAGAAAAAACACTGGGCCTGGAGAGGAATTTGAAGGCTTTGGAAGCCTTGTAGAAAGACCACTGGGCCTGGAGAGGGATTCGAAGGCTTCGGATGTTTTGTAGAAAGACCACTGGGCCTGGAATGGGGTCCGAAGGTTTTGCCGAAGGTCACGAACATGTTCCAGAACATGTTCTAGAACACCTCACGAACATGTTCCGGAACATCGGGGCTGTGAGTTTCCAAAGTGGTCTGTAGCTTTCAACATAGGTCTGTGAGTTGCCCCATAGGTCTGTGAGTTTCCCTATTGGTCTGTAAATTTCCTCATAAGTCTGTGAGTTTCCCCATTGGTCTGTGAGTTTCCCCATAGGTCTGTGAGTTGCCCCATAGGTCTGTATATTTCCCCATAGGTCTGTGAGTTTCCCCATAGGTATGTAGATTTCCCCATAAGTCTGTGAGTTTCCAAAGTGGTCTGTAGCTTTCAACATAGGTCTGTGAGTTTCCTCATTGGTCTGTGAGTTTCCCCATTTGTCTGTAGATTTTCCCATAGGTCTGTAGCTTTCCTCATAGGTCTGTGAGTTTCCTTATATGTCTGTGAGTTTCCCCATTGGTCTGTAAATTTCCTCATAGGTCTGTGAGTTTCCCCATAGGTCTGTGAGTTGCCCCATAGGTCTGTGAGTTGCCCCATAGGTCTGTATATTTCCCCATAGGTCTGTGAGTTTCCCCATAGATCTGTAGATTTCCCCATAGGACTGTGAGTTTCCCCATAGGTCTGTAGCTTTCCTCATAGGTCTGTGAGTTTCCTTATAGGTCTGTGAGTTTCCCCAATGTTCTGTGTCTCCCCACTGTTCTGATGCTTCCAAATCCCTGCCAAAAGTTGCCTATAACTTCTCGATCTCCATGACGTCTTCGGATGCTTCCAAATTCCTGCCGAAGGTTGCCTCGAACTTCTCGACCTACATGTCGTCTTCTGGCGTGACGTCTTTTGACAGTTCGTGAGATGCATTGGATTCTCTATTTTAATGTCTTCTGAAGCCGTAACGTCTTCTGAAATGCTTCAAATCAGAATCAACTCAAAGGGTGATTATGGTCACATCATAGTGTGTCTAACAGTATAAGACAGTGATCACTTTACTCATACCGTTAGTGAGATGCTCTGCATTCTCTATTTTAACGTCTTCTGAATTGCTTCAAAATATAATCAAGTCAAAGCTCGATCATTGTCACAGCATAAGGAGTCTAACAATATAAGCCAGTGACAACTTTGGTCTTACCGTTTGTGAGATTCATTGGATTCTCTTTTTCCACGTCTTCTGAAGCCCTGACGTCTTCTGCATTGCTTCAAAATATAATCAAGTCAAAGCTTGATCATGGTCACATCATGCGGAGTCTAACAATATAAGACAGTGATCATTTTACTCATACCGTTCGTGAGAAGCATTGGACTCTCTATTTGGACGTCTTCTGAAGCCGTAACGTCTTCTGAATCGCTTCAAATTAGAATCGGCCTAAAGCTTAATCATGGTCACGTCATAAGAAGTCTAACAATATAAGATAGTGACCACTTTGGTCATACCGTTCGTGAGATTCATTGGATTCTCTTTTTCAACGTCTTCTGAAGCCGTAACGTCTTCTGAATTGCTTCAAAGTATAATCAAATTAAAGCTTGATCATTGTCACATCATAAGAAGTCTAACAATATAAGACAGTGACCACTTTGGTCATACCGTTCGTGAGATTCATTGGATTCTCTATTTTGACGTCATCAGAAAACGTGGGAGCATCTGACGACGTCCAAACCAAAAAATTCGGATTCCCCGTGTCTTTTTACCCCATAATACACTCAAGTTGACCAAACTACAAACTACGAAAAAGCTTCTAGAAGCCGTAAACAAGAATCTAGGGCATCCACGTGGCGCCACGTTGCACCGCCCATCGATGAGTTGGAGCTTTCAGAGGGGAAAAAATTTCAGTTTGCTCTCAGTTTTTCCTCCGTAAACCTCCTAAAAGTGGTCCGATTTTTGTCAAATTTTTTTTAATGGACATCTACTCTTCACGACAAATCGAATGATGTAAAAATTAAGGTATGTTTACTGGCAAAAAAATTGAGTTACATCCATTTTTATGTTCAAAAACTTTAAAAATTCAAAACAATCTCAATTTTTGAGATTTTTGTCTGATTTTTGGTAGACATGTAGAACAGAACCCGGTTGAATTTTTGAATAACTTTTTACAAAAATGCCACATCAAGCCGGTTTCCTATAACGATTTTTTGAAGTGGGGTCAAAAATCGACGAAAAAAGTGCGAAAAAAGTTCAAATTTCTTGGAAATTGTTGGAAAAAGTTATGAAATCGGGAAGAGCCAAAGGTTTCTCAACAGATTTCATAGTTTAAAGTTCCAAAATACCACATTTTTTGGGAAATTTCTCGATTTCTGAGCAAAATTTTCGACTAAAAATTTTCGACTTCCGAAATTTCAAGAAAATTATCAATAATTCTTCTAGAGAGGAATCGCTGGTGCCAAATCGATAACATGAGGAATCATCAAAGATGTTTCATGGTGGATTCCAGTCGAAATCGACAACAAAACGACGGAAACTCAGATGGAAAATGGCCCAAAATCGGAATTTGGTTTTATGGACGGATTCAGATGAGGACGATCGATTCGAAGGAGTGGAAGTCAGTTTAACTTTTTTATTCTTCCCTTAAAGACGCTTAGATTTTGAGAATTAGGTTTCAGGTGGTAAGTTTCCAGTGCGCTCGGGGTGTTAGCTGGGGATTACTGTACTTAGTTTTCTGGGTTTTTGGGGCTATTCAGAGGTAAAAACAGGATGTCCCCAGATGCGCTCTAATGAGAGGTTAAAGAAAACTCTGCGTCTCTTTACGGTCTTGCAGTAGAGATCCTATTGCATTATTGTAGAGACATTCAGAGTTTTGTCTGCTTTCTCATTAGAGCGCATTTGCGTTGATCTTGTTTTTACTCTTGTGGGAATGGGCATTAGGTATGGTTAGTTGGTTAGGGCATAGATTGCTTAGGATACGAATGACTTGGCTCTATTGTAGTATTAGACTCGCGAAGTTTCAGCGCTTTACTAATCATGGCAGTTTCTGTGCTCCTGGACATTTGGGCCGCGTGAAAAGCAGAACCTTTATGAGTTTTTATTGGTATTTTGCAGAATAGACACACGGAAGCTTGAGAGGCCTGGGATTCCTAAGAGACCTGGGTAGCCTGAGAGGCCTGAAAGGCTTGGAACTCCTAGGAGGCCTGAAAAGCCTGAAAAGCCTGGGATTCCTAGAAGACCTGGGAGGCCGGGAATGCCAGAAAGGCCTGGCAGGCCTAGGAGGCCTGGGATGCCTAGGAGGCCTGGAAAGCCTGGGAAGCCTAGTAGGCTTGGGTAGCTTGAGAGGCCTAAAAATGGGGGGGGGGGGGGGGCTGCCAAAAGAGCCTGGCATTCCTAGAAGTCCTGAAAAGCATGGGACTGCTACGAGGCCTGGAAAGCCTGGGATTCTTAAGAGACCTGAGAAGCCTGCGATTTCTAGGATGTCTGGGTAGCCTGATAGGCCTGGGAGGCCTGGGATTCCTATAAGGCCTAAGAAGCCTGGGACTCCTAGGAGGCCTGGGATTAATGGGAGGCCTGGAATGCCTGGGATTCCTAGGAGGCCTGGGATTCCTAGGAGGCCTGAGATTCCCTGGAGGCCTGGAAGGCCTGAAAGGCTTGGAAAGCCTAGGAATCCTGGAAAGCCTAGGATCCCTATGAGGCCGGGGAGGCCTGAAAGGCTTGGAAGGCCTAGGAGGCCTGGAAAGCCTGGGATTTCAAAGAGGACTGGAAAACCTGCAATTCTTAGAGGGCCTGGGCTTCCTAGGAGGCCTGGGTAGCCTGAGAGGCCTGAGAATCTCGGAAGGCCTAGAAGGCCTGGGAGGCCTAAAAGGCTTGGAAGGCCTAGGAGGCCTGGAAAGCCTGGGATTCCTAAGAGACCTGGGTAGCCTGAGAGGCCTGAAAGGCTTGGAACTCCTAGGAGGCCTGAAAAGCCTGGAAAGCCTGGGATTCCTAGGAGACCTGGGAGGCTTGGAATGCCAGAAAGGCCTGGGATGCCTAGGAGGCCTGGAAAGCCTGGGCTTCCTTGAAGGCTTGGGTAGCCTGAGAGGCCTGAAAGGCTTGGAAGGCTTAGGAGGCCGGGGGGGGGCTGAAAATCCTGAGATTCCTAGTAGGCTTGGGTAGCTTGAGAGGCCTAAAAATGGGGGGGGGGGGGCTGAGAGACCTAAAGAGCCTGGCATTCCTAGAAGTCCTGAAAAGCATGGGACTGCTACGAGGCCTGGAATGCCTGGGATTCCTAGGAGGCCTGGAAGGCCTGAAAGGCTTGGAAGGCTTAAGAGGCCCGGGGGGCCAGAAAACCCTGTGATTCCTAGTAGACCTGGGTAGCCTGAGAGGCCTGAAAATCTTGGGAGGCCTAGGAGGCTTGAGAGGCCTGAAAAGCCAGGATTTCCTAGAAGTCCTGAAAAGCCTGGGATTCCTAGAAGGCCTGGGATTCCTAGAAGGCCTGGGAGGCCAGAAAGGCTTGTTAGGCCTAGAAGGCCTATGAGGCCTGGGAAGCCTGGAAAGCCTAGGATTCCTAGTAGGCTTGGGTAGCCTGAGAGGCCTGAAAGTCTTGGGAGGCCTAGGAGGCCTGAGAGGCCTAAAAAGCCTAAGATTCCTAGGAGACCTGGGTAGCTTGGGATTCCCAAGAGGCCTGGGATTAATGGGAGGCCTGCAAAGCCCTGGATTCCTAAGAGGCCTGGGAAGCCTGGGATTCCTAGGAGGCCTGTAATCTCTAGGATGCCTGGGAGGCCTGAAAGGCTTGGAAGGCCTAGGAAGCCTGGAAAGCCTGGGATTCCGAGGAGGCCTGGGAAGCCTGGGATTCCTAGGAGGCCTGGGATTAATGGGAGGCCTGGAATGCCTGGGATTCCTAGGAGGCCTGGGATTCCTAGGAGGCCTGAGATTCCTAGGAGGCCTGGAAGGCCTGAAAGGCTTGGAAGGCTTAAGAGGCCCGGGGGGCCAGAAAACCCTGTGATTCCTAGTAGACCTGGGTAGCCTGAGAGGCCTGAAAATCTTGGGAGGCCTAGGAGGCTTGAGAGGCCTGAAAAGCCAGGATTTCCTAGAAGTCCTGAAAAGCCTGGGATTCCTAGAAGGCTTGGGATTCCTAGGAGGCCTGGGAGGCCAGAAAGGCTTGTTAGGCCTAGAAGGCCTATGAGGCCTGGGAAGCCTGGAAAGCCTAGGATTCCTAGTAGGCTTGGGTAGCCTGAGAGGCCTGAAAGTCTTGGGAGGCCTAGGAGGCCTGAGAGGCCTAAAAAGCCTAAGATTCCTAGGAGACCTGGGTAGCTTGGGATTCCCAAGAGGCCTGGGATTAATGGGAGGCCTGGAAAGCCTGGGATTCCGAGGAGGCCTGGGAAGCCTGGGATTCCTAGGAGGCCTGGGATTCCTAGGAGGCCTGGGATTCCTAGGAGGCCTGGGAGGCCAGAAAGGCTTGGAAGGCCTAGAAGGCCTATGAGGCCTGGGAAGCCTGGAAAGCCTAGGATTCCTTGTAGGCCTGGGTAGCCTGAAAGGCCTGAAAGTCTTGGAAGGCCTAGGAGACCTGGGAAGCCTGGGATTCCTGAGAGGCCTGGGAAGCCTGGGATTCCTAGGAGGCCTGGGATTCCTTGGAGGCCTGAAATCTCTAGGAGGCCTGGGAGGCCTGAAATCTCCAGGAGGCCTGGGAGGCCTGAAATCTCTAGGAGGCCTGGGAGGCCTGGAAAGCCTGGGATTCCGAGGAGGCCTGGGAGGCCTGAAAGGCTTGGAAGCCCTAGGAGGCCTGGAAAGCCTGGGATTCCTAGGGGGTCTGGGAGGCCTGAAAACCCTGGCATGCCTAAGAAGCCTAGGAAGCCTGAGAGGCCTGAAAAGCCTGGGATTCCTAGGAGACCTGGGAGGGCTGGAATGCCAGAAATACCTGGAAGGCCTAGGAGGCCCGGGAGGCCTGAAAAGCCTAGGAGGCCTGAGAGGCCTGAAAAGCCTGGGATTCTTAGAAGTCCTGAAAAGCCTGGGGTTCCTAGGAGGCCTGGGATGCTTTGGATTCCTGGTAGTTCTCTAAGGTCTGGGAGGTCTAGGATGCCTAGGGGCTTGCGAGGCCCGGGAAGTCTGGGAGGTCTAAAAGGCTTGGAAAGCCTGAGATGACTAGGAGGGCTAGGAAACCTAGGAGGCCTGGAAAGCCTGAAAAGCTCGGAAGGACTATATATGTATACAAAGATATGTATACAAAGAGCTGAGAAAACGAATTTTCAAGGATAAAGAAAAATCTCTAGTGTGTCTACTAAGCAAAGTACCAAACGACATAAAACGGTTCCACTTTTCTCGCGGCACTAATGTTCACTTTCACAGAGAAAGTGTCAACCAACTCTCTATTATCTCCCACTTTTTCGTTTTCTTATTCTTTTCATCACATTTCTCCCTTTTTTCTCCACTTTTTTCACTGAACGAAGCTGCAATAGAGCCAAGCATAGTGAAGTGATTGGGTTGAGAATTAAGATAATGAGTTAAGGGGGTACCTCAAAATGAGAGACATTCTGGCCTATAGCTGCATTACAGCTTGGCTTTAGAATCTATTTTCCAACATAATTTCCATTATTTTTTCGTTTTTTTTTTTTGTGTAATCCGCTGGTCTTCACAATGGTCTTCACACAATAAAGGTAAAGTAAAAACATATACCACATTGTTATTACCACACAAATTCTACATGATCAGCAAGGAATCGACCGATGGAAGGTAAACAAAAAATAGTTGTATTTCCAGGTTGTAGGCGTATCTTTTTTTGTGTTTTTCTTTTAAAGGCCGACCGAAAAGGATAAGAAGAATTTGAGGAAATGCAACCGATGGATTGCAATCAAATAAGGATGTTTAGTCCTGGTGATTTGATTGCACTAGTCTTCGAGACTAGAGCTAGAGTTTTCATTAGATCTTTAGAAAGATCTTTTGAAGTGTGTTGAACACACTGGTCAATTTGACCACTTGGACTTTTTCATATACTTATTGTGTTGTCTGGACTCTTTGTGTTTTTCAGATCTTTTATTATCTTGGATGTTCAACAACCTGCGACTCCAGTACTAATATTTTCTTCCACAACTCCATATCCCTTATTTAATCCTATTTTCAGCATATCCATTCAGCAGAATCTTCCAATTGTCTAAATAGAAGGATATCTTTTGAAGAATTCCCACTTCTCGATCTAAAAGGTCTTCAGCAACTTCAGCACTTTTCCGGACTTTCCACTTAACATCCTTTTTTCAGAAAAATTCATTCCTCAAGACGATCCAAACAACAGAAGTATCACTCAAGACGATCACCCTTCCTATTTCTTATAACTAGACTCCAATTCCTACTGAGGTTTTTCCATCATAATCCTAAACTTTTTCAGGATTTTCAGATAAACCAAAAAGAAATCAATGCATCAGGTAGTTTGCCAGTTTTCCTTTTTTCCAATTTTTCCACTTCTCATGATCTCATTCTTCTTCTTTGTTTAGTTCTTGAGACACTTCTCGCATTCGCTCATCAAATTTTATTTTGATTTTTATATTCAAATTCTATGGCTCTGTTCCAGTTTCGTGGACCTAATCTTGGGTTTTAAAACCCAAACTATACAAAATTATCAGGGGTCAAACTTGACCGTAAGCTAAATGGAATAGCCTGTAGGATTTTTTGAAACTAGCTGGCGATACCAAGTTTCTCTAAATTTTGCCGTTTTGAAAACGATAGTGAGTAGACTCATATGAGCATTGAATAGATCAAGTTTGTAAACTTCAGAGACTACTAACTCTTAAATTTGGCTATAGACCCTTCTATCTTTTCAGGGTATTTTGGTTTTGACCATGGGTCTCTGGGCCCAGGATTTTGTTCAAGAAACTGGAACATAGCCACTTTTTCTCTTATCGGTCTTGAATTCTTGTTTTTTTTCTTTCTGTGTTGGTATTTCGGTCGCCTTCTCAGGCATCCAGGCTTCGGCTGAAACAAATAATACCATCACACTTTCTCTCTTTTCTCTTTCTCGTGAGAGTGGTACAAAGAATAATAACTGGGGAAATAAAAACTATTGAATATTTTTAATAATCCAGTTCTAATTCTTTGTATCACTATCAGATTTCAACTTGAAATAAATTTTGAAATTTTCAGGAATCACTCCTTTGCGTCTACCCTTGTTCTTCAACAAGTCACTGGTAAAAAACGGTGAGTTTATTTTCTTCTAATTTTCAAAATTACTTGTCTCTCAAAGCTATAATACTAGACAGTAAAATCGTAAGCGTCGATGAAAACCAAAAAAACTATTACAACAAATGAATAGTTTTGGTGAAATAAGCTCAGCGAACTTGATTTTCTAATACATGGGAATGATATGGGAGGCACATTTAGAAAATAGCCGTTTTATAATTAAGTCCAATATTTACAACAATTTGACAAAATTTACTTAACTCGGACTGAATTCCTCATGAAGCATGATTTTAAGAACAAGTCTATGCTTGTTATGATAAAAACGAGAGACATTATCCGGGGTATTTAGCATCATAAGGTTGAAGCAAGCACTGAGAGGCTCCCAAAAACTTAAGGCTGTCAGTTTGTACTTTGACAAGCTGGGAAATAAAGTCAACTGAAAATTAGGCTTGTCACCAAAATTTGATTGCTCTAGTTGTGTGATTCTTATCTTAAACGGGCAACAAATTTTCTGTTTCAGAAGAGATGGCTCCTCTAACAAATCACTTCATGCAACTCAATCGCATCACATTCTCACCCAACGAATTCGTGAGTTTCCAACAAACTTGGTTAGACCTAAAACAAAGTGTTTTAGGTGTCGACGGATCCAACGGTGTCTAAGAAATTCTTCCTCACTATTACGAACGATGAGCCCATCGACGTGATGGTCAAGGTTGAGTTCACCAAACCTGAATTGGTGAAGGTCAAACCTAATAAATTCGTAATCGGATCGCGCGAAAAACTGGACATCGAGATCATCTTGAGACCTTTCGACATATCGATCGGCAGACAACACTTGAAGTGAGTACTTCGAGGGTTATGCAATGTAGCTTGTTTTTCTTCAGGTTCTCGATTGAAGTCGTCGGGATCACCGAGCTCCTGGACCGAGAGCGTCCGACGACTAAACAGATATGGGATTCTGGATATGAGGAGGGAGATCGAAAGATGTGGAAGGATTGGACCATCACTTGCGTTCACACGAAGTATTTGTACGTTGTGTACCAGAATATGACAAAGGAGGGATGGTGGAAACGTGGAGGGAAGAACCCAATTGTGAGTGGAAGTTTTGTTTTCCATATAAACATTCAATATTTGCAGTCGTGGGGTATCGCCAAGGAGGACTTGCCAGACGGAAAAGAATAGATGACGAGACGTGTGACACACTTTGATTGATACTAGTGATCTTATTTATGATTCTTTCCTATCCACCATTTCTATCGTATCACTCATTTCCATTCTAATATTTATCATTTTTGTCGCAGCTTCTTTTCCTCTTATGATTATTACTTTACTGTCCCCTCATGATTATACATTGTTCCCCTGTCACTATTCAAATCCGGTATCACTGATTTAAATAATCACAAATTTGTCTATAGCTCTTAATATTTGACTTTTGATATGTAGCAATTGATTCTTGAGCTTTTTGAATCTGAATGACGAATTTCTTTCATTCAAGTCACTCCAGGTTAAAATGATACTTTTGTGATTTAGTGTGTATTTGTCATATTTGTAACAGGCCCCTTTTCAATCCTTTCCAAAACATATTCTTGTCATCTCTAGGCCACATCCTGTTCTTCTTGTCTCTATCCTATCTGGCATGAGTCCTGATCTTGAATTCTTTCTTAGAGCCACTGAATCTTCATTTTTTGTATATGACTGAATTTTCCCATTCCAATCATCCTAGTTTCATTCCAGTAACCATTTCAGTCACCCCTTATTCATTCGTGATTCTGTGTATAGTCATCTTTCTTTGTCGCATTTTCATTATCCCCTCTTGAATGATGATTCGATCTTATGAGCGTACTTCACAATTATCCATTCCTTTTGCTTTTATTGGTCACTCTTGAAATGATTATTTAATACCAAAATGTGTCTGTCCCTTATTCCATTGCGCATTAATTTCTGTACTATTTTTACTTGTGTTTCCTACGGTCCGGCGACCCGATAGTCTTACTCACCCTCCCACTTCATTTGTATTTTCTCGCCTCGTACCTACTAGGATAAAAAAAATTTTAAAAAATTAAACTTTTTTGTTTTGAATACGAACCTAAGGTGCCCTTCACAGGAATCCTACTATACTTTCTTTTTGAATTTTCCTAATTTTCTTTATTTTGTTCCAGAGTTCAATTTCTTTTGATCGAGCACCATAGGATTTGTCTCAAGTTCCCACATTATCTATAGAGGATTCAAACTATTATAATAAAAGGGTGAGGTTTTTTCTATTGCCCTATTCCCAACAAAACTTACTTTTTCAGGAAAATGGTGATCTTGACAAGAACTTCCGCATTTGGAACAATGCAAAATCTAAGAGCAGCTAGAAGATTGGACAGGGCAGCTTTGGAACCTAATGTCCTGCATTCGAATTCTATGGCTCTGTTACAGTTTCTTGGACAGGTTCTTGGATCCATTGGCCTTTTTTATGGTCTTCAGCTTTTGAACACAAAACCTCGGACCCATGTGCTTGTCCAAGAAACTGGGACAGAGACACTTCTTCTATTGTTGGTTTCGATTCTCTTCTGTGTTGGTATTTCGGTCGCCTATTCAATGGCATCCAGGCTTCGGCTGAAACAAATAATACCATCACATTTTATTTCTTTTCTCTTTCTCGCTAGTGTGGTACAAAGGATAAGAACTGGGAATATAACAACTATTGAGTTTCAAAAGTTATTATTAATCCAGTTCTAATTCTTTGTATCACTATCAGATTTCAACTTGAAATAAATATCGAAATTTTCAGGACCCGATCCTTCGTACATTTCCTTTTGTTGTACATCAACTGACTGGTTTAAAACCACCGCCGTTCATCACTTTTCTGACTCCTTCCGATCCATAATGAAGTGAGTTTGAAAGAATAACATGACAAATTTTAAAACAAATTCCAGATTGTGCAAAACTGGACAAATAATCGATGGAAAATACGAAGTCACATCGAAACTCGGAGAAGGAGAATTTTCAGTCGTGTTTCGTGCAAGATCTTTGGAGTTTGGTGATATTGTCGCCTTGAAACAGATGAAAAATGAAGACTCCGCAAGGCTCAAGGATGAGTACCGTCTTCTTGAAAAGCTGGAACCGCATTCCCACTGCCCGACCCCTTTTGAACTCCTTATTTCGCCAACTCATGGTGCTCTTTTCAGTAAGTCAAACTTCTTTGAAGAATAATTCAAACATTTTTTCAGCAATGAGTCTTGAAGGACTTTCCATCTGGGATCGCGTCGAGACTCATGGCCCAACATTCAGTGATAAGACTGTCACTCTTCTCCTATATCATCTGCTTACTTTGATCGATGGTATCCACAAGCAATCCGTTGTTCACGGCGATATCCATCTCGGAAATATTGTCGAGTCAAAAAGCGAGGAGGTGGGTTTTATTTTGAATAATTTTCCGTGTGAAAAATGATTTCGGGTCAATGATCAATCAATTCCGTTTTTTCAGAAATCTCGTTTGGTTCTTCTGGACTTTGGAGCAACGGAGAAATTTCGCAAGGCAGTGGTTCACCGTGATGTTGAACAGATGTTCACAAACTTGACGCTGGTTGGGCCGAATCACAGACGTCTCGGTATTCTTCATGACCAGTGGAAAGAGAATCGCGATGTCGATCTGGAGTTTCTCATCGCAGCTGCCAAAGACGAAGACGAATTTGATGAGACTGCCAAGTTTGATTGGGAGTAGAATTATTTATTGAGTCGTGTCGTTCCAGCATTTGTAGTGTTTTTTTGTCGCATTCATATTCTCCCTATTTGAATCATGATTTTATCGTATGAGCGAATCAGTTGCAGAATCAGTTCCTATCCGTTTTCCGAATGTAACTTACTGATTTTCTTATTCCATCCATCCTAGATTATAATTATTATTTGTGATTCAGTAGTGGGTATTCATATTTCCTTATCGCAACATTATTGGCTTTTTTTGATCTATGATTGGATTGTATGAGATATATATTACTTCTCAATTACCTTTCCTTTACTTGTATTATTTTCCTCTCCTGATTTGATTCCGAGTATTGTGTGTGTTCCTTTATCCATTGCAGCCCATTTTCATGTATCATTCTTACTCATCATTTCCATGGTTAGTCGACCCAATTAGTCGCTACTCACCCTGCTATTTTTTTGTATTATCTCGTCTCGTCTCTACTAGGATAAAAAAATTTAAAAAAAATTAAACTTCTTTGTTTTGAATTTAAACCTAAGGTGCCCTTCACAGGAATCCTACTATACTTTCTTTTTGAATTCTCCTATACTTCTTTGTTTTGTTCCAGAATTCAACTTCTTTTGATCGAACGCCTTAGGATTTGTCTCAAATTCCCACATCATCTAAAGAGGTTGCAAACTTTTATAATAAAAAGTGAGGTTTTTTCTATTGCCCTATTCCCAACCAAACTTGCTTTTTCAGGAAAATGGTGATCTTTTTCAGGAAAATGGTGATCTTCTACTCTACTGGAGCAGTGCAAATGGATGAGTGAACTTTTCGAAACAATTTTCGGAATTCCAAACGATCATGGTATTGATTATCTCAAAATTTTCGAATCGATTCGCTCGGTGAAACTGGAGTCGGACCAGCAGATGTCGCTCCATATCGTTGAATTTGGTGACACATACGTTCTGGTTTGAAACCATCGAACAACGTGTGATCTCGAACCATCGTGTTAAATATTCTTTTTCTCTCTGCCATATCATTCGTATTTCTCTTCTTTCCATCCCGATTATCCTATTCTCTATACCTATACATCATCTTTTGGAATTCTTGTTGAGTCTATTCAATTCATCCGTATCAGAATATTCAAATTTCTATTCGGTATATCATAGATTAGAATTGGACCCAAAATACAGTGCGTAACATAAGTTCGAAATTTATGCATGGGTTCACAATTGGTGTTTCAAATAATTTGCACTCGAACTGCATCAATCTTCAAGCTGTCAGACCAAATCAAGCCATGATTACCTGCATTCTTTTTGAACATGCCGGCTCCCACACTCGGGAATCGTTGTTAAGCTTTGGATAAGGTCTCCTCCTTGGGGCATAAGGTGTTAATCGTGAAGAACATGGCTTAAAGAACTCGTTTTCAGCATGCCAGCTCGGATACAGTCAACAATCTTGAAGTTCCCGGCTGCCATAAATCAGGATCTCACCAGTTTGGGTAGAGGATCCAGCTTCATGGTCACAGAAGTCGGCCTTGATCCGTGGTTAGGCTGTCAAAAAAGCAGAAATGCAGTCAAGAACCTCTTTTAGTCTTAGTGAAGAAGTTTTAGGTCAACTGCATATTGTTGGGCACGGATCCAGGCTCCGGCACCGAACATTCGAAAAAATGGGTCGTTCAGGCCACCTCTTGATTACTCAACACAGTCCTACCCATTCAAACTTTGAAAATGTTGTGTTATTATGGCTGATAGGATGCCTGACAACATTTCCAGACAACTTTTTGCCAATTAATTTACGTGATTTGGGTGCACAGCCGTGTCCTTCTAGGGTGGTCATACTTATGTTACGGTTGCAAGAGCACACTTTTCACACTTTGCCAGTTTTTCAAATTAGGTCACCAAAATTGCACCCAGGGGTAGTTTTAGATGCTGATCACGATTTTGACATTTGCTTTCTCCAAACTCGGAATTCTGAAGAGTTAGGGGCCTGTTTAGGAGTGGTCTTATATTTATGTTACGCACGTATCTGCTGACATCAAAGCTTAAGCAATGAGAACAACTTTTTTGTACAAGTCCGAGATCCCTATTACTACCGAGACATCATGAAAGTACCTAGCACACTCAAATATGCTTGAGAGACTCATCTATCTCCAACCTTACCTTTTTGACACATTTCCATGGTGATATCTCATTTCTGGTGTGACCTATAAGTGATTGAAAGTCTACATTGTTATCTAGGTCATTGTCTAATGACGTGATAAAAATTTCAAAATATTGAAATAATTCAAAATTCAATTTTGTGTATCATAGATTAGATTTGGACCCAAAAAATCAGCTTACATCGAAGTTTAAGCAATGAGAACAACTTGACAAGAATTTTTAGTACAAGTCCGGGATCTCTATTACTACCTAGGCATAATGAAAGTACATGGGGCATTCAAATATAGTTCATAGATACATCTACCTCCAGCCTTACCTTTTTGACATATTTCCATTGTGATACCTCATCTCTGGTGTGACCTAGAAGCGATTGAAAATCTAAATTTCTCAGTAGGTCATTGCCTAGTATCGTGATAAAAATTTTAAAATATAGAAATGATTCAAAATTCAATTTTGTATATCATAGAGTAGATTCGGACCCAAAATATCAGCTGACATCGAAGTTTGATCAATGAGAACAACTTGAAGTGGTTTTTTAGTACAAGTCCAAGATCCCTATTAGTACCGAGACATCATGAGAGTACCTAGGACATTCAAATATAGTATAGAGATACATCTACATCTGACAATACTTTTCTGGCATATTTCCATTGTGATACCTCATCTCCTATGTGACCTAGAAGCGATGGATTTTTGCTCTTACAGGTACTTGCAGATTCGCGACAATCGAAAGCGATAGGATAAGAAGCCGACCGGAAACCACTACCATCCAAGGATGACTTTAGGATTCAGGAGCCTTCTGGAGGTGATTTTGAGGTGTGAAGATAAGAAAACTCGTTTTCAGATCAGTTAGATACTGTAGAATAGATACTACCAGAACTAAGGTCTTCTATAGATTTGACACCTTTCTTTGATCGTCATTGTTGTGACGACTCCTTCAGGATGTTCTGAGATGCGGTAGATATCTAATTCCTGGGTGACATTCTTCTAGATCATTTACAATTTCAACACTTTCTCTTTAGCTAGATTCTGAAAATAATTATTTTTTCAGATCCAAAAAATTCAAAATTTAGCCATGCTGCGTTAGAGCGGGTTGCAAAAGTATTGACAATTTTTAATCAATTGTTGTAAGTTTGAGACGATGGTAAGCAAACCAAAATGCATTTAAACACAGGAAAAATTATTGAAATCTTTCTTCGAATAAAAAAAATTGACAGAAGAGTGCAAATAAAACCGCAAAAATACTACATTACAACTGGATTTTGAGGAATCTATAATTTTCTAGTGATTCGTTTAAAAAGGGATAGTTTATTATATGCAAAACAAAAAATCGTGAAAGAATGGAACAGATTTGAAAAAACAAAAGAGACAATAAATCAAATAATTAGAAGAATTGAGACGAATCTTGAAGACGTTGGGAAGTTTAAAGTTAGACGTGTTGGTTTTGATTGAGCCATTCTGGGCTTGCTCTGACGAGTTTTCTGAAAATTTGTAATTTAGATTTTTTATGGAAATGAGTTTTCTCTAACCTCTTTGGCGGTTATTTTATCTTCAGAGTAACAAACAATGATATGGTGGAAGCCGGGTTTTTCATCGGCATTTTGAATATCGTCCTTGCAGTTTGAGCACATGACATTTGCTCTTGGGCACAAATGATCACCATTGATGTTCTCCAAACACTTGATGGAAAGCATTCTCGATCTTGATGTTGATTGATTGGAGATCCGATATCTACCGACTTTCCGCATTATTTGATCGATTTTTCTCCGAGTTTTTGATAATTCCCCATATTCGCAAACTTCATTCAAAGCAGAAGAATTTGTTCGTCTTTTGATTTCATTTCCCGATCCAAATCTCTCGATTCCAGTTTCTTCTGGATCTCGTCTTTTGACTCGGCCAAGTGACGAGTTTTCTGAAAATTTGTAGTTTAGATTATTCATAGAAACAAGTTTTCTCTAACCTCCTTTGAGACAAAAGGACAAGCAATGGTATGGGGGAAGTCTGTGTTTTCATCGGCATTTTGGATATCGTCCTTGCAATTTGAGCACATGACATTTGCTCTCGGGCACAAATGATCCCCATCGATTTTCTCCAAGCATTTGGTGGAATGCCTTTTCAATGTCGATGTTCTTTGCGTGGAGGTCCGAATCTACCGACTTTTCGCCTTCTTTGATCGATTTTTCTCCGAGTTTTTGATAATTCCCCCATATTCGCGAACCTCATCCGAAGAAGAAGAATTTGTTCGTCTTTTAATTTTATGTCTTCCTGGTTAGCCTCAGTTTCTTTTCCCGATCCAAATTTCTCGATTCCAGTTTCTTCTGGATCTTGTCTTTTGACTGGGCCAGTCTATGACGAGTTTTCTGAAAAATTGTAGCTTAGATTAAAAAAAAGAGTTTTCTCTAACCTCCTTTGCGACAGAAAGGTAAACAATTGGGTGATGGAAGTCTGTGTTTTCATCGGCATGTTGAACATCGTCCATGCCGTTTGAGCACATGACATTTGCTCTCGGGCACAAATGATCCCCATCGAATTGCTCCAACCACTTGATGGAAGGCTTTTTCAATCTCCATGTTGTTTCCATGTGGAGGTTCGGTATTTGACGCAGTCATTCGATTTGTGGCCTTTGGATTCACAGAAAATCCACTTGAATCATTGTCTTTGTGTTATCTAAAAATTGAATTTTTGAAATCTGTCCTTTTTGCATCAGTAAGATCAAGAAAAAATGAAATATCAGAGCGGGATCTAAAAATTAATTATAAGCAGCTACTTTACTACTCAAAAAATCAAGATAATCGAAAGAAATACTTCATTTGAATTTTTTAAATTTTAAATTTTGATTTTTCTTAGTTTTGGAAAGCTCAACACACTTTAAAACTAATTCCAAAAGACGTATTCTAAAATTTAGACCCGATTGAAAAAAAAGTTGGCCAAAATCCGACGATTTTGAAGAAAAATACGAGCAAAAAAGTGAGATCGGAAGTGACTGGCTGACCTCTTGCTAATGATAAAACCGTGGGAAACTGGACCCTGGGAAAATGGAAGCATATTCCCAGGGTCAGAGGAATGTCGCAAAATTGTCAATTTTTATGAGGAAAAGTGGGTTCTTGGGGTGAAAATACACGGGGAACCCGAATTTTCTATTCTGGAAAACCCCAGATGACGTTGGGGATTCAGAAGATGTGACGTCATCTGAAAAATTTTGAAAAATTTTGTTTTTTTGAAGACTCCGAGGGTAGAAATACACGGAGAATCCGATTATTCTATTTTTGGAAACCTCAGATGACGTTGGGGATTCAGAAGACGTGACATCTTGGGGAAATTTTTAAAAAATTGTGTTTTTTGATGGGCCCTAGGGCGAAAATACACGGGGAATCTACTCAGATGACGTTGGGGAATCAGAAGAAGTGACGTCCTCTAATAATTTTCAAGTAATTCCATTTTTTAATAGATTTCTAGGGTGAAAAAATAAGTGTTCAACCAGAAAGGAATCCCCAACATCATCTGAGGCTTTCAAAAATATGATTTTCAGATTCCCCGTGTAATTTCATCCTAGGACCCTTCAAAAAACGAAAAATTTCAAAAATTTTCAGATGACGTCACGTCTTCTGAATTCCCAACGTCATCTGGGGGTCTCAAAAATAGAAAATTTGAATTCCCCGTGTATTTTTACCCCAAAAACCCACTTTTCCCCATTGAAATTGACCATTTGGCGACATTCCTCTGGCCGTGGGAACCTGGCTAAATTTTCCCACGGTCCAGTTTCCCACGGTTTTATCATTAGCAAGAGGTCCGGCAGGCACTTCCGAAATCACTTTTTTGCTCGTAATTTTTTTCAAAATCGTCGGATTTTGGCAAACTTTTTTTTCAATCGGGTTTAAATTTTATGATACGTTTTTTGGTGACAGTATTGAAGTGTGTTAAGTATTCCAAAACTGAGAAAAATCAAAATTTAAAAATTAAAAAATTCAAATGAAGTATTTCTTTCGATTATTTTGATTTTTAGAGTAGGAAAGTAGCTTCTTATAATTTGTTACTATATCTCGCTCTGATATTTCGTCATTTTTTTGGTTTTTAAGAGTACAGATTTTAAAAAGTTAATTTTTCAGAATGTCCATATCACAACGAAGCTCTTGGAGTTTCAAACTTCACATCAGATGACAAGATAGAGCTCAAAGAGACAATTTAGAAGATGGAAATACGGAATCGCTCAATTCGAAGAGTTCTTGAAAGTCTAAACGGAGCTGAAGAAGAGGCAAAACGAGATGAAGAAGAACCTGGAATTGAGAGAATGGAGAATCATCAGAAACTCGGTGAAAAATCGATTGAAGAATGCGAGCCAGAAATCGAAAAAGCTTTCCATCAAGTGTTTGGAGGAACAAAAAGCCGCGGGAGCTCAGAACAAACATCGATATGGGACCTCCACTCTGAGAGCAGCAAGATTGCAAAGACGCAAATATGGGACATGACACTCGGAGAGCAGCAAGATTGCATAGACAGGAATATGGGACCTCCACTCTGAGAGTAGCAAGATTGCATAGACGCAAATATGGGACATGACACTCGGAGAGCAGCAAGATTGCATAGACAGATATGGGACCTCCACTCTGAGAGCAGCAAGATTGCATAGACAGGAATATGGGACCTCCACTCTGAGAGCAGCAAGATTGCATAGACAGATATGGGACCTCCACTCTGAGAGCAGCAAGATTACATAGACGCAAATATGGGACCTGACACTCTGAGAGCAGCAAGATTGCATAGACAGATATGGGACCTCCACTCTGAGAGCAGCAAGATTGCATAGACAAAGACGGTGCACTATGTGTTTGGAAGAAATCGATGGTGATCATTTGTGCCCAAGAGCAATTGTGGGGTGCTCGAACTGCAAGGACAATATTCAAAATGCCGATGAAATACCGACTTCCATCATCCCATTGTTTGTCCTTCCGAAGATCAGAAAGCTGCAAAAGAGGTTAGCCAAAAAGTATGTTGAAAAAATCTAAATTACAGATTTTCAGAAAACTCGAGAGGTCTGCCGATTTCAAATACGACAGCTCGATTTAAGGAGTTCTTGAAAGTCGAAACGGAGATGAAGCAGAGGCAAGACGAGATCCAGAAGAGGTAGAGAAAACTAATTTCTAAAAAAATCTAAATTACAAATTTTCAGAAAACTCGTCATAGATTGGCCCAGTCACAACCGACACGACTCACTTGAAACTTTTCAACGTCTTCAAGATTCGTCTCAATTCTTCTAATAATTTGAATTATTGCCTCTTTTGTTCTTTAAATCTGTTCTATTCTTTCCTGCTTTTATGTTTTGCATATATCCCTTCTTAAACTATTTACAAATAAGGAATGGATGCCTAAAGATACAGGTGTAATGTAGCATTTTTGCGGTTTTTATGCACTTAGCTTCATTTTTTTTTGAAGAATGTTGCCAATAAAACATACTGTGTTTAAAAGGATTTTTGTTGGTTTTACACGGCCTCAAGTTTACAACATTCGATCGATTATTAGAGATACTTTTGCAGTTACAACGCGCTCTAACGCAACATAGTTAAATTTTGAAATTTTGGATCTGAAAGAAGATGTATCTGAAAACCGGTTCACTTTTGACCACCTTTTTGCTTAATTTAATTTTTTTTTTAAATCGGTCAATTGGTCGAGATGAAGTGGTCAGTGAAAGAGAAGAGTTGAAGATTCGGGACTATGACTTTCGTGTTTCTGAGGCTCAAAATGGTATTGACATTAAAGATTTAGTGACTTTTCTCATACTGGATGCTTCAAGCTGATGTATGTTTTTGGTTTGCATTGAAATTTT
Source organism: Caenorhabditis sinica (assembly GCA_963932045.1). Classification (NCBI taxonomy): domain Eukaryota; kingdom Metazoa; phylum Nematoda; class Chromadorea; order Rhabditida; family Rhabditidae; genus Caenorhabditis; species Caenorhabditis sinica. The sequence goes on from OZ009938.1 coordinate 26,253,630, forward strand.
TCTAGTTTTGCAGAAAACTGTGGCAAACAAGCTTCATTTCTCAAAGGCAACTAGAATCGTTTCTGGATCTCGAAAGAAAGCGATAACGAACAATGTTAATCACGAGAAAACATGGTTTCACAAAATTTGTCTATATTCTCAATTGTCTCGAAATGTGAGGTTCGGTCCCGAAATATCGAAATATTAGATTCGGACCCGAAATATTAGCTGACATCGAAGTTCAAGCAATGAGAACAACTTGACAAGAATTTTTTGTACAAGTCCAGAATCCCTATTTCTACCTAGGCATAATGAAAGTAACTATGACACTCAAATATGCTTGAAAGACTCATCTACCTCCAGCCTTACTTTTCTGACACATTTCCATTGTGATAACTCATTTCTTATGTGACCTAGAAGCCATTGTAAGTCTAATTTTCTAAGTAGGTCATTGCCTAGTATCGTGATAAAAATTTAAAAATATAAAAATAATTCAGAATTCAATTTCATATATCATAGACTAGATTCGAACCCAAAATATCAGCTGACATCGAAGTTTAAGCAATGAGAACAACTTGAGGAGACTTTTTCGCACATGTCCAAGAGCCCTATTACTACTCAGCCATACTGGAATCCCGTAAAGTTCTGAAATCTGTATAAGTGAGTCATGTATAGCCTCTGTTATTTTTCTTACTAGGTTTCTTGTTGATACCTCACATCTGGTGTGACCTAGATAGAATATGATTGTTGAAAATCGTTGTAGATGACATTGAAAAACGATATAAACCAAAAACTCCTAGATTCTTATCTATCCTGGATAGATGGTTCATCAGACAGTTTGCTCCGGATTCTATGAGAGTCTGACTCATCAAGATCAAAGTCGAGATTAAAAAGATAAACCTAGAAATAGTTCTAGAACTATTAGCAAAACAGTAATTTTTTCCGAATCCAGAAGACGTTCTTCAAGTTCTGAAAAACATTGATGTTGCAAAATTTGAATTTGAGAAGACTTTGAAATTCAGGATATGTATACTAATTTCAAAAGTATTTTAATTTCGAATTTAGAAGACGTCAAAATTCAGTACTTGAAAGTCATAAGTTGAGATCTGAAGACCAGTAGCTGTGGAGAATGGGGTTGAGAGTTGGTGGGAACTCCCCCTTCTTCACCATAAGAGCTGTTGTGTGTGATTGGAATGTGGCAAGACAGATTGGTGATGTTCCTCTCTTTATTAGTGCTGGTATTGGTGACACGAGAGTTAGCGTCCTTGCTGGTGAGTCCGTCGCTGGTGGTTTGCATTCCCACTCTTTCCCCTTCCCAGAGATTCGTACTAAGCCCACTCTGGAGCTGTTCCTGAATCCCCAGTCACGGTAGAGAGGGGTCGGCGTTGCTGGTAGGTGACGTCCTCGACGGCCAGTCCTTAGGTGGTCGGAGAGGTGAGGTGAGACGACCTCTCGGTACGAGCGTTGGAGTGAGGAGTGAAGTGAAGTGAGTGTTGCTCATGCTTCCGTCGGTGGTTTCGCGCCTTGCCGACGGGCGGCGCAGAGAGAGTGTGTGTAGGCGAGAGAGTCCGAGTCCGGTGGAGCGCGCTTGCACACTCGCTCGTCCATTGCGCGGCAGTTTGAATAGTGGTTTTCCCTCCTTAGCGGTAGAAGTGTGTGGGATTGGTGGTAGAGATGTGCAATGTGTGTCGTGACGTGTTAATTGGTTGTGACCATGTCAGAATGGTCGCGACACTCCGGGGACCGAAGGAACCAGATATTTTTGATCCCATCGGTGAAAAGATGAATGGTTGGTCGGTTATCTTTCCTTTTCACGATGCACGTTGCAAATCTCGATCCGGTAGTGGGTTGTGTTGTGCTTAGTTCTTAGGCTCATTGGTCATGCCCTTAGAAGGCGGTATTGGGTAGCTGCTGGTGGATCCTATGTAGAGTAGGGTGATGGTGACTTCTTGTCTCCACGGAAAGGTGACTTGAAGTCGTGTCTCGGTCCTTGACTTGCTGGTATGAAGTGAGCAGTCTCGGATTTCTTCTGAGTCCTGGTTGGAGGCATCCGTGATCCTAGAATCTTGGACATCTCGTTGAGTATGACTGGATGTGGACTTCTGAAGACGACTATCCTCTGAGCGTGTATCCTCAATCCGGGGATCTTGAATATTCGCTGGTGACTGGTGTGGATAGACTTTTCGACGCTGGCGTCCCTGATCTGACGATCCTGGACACTTGATGATGTTTCGTCTTGAGACACTTTGATGACGATATCCTTGAACTTTCGATCTTGGACATCTGATGATTGTAGCTGCTACCTTCTACTTCCTTGTTCAGGTATATCACTTTGAGCTTCAGAACACTGAATCCATCATGATCAACATCTCCACCCATAACTCTGATGGGCGAGCGTGTATCACAATGATAGCTCCAGGTTCTCGGCACTGCGATGACGTCTTCGATCCTTTGTGGTGTGGATCCGTAGACGGCGTTGAATCTACTTCCTTGAGATGGTGCTGGTGGGTTGACTGTCCCGGCTTGGCTATTGCTTGAATCCTTGACTCCTTCAATGAAGAGGTGGTGATGATGACTTCCTTCGTTGCTGGTTGACGACCGTTTGATGTTGACTTTTGGACTTCCTTGAAACCCTAATTTGTCAGAGCTTTTCAGAGTTTAATCTTACGACTAAACCTGTTCCGTCCTGATGCGTACGCATGCAGGTGGACATGAGAATCTAAACTGCTGTGTCTCTAGCTTGATGATTAGCTAGGATGACTAAACACAACAGCTGAGACTCCGTATCTCTTTTCGGCCCGTAACTGAACTATTTCTAGTAACAGTTGTACTTCAGAACTTCGACCTGTGTCTCAGAACTTCAGTATCTTTTCGGCTGCTCTGAATCTTTTACCTTACTATCTAGAAGACTTGAAGAATCCTGAACTGTCGTTGACTGACTTCCGTTGATGACATCCGAGTGACGAGTTGACTTGAATCCTTAACTGTCGCTGGCTGACTTTTGTTGATGAACATCCGATTGACTAGTTGACTGAATCCTTGACTCCTGACATCTTGTCTTTTGGCTGGTATCGTGCATCCTTCGTTGAATGTCTTGGCGGCTTATTGATCTTCATCGAGACTTCCTTTTTATTGTTTTCCTCCTCGGAGCTTTGCTGATTCCGATTGAGGTTGACTGAAAGGACGCTGGTAGTCTCTTCTGGCTTTGGATGTCTTGTTGGCACTGCTGGTGTCTTCGTGACTTCCTCAACCGTTGAGGTGGTGTGGACGATGAGTCTTCTTGTCTGCATCTTCTTGTTTCACGACGTTGGCTGCTGACTTTCACCACGATCATCTTGGGTGATGACTGTGGATGATTGACTATGGTCTGTCCTCAGTGAATCCAACATGTCGTGGTGGCGTTGTCGTTGATGCGGCTGGTGAAGACATCTTGCGGTGCCTCTGGTTGCTCTTGCTTCGTGGTTTTACCCAGCTAGACTTTTGTGGCTATCCGTAGAAGTTCCTTGATGCTGGTAGCTGTCTTCCTGAGTGTATCTTCTTGGTACTCCTTGTTGGTTTCCCTTGAAGATGTTGACTTGGTGAGCCTGTTGAAGTATTGATTGATTCCTTTGGGCAGGTGGTCGCTGGTAACTTCCTTGTTTAGGCTGTCAAAACTGCGATTATCTTGGGCGATAATGGTGGATTGTTGACGTAGTCTGTTCGCCATGAGTCCAACATGTCGTATTTTGACTGATGGTGGCTTGGTGACCTTCTTTGTAGGAAGCTGGTAGGTCCAAGTGATGCTACAGAAGTATGCATATGAACTCTTGGGTTGACTCTTTGTCTCCGTGTTGTTATGTTAGTGTTGAAGGCGAGAAGAATTCCAGTTGGCTCTTACGATTGGTTACGTAATTCTGTATAACGATTTCCAGTCCATCGGCTCCTCTCCGTTGCTTTGGTGCTGAGATTGGAGCTGGTGACGTCTTCTGGTTGCTTCTTGTTGTTGAAGTTGCTGTGTGATTCTTCTTTTCCAAATGACATCTAGCGCTGGTAGTCGTCACGTAGCAGGAACCTTCCTTCTACTCGCTGGTGATTTGAGTCTTATCCTCCTTGATGTGTGACCATTGGCAGGATAAACTCGATTGACCGGTGTTGCTGGTCGGAACGGATGATCCAACGATGGCGTATCCCTCCAACTTAGCTTCCTCTCCTTAGATGATGGCGAGGCAACTTGCTGGTACGATATTAAGTCCATGTTGATGTCCGTGTTGCGTTGTTGAATGACGTGGAAGCTGGTGATGAAGATATTGAATGGGACATCTGTGAAGATTTTGGTAGATCCTGTATTGCATGGAGTTTCCGTTGTACTGGCGATCCATGTTTCTGAGCAGAATTTGGTGATCGTCGGCTGAAATGCTGGTAAACTGCATCTCCTCCTTGGCTTTTCCATCCGGAAGACTGAGCAAGATGGTCTGCTTGATCTCCGGAGCAAAGACTGCTTTGTCGTGCACCATGGTACGGAATTGCTCATGAAAGGAGCGTAGTGGCGGGTGTCTCCTGCGAACTTCTCCATAATGTTCATGACTGCTGTTATCTCGGCGGCTGCAGATGCTGGTGGGTAGTCGTGAGGCGGGAGGTCCTTGGGTCCGGTTTGGCGCTGGTGTGAAGGAGCTGATCCTCCGTAATGATCTTCGTTGGATTCGTTGTTGTATCCACGGAATCCGCTGGTAGAGGGCACTTGGCTTTGGGAACGGTGCTTGTCCTTCTTCTTCATCTTGTCGACTATGATAGTCCTCCTGTTCAAGGCCATTTGGAATCCGTTGCAATCCTCCCTGTGCTCTTTCTGCATGTTCTCCATCTTGGCGATGACAACGTTGCTGATGTTCTTCACGACGTCGAGAAGCTCCACGTGCTTCTGGTCATATGCCTCATGACGATAGTCTAGGCTCAGGTCCTTTTCCGCAACTCTGGCGGAACGGTTACCCGAACTTTCGACCGTCTCAATCGGCTCGACGGATAGACGTCCGGTGTTTGCTCCTGCGGAGCGACCTCTGGTGTTGTGATGATGAGTTTCCATTGGTCTTGGCACATGGGTGCTGTTGGCTGGTGTTTGGCCTGTCGCATCTGCAGACTGATCGGCTGATGCTGGTAGAATTGCTGATGGTCCTCCTTGGGTAGTGTCCTTCGGCGGTCCTTCGAGCAAGTTGTTCTTGTATTGAATTCGTCCGATGAGACATGTGACTGTCTTCGTAGTCTTCCGAATCCGTTGTGCTCCATCCTCTGCTTTCCTTCCTTTCACTTGACGACCATTTGCTCTGCTCGGAGTGTTTGACGCTGGTAGATGACATGATCCGTGTGTGGACAATGACAAGCAATCCGTTGAGCTCGCGATTGTTCTGCTGGTGGTGGAGTACTGACGTCTGGATGGCTGGTGGTTGTGCGCTGTGTTCGATAACACTTGAAAAAAATCCTTAGTCTGGAAAAAACAAAGGAATTAGATTGGTGAGATGGGAGCTAGTCTCCGCATCTCGGTGGGTGAAGCGCTGGTACACATTTTAATTTTAACCCTTAAAATGCTGCAAAAAGGTTGATAGTTTGAATTTTAACCCCTGAACTACTCCTAAAAGGGTATGAAGTTTTAATTATAAGCCCCAAAGAGATCTAAAAAGGGATGGAAGTTTAATTGGTGAGCCCCCAAACTTAGGCCTAAAAGGGAATACAGCGTTTAATTGTATGCACATCGCCCAACGCAGAAAGGGTCGATTATTACCAGCCAGCCTTGGCTTGGTCCTCCCGGTTTTTTGAAGTCGTGAGAGGGCGACTGCGAGATTACGGCTCGTGTCCGCTTCTTGAAGATCCGGCATCGATTTCCGAACTGGAGCATGAGAGCTGGCTAGGCTCATTCGTCGGCATACTCCTCCATTGGTGGTCTTCGGGCCTTGAAGGTCAATGGATCCAAGAATTGCTGGTGAGTGATTGGAGCTCTGGAGCCCAACGGCTTGCAAACATCCGCTGGTGGCGCTCTGACGGAGATCCTTCCCGGCACGATTCACTCCTCAGCCATTGATTGTCCTGGGTTTTTGCTACTTGCCAGTGTAGTGTAGTGTGAAAAACTAATTTGGAAGTACCTGAAGAATTGATTAAGACCCGCTGGTCTAGATTACGGATTACCACTTATTCGGCTTACCAGGCCGTCAGGGAATCCTTATGCCGATGCATTTTTATAAGCTAGAGGCGAGAAAGTTTAAACTAATAGTTTATGGGGACTGATAGGTATGTTAGACTAGAAGTTGGGCTGGTAAACATACTTAACCAACCCGTTAGATAGATCCTTATTAGGTTAGTACCTTAACACGTCTGCTAACATAACTCTCGCCTACAACCGCCGCACCCTCTCCTTAGAAGGGGATGGTGAAGAGGTAGAAGACAAGAGAGATGTTCGGCAACGATTCGAGCATATAACTCGTAGAGGTCTTGAACCATACAGCACATAAACGACACATGTCTTCTTTATAGACAGAAGAATCATCATCTTCTACCGTTGTCCGTGCTACGCTCCTTTATCCTTCTGTACTTCAGGCGGGACGCTGGTATCTCCTCTTCTCTTCCTCCAATCCGTCGCTTCTCCATCCATCCTTCTACTCACATCCTTTGCTTTATCCGTTGTGTCCTTCTTCCAGTTCTCTCTCCTTACGAACATCATATGGTTACTGGCAGCACAGCTACTTTCGCCACGCTGGTGTCGCTTTAACGAGTGGAGATGATGACCCTTCTCAACCATCGCCGATCGGGGTGTTCTACCACTCTGGGCAAAACACTTACCTAACGGTAGGAAGAGGAGGGGGAGAGAGAGTGCTGGTGACGTCTTCTACTGGTGTTGAAACGATGATGCAATCCTTGTCGCTTGTTGTTGCTGGTAGTGGATGAAGACTTGTTGTCGCTTCGGCGTTGATGCTGGTATTCGAAGAACTGCTTCTCCTTGTTGCTTGGCGCCGTCGCTGATGATTTGAGCTTCTTGATTGAAGTTGTTGAAGTGATTACTGTGGTGGGAAGAACAATGTGCGTGTACTGTTCTGTTTCAAAGACATACGAACCTAACGGTTAAGCCACAAGACCCGATAAGAACTAGGCAGAGAACTAAGAATAAGGGGGAAAGACTAGAGTGATGGTTCAGTGGTATTTGAATTTTTGAATTTTGACTAAAGTTAACCCAATATTTTCCTAGAACTGCTGCCTGTCTCATCGGTAGACTACTAGCACTTAGAATGTGTGGCTAGCCTGTATCTTTCGTGTTGCCACGACGCCCTTGTCCAAGGGACCCACGATAAGACAGCAGTTATGATCCGACTTCCACGGTTCCACGCCACTTGCGGAGTGTTCAGAATGTTGTTGGTAGATTTTTACACTTTACCCTACGAGAGCTGTGCTCTCTCGTCGTCGCTCCTTGCTGGTATCGGCATTGCTCATGCTTCGTCTTCAACGAATTTGCGTCCAAATCCGAAGTTTCCGTTGGTCCGAGCGCTGGTATTGGCTTGTAGCTGACACGACTTCTAGTCCTTGATGTAGAGCAAAGCGACCAACTCGTTGATGTTCACTCCGTTGCATCCGTGATGTTGTATACTTGCTGGTAAGCATGAAGATCGCTGGTAGCAGTTTCCTCGAAGGTGCGCGCGCCGATGCCAATCGATGCTTGACAACGACCCTTCTCGTTTTCCCGCTAGTGGTAAATGACGACTTCTTGCTCCCAAATGATGCAATTTTGTGAGGGGTGATTCCTGGGCTTGACGTCTTCTTCTTGAAAAAAAATCGACGTTGGAATCCGTCCTTCGTTCGCTCCTCGCTGATGCACTTCTCCTTCGTTCGTTGTGGGCGTGAGGGGCGATCCGCTTGCACACACGAACACAACAGCTAATCCACCAATGTTCCGGGCACAGACAAAACAAGATCTGTGTTTCCGGTCGATTGCACCATGTGGAGAATGGGGTTGAGAGTTGGTGGGAACTCCCCCTTCTTCACCATAAGAGCTGTTGTGTGTGATTGGAATGTGGCAAGACAGATTGGTGATGTTCCTCTCTTTATTAGTGCTGGTATTGGTGACACGAGAGTTAGCGTCCTTGCTGGTGAGTCCGTCGCTGGTGGTTTGCATTCCCACTCTTTCCCCTTCCCAGAGATTCGTACTAAGCCCACTCTGGAGCTGTTCCTGAATCCCCAGTCACGGTAGAGAGGGGTCGGCGTTGCTGGTAGGTGACGTCCTCGACGGCCAGTCCTTAGGTGGTCGGAGAGGTGAGGTGAGACGACCTCTCGGTACGAGCGTTGGAGTGAAGAGTGAAGTGAAGTGAGTGTTGCTCATGCTTCCGTCGGTGGTTTCGCGCCTTGCCGACGGGCGGCGCAGAGAGAGTGTGTGTAGGCGAGAGAGTCCGAGTCCGGTGGAGCGCGCTTGCACACTCGCTCGTCCATTGCGCGGCAGTTTGAATAGTGGTTTTCCCTCCTTAGCGGTAGAAGTGTGTGGGATTGGTGGTAGAGATGTGCAATGTGTGTCGTGACGTGTTAATTGGTTGTGACCATGTCAGAATGGTCGCGACAGTAGCCCCTTCCAGTTTTTTTTTTGAAATTCAGAGATCGCAACTCTGAAACCATCGGAACATTTGTTTTTTTTTAATCAAATATCGAAATTCTCATGATTTTCGATATTTGATCTATGAATCACCCCGAATAATAAAACGGTATGATTTTTGATTTTTGTTTCCCACGAGTGGGTGGTGATAAATAAAAAAAGCGTTTAATGGTTTATTCGATTATTCTGGAGGCTATAAAAACGGGGAGAAGGCACCGGTAACCTCATTCGCCACACATTTTCTCTTCCTTTTGAAATCTACTGTCCCGCGTCCTTTCGAAAAAATTAAAATCTTGATGGTGAGTATATAAAGAGTCAGGCTTTTTGGATTAGGACGTAAAATTGGGACTAGTTTTGCCCGTTTTCGAATACCTCTAAGATCTGAAGGTTTTGCTATTAACCTTCATACTTTGAGGGTGGAGAACAACGACGACGGAGAAGAAAACTGGAGCTTTCCAAAAGCTTTTGAACAATACAGTAATCGACATCCTACAGTACTAGTCCGATACCAAAATACAGTAGTTGTCCACCCTACAATAGTTCAAGAAAAGGCTCAAGAGAGAACACCATCATCATGAAGGGACACCAAGAGATCAATCAGAGCCGACTATTGAGAATCGAGGAAGCATTCACAACAACCATTAAAATTCCGACTACAGTAATCCAGGCCAAAAGTCGAGGAAGTTCTGAGACCAACCAGAAGAGGGACGCACTCTGAATTCAGTAACAGTATCATTACCAAGATAATCATAATACATGCCCACCTACAGTAATCTACACTACCCAACACTAAGACTAGGGAACGTTGATCCACAAATACAGTTTATTTCACAATGTCCACGTTATACGGAAAACAGGGAAATGAAGAAAATGAAATATCACAAGAATAAATATTAGAAGAAAATGGGCATATCCGCGCTACCCATCGTATTCGACTGGTCATTGCTTGGGAGGAGATGCTTGTCATTTCGAGATGGGATCTTTGAACGAGCTGGTGGCTTAGACCAACTTGCCAGCGGAAGACGTGTCGCGTAGTTGACAATGTGTAGTGCAGTTGGGTCGAATGGGGTGGTGTCAATCTTTTTGGTGGTAGTGGTGGTGACATCCGTATTCTCCAATTCCATAATAGGCTTGAGGCGGTCAGCTTGTTGTTGCTGGATCGACGGAGCCATCTGGAAAAAAAATGTTGTTATGGATGGCTGAGAATGCTAACATTTGACAAGTCCTTATTTTCTATGCTCATCGCCCAGCCAATGTCACTAAAATTCATACTTTTTGCTCAAAATGATGGTATCAGGTTCAAACTTTACATGCGTGCTTTTTAGATGATTCATAAAATATCTGGCAAGTTTCAAAAATTATAACTGAATGTGAGATCGGATAGAACACCGAAGGTGCAAAATTCGGTGTGAATAACTACATATCATACTTTCCCACTCCCCTTAACTAAACTTTCAAAAAAGTTACCTTTCTAGGCTGCTCCCTGGCTTGTGGCGGTGCCTCCTTCCCGTCCTTGATTCGCTTCTCCGTCGCGAAATACTGATTTTTCTCCTCCTGAGTCGTATGATGCCGCCAGAATGTCTTCATCTTGGTCTCGAGATCAGTGGAAGGGTAGGCCTTGTACTTCTCGACAAACTCATCAATGTTGTCGTAGCACCAAAGTCTAAATGCAGACAGCGGCTTCTGCTTCTGGGCAACGTCGGCGAAGCAATTCTTGGCGTAGGATTGCTCCATTTTTCTCTGGAAACAGGGAAAAGTTGAAAGGAGAGTACGAAAAAATCTTAAAAAAAACGGAGAAAATAAAACGGAAAAACAAAAAATAGTCGGTAATAGAGAAGAACATAGCGAGAGGTAGACGAAAACAAAATCGAAGGTAGATGAAGAAAGGAAATGAAATATGAATCGATCGATTCCAAGTTGTAACCCTCTGTGTACACAATGAGGGCGCGCAGACAACCGTATTACAACACTACACACCACGACCTCTGTGTATGGTGTTCTCGACAGAGCGCGTTTGCGACAGAGACAAACACATCTCCCACTCTCTATTGCCTCATTGTTGTCGATAAATTGATTTGCAATGGTGTTCCGACTACTCTGCTTGCCTGATAATATTGTTACTTTTACTCTACGTACTATGGATATACCGGAGATGTGAGTTCAATGTTTTGCTCATTAGGAGGTAGACTATAGACACCAAAATTTCAAATTATCGGAATTAGTCGATTACCCATTTACAAAAACAGGGAGATTATGAAAGAAGTTTTTTACAATCATTGTCAATCTTCCAAAAATTGAAACCTTAAAACAATTCAGATTCTGCTTCTCACTGATCTCAAAAGACACTAAACATCTCGCGATAGACTTGAAACTAAAGTGTTTGGATACTTGCCTACTGATATCTACTCAGGTTCACCTGTTGGTCCGTTTTGAGAAGAGGAATCGAGTCGAGAAAAGTTTCAAACTGAACCTTTTTACTAAGGATGGATATGATGGGCAGAAGGGATTAGGAATATCCACCCACGTCGGTTATGAATACGGAGAAGTAGAAAGGGAGTACTTTGTGGAGGAAGGGAGTGTCACTGGAGTTTGGTTTGGATTGGAGTATTGTGTAAGGGACTGGATCTTCCATATTAATAGTTTGTTCCACCGCAAACTGGACTGGATTGCATTCCTGGAAGGTAGCCAAGTTTATAGACTAAAGTCGGTTCGGGAGGGAGTTGAAGGTCTCCACTTCGCAACTATAGATGTCAGTCACTGTGATCGTCCGGAGAAAGTTTTTGAAGCTTTTCATGATGCTCCAAAAATGCTACTATCTAACCGTCATGCTCCGGGTTCTCAAACCATTCGAAAAAAGATGATTTCAAATTTTGATAAAATCGCGTTGAAAGGTGTTCAAAGTATGTCACTGGATATGCTTTTGCTCTGCAACAGTCGGACCATCTTGTTAGAGAATTCAGTACTAACACCGAAGGATCTAAACAGATTTTTAAAACGTTGGTGTGAAGGAAGCATGTTGAGACTGGGATGTCTCACTTGTGAAATTCATCCTGTGAATGATTTTGTGGAAGAGGAGATTTTGAAAGGTTTGAAGACAGGTTTTCTAGATAAGAATCAGGAAAGAATGAACATTGGAGTGGTCGATAGAAGTGTTGTCGTTCAGGGAAAAGGGAGAGAAGCCATGCTTGAGTTTTCTCATTTCCTGGAATACTCCAGTATCTCTTTCGATGTGTGCGAATGATTGGATGGGTTCTATGGATATAACTTTTTCTTGACATTCTTTGTATTGAATAAATCTGATTCTTAATAATCTTCTCTGTTTTGTAGTGTGCAAAGTGAAGATGAGCAAACTAGTCTTCGCGCCATTTTCCAACTGGACATTTTGTTCTCACTTTGATTTCACAATCACGATATTTTGTAACCATCACATTATCCTATTGCGACATTTCGCAACCAATACGTTTCGCAACTGGACATTTTATTTTGCAACCATGACGTTTCGCAACTAGAAATTTTGTAACTCACACTCGATTTCACAACCTCGACATTCTGCAACTGTGACGTTCCGGAACACGTCGATTTCACAACCGCACCATTTCCCAACTGGGCTTTTTGCAACCAGTCACTTTGCAACTTCATAAAGTTGTCCGGTTCAGATTTATAGTGATTACATGTTATTTGAGGTATCATAAACCAATATAGAGTGTTGTCTACTTCCGAAAAAAGAAGAAAATTTGATCTTGATTTTATTATACTTTTGATGTGGACTTAGAGGTTGGAAAGTGACTTAGTTGCGGATTTTCAAAGTTACAAAACGACTAGTTGCGAAATGTCGTGAAATCTCAGAAGATGATCCTCCTCTTATCTCTGATATCAATAGTGTTTCTCGAAGTTTGACAATTTGAAGTTCGTCATCTCAACGTTCTATTGTCTTTGATAGTGTCAATGGGAGTCGTTGTTGTTTGAGTGTCAGCTGCTAGCACTCCCAGACTGTCACGTTTATTATCTTCATCTCGACGACAATCTCATTGTTCGTCATGAATACGGAATGACATATCGAACGCTTGTGGGATGCCCAAAAGACTCAGTCAGTTTCCAATCCACTGTGTATCTACTATTCGTTCTCTGTGTTTACCTTACTACCAATTTTTTAACCTTTAAATTTTTATCGGTTTTGCTTCTCCTTGCCAATGACTGGATTCAGCGTTGTTCTTTTTGGTCAAGAATACAAGTACAGAGTCGGCAACCCTATTGGCTCTGGCGCCTTCGGTCGAGTGAACTTAGTTCATCTCGCTGGAAGGGAGCAGGCCCCAATAGTGATGAAAACTGTACCTTTCACTTCTTCAGAAGTGGAAACTTTGGCTAAAAGAGAACTAAGTATTCACTTGAGCTTAGTTAGTAAAAACGTCCATGAAAATATTATTGGATTGTTTGGAGTAAAGCATTTCCCTGGACAAGTTTGTATGTTTTTGGAGTATGGAGGAGAGCGAACTTTGAGCTCTATGATTTCTAAACATGGAATGAGTCAGCCAGAAGCTGGTGGTTTTTTCCAACAGCTGATGAATGGAGTGAAATTCATTCACTCCAGAGGTATCACACATGGGGACATCAAACCTTCCAATATAGTAATTACCAAACAAGGTGAGTAAAATCGTTTAGAGGAAAATCTCAGAATCTCTGATCTTAGAATTTTAAAAGAGACACATTTTTACATATCATGAAGCTCATTTGAATTTCTCTAATTTTTAGGAAAAGTGAAAATTATCGATTTTGGAGTGTCTTATGAGCATGTAGATAAAAATGGACAGTACAGAAAGGTTCCATCCAAGAGGGGAACAGAAAAGTATGGAGCTCCGGAAATTTTCGGAAATGAGGATATTGATGGCCCACCAACGGATGTTTGGTCGTGTGCTATAACTTTGTGTCAAATGCTGGCTGGTTCGGTGCCATGGACTCAGCCTATTCCAAGGTAAGTCTTACAGTACTCGATAAAATATTATCAACTAATTTTTCAGCAAATCTGATGAATTCAAAAATTGGAGTCAAGGAACTGCTGCCTTCTCTTGCGAGCCATGGATTAGAATTGATAGAATTGCTTTTGGTAGGTTTCTAAAAGATTTTTTGACTAGTCGTCATTCCAATTATTCCAGATTTGCTCAAAAATATGCTTGTAGTCGATAGCAAGAAGAGAGCGAGCGTTGATTTTGTGATGGACCATGTTTGGTTTCGAATCGCTCATCAAAATCTTAGAAGGACTCCTATTGCTACTATCAATGATTCTGGGAAATGGCAACTAACGGCTTTGAAGCCATTAGTTGAAAAATACGCAAGTCAACTATCCCTATCATCCCTCAGCAACGTTTCTCCAATTCAATCGAGCCAACCGATTCGAAGTGTGCAGATTGTGAAGAGTGATAATAATGAAAATGGAAAAGATAGAGTTCCGGCAAGACCAGTTGGTCAGGAAGTGCGAAGAAGCCTTGAAGAGAAGCTGTTGAACCCACTGGAGGGCAACAAAATTCAAGCAAAAGCAAGAAGAAGTGAGCCAGCCAGGCCTGCTCCGTATCCAAGTCCATCAGAGAGAATTACACCAAAAGGGAAAAGGACTTCTATGAAGAAAGAAAAAGAAGAAAAAGTTCAGGATCAGACACCGACCCAGAAGAAGACAACACCATTGTCCAGAAGAAGGCGTTCGCAGTTCTCATAAATCATATCATTAATTGATATTCCACTGTGGTTAAGCTTCCGAATAAATGTTTTTGTTTCAAGTTTTATCTTTTTGAATTCATTAATAGGAAACCAAGATGGTGTTCATACTAAGAGCTACAGTATGATCCTGAACTAACAGCTAGAGTATAATCCTGAGAGCTGAAGTATGGTCATAGTCTGATATCGATCCATTGGGTACCTACCAAACTAGAAGGAAAACTCATATAAAGTCACTCACAATAGATACACAAAAGGGACAGTGGTGTGTATGTGTGTGAGTGAGTGTGCTACTCCCCATTGTCATCCTCCCCTCCTTTTTTGGTGTCTTCCCAGGAGAAACAATGCTGATTTCACATAGCGTTTTTTTTCCTACTGATTCTGTTCCTTTTGCATTTGTGACTTCATTTCGAGTTAGCTGTTTTGCTGGTTTTTCGATTTTTCAGTGTTGAGTTTTTTTTCGATTTTCCGTCCGTTTTTGCAGTTACCGCAACTTTTTTCTCCAATTTCGATATCCTCGAAAAGTTAGTTCTCAAACTCCTAGTTTTTAAATGAATAACTCTCTTTAAGTATTCAATTTTCCCCTTTTACTCGCTGAAACCACCCATTGCTCATTTCACCGTTTGCCGATACAATTTTGAGGTCCTCTGTTGCAATCGCGCTCTATCGCACTCGCCTCCCTCTTCCAGTGAACAATGGCGTTTTGCTATGCAGCCTCTCGGATAGTTTGCAATCGTTGACCATTTTTCACAGCCCCATCTTCTAACGTTTTTCTGTTTCTTATTTTCTTGAACTCATTTCCTGAACTTTTCTCTTATATTTTGTAACTTTTTTTTAGATGTCATCGTATATGAGGACGTCTCAGATCGAATCTGATTTTGGTCAACACACCGAATACTACACCGTCAGAGAAATCGCCAAGGGCGGTTACGCAACTGTCTACCTCGTGCGTCTCCCGAAGAATCCGATCATGAAAGTTGCGATGAAGCAAATCGACGTGGACACTGCACTCGTTCCAACCACCATCGAAACGGAATATCATCTTCACAAAGGCTTGATGAGCAATGGTGGCCACGAGAACATTATCAAGATGTTTGGAATGAAGAAGGAGCTCTACCACTACGTCTTCTTCATGGAGTTTGCGGATAATGGTACCCTCAGAGATAAGATGAAAGTCAACGGACAACCACCAGCGATTGCGAGGAAGTACTTTCGACAGTTGATCACAGGAGTGGAGTATTTGCACAAGTGTGGTGTCACCCATTGTGATATCAAGCCGCAGAACTTGTTGCTGAACAAGTTTGGTGAGTGTCATGGAGGTTTAAAGGGGGATTTTGACCAAAACTTATGTAAAAAGGTGCGTAGATTCCGCAAATCACTAAGGACAAAAATAGATCCAACACTCCAAAACTCCGCTTGAAAAACGTAATTTCCGCCCAGAACTACAAAGTTGTACCAGGCCGAACTCGAATTTTCTCTTCCATCAGACTTAGACACTTCATTTTTTAAGTGATTTTAAGCTGATTTTTCGAGGGTTTCCTGTTAATTCCTCCTAGAAAATTTTAAAGAAAAATGGCCAACTGTAATAGATAAGGTGGCCAAGTCGATGGAAGAGAAATCTTCGATTCGGCCACGGCCGCCTGATACAAGTTCTGGGCGAAGATAACGCTTTTGAAGCGGATTTTCGCTGTTTTGAAGATATTTTCTTGCTTTTTCTTTGTGGTATTCGGTATCTACTTATTTTAAGGCAATAAAAGATTTTGGTCGGAATCCTCTAGAACGCTAATCTAGCGGTGTTGCCATGTGTCAAGATTTCTAATATCTAAATTTTCAGAAATTCTCAAAATCGCCGATTTCGGACTCTCCGCTCGCCATCTCGACTCCGATGGAAACCACATCAGTGTACCCGGTCATATTGGCACTCGTCCATATGCTGCTCCAGAAGTCTGGAATTTTCCAGAACTCGATGGTCCACCCACAGATGTCTGGTCGACTGGCATCGTGCTTGTCGAACTTCTTGCCGGCTCTCGTCCTTGGGACAAAGCAGCCAAAGAGTGAGTTTTTTGTTTCATTTTCGGAATAAAATAGACACCTTATCTCTTTTCAGAATGTCAGTGGCTTATCGTCAATGGGTGGAAAAGAGAACCGATCTTATGGAGAAACCATGGTGCATGCTGGACTACAAAGCATTGAGTGAGTCTTTAAAGGAACGCACAAGATTTTGCAAGTTTTGAGTTTTTGAAATCTTTGTCATAGACACCGCTGAGGCTATCTAGAAGCGGCTGAAAACTTCGGAGTCCGCTCGTTACTCTGAGCCGAGATATTGGAGCTCAAATTGAGATTCTGCGAATTCCGAGGATTCTGAAGAGTCTGATGATTCTAATCCCTGATGATTCTCAGGATTCTTGGAATTTTGGAATTTTGAATTTCTGAAATCCTCGTTAGTGTTGAGCCTTCACAATTTCAATATTTACTTTTTCAGATTTCGCAACCTCAATTCTCAGCGACAACATTGAGAAGAGACTCACCATTGAGCAAATCAAAGAGCACGAGTGGTACAGAAATGGGTATGAATCTGTGGAGGATGAGAAGAAGACTAAGAAGAAGATTTTGGCTCCAAAGAAGGACACCAAGACAACTACCTCCATTCTCCCACAATCCTATTGGAGTCCATCGACTTCTGACATGTTAGCTGAAATGGTAGCAAGGGCCGTGGAGAATAATGAGGGAGTGAGAGGGAGAAAGCGGCCGGCAAGCGGAAACATTTGAAGAACTTCTTTCTGTATAATTTGCCTGTGACTTGATTTTGATTCTTTTTATTTGCTTTTCATCAAATGAACTTATTTCTATAAACTATCAAGACGCTGTACAGAAAAGTTGTTGACTTCTAAATTAGAGCTCTAGAATTGGCGCGAAAATCCACAAAACTTCAGAACAAATATACAAATTTGAACCTTTCCCAGATCTCTAAAGTTGCTGTTTTTCCTTTGAAAATGTTGAAAATTTGCCGCTTTCTGAGCGGTACTGTGGCAGAAGTCTGTCAAAGTCATTCGATTCTAAATAGAACATTACTCTTGGTCACATGACTCCGTTTCGGTCACTACTGTACCACTGTAGTACTGTATTCATGTACTACTGTACTACTGTGCTTTGTAAGTTTTTGGTTCGTTTTCTTTCATTTGAAGTCATCAAAAGTATGAAATTGAACATGCGATCCAGAAAGTAGTGGACGAGTAACTTCAACTCTCTTATTTCTCGCACAACTTTTTATATTTACATAACTTCTCTTATCTTTTCCTGAACAACAAACTGACAATCACATATTTCATCATTACCTCATTTGACCACCACTTTGTCACTATGATTACCCATCTTTGCTGTCAGATTCCCAACGTCATAACCAATCTTTGGACAACAAGTGTTTCTGACAAGGGGTAACCTATTGTACTCTTGGTTAGCATTGTTGGCCTGCTAATCTCTTCATTAGCACTCACAAAAAAGGCTACAGTGACTACCAACCGACCTCTACCTCCTAACCCCCAGACAGACATAGACTGGTCCAATGATCGATACTTCCCGGGAGGAGGTATTCGTCAGTTTTGAATTTTTGCGTTTTCGTTTTTCCACTATTTACGTGACTTATGAGCAATAAACTAGATCTCTCAAGAGCTAAAAGTTACCTGCTTCCTTCTTGATTCTAAGTCAAATGTTCCTAAATTTCTGTGCTCCACTTTTTCGGAGTCATCATGTCTTGGTTACGTTAGGGAACATTTTTTCACCGTGTTTTATCTAATTTTAGATCTTCCAGAAATAAATTCAAATTTCTTCGGATATAATTGACCAAATATATTGCTTTTTTTGCTCAATCTTTGCTCCCGGGTTCTTCCATCCAAATATGTTTTTTTATAGATTCCAGTTTGACGTCAGCTCCAATAGAACAACCAAAGATGGCCGGTTTATCTAAATCTCAAAAGTAAGGCCAACTTATCCTAATAACTTTTCCAAATCTTTTATTGCAGGCAGCAAGATGTGGGAGTTTCGCATGAGCAGTTCATAGTGCTTGGACACGAGGAGCAGGGCCAAGTTTGCCGTTTCCGTGTAAGAGTGAATGGCCAGGAGACATGGCTCGTTGAGAAGGATATGACAGTAAGTCATTAGAAAAGACAAATGCTAAGAAATTCGAGGGTTGATTTTAAGGAGACAAGAAACACTTTACACTGCATTTTTCACAATATAACCATAGGGTTGCTTGCAGACCGCTCGGGTTTCATCTCCTCTTTAACTCTACTAATGCATTTATGATAAATCTGCGCAATTATGGGGCTTGGAATGGGCAGATTGGTTGATAGATGAAAGTGCATAGTCTCCGTATTTGGTGAAGTTTTTGCAACCAACAGTTAGGCAGACAATGTAGGGATAAGGGTATCGTATCAGCGAACACCTTAAATTCTACACTTTAGGCTAACTGGTCGCCATCAATCGGTACACACGTCGTACTTTGTGTAGGCTCATGATGAAGGTACCTCATAATAAGGTTTTGTAAATGTCTAGTGTCTGGAAATACTGAAAGAGATACATAGGATTGATTGATGTCCACTTTCTATACATTAAACCAACATGACGCTACTGAAAGCATCAACAAAAAAATTATTTTCAGAAACCCCAGTGAGTGGCTCCGCCGGATTCCAACAGTCGCGGATTCCCACGGAAGATACAAATTCAAAGAAGAGAAGCCCCGTGGAAACCAGTTGACCTGAGCCACGTCAAAAGATCAAATGTCAGATTGAACTCTTCTTGAATGATAAAATCAGTTCTAAGTTTTGCTATCAAGCAAACCAATAAAGTCTTTGTGGTTGTGAGTTTAGTGTTCTTAGTTCTCAAAGTCTGTTTCTGTCCATAGCGATAGAAATAGATAACTTGGGGGCCGAACCAAATCAGTTGTAGTAGCAGAAGTCAGACGCTGGTGAAGGTGATAAGACCTGATCCGAGCTCCTTCGCTATTAGAACTATTCCTCAAATCGAATTCGTTTCGTTTTGAGAAGAAATCTCTCGTTGACTAAAAATCAGCGAACGTACTGTTCCTGTCTCGGAGATCGAAGATCGAAGAGTCGGATAAATAAAAGCGGTGAGACCGTGGTGAGATACTTTGGTGGTGAGACGGTGAGGTGTTTGTGTGGTGAGATAAAGTGGTGTTCGTGTGGTGAGATACGGTGTTGGTGGTGTGGTGTGATATTGGTGAGACGGTGGTGAGAAAGGTGATGTCGTTGAGTACGGAGAAAACTCAGAACGGAAGCTCGAGTGTGACTTCTTCGAGGAAGTCAGGGGCTGTCCGAATGAATGAGATGACTCTGAAGGAGAGAAGAAAGTTGGTGAAGGGGTTCACGGACTTTTTGGAGTCGTCGGGAAGTATGGAGAGTGCGATCTATGAGGCACTCAAAGTGACGTGCAAAGACAATGAGAGACAGTTGGAAGTGCTGATGGAGCCGGTGAAAAACTACTGTCAGGAATTGCGCGAACGGTTTGAGAAGATGGGCGGAGAGAGATGGCCGCTGGAAATCATCGGAGTGATGAGGGAAAATGGAGTGGAAACGGTAGAAGAGTTGCGTGAACTCTGTGAAAATGGAGCAGAAATGCTGCCAGGTGCCAGCGTGGATGATGCCAAAACGGGCAAAAATGAGTTGGCAGTGTTGCAGGAGGCATGGAACTGTGAGAAGGAGACTTTGTTCAAGGAGTTGAACAAGTTGAAAAAGGAGAAGAGGTTGGCAGATGAAGTTGTCGCTAGGTGTAAGAAGGCGTTGATGGAGGAGCAAGAGGCAAGTGGCGAGTTGAGAGAACTGCTCAGAAAGCAGGAAAGTGGGCCTAAGGAGGCGAGACAAACCCGTGAGATAAAAGAGGCGTCGGTGTCCTCAAAAGGGTTGGAAGTGGTCAGGAAGTGGTCCGGGAATAGTTCGGAGGACGAGTTCTCGATGCGCGGCAAGCCTGGAGAGTTCGCAGATAGTGAAAGAAGTTGGGGTGAAGACTGGAAGAGTGGCAGAGGTGGCAGTGGTAGCGCGGGGAATGAGATCATGATGGAAATGGTCTCATCTATGGGGAGGATGATGAAGGCGTCGGCGTTGCCGGAGCCGAAGACGTTTGATGGTGTTGGGGACTTCAAGGAGTTCAAGAGAGCGTTCTTGCTGAAGTACCAGCAGGTTACGGATGAGGATGATGAGCTAGTAGCCATCTTGGAGGAGAGATATCTGAAGGGAGCAGCGAAGTCGTTGTTCAAGTCGTTGAGAGATAGACATGAGAGGTCTATCGCTGAGTTGTTCGTTGAGTTTGAAACGAAACTCAAGAAAAGACAGGGAGATGCTAAGGCGGAGGCTTTGCATGAGTTTGATAGGCTCCAGAGGACTCCGGGGCAGAAGTTGTGGGAGTATCTGGTGGAGGTGGAGAAGTGGTCGAAGAAGGCCTATCCGGAGGTCGGGAAAGCGACGTTGTCGCAGATGAGAACCACCAAGCTGATGAGAGCTACGGAGGATGATGATATGCTACAGTCGGTGCTGGTAGCAAAGCGGCTGGAGTTGCCACTGGCGGAGCAGTATGACCAGTTGAAGGATATTGTACTCCAGAGGGAGAATGAGAAACTGCGAAAGCAGAAAGAGAGAATGGGGAGATGGAGAGATCAGGGAAGCAGTGAGGGTCGTCGTTCGCCTGAAGGTAGTAACGATGGTGACCGGAGAACTGTTGGGGAGAGAAGAGATAGTGGAGCAAAAATGAAATGTTTCACTTGTGGAGGAATCGGACACGGTTCTCGGCAGTGTGTGTCGAAAAGAGTCGATAACGTCCAGATTCACAAGGCGAGTTCAGTCAAGTATGTGGGGACTGAAAATATGGAAATGGTGGAGATGTTGGGACAGCGGAGACAGGTTGTCATTGATAGTGGGGCAGTCGTATCGGTGATATCGACCAGTGCCTACGAGAAGTTGAAGGCGGGGTGTCGTAACTGGGAAAAGGAAGTTGAAGTGTTCGGAAAGCCGACATTCACACTTTTGAATGCGTCGAACTCTGAGATGAGAGTCAAGGGGCAGATCGGGATTCCCATGGTGGTCAGAGGACGGAAAGTGAGAGTAGTCTTCCAGTTGGTTCAGAACTGGGTAGAAAAGATACTGATAGGAACAAATGCCTTTGAGAGCATTGGTGTTGAGTTGAAGTGGAAAGAGCCACATCGGGTGGTGAAGGCCGAGCAGAACTCGGCAGAAGTACAGTTTATTGGTGGGGAGGAGAAACTGGAGAGACCAGGAGAGAAACTTCGAAAGGTTCCGAAGGAGGTATCGGAGATACAGTGCAAGAGCGTTGCCGTGCGTGGAGAGAGGGGGAGAGGCACGAGTGACGTGGAAAAGGTGTTTAAGGCGGAAGGGGAGAAGGAAAAGAAGAAAGTGAAGATTCGGGCGAGTGCTGCGGTCATTGGACCTAGATTGGAGGCAAGGGGGCCAGGTGTTCTAGAGTATCGTAATAAGACGATGAAGGGATGGACACAGAAGTTCGATTGGGACGGAGTGAAGGAGGCGGTGGTGCTTATTGAGTACACTGACAAGGTGGAGGAGAATAGCAAGAGAGTTGAGTTCGTAAAATCCATCGCTCGGGAAGTGGAAAGAGTCTGGATTGTGCCAGAAAGTCTACAATGTGAATTTGGGGACGTCGCGAAAGTGACCGAAAAGTGGAAAAAATGGATGGAGGAGTCAGTCAACGTGGAGATGGTGGATCCGCTGATGCCAGTTGGAAAGCACAAAATACCACTCATCTTGGAGAAGTGGAATCAGAAGTCGCTGGATGGTCTTCGACAGTATCTGCAGATGGCGTTGCCGATTCATTCAACTGGATGTCAGCTGAAGAAGGATGAACAGCCAGACAGAGGATCACGATTTGGATTGAAGACGGACGTAGCTCCTGGAGAAGGACACCCGATCGCCGAAAGGAGGGGGAAGTGGCTCCGCCGGATTCCAACAGTCGCGGATTCCCACGGAAGATACAAATTCAAAGAAGAGAAGCCCCGTGGAAACCAGTTGACCTGAGCCACGTCAAAAGATCAAATGTCAGATTGAACTCTTCTTGAATGATAAAATCAGTTCTAAGTTTTGCTATCAAGCAAACCAATAAAGTCTTTGTGGTTGTGAGTTTAGTGTTCTTAGTTCTCAAAGTCTGTTTCTGTCCATAGCGATAGAAATAGATAACAGGTTCTCGAGAAGTATAGGGTGGAGACCTATCCAGTGGTCTACTATTCCATTAAGAGTAAGTTGACCCTCCACTTTTTTCACAACAAATCCATTTTTTCAGATTACAAGATCGAATCCATCCTGGACATCCACCACTCTCCGACAGAAGGCGAAATGCTTCTGGTGAACTTTGTCGGATATGTCGGGCCAATATGGCACTATTGGGTGCCAAGAAAGGACATTAAAACGGTAAGTGGTCTCCTAGAATGTTCTGGAATAAATCTTGTGTGTTTCAGGGAGTGAAGGCTCTTAGAGCGGCTTACATGAAGAAAAAGGACAAAGAAGAGGCGGCTCGCATTGCAGCGCAGGTCAATAATGGAGTCTCTGGTGTGCCGAGCACGCCTTCCACCAGCACCACTTCGTGAGTTTTGAATTCAATTAATTTATGTATAACGGAATCCTGGTCGCAAGCTACAGTAATCAGTAAAATATATGCAAAACCGCATTTGAACGCGCGAAGTGTGTTTTTTCGAACAAATTTTTGATATTCAAAAAATTAGCATATCACAAATCAGAACACTGATGAATATAGCAAAATAATTATGTCGCTGACATTGAGTTTCAAGATCAACTTTTAGATCGACGGTCGCTGCATCTGCAAACTCGACAGCTTCCTCTGCACCATCATCTTCTGCTGGGTCAACTTTCAAAATGCTAGAAGATCAAAACTCCAAGGAGGAGAAGAAGGTGGAGCAGAAAATAGAAGTGCCTCACCAAACCTTGTCAGGACCATCTTCCGCTGCCACATCGTCATCTCAAGTTGTCGGAAAGCAATTCGTCAAGCAGAAGAAGAAAATGGAGAAGGACCCCAGAAGGGCAAACTTTTTGAAGTCTTAGCACCCAGAATACGGCTAGCATTACGGCTAGGTGAGTTTCCCATTTCGTTTTGAATATTTAGTTTTGATGAGCGTCATTGCGAATAGTTGTTTTCTTTAATGTTAAAATGTACAGAATGTACAGATTCTGTAAACCCTTCATTTATCTCACAAGGGTTACCCACCTCCAAAAAAAACACCTTTTCTGAAACTTCGACAAGGTTTTAAAAAAATTTCAAAGGAAAACTACCATTTTGAAATCTCAATGATACAAAAGTAGAATGAATACATAGCCATTTCTTCAGTTCTACTGCCACCTCTTTGTCCAATCCCCGTACCAATCTTATGGATGTTTCGGATGAAATGGACTTCGATGATATGGTAAGATTTGAAAATGCTGAAATCAATGGAACACCTAATTTGATTTTCAGGATGTTTTGAGCACTCGTAAGCTGAATCAAACATCTTCGTCGTCACTCCCAAAGAAGCCAAGCCCGTTTGGATCCTTGAAGCCAGAAGGAACTGATTCGGAGCACCTTCAGATGAGCACTGCGGTGTCTGGAGATAGACAAAATGTAGGTTTTAGAACTTTTGCTTGCTACAAATGTGGTGGCGTTCCTGTTCATTTCAAACACTAAGTCTTTAACCCCTCCATGAGAAAATCAAGGATCTTTGCTTGAGACTATAGAATTGTGACTTGCAGGTCGCTCTGATCCACAGTACAGCCAACAAGAAAGTAACCGAGGAAAAAGAAGAAAAGAAGAAGGATGAGACGATGGACAAGGTCAATGGAGGACAAAAGGGACTAGGAAAAGGAAGCAAAAGAGTTTTGGAGAAGGCGGCAGAGAGAGCGGCACGAGAACGTCAAAGGCAAAGAGAACAGGAGGAGCAACTCAAGAAGTGGGAACGTGACAATAGGAAGAGTGACAATGCTTTGTTAGGGATGAGATCAAGCGCTCGCTCTATACCAACAACACAATGGAAATCTACTGGAGTGCGAAGAGAGCCACCATCAAAAATGGCGAAGACTGGATCCGGGTCCAAGCTTACAACAGTTGGATTCGCTTCTTCGTCGTTGAATGGTTGCCCAGCTCCCGTCACATTTCTGCCAACATTTCAAGCCCCGCAACAAGTCCATCGTCAAAACCCAGCCGCATCATCAAGACAAGCTTTACCACAAAGACCGTCGATGCTTCTTCGACTTCTCCAATCCCCATTAAGTGCCTATGAACATCCAGAAGGTGTGTCTCTACGACACAACGCGCCAGCTCAACAGCAGCTCCCGGCTCCTGTCCCATCACCACTACGCAGACCCGTCAAACCAGTCTTGGAGCTGTTGGCCGAAAACGACGTAAGAAATTTGAAAACATTCAGAACATACATGCATTTTTTAGGCTGCCGAAGAGATCGACCTCCCATCGCTAGGAGTGGATTACACCAAGTGGAATGTAAGTTTCTTTGAATGATGAGTTTTGGAAAATGTGGGGTAGACTACCGAAAATGTGCATTTTGTTTCCAAGTACAGCAGCGACCGGTTTATTATCTCCAAGGTCGAAATTTTGAGCTTTTTGAATGCCCTAGAATGAATCAAATTTGGGGTTAGGAGTCTTCAAAATTCCATAAGACTAAAACTTTTCACCAATCTTTTTGTTCGAAACATTCTTGATCGTCTCTATTTTCAGACGGATGAAACTGTTTCCTGGGTGCAGGAGGTTGTTAAGGGTCACCCAAGACTCCCTGATATTTTATCTCGAATCATCAGCGGGAAAATGACGGGGGTAATCATTGAAGAATTTATCAATGAACCTACCGTAATTGACAAAAAGCTCAACCTGACCACTTCCCAGTTGTTGAGAGCGAAGGCTTTAGCCCCCTTCACTGTGAACAAGCAGCGGCGGGCTCTTTATCAGGAAGCTGTGGCCAAATACAACATCGAGCTGGCACAATGGAAATCGACTCATTCTGAGGAGCAGGAATAAGTTCCCAGTACCCCCCCCCCTCATTATTGTTTTCTGTATCCTCTCTCCTATGAATTCCATCCCAATATTATCCTGATCATCGTACCCATATAATTTATATCTTTCCCTTTCTGATTATAATGTTTCAACGGCTTTTTTGACGTCGAAATTTGAACATCTATGCTTCGAACAAATTTTCAAAAATTATCAATAAATACGATCATTTAGCAGTTTTCCAACTTCTCAATTTCTCAATTTGTTTACTTCTCAATACAATTGAATCTCCACAGCATTTTCTGAATGTTCCAGAACTTCTTCGACGGCGTTTCATGCCTCCAGAATCTTGCCAATGGCTCCCGATCCCATCATTAACACCCCAACGTCTTCTGATTCATCCAGAATCTCACAGACGTCTTCTGATGCCTCCAAAATCTTGCCGATGGCTTCTAATTTATACAGAATTTCACCGATGTCCTCTGATTCTTTCAAAAACTCTTAACATCATCTGACTCTTCCCGAGTCTTTTTGACATCTTCTGATTCTTTCAAAATTGTGTCTATTTCTTCAGATTCTGTCAGAAATTTTTCGACATATTCTGATTTTTTCAGAATTTTCTTGAAGTCTTCTAATTACTTCAGAATCTTGCCGGCGACTTCCAATCTCTTCATCATCCCCCCTACGACTAATGATGCTTCGAGAACCTTGTGAACGATTTATGTTACCTCGAGAATCTTCACGACGTCTTCTGATCTCTTCAGGGTCTCATGACGTTTTGTTTTTTATCATTTATCAATACATCAAACATGTAATCATTATGGCAAAAGCGAAGAATTTGGTAAGTTAGTAAATAATGTGTGCGAAAACCACAGGCCTCCATTTTAGCCAAACCCATTCTTCTCATCAACTTCAGAATGGCTGACCAGTTTCTTAATGAGCAAGGAGAGAAAAAAGGATGCCACCCAAAAAAATACCGGCACATTATTGAAGTTTTGTTTGCTATCTGATGAATCAGATGAAATATTCTGATTTTCTGTCAGTTTTTACATTCATCCATAACGTTTCAATGATATCTGAGAATTCATGTCATGACCTCGTTATTCCCTATCACAAATTTCCGACAACTGAAAATTCTGATCTCCATACAGTCCCCTACCGATCCGAAGAGTCTCATTGTTATTTACGAATTTAGGTCATTACCCTATTCTCAGCTATCAAAAATTACAGCCGACTGGAGATTCTAAAACCCTATCAAATCCCCAATATACCTGTAAAATTTGGGCCTAACTAATTATCTGGGTTAATATCTCAATATCAGCCATCACAGGTATCATGAAAACAGAAAAATCATTCGTCAAGTCACCAGCCATCATCTACAGTAATTCCAACCATCTAGCCATCTTCTGAACAGGATTATAAAAGTGAATACCCCGGCCTAACCCCTGAGGTCATGCCAATATGTGGCAAAAAACGTTGATTTGAGAGGAAATCCCTCAGAAAAATTCATTCTCTCTGCTTTTCCTTCTTGGGATCGCCGCTTTTTTTTGCTCTCCAGTTTTCTCCAGTTTTCACCACTATTCTAAGTGAGTTTTGAGGGGATCTTTTGGGATTCTTTCGGAAAAGTTGAGTAAGTTTTGAGGGTCTATAGGGAGGAGGGTACATTTAATCAAGGGGAAATAGAAACGGAACAAAATGCTTTTAGCATGTTCCGCCCTCAGGATGTCATTGGTGAGCACTTCGAGATAGTCGAGATGGTTAACGAAGGCAACGTTTGCTCGATTTTCACTGCCCGTGACAAGAGATCGGATGAGTTGATCGCAGTGAAGCAACCGAAATTTGAAGAGGAAACCGACTTGAAACGCGAATACGATCTCCTTCTTCGCTTGGTTCCTTTCACCTATTCTCCAACACCGTTGGAATTCGGGAATACTTCTGATACCTCGTTCTATGGTGAGTTTGGGTTTCGAGATAAAACTAGAGAATTCAATATTTTCCTTTTTAGCGATGACGTTGGAAGGTCAAAATCTCAAGGAACTGGCTCAGAAATATTCAAATTCCTTCGACGATTGCACCGTCTCCCTCATCTTGTTTCACTGTTTGGTTGCTGTTCAACACATGCACAAACGTGGAGTCTGTCATGGTGATCTCACATTGTCGAACATCTGTATCCCAAAGACTCCTGAGGTAAGTGATATTAGATTCAATGGGATCGAAGTCATAGTACACTCAGTCTAAGCTTCTCTTTTTCAGAAAGGACGCATTCTCCTGATTGACTTCGGGTCGTCAATCGACCACAACCCGATGTCTGCTCGCCTCGATGTCTCCTCCGTCCTGAAGGGTCTCAAGTCAGTTTCCAAGAATCATCGTCTGCTCGCTGAATGTCGTAGTGCTCATGACAAGGACTTCCATGCCACAATCAAGGATCTGATCGAATTGGTTGAGGATGAGCCAGACTTCGACCCGAACTCGAACTTCCAGTGGGAAGATAGTTAGTGAGAATACTTGTAAATGTACCTAATTCTCTTTATTACTACTTGGTCTTATTTCTTTTGTGCAATAAATGAATATTCCTGAATAACTTGTTTTTTTGTTTTCTAAACTTTCAGATGAAAAAGAAAAATAGCGTCAAACACCTAAAAAAATCTTTAAGAAGAGCATGGAAAAGGTTTCGAGAAATTGTAAAATTGTCAAGCAAAATCACTTACCCACTCACATAAAAAACAAGTAAAATGTCTCTACGAAAAACTAGTTTGAGGGCATTCTGATCCAAAATTTCGGGAAGGCATAACTCGGCTCAAAAAACTCCGTTTTCAGTGATATTAGATTCATTCGAATACCCATAAAAAGTTCTCTTGGAATACACTTTCACATCCAAAATCCTATGGTTCAAACTACGGGCTTACCTCAAACTTGGGTAATTGAACCAGGGAAAACCGCACTCTCTACCCTCTCCCCCCTCTTCCCCCCTCTTTCACATACAAAACATAGTGGTCCGCGCGAAGTCGCGAGATGTCGGCCGCTGTCAAAGGGGTGAGTATATAAGGGCAGCCGGTTTCAGACCATTTGTCCCCTCGCGTAGGCAAGGGGTGCATCGCGTTCTTAACTGGGCCGCCTAGCGGTAAGTCATTCTGGTTGTGAATGTGGTGTAAAGGCTGTGACTGACGAAAGGATCTAAGGTAAGGGTTCTAGTAGCAGCATAGCCAAAAGGTACCGATGATGGTAGGAGTCTTTTTTGGGTTTTTCGTCAAATTTATAGTAATGGGGTCAGTTTATGCATAGAAACAAGAGTCTGATTTCGCTAAACTTACTAATGTTAGCAACAGTAGAATAACTACCGTATTTCCTCTAATTGACCGGCACCTCTAAATGTCCGGCGCCCTCTATTAGACCGGCAGTCAAATGATGAGTTTGAAATATAGACCGGCACCCTCTAATAATCCGGCACCCTCTAATTATCCGTCACTAACAAAATCTATGAATTTTCCGAAAACTTCAAAAACTCAGAAAATAAAGTATATTTTGCTCACTTTTCACAGAATTTTGACGAACTCCATGTTTCCAGAACTGTTTTCGATCATTTTAGAAAAAAACTGTTCATTTCCATAGCTTTCAGCACTAAAAAATCCTCGAAAATGAGCTTGAAAACTCAAATTTTTGTTGAAAAACTTGAAACTGTCCATTCACTTCTTGGGATTTTGAAACTTCGAAAAATAGACCGGCACCCTCTAAATGTCCGGCACCCTCTAATAGACCGGCACTGAAATGGACACATCGAAAAATAGACCGGCATGCCGGTCAATTAGAGAAAATACGGTATATAAGTAGCATAAAGATTATTGGGAAGAAGTGAAGGTACCCTAAATTGAAAAAAAGAAAGCTCCTTATCACCTAACCACCGTATCCCATCCCCACACACAGTTGCGATTGAGCCTAATTTTGAAAAACAGAAAGTTATTTTTTATAATAGAAAAGGTAAGTGAAAAAGACCTTAACCATATACTTGATGTGTGATTACATACTGATAAAAACCCGAGGTGCCACTAAAATTCATTTGAATCTGTGTGCTTTGTTTCGAGATCTAGACGAATCCTCAATTTTTAAAATCTGTTTGATCCCTCCCTACTTTTCTAGAGTTCTCAAAATCCCGAACTTTTAGAAAGTTCTTCAAAATTTGCTTCCCAATTTTTTCTATGTTCTTCGTTCCTTCCCTCTTGAACTCATACTCTTGCTACTCGGGATTCGAAAATCGATACATGTCGATTGTTCTTGCGAGGCCAAGCCTCTTCCCCACACATCTCCTTCATTGTGTATCTTCCCAGGAGTAAACATGTTTTTTAAAAACTCTTCACATCGACAATCAAACCACATTCTCTCTGCGCGCGCAGTCCATTGTCTATGACACTTTCATGGATCGATACTCTATTCTATTGTTTTTAAATCAATACCCCTTATACCACCATAATTCTCATCTTCCCCATTCATTCTTCATTTTTACACTCGTCCCGATTGGTGACCTCTCATTCTTTCTCCGCTCTTATTGACTTTTCCTTTATTCCGCAATTACTGAATTTAGTATTTACATTTCAAGTGAAGAAAGTTTTTTTTTCACTTAACCACCGTATCCCTTCCGAATGCACAGTTGCGTTTGATCCTAACTTTAAGAAAAGAAAGTTCTTTTTCACTTTACAACCGCATCCCTTCCCCACGCACAGTTGCGTTCGATCATAACTTTAAGAAAAGAAAGTTCTTTATTGCTTAACTACCGTATCCCTTCCCCACGCACAGTTGCGTTTGACCATAACTTCAAGAAAAGAAAGTTCTTTATTACTTAACTACCGTATCCCTTCCCCACGCACAGTTGCGTTTGACCATAACTTCAAGAAAAGAAAGTTCTTTTTCACTTAACTACCGTATCCTTTCCCCCCGCACAGTTGCGTTTGACCATAACTTCAAGAAAAGAAAGTTCTTTATTACTTAACAACCGTATCCCTTCCCCACGCACAGTTGCGTTTGACCATAACTTCAAGAAAAGAAAGTTCTTTTTCACTTAACTACCGTATCCTTTCCCCCCGCACAGTTGCGTTTGACCATAACTTCAAGAAAAGAAAGTTCTTTATTACTTAACAACCGTATCCCTTCCCCACGCACAGTTGCGTTTGACCATAACTTCAAGAAAAGAAAGTTCTTTTTCACTTAACCACCGTATCCCTTCCGAATGCACAGTTGCGTTCGACCATAACTTTAAGAAAAGAAAGTTCTTTATTGCTTAACTACCGTATCCCTTCCCCACGCACAGTTGCGTTTGACCATAACTTCAAGAAAAGAAAGTTCTTTATTACTTAACTACCGTATCCTTTCCCCCCGCACAGTTGCGTTTGACCATAACTTCAAGAAAAGAAAGTTCTTTATTACTTAACAACCGTATCCCTTCCCCACGCACAGTTGCGTTTGACCATAACTTCAAGAAAAGAAAGTTCTTTTTCACTTAACCACCGTATCCCTTCCGAATGCACAGTTGCGTTTGATCCTAACTTTAAGAAAAGAAAGTTCTTTTTCACTTTACAACCGCATCCCTTCCCCACGCACAGTTGCGTTTGACCATAACTTCAAGAAAAGAAAGTTCTTTTTCACTTAACTACCGTATCCTTTCCCCCCGCACAGTTGCGTTTGACCATAACTTCAAGAAAAGAAAGTTCTTTATTACTTAACAACCGTATCCCTTCCCCACGCACAGTTGCGTTTGACCATAACTTCAAGAAAAGAAAGTTCTTTTTCACTTAACTACCGTATCCTTTCCCCCCGCACAGTTGCGTTTGACCATAACTTCAAGAAAAGAAAGTTCTTTTTCACTTAACTACCGTATCCTTTCCCCCCGCACAGTTGCGTTCGACCATAACTTTAAGAAAAGAAAGTTCTTTATTGCTTAACTACCGTATCCCTTCCCCACGCACAGTTGCGTTTGACCATAACTTCAAGAAAAGAAAGTTCTTTATTACTTAACTACCGTATCCTTTCCCCCCGCACAGTTGCGTTTGACCATAACTTCAAGAAAAGAAAGTTCTTTATTACTTAACAACCGTATCCCTTCCCCACGCACAGTTGCGTTTGACCATAACTTCAAGAAAAGAAAGTTCTTTTTCACTTAACCACCGTATCCCTTCCGAATGCACAGTTGCGTTTGACCATAACTTAAAAAATGGAAGTTCCTTATCACATAACCACCGTATCCCTTCCGAATGCACGGTTGCGTTTGATCCTAACTTAACAAACAGAAAGTTCTTTTTTACCTAACTACCGTATCCCTTCCCCACGCACAGTTGCGTTTGATCCTAATAAAAAAAAAAGAAAATTCCTTATCATCTGCAGAAGTTTTATCACTCCAACTTGTAGCCACATAATCTGTCGGGCAGTTTGAAAAGCGTGGTATCGTTTTTCAGCAAGCTGCAAAACGAGATCAGGGAACTTGGATTTGGTTTGAAACTCGACAATATCCGTGATGTTTTTAATTTTGTTGTTGGCACAATTTTGATAGCTCCACTATTTTTTGAAATATGCGCCTTCAAACATGGCACACCCTTTTGTGTCTCTTCAAAGGATTCGCCGACTTTAATGGCCTAGAAAATGGGTGAAGCGCCCTCTCCATCCTTACTTCTTCTTAATCGTAATCTCCAACTCTCTTACTGTCCCCTCGTTGGCCCACGATGCAGGATCTCCATCAGAGGTCGCGAATGCATCGTGTAATGCATCGTAATACATCGCAAATGCACCGTGTTACAGTTACTGTACTCCATGAATAAGACAGACAGGAATTGGGGGACGAGGGAGTGGGAGTGTTGATGATTGCACTTATCTGGGAGGGGGATTAATAAGAAATTGAGTAGCTCAGAGATATGGAGAAGTGAAGGCTACTGTACTCTATAAATAGGAGAGACAGGAACTGGGGGACAAGGGGGTGGAAGTGTTGATGAATGCAGTTATCTGGGATAGGGAGAAATAAGAATTCGAGTAGCTCAGAGATATGAAGAGACTGTTATGGCGTTTTCTTAGAAACACGGTATTAGAAAACGAGTAGAAAAACGCATAGTAGAGCACTACTGTAGGTTTAGGAATTCGCCTTGCAACTGTTTCTACTTGGATGTGCAGGCTCTTCGAAGACTTCACACAAGATGAAGAGCACTGAAAAGTTCGAGGACGTTCTGTCGACCACGTGTTGAACTGTATTCTTAAGAATTTTTAACGTCGCCAAAAGCTGGTCGAGCTGAAGGTAAGAACGATAATACACAGGAGATTTTAATTATTTTTTCATTTTTTTATTTGCTTCTCGAGTTTGGAAAGTACTCGGATTTCCGTTTTCCACGCCTTCTCATGGTACTTGTTGCACAATTCAGACATCTTCAGAACCTTTGGGATATGTTTATCATCCATGTCCTTCACTGGAAATGCTCAGTCGTAGACTCCTTGTCCAACACACTCCTCGATTTCGTATTTCTCTTTGATAATATCGTCCACAAATGGCAGTGGCATCTGAAAAATGAAATTCATTATCAGAACACCGGCCCGTTTTTTTTTCTAGCCAAAGTGTTATGCACCAAAATTTATGTGCCTCGAGAAACACTCAGGTTTGATACTAAAATCCTCCCGAAAATGTTTTGAAAAGACCACGATACCCACGATACCTACCGTTTTTAGGGAAGTCACAATATCAGGTGAGATGCCAAACACTGTTTAGATCATTGGAGAACTTAAGAGTAGTTTGGACTCACTTTTTTACGATAGTGAGACTGTGACGGGCAGTAGAGATTGAAGGCGCACTGAAGCAAGCTTCTGTAAATTTGAAACATTTATTCCTAGTTATTACGAGTAAGGTACAAAAAATGAGAACTGGTGGAACAAGAACTTTCAGTTATAAAAGTTCTTACTTCATTAGTTCTCATTTTTTGAACCAGTAAAAAGAAGAAACGAGTGATGGTATTACTTTTATCAGCCATAGCTTACTGTTACGAATTGCGGAAAAGGGAAGTGCCCAGCTCGCCGTCCATCTCATCATTCCGTTTCTGGCTTTGCAATGTCAATCCATCAACGCGGGGAAACTGAAACAAGTCAAGCACACTAAGAGCAAGCATCAAAACGTTGTTTTTGTCGCCAGGAGGGACACAAAAGAAAAAATCTCTGCTTTCCAAATCGCTAAAGTCAAAGAGAAGAAAATGAGATCCTGCCTCAAAGTTTGTCAATACAACTTCTTCATCAATGAAAATATCGAATAATCGGAATAAATTTTTTTGGATTTTTTATTTTAATTTAACGAGTAAAAGAAGAAATTAAAAAAAGAGATAAATATGTACATATGAACAAGTAGATTAAATAATGATTACGGTAAAAACGAAAAAGGAATCTAAAAATAAAAACGGAATCTAAAAATGAAGAAAGAATCTGAATCTAAAAAAGGAATCTGAACAAGAAATTAACTCCCGATTACTATAGAAAATATTAAACTAATAGCGTCACAGTACACAGTTAAAATTGATAATTAATTGATAAGACAGATGCATGAAGAGAGAAATGATATAAACAGAAGAAATGAATAAACACGGTGTAAAGAAAGAAAGTAGGGAATCAGGTCCTATTAATACGAAACAAGCAGAAAAACACAAGGAAAATGAAAAGCAGTTAATAAATTTATTCATTCCAACAGATATTTTCCTTCCTTGAATCTCAAATGAAGCAGTCCCTCGGGTGTCGACTCATAGACGCTGTCTCTAATGTGTGCCCGCAAATCATCATAATCGATTTCATCATCATCCTGTTCGGCAATAGCGTCGAGAAAGGGTACAAGCCAATTCAGTTGTGATGGGAGGACAGAAGCTGGCTTGCGCATCTGGAAAAAAGAAATGATTTGTATTGAAAATATGATCTGAAGGAATTTTAAACTAACCAAGCTTGTCTTCCAGGCAAGGAGCTCTTCCTTCGGCTTCGTGAATATGTCTCGAACGCTCATTCCAGATGCAACGATCATTGCATACGAGGTCTGCACGAGATCGTCTTTTGGAGTGTGCTCGAGACCGATCGCAACGTTTCCGGAACAGTGGCTAACTCTCGAGAAGTCCTTCTTGACACTGTCTGCCCGCTCATTGCCATTTGCATCCTTGTGCTGCCAGGAAAGACCGAAATCGATGATTTGTAGGGAGACTTCAGCAGTTGGAGTTGTAGCTTTTGACACAACGAAGTTGTTGAGTTTTATGTCTCGATGAACAATGTTGTATCCGTGCAGGGCTTCCAGAATGCAAATGAACTTGTAGCAAATCTTTTGAAGTACCGGTCTTTCGAAGACTCGGTTTGGAGTGTCCCCGAGAAGTTTGGCCAAGTTGGGTCCGGAGAGGGACATTGCTGAAAATAGAAAATTGTTTCTATGAATAGAAGACTTATGATCTCACCAATGACAGTCATTGCTCCAATTTTTTCATGAAACATAATCCTCGGAGCAATTTTCGAGCAATAAAGTTCTTGCAAGCAATGGATTTCGTTTTGCGAGTGCTTCAAGTCCAGCGAGACCTTCATAGCGCACTCTTCGTTGTCACAGGTCGCACGATAAACTACTCCATAGGAACCGGATCCTAACGCCTGTTGAATTCTGAAGCCACGGACGACGCGGCCAGTTTGGGGCATCAAGAATGCTGACATCGGATAGGCTGAAATCAAAAGTATAGACACTTGAGGTGTCGATAAGAAAATGTGACACTCGATAGAGATAATAATTTTCAGTAACAAACTGAATTGAGAATTAATAAACAAAGACTTTTAATTTTAAAATTTTTTCGAACGAGTAGAAATCAAGAGGACAAATTTAATACACGTTACAAGTATAAAATTTTTGGATGGCATTCAGAAATAGTCTAGAAATCACAGAAACGCAAGTATGATGATACAGGAGAGTTGCAAATCAAGACGGGGTAAATAGAAATACACCAGCATACAGCATAATCATACCCTATACTAGAAAAGGAGAATATCAGAAAGGCCAGGAGTAGAAAAGACATATGAATTATAACTCGAATCAATCCAATATCAGGAATCATGAAATATTATATGGTTTTATGAATGTACCATGGGGGTCTAGAAGAATGAATTGTTAAATTAATAAAGCGGCAGGAAGGAGCGAGTTCTGATAGAATACAATACGTGAATTTCAAATGATAATAAGGTCTACAATACATGTATTTTAAGGAAATTTTCAGACATATTTTGGCAAGGGGCTAAAATAGTTAATGAGAGAAATGGATCGGAACATCGCATCGGAACTACTTGCCAACTCCGCCCCCTTGCTCTTCGTCTTCTGGCACTTCGGCCGCCCAGAGCTGAAAAAAGACATTTCAGTCTGAAATGGAATCCTCTAACATACCACTCGATCTTTTCCGTCTTTCCCCTTTTTCCACCATCCTGGCTTCAGCATTCTTTCGAACTCGATGAAAATGTACTTGTGATGGATCAGAGTTGTCACGGTCTCTTTCCACATCGCATCGGATTTCCAGATTTCCTTTGCAGGGTACGTATTCTCTCTGAGTCCCACGACTTCACAGGAGAAACTGAAAGATAATATGGTTATTACGTGCTTCCTATTTTATACCTACTGAAGGCGTGGCGAATCACGACGAACATCCAAAGCACGAATAGACATTTGGAAAACCATCTCTGTTTTTGAGGGGATCACCGCAGCCGCAGGCTTTGCTTTCAGTTTTTTGTCGTTGTTCGTAGACCATCTCAACAAAATATCCTCCGGCTCTTCATTCTTCACTGTAAGCATGACTGTTCTCGATTTGGTTGGATTCGAAGCGATCTGCAAAAAGTTGCATTCTTGTTGTAAATAAAGAGAAAAGAAAGTTTAGAAAAAAGGACTCACCGAATCTGATGGCTCAAACTGAACCCAGTTGAGTTGGATATCAGCAACTGAAAAGCGCATTTTTTCGCAGATTCTGCAAAAAATGCCAATTAAACTGAATGATCAGCTAACGGCTAAAGTAATTGAAAAGGCAAAGAGAAATATAATTCAGCAAATGCTTGGATGTCTGTTAAGACGACCTCATTATTAATCTTATAAACAAGACAATTTTTTTTAATTTTTTATAAATTTTTTCGAGTAGAGGAGTTCAGAAGAATATGTATTTAAAACCAAGTAGACATACAATAATTATGACACAGAATACAGAATCAGAACGAGTTAGGGGGGCAAACGGGTAAATCTTATCGTCAGAAAGATACCTAGTTTAAATAGAGCAGATTATAGAATAATCAAAGAATCCAGGGGGAAAAAAGATACATGACTAGGTCAAATCAATCGAATCTCAGAAGTCATGGAATATTATATGGTTTTGAAGATGAGACATGGGTATCTAGAATAATGAAGTTTGAATGATACAATGGCAGGAAGGAACATGTGTCACTGAAATATCAAGAATACATGTTCAGGTAAAAGAACTATAAGTTAAGTCAACTCAGGATAAGTGGTAACTCAGGATTCTTAATAATGTATGGAAAGTGTTATGAGAAAATCAGGGAAAGAAATTAGACGAAGCGTATAGAATTACGGAATCACACAAATATTGAATATGTATTCAGGGAAAGAAGTATAAGACAAATCAATTGTTACTCGCGATTCTGGAAATATGGTATGGAACATATTTGGAGAGAATTAGGGGAAGAAATTAGACGAAGAGAATAGAATTATTGGATAATGAGACATCCTTCGACATCAGTCAGATGGAGTTGACTGGTTCTGTTGAAGTCACGAACACACAAGGCAAGAGCCTTTTGAATCTTGTTGTAGTCCGGAAGAGCATCAGAGTCGAATCCATCCAAGCTGCAGAAAAATCCAGACATCCAACGGATGGCACGCGGGAGAGCCTTCATCGGCGCAATCGCCTGAAAATATGAGTTCAAATTCTCTGAATTCCACTTCAATGTTACTTACCAAGTCCAGCTTTTTCTCGAATCCTCCGTTCTCAACCTCAAACTCCTCCAACGACGCACCATTCATGCTCCAGAGCAGATAGGTAAGTTGATAAATGTCGTCGATTGGGCTGACGAGACCAGCAGAGAGCATGTGGGCAGTCGCCCATTTCTTATCGATTTCCTCGAGATCCACTGTCAATGGAACCGCCTTCCCATCACTCAGCTCGAATTTCTTGGCCTTTTCGAGACCAATGATCTTGATAAGGACATTACGCTCCGAACCAATGGGGTACGTCACCATCAGATGAGACGAGCTGAGATCCGTATGAAGGATCTTCTTCTTGTGAAGGAATTGAACTCCAGTGATCGCTTGACAAGAGATGAGCAGAACATTCTCGCAACTGAATCGATTCTCGTCGGTTTTTTGCAAGTATTCGTCAAGAGTTCCGGAGTAGCATTCCATTGCTGAAAAAAAGTAGAATTGTTTCCAATAGAGTTCCTAAAATTTCCTACCAAAGTATGTCTTTCCTTGGAATACTCCGGAATCGAGAAATTTCGGCGTGTAGACTCCTTGCAGTTCCTTGAGAACTTCAATCTCATGTTTCAAAGTAGTCTCGTCGTCGTGAATCTTGATGGTGACGCGTTCTCCGGAGGAGTTCTTGGTGGCTCCCCAAACTTCGGTCATGGCTCCGCAGGTGAAGAGATTGCCAAGTTGGAAATTCTCAACGTGTTGATTTCTACGGAATGATTGTTGATTGCGACGGAACGACGACATCTGAAAAAAAAAAATTGTATGAATCCGGAATCAAGAAGAAGTTTCAAACTCACTTTAAATTCAGAGATACTGTACGACGATGTGGGCACGACGTGGCACGCAGAAGGTTGGCTTCTGAAAATGCAAAGTTTTTTTTTGAGTTTCATAATGAGAGTGGTACAGAGAACAAAAACTAGCCGATCAAAAGTTTTTAAGATTCGTACAAAAATCTATTATCTAGTTTATAAGCTCTCCAAATTTTCAAAACTGATGTTTTTGCAACCAGGAGATTTCACACCTCACGTGAAATTCAAAACTGCGATATTTCGAAACCATGATGCTTCGAAACATCGCGGTTTCAAACTTCACGTGAGATGTAAAATCTCCTGGTTGCAAAAGCGTCAGTTTCGAAGATTTGGGGAGCCAGTTCTTGTTCTTTGTACCACTAATATGAGAAAGAAAAAGAGAGAAAAGTGTGATGGTATTACTTTTTCAGCCGAAGCCTGGATGCCAATAGGCGACCGTAGATACCAACACAAGAAAAGAATCAAAAGCCAATAATAGAAAAATTGGGTGTGTCCCAGTTTCTTGGACAAACACATGGGTCCGAGGATTTTTGTTCGAAAGCTGAAGACTCTAAAAAAGACCAAAGGATCCAAGAATCGGTCCAAGAAACTGTAACAGAGCCATAGAATTCGAAAGAAGAAATTTTGAATAAGATCTGAAGTGTCTCAAGAGCTACACAAAGAAAAAAGGAAGAAAAAGAGACATGGGAAAAGAGGAGAAGAGAAAGGAGAAAAAGGAAAAGAGGGAAATACAGAAACTGTCCTGTTATTCTTGCAATGCCTGCTTAATTAATATCTGAAAGCCTAAAAAAGTTTAGGATTATGACCCTAACCTCACTTAGAAATAGCGTCCAGCTGAGACTCCCGAAGAATGAAGAGTATATTTGTCATTGAGAAGAGTTGTTCAAGTCGATTAAGTTTGAGAAGTGACATTTTCTTTGATGATATTCTTCTTTATCGGTGATTGCATCGTTGTAAAAAACGGAAGAAGCTGAAAAAAAGATTGCACAGTGAATATGGTGTTGTTAAAGAAATCATTAGTACTGGAGTCGCAGGTTGTTGAACATCTACAATAATTGACGATCTGAAAAACACACAGAGTCCAGACAACACAAAAAGTCTATGAAAAAGTCCAAGTGGTCAAATTGACCAGTGTGTTCAACACACTTCAAAAGATCTTCTGAAGATCTAATGAAAACTCTAGCTCTAGTCTCGAAGACTAGTGCAATCAAACCACCAGGACTAAACATCCTTATTTGATTGCAATCCATCGGTTGCATTTCCTCAAATTCTTCTTATCCTTTTCGGTCGGCCTTTAAAAGAAAAAAAACACAGAAAAGATACGCCTACAACCTGGAAATACAACTATTTTTTGTTTACCTTCCATCGGTCGATTCCTTGCTGATCGTGTAGAATTTGTGCGGTAATAACAATGTGGTTTATTTTTTACTTTACCTTTATTGTGTGAAGACCATTGTGAAGACCAGCGGATTACACAAGAAAAACAAAAAAAGAATTGAAATTATGTTGGAAAATAGATTCTGAAGCCAAGCTGTAATGCAGCTATAGGCCAGAATGTCTCTCATTTTGAGGTACCCCCTTAAGTTATTACCTTAATTCTCAACCCAATTATCTCGCAATGCTTGGCTCTATTGTAGTTTAGTTCAGTGAAAAAAGTGGAAAAAAAGGGGAAATGAAAAGAAAAGAATAAGAAAACGAAAAAGTGGAAGATAATAGATGTTGGTTGGCACCTTTTCTGTGAAATTGAACATTAGTGCCGTGATCAGTAAAGCGCTGATGCTTTGCAAGTCTAATACTACAATAGAGCCAAGACATTCAGCAGCACCCTAAGCGATATATATACCCTAACCAACTAACCATACCTAATTCCCATCCCCACAAGAGTAAAAACAAGATCTACGCAGATGCAGATCCCCTTTTTACCTCTGTCCATGTCCCCTTAAACCCAAAAGCAAAGTACAGTAATCTGAATGGACTCCCTCCCTCCGCGCGCTCCAAACTTACCACCTGAAACCTAATTCTCAAAATCTAGGAGTCCTTAAGGGACAAAATAAAAAATAAACTGACTTCCACTCCTTCGAATCGATCGTCCTCATCTCAATCCTTCTCAAACTCCATCTCTCGATTTTGGGCCATTTTCCATCCGAATTTCCATCATTTTGTTGTCGATTTCGACTGGGAGTGACCGTAAACCATCTTAGAAGACGCCTCTTGTTATCGATTTGCCACCAATGGCTCTTTCCTAGAAAAAAGATTGATATTTTTCTCGAAATTGCGGAAGAAAAATTTTTAGTAATTTTTTTTTGCCTAAAATTCGAGAAATTTCCCGAAAATTTTGGTTTTTTGAAACTTTTTCTCACTAAATCTGCTGAGAAACCTTAGTCTCTTTCCGATTTCATAACTTTTTCCTACAATTTCCAAGAAATTTGAACTTTTTTCGCTCTTTTTTCGTGGATTTTTGACCCTACTTCAAAAAAGCGTTGTAGGAAGCCGGCATGATGTGGCATTTTTGAAAAAAGTTATTCAAAAATGCAACCGGGTTCTGTTTTACATGTCTACCAAAAATCAGACAAAAACCTTAAAAATTGAAGGTTTTTCGAATTTTTTAAGTTTTTGAACATAAAAGTGGATGTAACTCAATTTTTTTGCTAGTAAACATACCTTGATTTTTACATGAATCGATCTGTCGTGAAGAGTAGATATCCAGAAAAAAAAATTTGGCAAAAATCGGACCACTTTTTGGAGGTTTATGGAGGAAAAACTGAGAGCAGACTGCTAATTTTTCCCCTCTGAAAGCTCCAACTCACCAATGGGCGGTGCAACGTGGCACCTACGTGGATGCCCTACTTTCTTGTTTACGGCTTCTAGAAGCTTTTTCGTAGTTTGTAGTTTGGTCAATATGTTTGTAGTTTGGTCAATTGAAATGTACTCTGGGGTAAAAAGACATGGGGAATCCGAATTTTTTGGTTTTGAAGTCGTCAGAAGCTCCCACGTCATCTGAAGACGTCAGAATAGCGCGGACATAGAGAATGCAATGAATCTCACGAACAGTATGACTAAAGTGACCCTTGTTTTATATCGTTGGAATCCTTATGATGTGACGATGATCAAGCTTTGAGTCGATTTTTATTTGGAGCACTTCAGAAGACGTTAGGCCTCCAGATGACGTTAAAAACGAGAATCCACTGTATCTCACGACCCGTATCAATAAAGTGTCCCTTGTTTTATATCGTTGGAATCCTTATGATGTGACGATGATCAAGCTTTGAGTCGATTTTTATTTGGAGCACTTCAGAAGACGTTAGGCCTCCAGATGACGTTAAAAACAAGAATCCACTGTATCTCACGACCCGTATCAATAAAGTGCCCCTTGTTTTATGTCGTTGGAATCCTTATGATGTGACGATGATCAAGCTTTGAGTTGATTTTTATTTGGAGCACTTCAGAAGACGTTAGGCCTCCAGATGACGTTAAAAACGAGAATCCACTGTATCTCACGACCCGTATCAATAAAGTGCCCCTTGTTTTATGTCGTTTGAATCCTTATGATGTGACGATGATCAAGCTTTGAGTCGATTTCTATTTGGAGCACTTCAGAAGACGTTAGGCCTCCAGATGACGTTAAAAACAAGAATCCACTGTATCTCACGACCCGTATCAATAAAGTGCCCCTTGTCTTATATCATTGGAATCCTCGGACTGAGTGAAGAGCTGGTTCGTATGGGGACTACTCCCACCATGTGTCATCTTAGTGGAACCTAGACTTTACTATACCACGAATCTAACTAACTTACTAGTTGAGGTTCTAAGGTGCTAGGGGGGTGAATACATGAAAATTAGAGGGGACAGATTAAATGAACTAGAACCAAGATACGATTGATTGCGCCGTAGATTACAAACAAAGGGAAAACTCGGGGTCCCTTGGATTGCCCTGTTGGTAGAATAAGAACAGAGGGTTTCACTAGTGTGGAAAAGAGCTCATGACTTCTCTTTTCCAATGCTGATGCTTGGAAAACTCTGAATCCCTTTTTGATCACGCGCACTGTGAACGCCTTCGCAAGGTGACATGGAACTGAATAGTGCTGAGTATGACTAGGACTTAACCTCTTGTCTACCTAGAGGTGTTCTTGTGAGAAGAAAAGTGGGAAATTAGCACTCAAAACTTTCTCAGTGAATCCTGCGATCGTTTTTCGAGCTCAATGTGGGACCTCCATTTGATAATACAAAAGGTTTTCCCTGATGTTGTTGGGGAACCTTGTTATCCTTCCACTTTCTTCTTCTCCTCACATAGAACATGGTTATTCTCTTATATCTTTATTATTGAGGAATCTTATGGTGTAGTCTTATACAATCAATGTTCTAGACAAGAAACAAAGGGATGATGTTAAACATATAAAACTAGGCCTATGAATCACATAATAAGAGAAAATCCACGAGACGAGTGTTCGGTCTCGGGTCCTTAGTCAAGACTGAATATGCGGGAGGCAAAACGAGTCTCCCGAGAAGAGAGAGAAGATGCACAGAGAAAGCGAGACCTCTCCCGAAGGGAGTGGGCGTGGCTAGACTATCACAGTAGGCTTATGAGGTCTGGAAGGCTTGACCTAGCAGGTTTGGGAGGTCTTTGAGGTCTAGAAAGATCTGGATGGTAGGCTTATGAGGTCTGGAAGGCTTGGCCAAATAGGTTTG
This sequence comes from Caenorhabditis sinica, assembly GCA_963932045.1. Classification (NCBI taxonomy): domain Eukaryota; kingdom Metazoa; phylum Nematoda; class Chromadorea; order Rhabditida; family Rhabditidae; genus Caenorhabditis; species Caenorhabditis sinica. The sequence goes on from OZ009938.1 coordinate 26,296,402, forward strand.
GGAGGGCTTTGAGGTCTAGAAGGCTCTGGATAGTAGGCTTATGAGGTCTGGAAGGCTTGGCCAAATAGGTTTGGGAGGGCTTTGAGGTCTAGAAGGCTCTGGATAGTAGGCTTATGAGGTCTGGAAGGCTTGGCCTAGTAAGTTTGGGAGGCCTACCATCCAGAGCCTTCTAGACCTCAAAGACCTCCCAAACCTACTTGGCCAAGCCTTCCAGGCCTGATAAGCCTACCATCCAGAGCCTTCTAGACCTCAAAGACCACCCAAACCTACTTGACCAAGCCTTCCAGACCTCATAAGCCTACCATCCGAGACCTCCTAGACCTCAAAGACCTCCCAAACCTACTTGGCCAAGCCTTCCAGACCTCATAAGCCTACCATCCAGAGCCTTCTAGACCTCAAAGACCACCCAAACCTACTTGACCAAGCCTTCCAGACCTCATAAGCCTACCATCCAGAGCCTTCTAGACCTCAAAGACCTCCCAAACCTACTTGGCCAAGCCTTCCAGACCTCATAAGCCTACCATCCGAGACCTCCTAGACCTCAAAGACCTCCCAAACCTACTTGGCCAAGCCTTCCAGACCTCATAAGCCTACCATCCAGAGCCTTCTAGACCTCAAAGACCACCCAAATCTACTTGACCAAGCCTTCCAGACCTCATAAGCCTACGATCCGGAGCCTTCTAGACCTCAAAGACCACCCAAACCTACTTGACCAAGCCTTCCAGACCTCATAAGCCTACCATCCAGATCTTTCTAGACCTCAAAGACCTCCCAAACCTACTTGGCCAAGCCTTCCAGACCTCATAAGCCTACCATCCGAGACCTCCTAGACCTCAAAGACCTCCCAAACCTACTTGGCCAAGCCTTCCAGACCTCATAAGCCTACCATCCAGATCTTTCTAGACCTCAAAGACCTCCCAAACCTACTTGGCCAAGCCTTCCAGACCTCATAAGCCTACCATCCAGAGCCTTCTAGACCTCAAAGACCTCCCAAACCTACTTGGCCAAGCCTTCCAGACCTCATAAGCCTACCATCCAGATCTTTCTAGACCTCAAAGACCTCCCAAACCTACTTGGCCGAGCCTTCCAGACCTCATAAGCCTACCATCCAGATCTTTCTAGACCTCAAAGACCTCCCGAACCTACTTGGCCAAGCCTTCCAGACCTCATAAGCCTACCATCCGAGACCTCCTAGACCTCAAAGACCTCCCAAACCTACTTGGCCAAGCCTTCCAGACCTCATAAGCCTACCATCCAGATCTTTCTAGACCTCAAAGACCTCCCAAACCTACTTCGCCAAGCCTTCCAGACCTCATAAGCCTCCCATCCAGAGCCTTCTATACCTCAAAGACCTCCCAAACCTTCTTCGCCAAGCCTTCCAGACCTCATAAGCCTACCATCCAGAGCCTTCTAGACCTCAAAGACCTCCCAAACCTACTTGGCCAAGCCTTCCAGACCTCATAAGCCTACCATCCAGAGCCTTCTAGACCTCAAAGACCTCCCAAACCTTCTTCGCCAAGCCTTCCAGACCTCATAAGCCTACCATCCAGAGCCTTCTAGACCTCAAAGACCTCCCAAACCTTCTTCGCCAAGCCTTCCAGACCTCATAAGCCTCCCATCCAGAGCCTCCTAGACCTCAAGATCTTTCAGGCCTACTTGGCCAAGCCTTCCACACCTCATAAGCCTCCCATCCAGAGCCTCCTAGACCTCAAGATCTTTCAGGCCTACTTGGCCAAGCCTTCCAGACCTCGTAAGCCTACCATCCAGAGCCTTCTAGACCTCAAAGACCTCCCAAACCTACTTGGCCAAGCCTTCCAGACCTCATAAGCCTACCATCCAGATCTTTCTAGACCTCAAAGACCTCCCAAACCTACTTGGCCAAGCCTTCCAGACCTCATAAGCCTACCATCCGAGACCTCCTAGACCTCAAAGACCTCCCAAACCTACTTGGCCAAGCCTTCCAGACCTCATAAGCCTACCATCCAGATCTTTCTAGACCTCAAAGACCACCCAAACCTACTTGACCAAGCCTTCCAGACCTCATAAGCCTACCATCCGAGACCTCCTAGACCTCAAAGACCTCCCAAACCTACTTAGCCAAGCCTTCCAGACCTCATAAGCCTACCATCCGAGACCTCCGAGACCTCAAAGACCTCCCAAACCTACTTGGCCAAGCCTTCCAGACCTCATAAGCCAACCATCCAGATCTTTCTAGACCTCAAAGACCACCCAAACCTACTTGACCAAGCCTTCCAGACCTCATAAGCCTACCATCCGAGACCTCCTAGACCTCAAAGACCTCCCAAACCTACTTAGCCAAGCCTTCCAGACCTCATAAGCCTACCATCCGAGACCTCCGAGACCTCAAAGACCTCCCAAACCTACTTGGCCAAGCCTTCCAGACCTCATAAGCCTACCATCCAGATCTTTCTAGACCTCAAAGACCACCCAAACCTACTTGACCAAGCCTTCCAGACCTCATAAGCCTACCATCCGAGACCTCCTAGACCTCAAAGACCTCCCAAACCTACTTGGCCAAGCCTTCCAGACCTCATAAGCCTACCATCCAGATCTTTCTAGACCTCAAAGACCACCCAAACCTACTTGACCAAGCCTTCCAGACCTCATAAGCCTACCATCCGAGACCTCCTAGACCTCAAAGACCACCCAAACCTACTTGACCAAGCCTTCCAGACCTCATAAGCCTACCATCCAGAGCCTTCTAGACCTCAAAGACCACCCAAACCTACTTGACCAAGCCTTCCAGACCTCATAAGCCTACCATCCAGAGCCTTCTAGACCTAAAGACCTCCCAAACCTACTTGGCCAAGCCTTCCAGACCTCATAAGCCTACCATCCAGAGCCTTCTAGACCTAAAGACCTCCCAAACCTACTTCGCCAAGCCTTCCAGACCTCATAAGCCTACCATCCAGAGCCTTCTAGACCTCAAAGACCACCCAAACCTACTTGACCAAGCCTTCCAGACCTCATAAGCCTACCATCCAGAGCCTCCTAGACCTCAAAGACCACCCAAACCTACTTGACCAAGCCTTCCAGACCTCATAAGCCTACCATCCAGAGCCTTCTAGACCTCAAAGACCACCCAAACCTACTTGACCAAGCCTTCCAGACCTCATAAGCCTACCATCCAGAGCCTTCTAGACCTAAAGACCTCCCAAACCTACTTGGCCAAGCCTTCCAGACCTCATAAGCCTACCATCCCGATCTTTCTAGACCTCAAAGACCTCCCAAACCTTCTTCGCCAAGCCTTCCAGACCTCATAAGCCTACCATCCAGAGCCTTCTAGACCTAAAGACCTTCCAAACCTACTTCGCCAAGCCTTCCAGACCTCATAAGCCTACCATCCAGAGCCTTCTAGACCTCAAAGACCTCCCAAACCTACTTGGCCAAGCCTTCCAGACCTCATAAGCCTACCATCCCGATCTTTCTAGACCTCAAAGACCTCCCAAACCTTCTTCGCCAAGCCTTCCAGACCTCATAAGCCTACCATCCAGATCTTTCTAGACCTCAAAGACCTCCCAAACTTACTAGGCCAAGCCTTTAGACCTCATAAGCCTCCCATCCAGAGCCTCCTAGACCTCAAGATCTTTCAGGCCTACTTGGCCAAGCTTTCCTGACCTCGTAAGCCTACCATCCAGAGCCTTCTAGACCTCAAAGACCTCCCAAACCTACTTGGCCAAGCCTTCCAGACCTCATAAGCCTACCATCCAGAGCCTTCTAGACCTCAAAGACCTCCCAAACCTACTTCGCCAAGCCTTCCAGACCTCATAAGCCTACCATCCAGATCTTTCTAGACCTCAAAGACCACCCAAACCTACTTGGCCAAGCCTTCCAGACCTCATAAGCCTACCATCCAGATCTTTCTAGACCTCAAAGACCTCCCAAACTTACTAGGCCAAGCCTTTAGACCTCATAAGCCTCCCATCCAGAGCCTCCTAGACCTCAAGATCTTTCAGGCCTACTTGGCCAAGCCTTCCAGACCTCGTAAGCCTACCATCCAGAGCCTTCTAGACCTCAAAGACCTCCCAAACCTACTTGGCCAAGCCTTCCAGACCTCATAAGCCTACCATCCAGATCTTTCTAGACCTCAAAGACCACCCAAACCTACTTGGCCAAGCCTTCCAGACCTCATAAGCCTACCATCCAGATCTTTCTAGACCTCAAAGACCACCCAAACCTACTTGACCAAGCCTTCCAGACCTCATAAGCCTACCATCCAGATCTTTCTAGACATCAAAGACCTCCCAAACCTACTTGGCCAAGCCTTCCAGACCTCATAAGCCTACCATCCAGAGCCTTCTAGACATAAAGACCTCCCAAACCTACTTGGCCAAGCCTTCCAGACCTCATAAGCCTACCATCCAGATCTTTCTAGACCTCAAAGACCACCCAAACCTACTTGACCAAGCCTTCCAGACCTCATAAGCCTACCATCCGAGACCTCCTAGACCTCAAAGACCTCCCAAACCTACTTGGCCAAGCCTTCCAGACCTCATAAGCCTACCATCCGAGACCTCCTAGACCTCAAAGACCTCCCAAACCTACTTGGCCAAGCCTTCCAGACCTCATAAGCCTACCATCCAGAGCCTTCTAGACCTCAAAGACCTCCCAAACCTTCTTCGCCAAGCCTTCCAGACCTCATAAGCCTACCATCCAGATCTTTCTAGACCTCAAAGACCTCCCAAACTTACTAGGCCAAGCCTTTAGACCTCATAAGCCTCCCATCCAGAGCCTCCTAGACCTCAAGATCTTTCAGGCCTACTTGGCCAAGCTTTCCAGACCTCGTAAGCCTACCATCCAGAGCCTTCAAGACCTCAAAGACCTCCCAAACCTACTTGGCCAAGCCTTCCAGACCTCATAAGCCTACCATCCAGAGCCTTCTAGACCTCAAAGACCTCCCAAACCTACTTCGCCAAGCCTTCCAGACCTCATAAGCCTACCATCCAGAGCCTTCTAGACCTCAAAGACCTCCCAAACCTACTTCGCCAAGCCTTTAGACCTCATAAGCCTCCCATCCAGAGCCTCCTAGACCTCAAGATCTTTCAGGCCTACTTGGCCAAGCCTTCCAGACCTCGTAAGCCTACCATCCAGAGCCTTCTAGACCTCAAAGACCACCCAAACCTACTTGGCCAAGCCTTCCAGACCTCATAAGCCTACCATCCAGATCTTTCTAGACCTCAAAGACCACCCAAACCTACTTGACCAAGCCTTCCAGACCTCATAAGCCTACCATCCAGATCTTTCTAGACATCAAAGACCTCCCAAACCTACTTGGCCAAGCCTTCCAGACCTCATAAGCCTACCATCCGAGACCTCCTAGACCTCAAAGACCTCCCAAACCTACTTGGCCAAGCCTTCCAGACCTCATAAGCCTACCATCCAGATCTTTCTAGACCTCAAAGACCACCCAAACCTACTTGACCAAGCCTTCCAGACCTCATAAGCCTACCATCCGAGACCTCCTAGACCTCAAAGACCTCCCAAACCTACTTAGCCAAGCCTTCCAGACCTCATAAGCCTACCATCCGAGACCTCCGAGACCTCAAAGACCTCCCAAACCTACTTGGCCAAGCCTTCCAGACCTCATAAGCCAACCATTCAGATCTTTCTAGACCTCAAAGACCACCCAAACCTACTTGACCAAGCCTTCCAGACCTCATAAGCCTACCATCCGAGACCTCCTAGACCTCAAAGACCTCCCAAACCTACTTAGCCAAGCCTTCCAGACCTCATAAGCCTACCATCCGAGACCTCCGAGACCTCAAAGACCTCCCAAACCTACTTGGCCAAGCCTTCCAGACCTCATAAGCCTACCATCCAGATCTTTCTAGACCTCAAAGACCACCCAAACCTACTTGACCAAGCCTTCCAGACCTCATAAGCCTACCATCCGAGACCTCCTAGACCTCAAAGACCTCCCAAACCTACTTAGCCAAGCCTTCCAGACCTCATAAGCCTACCATCCGAGACCTCCTAGACCTCAAAGACCTCCCAAACCTACTTGGCCAAGCCTTCCAGACCTCATAAGCCTACCATCCAGATCTTTCTAGACCTCAAAGACCACCCAAACCTACTTGACCAAGCCTTCCAGACCTCATAAGCCTACCATCCGAGACCTCCTAGACCTCAAAGACCACCCAAACCTACTTGACCAAGCCTTCCAGACCTCATAAGCCTACCATCCAGAGCCTTCTAGACCTCAAAGACCACCCAAACCTACTTGGCCAAGCCTTCCAGACCTCATAAGCCAACCATTCAGATCTTTCTAGACCTCAAAGACCACCCAAACCTACTTGACCAAGCCTTCCAGACCTCATAAGCCTACCATCCGAGACCTCCTAGACCTCAAAGACCTCCCAAACCTACTTAGCCAAGCCTTCCAGACCTCATAAGCCTACCATCCGAGACCTCCGAGACCTCAAAGACCTCCCAAACCTACTTGGCCAAGCCTTCCAGACCTCATAAGCCTACCATCCAGATCTTTCTAGACCTCAAAGACCACCCAAACCTACTTGACCAAGCCTTCCAGACCTCATAAGCCTTCCATCCGAGACCTCCTAGACCTCAAAGACCTCCCAAACCTACTTAGCCAAGCCTTCCAGACCTCATAAGCCTACCATCCGAGACCTCCTAGACCTCAAAGACCTCCCAAACCTACTTGGCCAAGCCTTCCAGACCTCATAAGCCTACCATCCAGATCTTTCTAGACCTCAAAGACCACCCAAACCTACTTGACCAAGCCTTCCAGACCTCATAAGCCTACCATCCGAGACCTCCTAGACCTCAAAGACCACCCAAACCTACTTGACCAAGCCTTCCAGACCTCATAAGCCTACCATCCAGAGCCTTCTAGACCTCAAAGACCACCCAAACCTACTTGACCAAGCCTTCCAGACCTCATAAGCCTACCATCCAGAGCCTTCTAGACCTAAAGACCTCCCAAACCTACTTCGCCAAGCCTTCCAGACCTCATAAGCCTACCATCCAGAGCCTTCTAGACCTCAAAGACCACCCAAACCTACTTGACCAAGCCTTCCAGACCTCATAAGCCTACCATCCAGAGCCTTCTAGACCTAAAGACCTCCCAAACCTACTTCGCCAAGCCTTCCAGACCTCATAAGCCTACCATCCAGAGCCTTCTAGACCTCAAAGACCACCCAAACCTACTTGACCAAGCCTTCCAGACCTCATAAGCCTACCATCCAGAGCCTTCTAGACCTAAAGACCTCCCAAACCTACTTCGCCAAGCCTTCCAGACCTCATAAGCCTACCATCCAGAGCCTTCTAGACCTCAAAGACCACCCAAACCTACTTGGCCAAGCCTTCCAGACCTCATAAGCCTACCATCCAGAGCCTTCTAGACCTAAAGACCTCCCAAACCTACTTCGCCAAGCCTTCCAGACCTCATAAGCCTACCATCCAGAGCCTTCTAGACCTCAAAGACCACCCAAACCTACTTGACCAAGCCTTCCAGACCTCATAAGCCTACCATCCAGAGCCTCCTAGACCTCAAAGACCACCCAAACCTACTTGACCAAGCCTTCCAGACCTCATAAGCCTACCATCCAGAGCCTTCTAGACCTCAAAGACCACCCAAACCTACTTGACCAAGCCTTCCAGACCTCATAAGCCTACCATCCGAGACCTCCTAGACCTCAAAGACCACCCAAACCTACTTGACCAAGCCTTCCAGACCTCATAAGCCTACCATCCAGAGCCTTCTAGACCTAAAGACCTCCCAAACCTACTTGGCCAAGCCTTCCAGACCTCATAAGCCTACCATCCAGAGCCTTCTAGACCTAAAGACCTCCCAAACCTACTTGGCCAAGCCTTCCAGACCTCATAAGCCTACCATCCAGAGCCTTCTAGACCTCAAAGACCACCCAAACCTACTTGACCAAGCCTTCCAGACCTCATAAGCCTACCATCCAGAGCCTTCTAGACCTAAAGACCTCCCAAACCTACTTGGCCAAGCCTTCCAGACCTCATAAGCCTACCATCCAGAGCCTTCTAGACCTAAAGACCTCCCAAACCTACTTCGCCAAGCCTTCCAGACCTCATAAGCCTACCATCCAGAGCCTTCTAGACCTCAAAGACCTCCCAAACCTACTTGGCCAAGCCTTCCAGACCTCATAAGCCTACCATCCCGATCTTTCTAGACCTCAAAGACCTCCCAAACCTACTTCGCCAAGCCTTCCAGACCTCATAAGCCTACCATCCAGAGCCTTCTAGACCTCAAAGACCTCCCAAACCTTCTTCGCCAAGCCTTCCAGACCTCATAAGCCTACCATCCAGATCTTTCTAGACCTCAAAGACCTCCCAAACTTACTAGGCCAAGCCTTTAGACCTCATAAGCCTCCCATCCAGAGCCTCCTAGACCTCAAGATCTTTCAGGCCTACTTGGCCAAGCTTTCCAGACCTCGTAAGCCTACCATCCAGAGCCTTCTAGACCTCAAAGACCTCCCAAACCTACTTGGCCAAGCCTTCCAGACCTCATAAGCCTACCATCCAGAGCCTTCTAGACCTCAAAGACCTCCCAAACCTACTTCGCCAAGCCTTCCAGACCTCATAAGCCTACCATCCAGATCTTTCTAGACCTCAAAGACCTCCCAAACTTACTAGGCCAAGCCTTTAGACCTCATAAGCCTCCCATCCAGAGCCTCCTAGACCTCAAGATCTTTCAGGCCTACTTGGCCAAGCCTTCCAGACCTCGTAAGCCTACCATCCAGAGCCTTCTAGACCTCAAAGACCTCCCAAACCTACTTGGCCAAGCCTTCCAGACCTCATAAGCCTACCATCCAGATCTTTCTAGACCTCAAAGACCACCCAAACCTACTTGGCCAAGCCTTCCAGACCTCATAAGCCTACCATCCAGATCTTTCTAGACCTCAAAGACCACCCAAACCTACTTGACCAAGCCTTCCAGACCTCATAAGCCTACCATCCAGATCTTTCTAGACATCAAAGACCTCCCAAACCTACTTGGCCAAGCCTTCCAGACCTCATAAGCCTACCATCCAGAGCCTTCTAGACATAAAGACCTCCCAAACCTACTTGGCCAAGCCTTCCAGACCTCATAAGCCTACCATCCAGATCTTTCTAGACCTCAAAGACCACCCAAACCTACTTGACCAAGCCTTCCAGACCTCATAAGCCTACCATCCGAGACCTCCTAGACCTCAAAGACCTCCCAAACCTACTTGGCCAAGCCTTCCAGACCTCATAAGCCTACCATCCGAGACCTCCTAGACCTCAAAGACCTCCCAAACCTACTTGGCCAAGCCTTCCAGACCTCATAAGCCTACCATCCAGAGCCTTCTAGACCTCAAAGACCTCCCAAACCTTCTTCGCCAAGCCTTCCAGACCTCATAAGCCTACCATCCAGATCTTTCTAGACCTCAAAGACCTCCCAAACTTACTAGGCCAAGCCTTTAGACCTCATAAGCCTCCCATCCAGAGCCTCCTAGACCTCAAGATCTTTCAGGCCTACTTGGCCAAGCTTTCCAGACCTCGTAAGCCTACCATCCAGAGCCTTCTAGACCTCAAAGACCTCCCAAACCTACTTGGCCAAGCCTTCCAGACCTCATAAGCCTACCATCCAGAGCCTTCTAGACCTCAAAGACCTCCCAAACCTACTTCGCCAAGCCTTCCAGACCTCATAAGCCTACCATCCAGATCTTTCTAGACCTCAAAGACCTCCCAAACTTACTAGGCCAAGCCTTTAGACCTCATAAGCCTCCCATCCAGAGCCTCCTAGACCTCAAGATCTTTCAGGCCTACTTGGCCAAGCCTTCCAGACCTCGTAAGCCTACCATCCAGAGCCTTCTAGACCTCAAAGACCTCCCAAACCTACTTGGCCAAGCCTTCCAGACCTCATAAGCCTACCATCCAGATCTTTCTAGACCTCAAAGACCACCCAAACCTACTTGGCCAAGCCTTCCAGACCTCATAAGCCTACCATCCAGATCTTTCTAGACCTCAAAGACCACCCAAACCTACTTGACCAAGCCTTCCAGACCTCATAAGCCTACCATCCAGATCTTTCTAGACATCAAAGACCTCCCAAACCTACTTGGCCAAGCCTTCCAGACCTCATAAGCCTACCATCCAGAGCCTTCTAGACATAAAGACCTCCCAAACCTACTTGGCCAAGCCTTCCAGACCTCATAAGCCTACCATCCAGATCTTTCTAGACCTCAAAGACCACCCAAACCTACTTGACCAAGCCTTCCAGACCTCATAAGCCTACCATCCGAGACCTCCTAGACCTCAAAGACCTCCCAAACCTACTTGGCCAAGCCTTCCAGACCTCATAAGCCTACCATCCGAGACCTCCTAGACCTCAAAGACCTCCCAAACCTACTTGGCCAAGCCTTCCAGACCTCATAAGCCTACCATCCAGAGCCTTCTAGACCTCAAAGACCTCCCAAACCTACTTGGCCAAGCCTTCCAGACCTCATAAGCCTACCATCCAGATCTTTCTAGACCTCAAAGACCTCCCAAACCTACTTGGCCGAGCCTTCCAGACCTCATAAGCCTACCATCCGAGACCTCCTAGACCTCAAAGACCTCCCAAACCTACTTGGCCAAGCCTTCCAGACCTCATAAGCCTACCATCCAGAGCCTTCTAGACCTAAAGACCTCCCAAACCTACTTGGCCAAGCCTTCCAGACCTCATAAGCCTACCATCCAGATCTTTCTAGACCTCAAAGACCACCCAAACCTACTTGGCCAAGCCTTCCAGACCTCATAAGCCTACCATCCGAGACCTCCTAGACCTCAAAGACCTCCCAAACCTACTTGGCCAAGCCTTCCAGACCTCATAAGCCTACCATCCGAGACCTCCTAGACCTCAAAGACCTCCCAAACCTACTTGGCCAAGCCTTCCAGACCTCGTAAGCCTACCATCCAGAGCCTTCTAGACCTCAAAGACCTCCCAAACCTACTTGGCCAAGCCTTCCAGACCTCATAAGCCTACCATCCAGAGCCTTCTAGACCTCAAAGACCTCCCAAACCTACTTCGCCAAGCCTTCCAGACCTCATAAGCCTACCATCCAGATCTATCTAGACCTCAAAGACCTCCCAAACTTACTAGGCCAAGCCTTTAGACCTCATAAGCCTCCCATCCAGAGCCTCCTAGACCTCAAGATCTTTCAGGCCTACTTGGCCAAGCCTTCCAGACCTCGTGAGCCTACCATCCAGAGCCTTCTAGACCTCAAAGACCTCCCAAACCTACTTGGCCAAGCCTTCCAGACCTCATAAGCCTCCCATCCAGAGCCTTCTAGACCTCAAAGACCTCCCAAACCTACTTGGCCAAGCCTTCCAGACCTCATAAGCCTACCATCCAGAGCCTTCTAGACCTCAAAGACCTCCCAAACCTACTTGGCCAAGCCTTCCAGGCATGAAAGGCCTACCATCCAGATCTTTCTAGACCTCAAAGACCTCCCAAACCTACTTGGCTAAGCCTTCCAGACCTCATAAGCCTACCATCCAGATCTTTCTAGACCTCAAAGACCTCCCAAACCTACTTGGCCAAGCCTTCCAGGCCTGATAAGCCTACCATCCGAGACCTCATAGACCTCAAAGACCTCCCAAACCTACTAGGCCAAGCCTTCCAGGCATGAAAAGCCTACCATCCAGATCTTTCTAGACCTCAAAGACCTCCCAAACCTACTTGGCCAAGCCTTCCAGGCATGAAAAGCCTACCATCCAGATCTTTCTAGACCTCAAAGACCTCCCAAACCTACTTGGCCAAGCCTTCCAGGCCTGATAAGCCTACCATCCGAGACCTCCTAGACTTCAAAGACCTCCCAAACCTACTTGGCCAAGCCTTCCAGGCCTGAAAAGCCTACCATCCAGATCTTTCTAGACCTCAAAGACCTCCCAAACCTACTTGGCTAAGCCTTCCAGACCTCATAAGCCTACCATCCAGATCTTTCTAGACCTCAAAGACCTCCCAAACCTACTTGGCCAAGCCTTCCAGACCTCATAAGCCTACCATCCAGATCTTTCTAGACCTCAAAGACCTCCCAAACCTACTAGGCCGAGTCTTCCAGACCTGATAAGCCTACCATCCGAGACCTCCTAGACCTCAAAGACCTCCCAAACCTACTTGGCCAAGCCTTCCAGACCTCATAAGCCTCCCATCCAGAACTTTCTAGACCTCAAAGACCTCCCAAACCTACTTGGCCAAGCCTTCCAGACCTCATAAGCCTACCATCCAGAGCCTTCTAGACCTCAAAGACCTCCCAAACCTACTTGGCCAAGCCTTCCTGACCTCATAAGCCTACCATCCAGACCTTTCTAGACCTCAAAGACCTCCCAAACCTACTTGGCCAAGCCTTCCAGGCCTGATAAGCCTACCATCCGAGACCTCATAGACCTCAAAGACCTCCCAAACCTACTAGGCCAAGTCTTCCAGACCTGATAAGCCTACCATCCGAGACCTCCTAGACCTCAAAGACCTCCCAAACCTACTAGGCCAAGCCTTACAGACCTAATAAGCCTACCATCCAGATCTTTCTAGATTTCAAAGACCTCCGAAACCTACTTGGCTAAGCCTTCCAGACCTCATAAGCCTACCATCCAGATCTTTCTAGACCTCAAAGACCTCCCAAACCTACTAGGCCAAGTCTTCCAGACCTGATAAGCCTACCATCCGAGACCTCATAGACCTCAAAGACCTCCCAAACCTACTAGGCCAAGTCTTCCAGGCCTGATAAGCCTACCATCCGAGACCTCATAGACCTCAAAGACCTCCCAAACCTACTTGGCCAAGCCTTCCAGACCTCATAAGCCTACCATCCAGAGCCTTCTAGACCTCAAAGACCTCCCAAACCTACTTGGCCAAGCCTTCCTGACCTCATAAGCCTACCATCCAGATCTTTCTAGACCTCAAAGACCTCCCAAACCTACTAGGCCAAGTCTTCCAGACCTGATAAGCCTACCATCCGAGACCTCCTAGACCTCAAAGACCTCCCAAACCTACTTGGCCAAGCCTTACAGACCTAATAAGCCTACCATCCAGATCTTTCTAGATTTCAAAGACCTCCGAAACCTACTTGGCTAAGCCTTCCAGACCTCATAAGCCTACCATCCAGATCTTTCTAGACCTCAAAGACCTCCCAAACCTACTAGGCCAAGTCTTCCAGACCTGATAAGCCTACCATCCGAGACCTCCTAGACCTCAAAGACCTCCCAAACCTACTTGGCCAAGCCTTACAGACCTAATAAGCCTACCATCCAGATCTTTCTAGATTTCAAAGACCTCCGAAACCTACTTGGCTAAGCCTTCCAGACCTCATAAGCCTACCATCCAGATCTTTCTAGACCTCAAAGACCTCCCAAACCTACTAGGCCAAGTCTTCCAGACCTGATAAGCCTACCATCCGAGACCTCCTAGACCTCAAAGACCTCCCAAACCTACTTGGCCAAGCCTTACAGACCTAATAAGCCTACCATCCAGATCTTTCTAGACCTCAAAGACCTCCGAAACCTACTTGGCTAAGCCTTCCAGACCTCATAAGCCTACCATCCAGATCTTTCTAGACCTCAAAGACCTCCCAAACCTACTTGGCTAAGCCTTCCAGACCTCATAAGCCTACCATCCAGATCTTTCTAGACCTCAAAGACCTCCCAAACCTACTTGGCCAAGCCTTACAGACCTAATAAGCCTACCATCCAGATCTTTCTAGACCTCAAAGACCTCCCAAACCTACTTGGCCAAGCCTTACAGACCTAATAAGCCTACCATCCGAGACCTCATAGACCTCAAAGACCTCCCAAACCTACTAGGCCAAGTCTTCCAGGCCTGATAAGCCTACCATCCGAGACCTCATAGACCTCAAAGACCTCCCAAACCTACTTGGCCAAGCCTTCCAGACCTCATAAGCCTACCATCCAGAGCCTTCTAGACCTCAAAGACCTCCCAAACCTACTTGGCCAAGCCTTCCTGACCTCATAAGCCTACCATCCAGATCTTTCTAGACCTCAAAGACCTCCCAAACCTACTAGGCCAAGTCTTCCAGACCTGATAAGCCTACCATCCAGAGCCTTCTAGACCTCAAAGACCTCCCAAACCTACTTGGCTAAGCCTTCCAGACCTCATAAGCCTACCATCCAGATCTTTCTAGACCTCAAAGACCTCCCAAACCTACTAGGCCAAGTCTTCCAGACCTGATAAGCCTACCATCCGAGACCTCCTAGACCTCAAAGACCTCCCAAACCTACTTGGCCAAGCCCTACAGACCTAATAAGCCTACCATCCAGATCTTTCTAGATTTCAAAGACCTCCGAAACCTACTTGGCTAAGCCTTCCAGACCTCATAAGCCTACCATCCAGATCTTTCTAGACCTCAAAGACCTCCCAAACCTACTAGGCCAAGTCTTCCAGACCTGATAAGCCTACCATCCGAGACCTCCTAGACCTCAAAGACCTCCCAAACCTACTAGGCCAAGTCTTCCAGACCTGATAAGCCTACCATCCGAGACCTCCTAGACCTCAAAGACCTCCCAAACCTACTTGGCCAAGCCTTACAGACCTAATAAGCCTACCATCCAGATCTTTCTAGACCTCAAAGACCTCCCAAACCTACTTGGCTAAGCCTTCCAGACCTCATAAGCCTACCATCCAGATCTTTCTAGACCTCAAAGACCTCCCAAACCTACTTGGCCAAGCCTTACAGACCTAATAAGCCTACCATCCAGATCTTTCTAGATTTCAAAGACCTCCGAAACCTACTTGGCTAAGCCTTCCAGACCTCATAAGCCTACCATCCAGATCTTTCTAGACCTCAAAGACCTCCCAAACCTACTTGGCCAAGCCTTCCAGACCTCATAAGCCTCCCATCCAGATCTTTCTAGACCTCAAAGACCTCCCAAACCTACTTGGCCAAGCCTTCCAGACCTCATAAGCCTACCATCCAGATCTTTCTAGACCTCAAAGACCTCCCAAACCTACTTGGCCAAGCCTTACAGACCTAATAAGCCTACCATCCAGAGCCTTCTAGACCTCAAGACCTCCCAAACCTACTTGGCCAAGCCTTCCAGACCTCATAAGCCTACCATCCAGAGCCTTCTAGACCTCAAAGACCTCCGAAACCTACTTGGCTAAGCCTTCCAGACCTCATAAGCCTACCATCCAGAGCCTTCTAGACCTCAAAGACCTCCCAAACCTACTTGGCCAAGCCTTCCAGGCATGAAAAGCCTACCATCCAGATCTTTCTAGACCTCAAAGACCTCCCAAACCTACTTGGCCAAGCCTTCCTGACCTCATAAGCCTACCATCCAGATCTTTCTAGACCTCAAAGACCTCCCAAACCTACTTGGCCAAGCCTTCCAGACCTCATAAGCCTACCATCCAGAGCCTTCTAGACCTCAAAGACCTCCCAAACCTACTTGGCCAAGCCTTCCTGACCTCATAAGCCTACCATCCAGATCTTTCTAGACCTCAAAGACCTCCCAAACCTACTTGGCCAAGCCTTCCAGGCCTGATAAGCCTACCATCCGAGACCTCATAGACCTAAAAGACCTCCCAAACCTACTAGGCCAAGCCTTCCAGGCCTGATAAGCCTACCATCCAGATCTTTCTAGACCTCAAAGACCTCCCAAACCTACTTGGCCAAGCCTTCCAGGCCTGATAAGCCTACCATCCGAGACCTCCTAGACCTCAAAGACCTCCCAAACCTACTTGGCTAAGCCTTCCAGGCCTTATAAGCCTACCATCCGAGACCTCATAGACCTCAAAGACCTCCCAAACCTACTTGGCCAAGCCTTCCAGGCCTGATAAGCCTACCATCCGAGACCTCCTAGACCTCAAAGACCTCCCAAACCTACTTGGCCAAGCCTTCCAGGCCTGATAAGCCTACCATCCAGATCTTTCTAGACCTCAAAGACCTCCCAAACCTACTTGGCTAAGCCTTCCAGGCCTGATAAGCCTACCATCCGAGACCTCATAGACCTCAAAGACCTCCCAAACCTACTTGGCCAAGCCTTCCAGGCCTGATAAGCCTACCATCCGAGACCTCCTAGACCTCAAAGACCTCCCAAACCTACTTGGCCAAGCCTTCCAGGCCTGATAAGCCTACCATCCAGATCTTTCTAGACCTCAAAGACCTCCCAAACCTACTTGGCCAAGCCTTCCAGACCTCATAAGCCTACCATCCAGATCTTTCTAGACCTCAAAGACCTCCCAAACCTACTTGGCCAAGCCTTCCAGACCTCATAAGCCTACCATCCAGATCTTTCTAGACCTCAAAGACCTCCCAAACCTACTTGGCCAAGCCTTCCAGACCTCATAAGCCTCCCATCCAGATATTTCTAGACCTCAAAGACCTCCCAAACCTACTTGGCCAAGCCTTCCAGACCTCATAAGCCTACCATCCAGATCTTTCTAGACCTCAAAGACCTCCCAAACCTACTTGGCTAAGCCTTCCAGGCCTTATAAGCCTACCATCCGAGACCTCATAGACCTCAAAGACCTCCCAAACCTACTAGGCCAAGCCTTCCAGACCTCATAAGCCTACCATCCAGAGCCTTCTAGACCTCAAAGACCTCCCAAACCTACTTGGCCAAGCCTTCCAGACCTCATAAGCCTACCATCCAGATCTTTCTAGACCTCAAAGACCTCCCAAACCTACTTGGCTAAGCCTTCCAGGCCTGATAAGCCTACCATCCGAGACCTCATAGACCTCAAAGACCTCCCAAACCTACTTGGCCAAGCCTTCCAGGCCTGATAAGCCTACCATCCGAGACCTCCTAGACCTCAAAGACCTCCCAAACCTACTTGGCCAAGCCTTCCAGGCCTGATAAGCCTACCATCCAGATCTTTCTAGACCTCAAAGACCTCCCAAACCTACTTGGCCAAGCCTTCCAGACCTCATAAGCCTACCATCCAGATCTTTCTAGACCTCAAAGACCTCCCAAACCTACTTGGCCAAGCCTTCCAGACCTCATAAGCCTACCATCCAGATCTTTCTAGACCTCAAAGACCTCCCAAACCTACTTGGCCAAGCCTTCCAGGCCTGATAAGCCTACCATCCGAGACCTCCTAGACCTCAAAGACCTCCCAAACCTACTTGGCTAAGCCTTCCAGGCCTTATAAGCCTACCATCCGAGACCTCATAGACCTCAAAGACCTCCCAAACCTACTTGGCCAAGCCTTCCAGGCCTGATAAGCCTACCATCCGAGACCTCCTAGACCTCAAAGACCTCCCAAACCTACTTGGCCAAGCCTTCCAGGCCTGATAAGCCTACCATCCAGATCTTTCTAGACCTCAAAGACCTCCCAAACCTACTTGGCCAAGCCTTCCAGACCTCATAAGCCTACCATCCAGATCTTTCTAGACCTCAAAGACCTCCCAAACCTACTTGGCCAAGCCTTCCAGACCTCATAAGCCTACCATCCAGATCTTTCTAGACCTCAAAGACCTCCCAAACCTACTTGGCCAAGCCTTCCAGGCCTGATAAGCCTACCATCCGAGACCTCCTAGACCTCAAAGACCTCCCAAACCTACTTGGCTAAGCCTTCCAGGCCTTATAAGCCTACCATCCGAGACCTCATAGACCTCAAAGACCTCCCAAACCTACTAGGCCAAGCCTTCCAGACCTCATAAGCCTACCATCCAGAGCCTTCTAGACCTCAAAGACCTCCCAAACCTACTTGGCCAAGCCTTCCAGACCTCATAAGCCTCCCATCCAGATCTTTCTAGACCTCAAAGACCTCCCAAACCTACTTGGCTAAGCCTTCCAGGCCTTATAAGCCTACCATCCGAGACCTCATAGACCTCAAAGACCTCCCAAACCTACTAGGCCAAGCCTTCCAGACCTCATAAGCCTACCATCCAGATCTTTCTAGACCTCAAAGACCTCCCAAACCTACTTGGCCAAGCCTTCCAGACCTCATAAGCCTCCCATCCAGATCTTTCTAGACCTCAAAGACCTCCCAAACCTACTTGGCCAAGCCTTCCTGACCTCATAAGCCTACCATCCAGAGCCTTCTAGACCTCAAAGACCTCCCAAACCTACTTGGCCAAGCCTTCCAGACCTCATAAGCCTACCATCCAAATCTTTCTAGACCTCAAAGACCTCCCAAACCTACTTGGCCAAGCCTTACAGACCTAATAAGCCTACCATCCAGATCTTTCTAGACCTCAAAGACCTCCGAAACCTACTTGGCTAAGCCTTCCAGACCTCATAAGCCTACCATCCAGAGCCTTCTAGACCTCAAAGACCTCCGAAACCTACTTGGCCAAGCCTTCCAGACCTCATAAGCCTACCATCCAGATCTTTCTAGACCTCAAAGACCTCCCAAACCTACTTGGCTAAGCCTTCCAGGCCTTATAAGCCTACCATCCGAGACCTCATAGACCTCAAAGACCTCCCTAACCTACTAGGCCAAGCCTTCCAGACCTCATAAGCCTACCATCCAGAGCCTTCTAGACCTCAAAGACCTCCCAAACCTACTTGGCCAAGCCTTCCAGACCTCATAAGCCTACCATCCAGATCTTTCTAGACCTCAAAGACCTCCCAAACCTACTTGGCCAAGCCTTCCAGACCTCATAAGCCTACCATCCAGATCTTTCTAGACCTCAAAGACCTCCCAAACCTACTTGGCCAAGCCTTCCAGGCCTGATAAGCCTACCATCCGAGACCTCCTAGACCTCAAAGACCTCCCAAACCTACTTGGCTAAGCCTTCCAGACCTCATAAGCCTACCATCCAGATCTTTCTAGACCTCAAAGACCTCCCAAACCTACTTGGCCAAGCCTTCCAGGCCTGATAAGCCTACCATCCGAGACCTCCTAGACTTCAAAGACCTCCCAAACCTACTTGGCCAAGCCTTCCAGGCCTGAAAAGCCTACCATCCAGATCTTTCTAGACCTCAAAGACCTCCCAAACCTACTTGGCTAAGCCTTCCAGACCTCATAAGCCTACCATCCAGATCTTTCTAGACCTCAAAGACCTCCCAAACCTACTTGGCCAAGCCTTCCAGACCTCATGAGCCTACCATCCGAGACCTCCTAGACCTCAAAGACCTCCCAAACCTACTTGGCTAAGCCTTCCAGACCTCATAAGCCTACCATCCAGATATTTCTAGACCTCAAAGACCTCCCAAACCTACTTGGCTAAGCCTTCCAGACCTCATAAGCCTACCATCCAGAGCCTTCTAGACCTCAAAGACCTCCCAAACCTACTTGGCCAAGCCTTCCAGACCTCATAAGCCTACCATCCAGATCTTTCTAGACCTCAAAGACCTCCCAAACCTACTTGGCCAAGCCTTCCAGACCTCATAAGCCTACCATCCAGATCTTTCTAGACCTCAAAGACCTCCCAAACCTACTTGGCTAAGCCTTCCAGACCTCATAAGCCTACCATCCAGATCTTTCTAGACCTCAAAGACCTCCCAAACCTACTTGGCCAAGCCTTCCAGACCTCATAAGCCTACCATCCAGATCTTTCTAGACCTCAAAGACCTCCCAAACCTACTTGGCCAAGCCTTCCAGGCCTGATAAGCCTACCATCCGAGACCTCCTAGACCTCAAAGACCTCCCAAACCTACTTGGCTAAGCCTTCCAGACCTCATAAGCCTACCATCCAGATCTTTCTAGACCTCAAAGACCTCCCAAACCTACTTGGCCAAGCCTTCCAGGCCTGATAAGCCTACCATCCGAGACCTCCTAGACTTCAAAGACCTCCCAAACCTACTTGGCCAAGCCTTCCAGACCTCATAAGCCTACCATCCAGATATTTCTAGACCTCAAAGACCTCCCAAACCTACTTGGCTAAGCCTTCCAGACCTCATAAGCCTACCATCCAGATCTTTCTAGACCTCAAAGACCTCCCAAACCTACTTGGCCAAGCCTTCCAGACCTCATAAGCCTACCATCCGAGACCTCCTAGACCTCAAAGACCTCCCAAACCTACTTGGCTAAGCCTTCCAGACCTAATAAGCCTACCATCCAGATATTTCTAGACCTCAAAGACCTCCCAAACCTACTTGGCTAAGCCTTCCAGACCTCATAAGCCTACCATCCGAGACCTCCTAGACCTCAAAGACCTCCCAAACCTACTTGGCCAAGCCTTCCAGACCTCATAAGCCTACCATCCAGATCTTTCTAGACCTCAAAGACCTCCCAAACCTACTTGGCTAAGCCTTCCAGACCTAATAAGCCTACCATCCAGATATTTCTAGACCTCAAAGACCTCCCAAACCTACTTGGCTAAGCCTTCCAGACCTCATAAGCCTACCATCCGAGACCTCCTAGACCTCAAAGACCTCCCAAACCTACTTGGCTAAGCCTTCCAGACCTCATAAGCCTACCATCCAGATCTTTCTAGACCTCAAAGACCTCCCAAACCTACTTGGCTAAGCCTTCCAGACCTCATAAGCCTACCATCCAGATCTTTCTAGACCTCAAAGACCTCCCAAACCTACTTGGCCAAGCCTTCCAGACCTCATAAGCCTACCATCCAGATCTTTCTAGACCTCAAAGACCTCCCAAACCTACTTGGCCAAGCCTTCCAGACCTCATAAGCCTACCATCCAGATCTTTCTAGACCTCAAAGACCTCCCAAACCTACTAGGCCAAGCCTTCCAGACCTCATAAGCCTACCATCCAGAGCCTTCTAGACCTCAAAGACCTCCCAAACCTACTAGGCCAAGCCTTCCAGACCTCATAAGCCTACCATCCGAGACCTCCTAGACCTCAAAGACCTCCCAAACCTACTTGGCTAAGCCTTCCAGACCTCATAAGCCTACCATCCAGATCTTTCTAGACCTCAAAGACCTCCCAAACCTACTAGGCCAAGCCTTCCAGACCTCATAAGCCTACCATCCAGAGCCTTCTAGACCTCAAAGACCTCCCAAACCTACTAGGCCAAGCCTTCCAGACCTCATAAGCCTACCATCCGAGACCTCCTAGACCTCAAAGACCTCCCAAACCTACTTGGCTAAGCCTTCCAGACCTCATAAGCCTACCATCCAGAGCCTTCTAGACCTCAAAGACCTCCCAAACCTACTAGGCTAAGCCTTCCAGACCTCATAAGCCTACCATCCAGAGCCTTCTAGACCTCAAAGACCTCCCAAACCTACTAGGCCAAGCCTTCCAGACCTCACAAGCCTACCATCCAGATCTTTCTAGACCTCAAAGACCTCCCAAACCTACTAGGCCAAGCCTTCCAGACCTCATAAGCCTACCATCCAGAGCCTTCTAGACCTCAAAGACCTCCCAAACCTACTTGGCCAAGCCTTCCAGACCTCATAAGCCTACCATCCAGATATTTCTAGACCTCAAAGACCTCCCAAACCTACTTGGCTAAGCCTTCCAGACCTCATAAGCCTACCATCCAGATCTTTCTAGACCTCAAAGACCTCCCAAACCTACTTGGCCAAGCCTTCCAGACCTCATAAGCCTACCATCCGAGACCTCCTAGACCTCAAAGACCTCCCAAACCTACTTGGCTAAGCCTTCCAGACCTAATAAGCCTACCATCCAGATATTTCTAGACCTCAAAGACCTCCCAAACCTACTTGGCTAAGCCTTCCAGACCTCATAAGCCTACCATCCGAGACCTCCTAGACCTCAAAGACCTCCCAAACCTACTTGGCCAAGCCTTCCAGACCTCATAAGCCTACCATCCAGATCTTTCTAGACCTCAAAGACCTCCCAAACCTACTTGGCTAAGCCTTCCAGACCTAATAAGCCTACCATCCAGATATTTCTAGACCTCAAAGACCTCCCAAACCTACTTGGCTAAGCCTTCCAGACCTCATAAGCCTACCATCCGAGACCTCCTAGACCTCAAAGACCTCCCAAACCTACTTGGCTAAGCCTTCCAGACCTCATAAGCCTACCATCCAGATCTTTCTAGACCTCAAAGACCTCCCAAACCTACTTGGCTAAGCCTTCCAGACCTCATAAGCCTACCATCCAGATCTTTCTAGACCTCAAAGACCTCCCAAACCTACTTGGCCAAGCCTTCCAGACCTCATAAGCCTACCATCCAGATCTTTCTAGACCTCAAAGACCTCCCAAACCTACTTGGCCAAGCCTTCCAGACCTCATAAGCCTACCATCCAGATCTTTCTAGACCTCAAAGACCTCCCAAACCTACTAGGCCAAGCCTTCCAGACCTCATAAGCCTACCATCCAGAGCCTTCTAGACCTCAAAGACCTCCCAAACCTACTAGGCCAAGCCTTCCAGACCTCATAAGCCTACCATCCGAGACCTCCTAGACCTCAAAGACCTCCCAAACCTACTTGGCTAAGCCTTCCAGACCTCATAAGCCTACCATCCAGATCTTTCTAGACCTCAAAGACCTCCCAAACCTACTAGGCCAAGCCTTCCAGACCTCATAAGCCTACCATCCAGAGCCTTCTAGACCTCAAAGACCTCCCAAACCTACTAGGCCAAGCCTTCCAGACCTCATAAGCCTACCATCCGAGACCTCCTAGACCTCAAAGACCTCCCAAACCTACTTGGCTAAGCCTTCCAGACCTCATAAGCCTACCATCCAGAGCCTTCTAGACCTCAAAGACCTCCCAAACCTACTAGGCTAAGCCTTCCAGACCTCATAAGCCTACCATCCAGAGCCTTCTAGACCTCAAAGACCTCCCAAACCTACTAGGCCAAGCCTTCCAGACCTCACAAGCCTACCATCCAGATCTTTCTAGACCTCAAAGACCTCCCAAACCTACTAGGCCAAGCCTTCCAGACCTCATAAGCCTACCATCCAGAGCCTTCTAGACCTCAAAGACCTCCCAAACCTACTTGGCCAAGCCTTCCAGACCTCATAAGCCTACCATCCGAGACCTCCTAGACTTCAAAGACCTCCCAAACCTACTTGGCCAAGCCTTCCAGACCTCATAAGCTACCATCCAGATCTTTCTAGACCTCAAAGACCACCCAAACCTACTTGACCAAGCCTTCCAGACCTCATAAGCCTACCATCCGAGACCTCCTAGACCTCAAAGACCTCCCAAACCTACTTGGCCAAGCCTTCCAGACCTCATAAGCCTACCATCCAGAGCCTTCTAGACCTCAAAGACCTCCCAAACCTACTCGGCCAAGCCTTCCAGACCTCATAAGCCTACCATCCAGATCTTTCTAGACCTCAAAGACCTCCCAAACCTACTTGGCCAAGCCTTCCAGACCTCATAAGCCTACCATGCGAGACCTCCTAGACCTCAAAGACCTCCCAAACCTACTTGGCCAAGCCTTCCAGACCTCATAAGCCTACCATCCGAGACCTCCTAGACCTCAAAGACCTCCCAAACCTACTTGGCCAAGCCTTCCAGACCTCATAAGCCTACCATCCGAGACCTCCTAGACCTCAAAGACCTCCCAAACCTACTTGGCTAAGCCTTCCAGACCTCATAAGCCTACCATCCGAGACCTCCTAGACCTCAAAGACCACCCAAACCTACTTGGCCAAGCCTTCCAGACCTCATAAGCCTACCATCCAGATCTTTCTAGACCTCAAAGACCTCCCAAACCTACTCGGCCAAGCCTTCCAGACCTCATAAGCCTACCATCCAGATCTTTCTAGACCTCAAAGACCTCCCAAACCTACTTGGCCAAGCCTTCCAGACCTCATAAGCCTACCATCCGAGACCTCCTAGACCTCAAAGACCTCCCAAACCTACTTGGCCAAGCCTTCCAGACCTCATAAGCCTACCATGCGAGACCTTCTAGACCTCAAAGACCTCCCAAACCTACTTGGCCAAGCCTTCCAGACCTCATAAGCCTACCATCCGAGACCTCCTAGACCTCAAAGACCTCCCAAACCTACTTGGCTAAGCCTTCCAGACCTCATAAGCCTACCATCCAGATCTTTCTAGACCTCAAAGACCACCCAAACCTACTTGGCCAAGCCTTCCAGACCTCATAAGCCTACCATCCAGATCTTTCTAGACTTCAAAGACCTCCCAAACCTACTTGGCCAAGCCTTCCAGACCTCATAAGCCTACCATGCGAGACCTCCTAGACCTCAAAGACCTCCCAAACCTACTTGGCCAAGCCTTCCAGACCTCATAAGCCTACCATCCAGAGCCTTCTAGACCTCAAAGACCTCCCAAACCTACTAGGCCAAGCCTTCCAGACCTCATAAGCCTACCATCCAGATCTTTCTAGACTTCAAAGACCTCCCAAACCTACTTGGCCAAGCCTTCCAGACCTCATAAGCCTACCATGCGAGACCTCCTAGACCTCAAAGACCTCCCAAACCTACTTGGCCAAGCCTTCCAGACCTCATAAGCCTACCATCCAGAGCCTTCTAGACCTCAAAGACCTCCCAAACCTACTAGGCCAAGCCTTCCAGACCTCATAAGCCTACCATCCGAGACCTCCTAGACCTCAAAGACCACCCAAACCTACTTGGCCAAGCCTCCAGACCTCATAAGCCTACCATCCAGATCTTTCTAGACCTCAAAGACCACCCAAACCTACTTGACCAAGCCTTCCAGACCTCATAAGCCTACCATCCGAGACCTCCTAGACCTCAAAGACCTCCCAAACCTACTTGGCCAAGCCTTCCAGACCTCATAAGCCTACCATCCAGATCTTTCTAGACCTCAAAGACCTCCCAAACCTACTTGGCCAAGCCTTCCAGACCTCATAAGCCTACCATCCAGATCTTTCTAGACTTCAAAGACCTCCCAAACCTACTTGGCCAAGCCTTCCAGGCCTGATAAGCCTACCATCCGAGACCTCCTAGACCTCAAAGACCTCCCAAACCTACTTGGCCAAGCCTTCCAGACCTCATAAGCCTACCATCCAGATCTTTCTAGACCTCAAAGACCTCCCAAACCTACTTGGCTAAGCCTTCCAGACCTCACAAGCCTACCATCCAGATCTTTCTAGACCTCAAAGACCTCCCAAACCTACTTGGCCAAGCCTTCCAGACCTCATAAGCCTACCATCCAGAGCCTTCTAGACCTCAAAGACCTCCCAAACCTACTTGGCTAAGCCTTCCAGACCTCATAAGCCTACCATCCAGATCTTTCTAGACCTCAAAGACCTCCCAAACCTACTTGGCCAAGCCTTCCAGACCTCATAAGCCTACCATCCAGAGCCTTCTAGACCTCAAAGACCACCCAAACCTACTTGACCAAGCCTTCCAGACCTCATAAGCCTACCATCCAGAGCCTTCTAGACCTCAAAGACCACCCAAACCTACTTGACCAAGCCTTCCAGACCTCATAAGCCTACCATCCAGAGCCTTCTAGACCTAAAGACCTCCCAAACCTACTTGACCAAGCCTTCCAGACCTCATAAGCCTACCATCCAGATCTTTCTAGACCTCAAAGACCTCCCAAACCTACTTGGCCAAGCCTTCCAGACCTCATAAGCCTACCATCCAGATCTTTCTAGACCTCAAAGACCTCCCAAACCTACTTGGCCAAGCCTTCCAGACCTCATAAGCCTACCATCCAGAGCCTTCTAGATCTCAAAGACCTCCCAAACCTACTTGGCCAAGCCTTCCTGACTTCATAAGCCTACCATCCAGATCTTTCTAGACCTCAAAGACCTCCCAAACCTACTTGGCTAAGCCTTCCAGACCTCATAAGCCTCCCATCCAGATCTTTCTAGACCTCAAAGACCTCCCAAACCTACTTGGCCAAGCCTTCCTGACTTCATAAGCCTACCATCCAGATCTTTCTAGACCTCAAAGACCTCCCAAACCTACTTGGCTAAGCCTTCCAGACCTCATAAGCCTCCCATCCAGATCTTTCTAGACCTCAAAGACCTCCCAAACCTACTTGGCCAAGCCTTCCAGACCTCATAAGCCTACCATCCAGAGCCTTCTAGACCTCAAAGACCTCCCAAACCTACTTGGCTAAGCCTTCCAGACCTCATAAGCCTACCATCCAGAGCCTTCTAGACCTCAAAGACCTCCCAAACCTACTTGGCCAAGCCTTCCAGACCTCATAAGCCTACCATCCAGATCTTTCTAGACCTCAAAGACCTCCCAAACCTACTTGGCCAAGCCTTCCAGACCTCATAAGCCTACCATCCAGATCTTTCTAGACCTCAAAGACCTCCCAAACCTACTAGGCCAAGTCTTCCAGACCTGATAAGCCTACCATCCGAGACCTCCTAGACCTCAAAGACCTCCCAAACCTACTTGGCCAAGCCTTCCAGACCTCATAAGCCTACCATCCAGATCTTTCTAGACCTCAAAGACCTCCCAAACCTACTTGACCAAGCCTTCCAGACCTCATAAGCCTACCATCCAGATCTTTCTAGACCTCAAAGACCTCCCAAACCTACTTGGCCAAGCCTTCCAGACCTCATAAGCCTACCATCCAGATCTTTCTAGACCTCAAAGACCTCCCAAACCTACTAGGCCAAGTCTTCCAGACCTGATAAGCCTACCATCCGAGACCTCCTAGACCTCAAAGACCTCCCAAACCTACTTGGCCAAGCCTTCCAGACCTCATAAGCCTCCCATCCAGATCTTTCTAGACCTCAAAGACCTCCCAAACCTACTTGGCTAAGCCTTCCAGACCTCATAAGCCTACCATCCAGATCTTTCTAGACCTCAAAGACCTCCCAAACCTACTAGGCCAAGCCTTCCAGACCTCATAAGCCTACCATCCAGATCTTTCTAGACCTCAAAGACCTCCCAAACCTACTTGGCCAAGCCTTCCAGACCTCATAAGCCTACCATCCAGATCTTTCTAGACCTCAAAGACCTCCCAAACCTACTTGACCAAGCCTTCCAGACCTCATAAGCCTACCATCCAGAGCCTCCTAGACCTCAAAGACCTCCCAAACCTACTTGGCCAAGCCTTCCAGACCTCATAAGCCTACCATCCAGATCTTTCTAGACCTCAAAGACCTCCCAAACCTACTTGGCCAAGCCTTCCAGACCTCATAAGCCTACCATCCAGATCTTTCTAGACCTCAAAGACCTCCCAAACCTACTTGACCAAGCCTTCCAGACCTCATAAGCCTACCATCCAGAGCCTCCTAGACCTCAAAGACCTCCCAAACCTACTTGGCCAAGCCTTCCAGACCTCATAAGCCTCCCATCCAGATCTTTCTAGACCTCAAAGACCTCCCAAACCTACTTGGCCAAGCCTTCCAGACCTCATAAGCCTACCATCCAGATCTTTCTAGACCTCAAAGACCTCCCAAACCTACTTGGCTAAGCCTTCCAGACCTCATAAGCCTCCCATCCAGATCTTTCTAGACCTCAAAGACCTCCCAAACCTACTTGGCCAAGCCTTCCAGACCTCATAAGCCTACCATCCAGATCTTTCTAGACCTCAAAGACCTCCCAAACCTACTTGGCCAAGCCTTCCAGACCTCATAAGCCTACCATCCAGATCTTTCTAGACCTCAAAGACCTCCCAAACCTACTTGGCCAAGCCTTCCAGACCTCATAAGCCTACCATCCAGAGCCTTCTAGACCTCAAAGACCTCCCAAACCTACTTGGCTAAGCCTTCCAGACCTCATAAGCCTACCATCCAGATCTTTCTAGACCTCAAAGACCTCCCAAACCTACTTGGCCAAGCCTTCCAGACCTCATAAGCCTACCATCCAGATCTTTCTAGACCTCAAAGACCTCCCAAACCTACTTGGCCAAGCCTTCCAGACCTCATAAGCCTACCATCCAGAGCCTTCTAGACCTCAAAGACCTCCCAAACCTACTTGGCCAAGCCTTCCAGACCTCATAAGCCTACCATCCAGAGCCTTCTAGACCTCAAAGACCTCCCAAACCTACTTGGCTAAGCCTTCCAGACCTCATAAGCCTACCATCCAGAGCCTTCTAGACCTCAAAGACCTCCCAAACCTACTTGGCCAAGCCTTCCAGACCTCATAAGCCTACCATCCAGATCTTTCTAGACCTCAAAGACCTCCCAAACCTACTTGGCCAAGTCTTCCAGACCTGATAAGCCTACCATCCGAGACCTCCTAGACCTCAAAGACCTCCCAAACCTACTTGGCCAAGCCTTCCAGACCTCATAAGCCTACCATCCAGATCTTTCTAGACCTCAAAGACCTCCCAAACCTACTAGGCCAAGTCTTCCAGACCTGATAAGCCTACCATCCGAGACCTCCTAGACCTCAAAGACCTCCCAAACCTACTTGGCCAAGCCTTCCAGACCTCATAAGCCTACCATCCAGATCTTTCTAGACCTCAAAGACCTCCCAAACCTACTTGGCCAAGCCTTCCAGACCTCATAAGCCTCCCATCCAGATCTTTCTAGACCTCAAAGACCTCCCAAACCTACTTGGCTAAGCCTTCCAGACCTCATAAGCCTACCATCCAGATCTTTCTAGACCTCAAAGACCTCCCAAACCTACTAGGCCAAGCCTTCCAGACCTCATAAGCCTACCATCCAGATCTTTCTAGACCTCAAAGACCTCCCAAACCTACTTGGCCAAGCCTTCCAGACCTCATAAGCCTACCATCCAGATCTTTCTAGACCTCAAAGACCTCCCAAACCTACTTGACCAAGCCTTCCAGACCTCATAAGCCTACCATCCAGAGCCTCCTAGACCTCAAAGACCTCCCAAACCTACTTGGCCAAGCCTTCCAGACCTCATAAGCCTACCATCCAGATCTTTCTAGACCTCAAAGACCTCCCAAACCTACTTGGCCAAGCCTTCCAGACCTCATAAGCCTACCATCCAGATCTTTCTAGACCTCAAAGACCTCCCAAACCTACTTGACCAAGCCTTCCAGACCTCATAAGCCTACCATCCAGAGCCTCCTAGACCTCAAAGACCTCCCAAACCTACTTGGCCAAGCCTTCCAGACCTCATAAGCCTACCATCCAGATCTTTCTAGACCTCAAAGACCTTTCAAACCTACTTGACCAAGCCTTCCAGACCTCATAAGCCTACCATCCAGATCTTTCTAGACCTCAAAGACCTCCCAAACCTACTTGGCCAAGCCTTCCAGACCTCATAAGCCTCCCATCCAGATCTTTCTAGACCTCAAAGACCTCCCAAACCTACTAGGCCAAGCCTTCCAGACCTCATAAGCCTACCATCCAGAGCCTTCTAGACCTCAAAGACCTCCCAAACCTACTTGGCCAAGCCTTCCAGACCTCATAAGCCTACCATCCAGAGCCTTCTAGACCTCAAAGACCTCCCAAACCTACTTGGCCAAGCCTTCCAGACCTCATAAGCCTCCCATCCAGATCTTTCTAGACCTCAAAGACCTCCCAAACCTACTTGGCCAAGCCTTCCTGACTTCATAAGCCTACCATCCAGATCTTTCTAGACCTCAAAGACCTCCCAAACCTACTTGGCCAAGCCTTCCAGACCTCATAAGCCTACCATCCAGATCTTTCTAGACCTCAAAGACCTCCCAAACCTACTTGGCCAAGCCTTCCAGACCTCATAAGCCTACCATCCAGAGCCTTCTAGACCTCAAAGACCTCCCAAACCTACTTGGCTAAGCCTTCCAGACCTCATAAGCCTACCATCCAGATCTTTCTAGACCTCAAAGACCTCCCAAACCTACTTGGCCAAGCCTTCCAGACCTCATAAGCCTACCATCCAGAGCCTTCTAGACCTCAAAGACCTCCCAAACCTACTTGGCCAAGCCTTCCAGATCTCATAAGCCTACCATCCAGAGCCTTCTAGACCTCAAAGACCTCCGAAACCTACTTGGCCAAGCCTTCCAGACCTCATAAGCCTCCCATCCAGATCTTTCTAGACCTCAAAGACCTCCCAAACCTACTTGGCCAAGCCTTCCAGACCTCATAAGCCTACCATCCAGATCTTTCTAGACCTCAAAGACCTCCCAAACCTACTTGGCCAAGCCTTCCAGACTTCATAAGCCTACCATCCAGAGCCTTCTAGACCTCAAAGACCTCCCAAACCTACTTGGCCAAGCCTTCCAGACCTCATAAGCCTCCCATCCAGATCTTTCTAGACCTCAAAGACCTCCCAAACCTACTTGGCCAAGCCTTCCTGACTTCATAAGCCTACCATTCAGAGCCTTCTAGACCTCAAAGACCTCCGAAACCTACTTGGCCAAGCCTTCCAGACCTCATAAGCCTCCCATCCAGATCTTTCTAGACCTCAAAGACCTCCCAAACCTACTTGGCCAAGCCTTCCAGACCTCATAAGCCTACCATCCAGATCTTTCTAGACCTCAAAGACCTCCCAAACCTACTTGGCCAAGCCTTCCAGACCTCATAAGCCTACCATCCAGAGCCTTCTAGACCTCAAAGACCTCCCAAACCTACTTGGCCAAGCCTTCCTGACCTCATAAGCCTACCATCCAGAGCCTTCTAGACCTCAAAGACCTCCCAAACCTACTTGGCCA
Source organism: Caenorhabditis sinica (assembly GCA_963932045.1). Taxonomy (NCBI): domain Eukaryota; kingdom Metazoa; phylum Nematoda; class Chromadorea; order Rhabditida; family Rhabditidae; genus Caenorhabditis; species Caenorhabditis sinica. The sequence continues at coordinate 26,326,715 of OZ009938.1, forward strand.
AGCCTTCCAGGCCTGATAAGCCTACCATCCGAGACCTCATAGACCTCAAAGACCTCCCAAACCTACTTGGCCAAGCCTTCCAGGCCTGATAAGCCTACCATCCGAGACCTCCTAGACCTCAAAGACCTCCCAAACCTACTTGGCCAAGCCTTCCAGGCCTGATAAGCCTACCATCCGAGACCTCATAGACCTCAAAGACCTCCCAAACCTACTTGGCCAAGCCTTCCAGGCCTGATAAGCCTACCATCCGAGACCTCCTAGACTTCAAAGACCTCCCAAACCTACTTGGCCAAGCCTTCCAGGCCTGAAAAGCCTACCATCCAGATCTTTCTAGACCTCAAAGACCTCCCAAACCTACTTGGCCAAGCCTTCCAGACCTCATAAGCCTACCATCCAGATCTTTCTAGACCTCAAAGACCTCCCAAACCTACTTGGCCAAGCCTTCGGCCAAGCCTTCAGAACTTCGGAACAAAGATATTGCTGGCTCACTCTCAAGTTTGCAGACAAGAGAATATTGTGCAGTTTGAGTTCTCGGTGCAGGATTCCCGCACTGTGTATTAGTTCGATGATTCCAATCAGCTTGTAGCCCAGCTTACAAGTCAGTGGCTTGTTGCATTTCTTTCTGTGAGCCAAATGTGCGAGATCCGTGGAGCAGAGATTCATAACTAAAGTTTCCTCTAACTTTTCATTCACCAACTCACCGATTGTCAATTTGTTCTGATGAACAAAATAGTCTTTGATTTTCACGCAACCATCGACGTGCTTGACGGCAGTCAGAATGAGCACTTCACGCAAGAAGTCCTCGTCTTCGGGGTCCTTCCCCAAAACCAACTTGACAGCTTTCTCCTCTTAATTGGTGATATCAACAATTTATTGGACTTCGGCAAAACTCCCGCGGCTGATTTCGTCGACGACCTGATACTTTTCCTTCAAAATAACGCCAGTGAAGAGGCCCATCTGGAACAACGGAAATTGCAGGTTGGACAATTAATCTGCGGTAAACATGCGTCTTAACTAGACTAGGTTAATACGGTACTTTTGCTAATAAAATTTGTTAGCTACGGACCACTAGAAGAAAAAAAACTCACCTTGTTTTAAATCAGACGACTGTGAAAAAGGCTAGAGTGTAGACTTATCGCAAATACCTGAAAGTTTCACTTAACTGAGTGAACAGCAAATGGCTGGTGTAATTAAAAAGTTAAAGAGAAATATAATGCAGCAAATGCTTGGATGTCTGTTAAGACGACCTCATTATTAATCTTATAAACAAGACAATTTTTTAAATTTTTTAAAAATTTTTTTCGAGTAGAGAAGATTTACAAGAATTTAAAACCAAGACATACGACCATTTGCATAATTATGACAAGAAGAAGAACGAGTAATGAAAGAGGGACACATCTTATCATCAGAAAAAATACATATTTTTGTGAAGACCTAGTTTAAATGGAGTATCTTGAAGGAATATCAGAAAAGCCAGGAGACGAAAAGAGACATGAACTTGGGCAAATCAATGAAATCTCAGGAATAATGAAAAAAATCTATGGTTTATGGATGTGACATCGGGAAACTAGAAGAAAGAATCGTTTGGATGATAATGTGGCAGGAAGGAGCAAGTGTCACCTAAATATCAAATATACGTGTTCAGGTAAAATAAGTCTATGTCAAATCAATTGTTACTCGGGAATCTTACTATTGTATGGAAAACATATGGTAAGAATAATGGAGAAATGAGAAGAAAAGTATGTCACAAAAATATCAGTTATGTGTGGAGAAAATAATACGAATTATAGAAGGAATCAGTAAAGGGCACTCAATTAATGATCAGTTTTCCGTCGACAATACGGTGAGTGACCAATTCTTCCGGTTCGAAGTAGAAGCTCTTTGCGATGGCATCCAGCACCTTTTGGGAATTCCAAACCGAACACTCAATCTGGTTTTGGATGGATAGGAAAATTTTGAGAAGCCAAGGAGTTCTTCCGAGGTAGTGTTCAGGGTGAGCATGCTGAAAAAAGATACATGCTAAGATTGCAGCGTCTTCTTAATTTGAAATTGAAAAAAAACTCACAAAGTCACGCTTCTGCGCGTAGACGTTTGCCCGGGACCCACAAAATGGATTCTGTCCGGAGCACGTCAGGAGCGCATAGAGCATGGACTCGTAGTCGTCGCTTTCCTTGTAAGCCCGTTTCTCTTCCGTTCTCAGACTGGAATGAAGCGTTCCGGCGAGATTCACATCGTTACCCATTTGGATGATACGCCGGCCTCCCCGTGTACGGTAGTTGAGACACAAACCGAAGTCGATAAGTGTCACAGGTGCTCCCTAAAATTCAAAAGTTCTAATACTGCGCATCAGAGGGAGTTGAACCTACTGGAAGAATTGGATTTCTCATAAGAATATTATTCTCGTGCAGGTCACGATGGAGGTATCCAATGTTGTGAAGGATCTCGAGAGCCTTCGACAGTGCGAATCCAACTTTTAGGACATTGGGAACCGAGAACTTTTTCAACTGGGTATTTTCAATAGATTCGAGAAGGCTCTCTCCTCCCTTTGAGAGTACTGAAAAATATATTTTTTAATCCAAGATTCCGTAGTCATCACCCACCAATACATCCGAATCTTTGGCCATTGTCTGCCACGTTTTCATCCTTCCATTTGAAACCCTCAAAGAACTTCACGAAGAGATTTGAATTTTGCTTCTCGAGTTTGGAAAGAACTCGGATTTCGGTTTTCCAGGCCTTCTCATGGAACTGGTTGCACATTTCAGACATCTTCAAAATCTTTGGGAAATGCTCATCGTCTAAATCCTTCACTTGGAATGCACATCCATAGACTCCTTGTCCGATGCACTCTTCGATCTCGTACTTCTCCTTGACAATATCTTCAACAAATGGCAGCGGCATCTGAAAAATGAAATTCATTCTCAGAACACCGGCCCGTTTTTTCTTTTTCTAGCCAAAGTGTTTACACCGAAATTTATGTACCTCGACAAACACTCAGGTTTTATACTTAAATCCTCAAGAACATGTTTCGAAAAGACCACGATGCCCACGATACCTACCGTTTTCAGAGAATTTCTCAGGATTGTGAGACTGTGATGGAGTAAAGATGCACTGAAGCGAACTTCTGAAAATTTGAAACATTCAAACATCAAATGGCTGGTGTAATTGAAAAAGGAAATAGAAATATAATTCAGCAAATGCTTGGATGTCTGTTAAGACGACCTCATTATTAATCTTATAAACAAGACAATTTTTTTTATTTTTTTTTATTTTTCGAGTAGACGAGATAAACGAGAAATTTTTTAAGTTTAAATAAAGCACACGATCATTCTCATAAATATGATGACACAGAGAAAGTACAAGTTATTGGGAGAAAAGACAGAGAATGGTCTCATCAAAAGAAGAGATTCGTGAAATACAAGTAAAGGGTGCACAGGAGAATGAAATGCACAAGAGAATGAAGTGCACAGGAGAAATGAAGAAAAATGAAATTCTATATTGTATAGACATGTCTAATAGAATGATATCTACAATTGTATTGGAATGAAAAGGAGAACGATATCTACAATTGTATTGGAATGAAAAGGAGAACGATATCTACAATTGTATCGGAATGAAAAGGAGAACGATATCTACAATTGTATTGAAATGAAAAGGAGAACGATATCTACAATTGTATTGAAATGAAAAGGAGAACGATATCTACAATTGTATTGGAATGAAAAGGAGAACGATATCTACAATTGTATTGAAATGAAAAGGAGAACGATATCTACAATTGTATTGGAATGTAAGGGAGAACGATATCTACAATTGTATTGAAATGTAAAGGAGAATAATATCTACAATTGTATGGACATGTCTAATAGAGAACTGGCGATAATGTATTCAGATAAGCTGTGGACCATGGGAGTCCTCCGACAGCATAAGGCATTCCTGTCCATCCGAATCACGAAGCATGTCTTCGACTGCCTCGATGACAGCATCGTAGTCGAGAGTCTTGCTACTGTAGGCGTCGGAAATAGTCAGGAACAACGGCAACATCCATTGCGTCTTGACTGGCAAGACTTTCGATGGCTCCGTGATCTGAAAGAAGAAAACTTTCAGATTAGTCAGCATGGAAAATCTCCCATATTCTAATTTGGCCTCACTCACCAATCCCCATTTCAGGGTTTTTCCGGCCTCGCCTTGGAATCCATCCAGCGGAAGTCCGTTCAACATCCAAGACATATACGTGGCCATGATGAAGTCATCCAATGGTCCGTATGGCGTATTCTTGATGGCGCTCACGCTACTGTAGTCCAACTCATGGAATGGATGATTCATACGACATTGGATGCTCTGCCCATGTTCGTCGACAAATTGATGAGCCAACCCGAAGTCAGCAACTTTCAATTGCATCTTGTTCATATCGCCGTAGGCGTTCGTGATGAGAAGATTTCCTTCTTTGATATCTCTGTGGATGTATCCCAAACCATGGATTTCCTTGAGAGCAATGAATAGCTCTTTGAAGATTTTTTGAATACCGATAGTTGTGAGAGCGAATCCATCTCTTTGCATCAGGAGATCTTCCAGCGAACCGGCATACTGGTGGAAGACTGCAAAAACAATAATTTCTATCCCTGACGCAATCACTAAAAGTCTCACCCAGATAATTGAATTGCAAAGTTTCTCCGGCTCCCAACAATGGAGTGATAGTGCAGGTTCTCAATGCATTCAAGACTTTGACTTCGTGAAGGTAAACATCAGTGTCCTCGCGAGCCATGAGTTTCACTGCATACGGAGTCCGGTCTTTCCCACATGCGGTCCACACGACGGAGTATCCTCCCTGCCCCATTGGAGAACTCAACTGCCACTTATCGGCAATCCACAATCCCGGATAAATAGGAGCAGAGGAGTCTCGACGCGGAAGAAGTCTATTAGAAGTCATCTGCAATATTGAAAATTGTCAGAACTTCGCTTCTTCTTCCTCACTTTAACTCACCTTGGAATAATGTTCGAAAACGAAAAGCAAGGAAAGCGGGGAACGAAGAGCGAGAAAACTCTGAAAAAGGAACTTGTTAAAATTCAGGACAGAAACCTTGGCTCTGTTCTAGTTCCTTGGACCCACGATTGGACACAAAAACCAGAGTCCATTCATAAACTGTTACTTTTCATCTTTTTGATTTTATCTAGGCATGAGGTCTAAGACTTAATAGACAAATCAAGTTTTTCTAATGTCTTCTAATTTTTGGGTTAAAACGCAAAAGCATATTAATGAAAAGGTAAAAGTTTTTGAACGGGGAATCGGGTTCTTGTATCCGAGAATCCTGGATCCAAGAAACTAGAACACAGCCAAAGTCTTATGAAGAAAGAAGAAGAAAGAAAGAAGAGTTTGAGAAACAACGAATGTGATGGTATTATTTGTTTCAGCCGAAGCCTGGATGCCAATAAATAGGCGACCGGAATACCAACACAAAAAGAAAAAACAAGAATTCAAGACCGATAAGAGAAAAAGTGGCTACGCTTCAGTTTCTTGAACGAAATCCTGGGTCAAGAGACTCATGGACAAATCCAAAAGACCCTAAAAAGGAAGAAGAATCTATAACTAAATGTCTTTGAAGTTGACAAGACTGATCTATCCTATGGTCACGTAAGGATTCTCACTATCGTTTTCAAGATAACGCAATTTAGAGGAATTTGATTTTGGTACAAAAACAGAGCCATAAAATTTGGCAAATAAGTTCAGAATAAGCATACTTGTCACGGGCCGGCCCGTCAAAAAAGTCTAAAGTTCCGGACCCGTAGTTTAAAATTTTCCCTCAAAAGCACCGTTTTGAATTTTAGGAAAAAGAAAAAGATCATGAAAAGTGGAAAATTTGTAAAAATAAAAACTGGAAAAATACCTGATGCATTGATTTCTTTCTTGTTTATCTGAAAACGCTGAAAAAGTTTAGGATTATGATGGAAAAACCTCAGAACGAGTTGGAGTCTAGTCGTGTGAAATAGGAAGTGTGATCGTCTTGAGTGATACTTCTGTTGTTTGGATCGTCTTAGGAATGACATTTTCTGAAAAAAGGATGTTAAGTAGAGAGTCCGGAAAAGTAGAAAAGTTGCTGAAGACTTTTTAGGTCGAGAAGTGGTGATTCTTTCATGATATTCTTCTGTAGACAATTGAAGGATTCTGCTGAATGGATGAGCTGAAACTAGAATTAAATAGTGAATATGGAGTTGTTGAAGAGATCATTAGAACTGGAGGCATGTGAGATGGAAGAGTCCGAAACGATTGAAGATCTGAATAACACAAAGAGTCCAGACAACACAAAAAGTATATAAAAAAGTCCAAGTGGTCAAATTGACCTGTGTGTTCAACACACTTCAAAAGATCTTCTGAAGATCTAATGAAAACTCTAGCTCTAGTCTCGAAGACTAGTGCAATCAAATCACCAGGACTAAAAATCCTTATTTGATTGCAATCCATCGGTTGCATTTCCTCAAATTCTTCTTATCCTTTTCGGTCGTCCAATTAAAATAAAAACAGAAAAAAAGATACGCCTACAGCCTGGAAATACAACTATTTTTTGTTTACCTTCCATTGGTCGATTCCTTGCTGATCATGTAGAATTTGTGCGGTTATAACAATGTGGTTTCTTTTTTACTTTACCTTTATGATGTGAAGACCATTGTGAAGACCAGCGGATTACACAAGAAAAACGAAATAAAAAATTGAAATTATGTTGGAAAATAGATTCTGAAGCCAAGCTGTAATGCAGCTATAGGCCAGAATGTCTCTCATTTTGAGGTACCCCTTTGACTCATTATCTCAACACTCAACCCAATAATCTTTCAATGCTTGGCTCTATTGTAGCTTCGTTTAATGAAAAAAGTGGAGGAAAAAAGGGGAAATGAAAAGAAAAGAATAAGAAAACAGAAAAGGGAAAAGTAATAGATGTTATTTGGTACCTTCATCGCTCAAGAGCACAGAAACTGCCGTGATTAGTAAAGCGCTGAAACTTCGCAAGTCAAATGCTACAATAGAGCCAAATCAATCAGCAGCATTCTAAGCAATCTATGCCCTAACCAATTAACCATACCTAATGAACATCCCCACAAGAGTAAAAACAAGATCTACGCATATGCGCTCTAGTGAGAGATCAGGCAAAACTCTGGGTGTCTCTACAGTACTGCAATAGGATCTCTGTTGCGTTACATTAGAAAGACGCAGAGTTTTCTCTCACCTCTCACTAGAGCGCATCTGCGGACATCCTTTTTACCTCTGTGCATGTCCCCAAAAACCCAAAAAAACTAAGTACAGTAATCCCCAGCTAGCATCCCGAGCGCATCAAACTTACCACCTGAAACCTAATTCTCAAAATCTAAACGTCCTTAAGGAATAAAATAAAAATAAACTGACTTTCACTCCTTCGAATCGATCGTCCTCATCTGAATCCATCTCAAATTCCATCTCTCGATTTTGGGCCATTTTCCATATGACTTTCGGTCGTTTTGTTGTCGATTTTGGCTGTGATTGAACGAAAACCAATTCAGAAGATTCCTATTGTTGTTGATTTGCCACCAATAGCTCTTTCCTACAAAAATTATTGATATTTTTCTTGAAATTTTGGAAGTAAATTTTTTATTAAATTTTTTAGCCCGAAATTCGAGAAATTTCCTGAAAAATGGTGTTTTTTGGAACTTTTAACTATCAAATCTGGTGAGAAACCTTAGTCTCTTCCCGATTTCATAACTTTTTCCTACAATTTCCAAGAAATTTGAACTTTTTTCGCACTTTTTACGTGGATTTTTAACCCTACTTCAAAAAATCGTTGTAGGAAGCCGGCATGATGTGGCATTTTTGAAAAAAGTTATTCAAAAATTCAACCGGGTTCTGTTTTACATGTCTACCAAAAATCAGACAAAAACCTTAAAAATTGAGATTTTTTCGAATTTTTTCAGTTTTTGAACATAAAAGTGGATGTTACTCAATTTTTTTGCTAGTAAACATACCTTAATTTTTACATGAATCGATTTGTCGTAAAAAGTAGATGTCCATTAAAAAAAATTTGACAATAATCGGACCACTTTTAGGAGGTTTATGGAGGAAAAACTGAGAGCAAACTGAAATTTTTTCCTTCTGGAAAGCTCCAACTCACCAATGGGCGGTGCAACGTGGCGCCACGTGGATGCCCTACTTTCTTGTTTACGGCTTCTAGAACCTTTTTTGTAGTTTGTAGTTTGGTCAATTTGAGTGTAGTTTGGTCAATTGAAGTGTACTCTGGGGTAAGAAGACATGGGGAATCCGAATTTTTTGGTTTTGAAGTCGTCAGAAGCTCCCACGTCATCTGAAGACGTCAGGATAGCGCGGACATAGAGAATGCAATGAATCTCACGACCCGTATCAATAAAGTGCCCCTTGTCTTATATCATTGGAATCCTTATGATGTGACGATGATCAAGCTTTGAGTCGTTTTTTATTTGGAGCACTTCAGAAGACGTTAGGCCTCCAGATGACGTTAAAAACGAGAATCCACTGTATCTCACGACCCGTATCAATAAAGTGCCCCTTGTTTTATATCATTGGAATCCTTATGATGTGACGATGATCAAGCTTTGAGTCGTTTTTTATTTGGAGCACTTCACAAGACGTTAGGCCTCCAGATGACGTTAAAAACGAGAATCCACTGTATCTCACGACCCGTATCAATAAAGTGCCCCTTGTTTTATATCATTGGAATCCTTATGATGTGACGATGATCAAGCTTTGAGTCGATTTTTATTTGGAGCACTTCAGAAGACGTTAGGCCTCCAGATGACGTTAAAAACGAGAATCCACTGTATCTCACGACCCGTATCAATAAAGTGCCCCTTGTCTTATATCATTGGAATCCTTATGATGTGATGATGATCAAGCTTTGAGTTGATTTTTATTTGGAGCACTTCAGAAGACGTTAGGCCTCCAGATGACGTTAAAATCAAGAATCCACTGTATCTCACGACCCGTATCAATAAAGTGCCCCTTGTCTTATATCATTGGAATCCTCGGACTGAGTGAAGAGCTGGTTCGTATGGGGACTACTCCCACCAGGTGTCATCTTAGTGGAACCTAGACTTTACTATACCACGAATCTAACTAACTTACTAGTTGAGGTTCTAAGGTGCTAGGGGGGTGAATACATGAAAATTAGAGGGGACAGATTAAATGAACTAGAACCAAGATACGATTGATTGCGCCGTAGATTACAAACAAAGGGAAAACTCGGGGTCCCTTGGATTGCCCTGTTGGTAGAATAAGAACAGAGGGTTTCACTAGTGTGGAAAAGAGCTCATGACTTCTCTTTTCCAATGCTGATGCTTGGAAAACTCTGAATCCCTTTTTGATCACGCGCACTGTGAACGCCTTCGCAAGGTGACATGGAACTGAATAGTGCTGAGTATGACTAGGACCTAACCTCTTGTCTACCTAGAGGTGTTCTTGTGAGAAGAAAAGTGGGAAATTAGCACTCAAAACTTTCTCAGTGATCGTTTTTCGAGCTCAATGTGGGACCTCCATTTGATAATACAAAAGGTTTTCCCTAATGTTGTTGGGGAACCTTGTTATCCTTCCACTTTCTTCTTCTCCTCACATAGAACATGGTTATTCTCTTATATCTTTATTATTGAGGAATCTTATGGTGTAGTCTTATACAATCAATGTTCTAGACAAGAAACAAAGGGATGATGTTAAACATATAAAACTAGGCCTATGAATCACATAATAAGAAAAAATCCACGAGACGAGTGTTCGGTCTCGGGTCCTTAGTCAAGACTGAATATGCGGGAGGCAAACGAGTCTCCCGAGAAGAGAGAGAAGATGCACAGAGAAAGCGAGACCTCTCCCGAAGGGAGTGGGCGTGGCTAGACTATCACAGTAGGCTTATGAGGTCTGGAAGGCTTGGCCAAGTAGGCCTGAAAGATCTGAGGTCTAGAAGGCTCTGGATGGTAGGCTTATGAGGTCTGGAAGGCTTGGTCATGTAGGTTTGGGAGGGCTTTGAGGTCTAGAAGGCTCTGGATAGTAGGCTTATGAGGTCTGGAAGGCTTGGCCTAGTAAGTTTGGGAGGCCTACCATCCAGAGCCTTCTAGACCTCAAAGACCTCCCAAACCTACTTGGCCAAGCCTTCCAGGCCTCATAAGCCTACCATCCAGAGCCTTCTAGACCTCAAAGACCTCCCAAACCTACTTGGCCAAGCCTTCCAGACCTCATAAGCCTACCATCCAGAGCCTTCTAGACCTCAAAGACCTCCCAAACCTACTTGGCCAAGCCTTCCAGACCTCATAAGCCTACCATCCAGAGCCTTCTAGACCTCAAAGACCTCCCAAACCTACTTGGCCAAGCCTTCCAGGCCTCATAAGCCTACCATCCAGAGCCTTCTAGACCTCAAAGACCTCCCAAACCTACTTGGCCAAGCCTTCCAGACCTCATAAGCCTACCATCCAGAGCCTTCTAGACCTCAAAGACCTCCCAAACCTACTTGGCCAAGCCTTCCAGACCTCATAAGCCTCCCATCCAGAGCCTCCTAGACCTCAAGATCTTTCAGGCCTACTTGGCCAAGCCTTCCAGACCTCATAAGCCTACCATCCGAGACCTCCTAAACCTCAAAGACCTCCCAAACCTACTTGGCCAAGCCTTCCAGGCCTGATAAGCCTACCATCCGAGACCTCCTAGACATCAAAGACCTCCCAAACCTACTTGGCCAAGCCTTCCAGACCTCATAAGCCTACCATCCAGATCTTTCTAGACCTCAAGATCTTTCAGGCCTACTTGGCCAAGCCTTCCAGACCTCATAAGCCTACCATCCGAGACCTCCTAGACCTCAAAGACCTCCCAAACCTACTTGGCCAAGCCTTCCAGACCTCATAAGCCTACCATCCAGATCTTTCTAGACCTCAAAGACCTCCCAAACCTACTTGGCCAAGCCTTCCAGACCTCATAAGCCTCCCATCCAGAGCCTCCTAGACCTCAAGATCTTTCAGGCCTACTTGGCCAAGCCTTCCAGACCTCATAAGCCTACCATCCGAGACCTCCTAAACCTCAAAGACCTCCCAAACCTACTTGGCCAAGCCTTCCAGGCCTGATAAGCCTACCATCCGAGACCTCCTAGACCTCAAAGACCTCCCAAACCTACTTGGCCAAGCCTTCCAGACCTGATAAGCCTACCATCCAGATCTTTCTAGACCTCAAAGACCTCCCAAACCTACTTGGCCAAGCCTTCCAGACCTCATAAGCCTACCATCCAGATCTTTCTAGACCTCAAAGACCTCCCAAACCTACTTGGCCAAGCCTTCCAGACCTCATAAGCCTACCATCCGAGACCTCCTAGACCTCAAAGACCTCCCAAACCTACTTGGCCAAGCCTTCCAGGCCTGATAAGCCTACCATCCAGAGCCTTCTAGACCTCAAAGACCTCCCAAACCTACTTGGCCAAGCCTTCCAGACCTCATAAGCCTACCATCCAGTGCCTCCTAGACCTCAAGATCTTTCAGGCCTACTTGGCCAAGCCTTCCAGGCCTGATAAGCCTACCATCCAGAGCTTTCTAGACCTCAAAGACCTCCCAAACCTACTTGGCCAAGCCTTCCAGACCTCATAAGCCTACCATCCAGATCTTTCTAGACCTCAAAGACCTCCCAAACCTACTTGGCCAAGCCTTCCAGACCTCATAAGCCTACCATCCAGATCCTTCTAGACCTCAAAGACCTCCCAAACCTACTTGGCCAAGCCTTCCAGACCTCATAAGCCTACCATCCAGATCTTTCTAGACCTCAAAGACCTCCCAAACCTACTTGGCCAAGCCTTCCAGACCTCATAAGCCTACCATCCAGATCCTTCTAGACCTCAAAGACCTCCCAAACCTACTTGGCCAAGCCTTCCAGACCTCATAAGCCTACCATCCAGATCTTTCTAGACATCAAAGACCTCCCAAACCTACTTGGCCAAGCCTTCCAGACCTCATAAGCCTACCATCCAGATCCTTCTAGACCTCAAAGACCTCCCAAACCTACTTGGCCAAGCCTTCCAGACCTCATAAGCCTACCATCCAGATCTTTCTAGACCTCAAAGACCTCCCAAACCTACTTGGCCAAGCCTTCCAGACCTCATAAGCCTACCATCCAGATCTTTCTAGACCTCAAAGACCTCCCAAACCTACTTGGCCAAGCCTTCCAGACCTCATAAGCCTACCATCCAGATCTTTCTAGACCTCAAAGACCTCCCAAACCTACTTGGCCAAGCCTTCCAGACCTCATAAGCCTACCATCCAGATCTTTCTAGACCGCAAAGACCTCCCAAACCTACTTGGCCAAGCCTTCCAGACCTCATAAGCCTACCATCCAGATCTTTCTAGACCTCAAAGACCTCCCAAACCTACTTGGCCAAGCCTTCCAGACCTCATAAGCCTACCATCCAGATCTTTCTAGACCGCAAAGACCTCCCAAACCTACTTGGCCAAGCCTTCCAGACCTCATAAGCCTACCATCCAGATCTTTCTAGACCTCAAAGACCTCCCAAACCTACTTGGCCAAGCCTTCCAGACCTCATAAGCCTACCATCCAGATCTTTCTAGACCTCAAAGACCTCCCAAACCTACTTGGCCAAGCCTTCCAGGCCTGATAAGCCTACCATCCAGATCTTTCTAGACCTCAAAGACCTCCCAAACCTACTTGGCCAAGCCTTCCAGGCCTGATAAGCTTACCATCCAGATCTTTCTAGACCTCAAAGACCTCCCAAACCTACTTGGCCAAGCCTTCCAGACCTCATAAGCCTACCATCCAGATCTTTCTAGACCTCAAAGACCTCCCAAACCTACTTGGCCAAGCCTTCCAGGCCTGATAAGCCTACCATCCAGAGCCTTCTAGACCTCAAAGACCTCCCAAACCTACTTGGCCAAGCCTTCCAGACCTCATAAGCCTACCATCCAGATCTTTCTAGACCTCAAAGACCTCCCAAACCTACTTGGCCAAGCCTTCCAGGCCTGATAAGCCTACCATCCAGAGCCTTCTAGACCTCAAAGACCTCCCAAACCTACTTGGCCAAGCCTTCCAGACCTCATAAGCCTACCATCCAGATCTTTCTAGACCTCAAAGACCTCCCAAACCTACTTGGCCAAGCCTTCCAGACCTCATAAGCCTACCATCCAGTGCCTCCTAGACCTCAAGATCTTTCAGGCCTACTTGGCCAAGCCTTCCAGGCCTGATAAGCCTACCATCCAGAGCCTTCTAGACCTCAAAGACCTCCCAAACCTACTTGGCCAAGCCTTCCAGACCTCATAAGCCTACCATCCAGATCTTTCTAGACCTCAAAGACCTCCCAAACCTACTTGGCCAAGCCTTCCAGACCTCATAAGCCTACCATCCAGTGCCTCCTAGACCTCAAGATCTTTCAGGCCTACTTGGCCAAGCCTTCCAGACCTCATAAGCCTACCATCCAGAGCCTCCTAGACCTCAAGATCTTTCAGGCCTACTTGGCCAAGCCTTCCAGGCCTGATAAGCCTACCATCCGAGACCTCCTAGACGTCAAAGACTTCCCAGACCTACTTGGCCAAGCCTTCCAGACCTCATAAGCCTCTCATCCAAGACCTCCTAGACCTCAAAGACTTCCCAGACCTACTAGGCCAAGCCTTCCAGACCTCATAAGCCTCCCATGTCGTGAGATACAGTGGATTCTCGTTTTTAACGTCATCTGGAGGCCTAACGTCTTCTGTAGTGCTCCAAATAAAAATCAACTCAAAGCTTGATCATCGTCATTTCATAGGGATTCCAACGATATAAGGCAAGGGGCACTTTATCGATACGGGTCGTGAGATACAGTGGATTCTCGTTTTTAACGTCATCTGGAGGCCTAACGTCTTCTGTAGTGCTCCAAATAAAAATCAACTCAAAGCTTGATCATCGTCACATCATAAGGATTCCAATGATATAAGACAAGGGGCACTTTATCGATACGAGTCGTGAGATACAGTGGATTCTCGTTTTTAACGTCATCTGGAGGCCTAACGTCTTCTGAAGTGCTCCAAATAAAAATCAACTCAAAGCTTGATCATCGTCACATCATAAGGATTCCAATGATATAAGACAAGGGGCACTTTATCGATACGGGTCGTGAGATACAGTGGATTCTCGTTTTTAACGTCATCTGGAGGCCTTACGTCTTCTGAAGTGCTCCAAATAAAAATCGACTCAAAGCTTGATCATCGTCACATCATAAGGATTCCAACGATATAAAACAAGGGTCACCTTAGGCATACTGTTCGTGAGATTCATTGCATTCTCTATGTCAGCGCTATTCTGACGTCTTCAGATGACGTGGGAGCTTCTGACGACTTCAAAACCAAAAAATTCGGATTCCCCATGTCTTCTTACCCCAGAGTACATTTCAATTGACCAAACTACACTCAAATTGACCAAACTACAAACTACGAAAAAGGTTCTAGAAGCCGTAAACAAGAAACTAGGGCATCCACGTGGCGCCACCTGGCACCGCCCATCTGTGAGTTGGAGCTTTCAGAGGGTAAAAATTTGCAGTTTGCTCCCAGTTTTTGCTCCATAAACCTCCTAAAAGTGGTCCGATTATTGTCAAATTTTTTTTAATGGACATCTACTTTTTACGACAAATCGATTGATGTAAAAATTAAGGTATGTTTACTGGCAAAAAAATTGAGTAACATCCACTTTTATGTTCAAAAACTAAAAAAATTCGAAAAATGCTCAATTTTTAAGTTTTTCGTCCGATTTTTTTCACAGTTGTAAAACAGAACCCGGTTGAATTTTTGAATAATTTTTCACAAAAATGCCACATCATGCCGGTTTTCTACAACGCTTTTTCGAAGTTGGGTCAAAAATCGACGAAAAAAGTTCAAATTTCTTGGAAATTGTTAGGAAAAGTTGTGAAATCGGGAAGAGCTTAAGATTTCTCAACAGATTTGATAGTTTAAAGTTCCAAAAAACCACATTTTTTGGGAAATTTCTCGAATTTTGGGCAAAATTTTCGACTAAAAATTTTTCTTCCAAAATTTCGAGAAAAATATTAATAATTTTTGTAGGAAAGAGCTGTTGGTGGCAAATTGACAACAAGAGGATTCTTCCAAGATGGTTTATGGTCAAATCGAGTCAAAAGTCAACAGCAAAAGGACGGAAACTCAGACGGAAATCGGCCCAAAATCGGGATGTGGAATTGGAGACGGATTCAGATGAGGACGTTCAATTCGAAGGAGAGAAAGTCAGTTTATTTTTGTTTTATCCCTTAAGGACGCTTAGATTTTCAGAATTAGGTTTCGGGTGGTAAGTTTCCAGTGCGCTCGGGGTGTTAGCTGGGGATTACTGTACTTAGTTTTTTTTGGGTTTTTCGGGCTATTCACAGAGGTAAAAAGAGGATGTCCGCAGATGCGCTCTAGTGAGAGGTCAGAGAAAACTTTGCGTCTTTCTACTTAAACGCAACAGAGATCCTGTTGCTGTACTGTAGAGACACGCAGAGTTTTGTCTCTTCTCTCACTAGAGCACATTTGTGTAAATCTTGTTTTTACTCTTGTGGCAATGGGAAGTATGGTTAGTTGGTTAGAGGCATAGATTGCTTTGGGTACTGTTCAATGTCTTGGCTCTATTGTAGTATTAGACTCGCGAAGTTTCAGCGCTTTACTGATCACGGCAGTTTATGTGCCCTTGAGCAATTTAGGTGCCAAATAACATCAATTACTTTCCAACTTTTTGTTTTCTTATTCTTTTCATTACATTTCTCCTCTTTTTTCTCCACTTTTTTTCACTGAACAAAGCTACAATAGAGCCAAGCATAGTGAAGCGATTGGGTTGAGAATTGAGAAAATGAGTCAAAGGGGTACCTCAAAATGAGAGACATTCTGGCCTATAGCTGCATTACAGCTTGGCTTCAGAATTAATTTTCCAACATAATTTCAATTCTTTTTTCGTTTTTCTTGTGTAATTCGCTGGTCTTCACAATGGTCTTCACACAAAAAAGGTAAAGTTTAAAAATAAACCACATTGTTATTACCGCACAAATTCTACATGATCAGCAAGGAATCGACCGATGGAAGGTAAATAAAAAAAAGTTTTATTTCAGGTTCTAGGTGTATGTTTTTTGTATTTTTTTTTGTAAAGGCCGACCGAAAAGGATAAGAAGAATTAGAGGAAATGCAACCGATGGATATTCGCAATCAAATAAGGATGTTTAGTCCTGGTGGTTTGATTGCACTAGTCTTCGAGACTAGAGCTAGAGTTTTCATTAGATCTTCAGAAGATCTTTTGAAGTGTGTTGAACACACAGGTCAATTTGACCACTTGGACTTTTTCATATACTTTTTGTGTTGTCTGGACTCTTTGTGTTTTTCAGATCTTCAATTGTTTTGTATATGCAATCATCTATGTCTCCGGTACTAATGATCACTTCAACAACACTACATTCACTTTGTAATTCATTTTTTTCAGCTCTTCACAATCATTCAATTGTCCACAAAGAAGAGTACCATTGAAAGAATTTCCACTTCTTGATCTAAGAAGACTTCAACAGCTGCTTCTTCTCCGGACTCACTACTTAACACACTTTTTTCAGAGAATTTCCTTCTTTAAGACGATCTCCCTTCCAATTTCACATGACTGCTAATAGACTCCAACTCATACTGTGGTGTTTCCATCATAATCCTAAATTGTTTCAGGATTTTCAGATAAACAAAATCGAAATCAATGCATCAGGAGTTTTTCCAATTTTCCTTTTCACTCATTTTCCCATTTTCTCCTAACTTCTTTTTCAAATTCAATGGCTCTGTTCCAGTTTCTTGGACCGATTCCAGGGTCTTATAACCCAAACTATACAAAAATATTAGGGCTCTTTTTTTGAAAGCTAAATGGGATAGCCTGCAGAATTTTCTGAAACTAGCTGGTGGAAACGAAGCCCGCTAAACTTTAGTTTTTTGAAAACGCTAGTGAGAGTACTCATATGAGCATTTTCAGAAACATCTAACTTTTAAAATTCAGCTATAGATCCTTCGGCCTCCTTCACGGTCTTTTGGTTTTGACTATGAGTTTTTGGGCCCAGAATCTCGTCCAAGAAACTGGAACAAACCCACTTTTTCTCTCACTTTTTCTCTTCTCTTTTTCTTTCTGTGTTGATATTCCGGTCGCCTTTTGGCATCCAGGCTTTGGCTGAAATGATAATATCTTCACACCTAATTATTTTTTCCTTGCTCTCTTTTTCTCTCTCTCTCTCTCTCTCTTATTAGTGGTGCAAAGAATAAGAGTTGGCAAACTGAGAAGTGTGTCAATCTGTAAAATACATCTGCTAACTCTTATTCTTTGTACCACTCTAGTATCAAAACTTCCCATAAAAAACTTCTTTTTTTCAGAGTTGTCACTCTTCGTAGCTGCGCAAGCCACAAACGCTCAATCTATTCTGACTAAGTAAGTTCGATATTAAGTGTTATATAGTTCAATGATTTAGTTGCCTGATGTTCGGCCAGGACTAATATCACACTTTTTCTCTTTTGCTTTTTCTTGAGAATGGTACAAAGGATAAGAACTGGGGAAATGAAAACTATGCAATCTTGTAAAGGTTACTATTAATCCAGTTCTTATTCTTTGTATCTTTATCATATTTCAACTCAAAATAAATTGAGTGGATTCATTTAGTTCAACATTTCTTTTCAGGAATGTCGTCGTCGTCCGCTTCGTCTCGTACCTTCGACTCCATCTACTACGATTCGCAGTTATCGTTTGTCTCCATCCCATCCGAAGTGCCGAACGAATTCAATCTGGACAAATTCCGAAATGTCACTCTTGCTGATCTGGAAAAGTTCAAAAACGTAACCATTCGAAAGGATCGCGCCGGAGCAGCACTGGCCAGAGCCGTGAGTTTTAATGGGGTTTTCGAGATGGAGCTTGGGCACAAAGATAGAGGAAACTATCCCATCACTATAGCCAAAAAAAGAGGCTCACAATTTTTGCTAAGTTGGTTCAACTAACTCGGACAAAAAAGTGTCTATGAATGAGAAAGTTGTTGCAGCCACAAGCGCGAAAGCTCAAAATTTTGAGCCTTCTAAATCTGATTCTTTTCAGATCTCCACTCCATCTCTGAACGTGATTTCGTCTCCGCCGTTGCTGCTCTCTTCGCCATCGTTTGCATCGTTCGGTCTTCGCACTATCCCATCATTCGGAATGCGCACTGGTCCATCGTTCGGCACCTCTGTCCCATCGATGCCACATCGCTTGCAGCGATCCAACTCGGTTGGGTCGTTCTTCTCGAGCCAGTACAAGACCGTTCCGAACGAAAGAGAGTCTGTTGGGTCGTACTTCTCGGGCCCGTACATGAGCGTTCCGACGGAGAAGCATATTCAATTCGATTTCTCGAAATACAACCATGTTACCCAGAGAAAAATGAAGCTCCAACCGAAGGCTGAGCTTCCGGAGCCGAACCGTGTCAATGTCACTCTCCGCCGAAAGAAGGCACCAATGGCCTCAGCACACTCGAGCACTTCCATCTCTGACTCGAGCTCTACCATCTCCGTCAACACTGCCATCTCATCGGTGAGTTTTTTAAAGTGTCTTCAACTAATTTAAAAGTGTAATTCAACTAATTTGCAAATTCAGGCGTCTTCTTCTGAGTACTACTACATGGCCGACGACTTCGATGACACCCGTCTGCGAAAGGACTCGGTGATTCGATTCTTCTGCAACTTGTCAGATATGCCTGAGCCAGTCGACACTGAGAGCTACTCTTGTAGCTCAGGCAGTGATTCGGAGGACGGCTTTGTTCCGAGCAACAGTGACGGCGAAGGGAAATCCAATTAGATTGTGTCTTTTGAATTCTGAATTGATTTATTCATTTGAATCATTGTGATGAGTAGTGTGCTTTGTAATACATGTAACGTTTGTTTTGATTTGTGTGACTTATGATTCATTTCTCTGATTTATGTGCCTTTTTAATTGACTGGATTCCTGTAACGTATTATTTTACTCTTTGAATTCTGTATCGAATTACTTATTGAATTGAGTTATGTGATGAGTAGAGTGTCTTTTGAATCAATTCGTGTTAAGAATTCTCTGCCTGTCGAATTTACTCAATCTTTCTCTATTGTATCGATTCGATTTCTATTTCTGTATAGTATGATTCATTGTATTGATAAGGTTTGTGTGTTCAGCTCGTTTTCAAATATTCTTGCCATTGATATGATGTATTCCTTTCTGTCCCCATCATTTCTAGTCTGGTGAAATTTAAATGCTTCACAAATTCCCTATAGCTTCTGCTTACTTGTCGTTTTCGGTATCCCGATCTGAATTTATTCTTGTATTTCATGTAGCATTCCATACTCGTACTTCTCTGGTCAAAAGACCTATATGTCTCAGAACTCACCCTATAAAATCTTTTGTAAATTTCTCGACTCTACTAGTGTGAAAAATAAAAAATTAAAAAAAAAAATTAAACTTCTCTGATTTGAATTTAAACCCATGGTGCCCTTCACAGGAATCCAATTGAAATTTCTTTCTAAATTCTCCTGGTCTTCTTTAGTTTATTCCAGAATTCAACTTTTCATGATCGAGCACCTTTGGATTCGTCTCAAATTCTCACAGCTTCTATTGTTGATGCAAGCTATCATAATAAAAAGGTGAGGTTTTTTCTGTTGCCCCATTCCTAAACCAAATTTGCCTTTTCAGGAAAAAGGTGATCTTGACAGGAACTTCCGCGTTTGGAACGATGGGAAATCTAAGACCATCGAGAAGATTGGACCGGGCGACTTTGAAACTTAATTTGCTGCATTCGGCATGGAAACCACAACGAGAAAATCCTACTTTTTTTCAAATTCTGTGGCTCTGTTACAGTTTCTTGGACAGATTTTTGGATCCTCTGGCTTTTTCTTGGTCTACAGGTTTTGAACACAAAACCTCGGACCCATGTGTTTGTCCAAGAAACTGAAACATAGCCACTTTTTCTATTATTGGCTTAGATTCTCATCTCTTGTGTTGGTATTTCGGTCGCCTATTTATTGGCATCCAGGCTTCGGCTGAGAACAATAATACCATCACATCTTTCTCTCTTTTGCTTTTTCTTGAGAGTGGTACAAAGGATAAGAACTGGGGAAATGAAAACTATCAAATCTTGTAAAGGTTACTATTAATCTTTTTTCAGTTCTTATTCTTTGTATCACTGTCATGTTTCAACTCGAAATAAGTTTTTTAATTCTTTCAGCTCTTCCCGTTTCTTCCCGCCTTTTCTTTACTTTTGTCTCGTTTTGTTTACTGTAGTAGGTTCGTTACGCGGAAGTTATCTGGTAACAAAACAAGATGTTTCTTTCAGCATGTTCCGTCCACAAGAAGTCCTCATGGAGCGCTACCAGGTCCTCCAAATGTTCGCCGAAGGACATTTCTGTGAAGTCTACTCTGCCAAAGATCTTCATACCAATGCATCGGTCGTGGTCAAGAAGCCAAAGCTCCAAGGCAAAACTGACTTGAGACGCGAGTACGACTTGCTCCGTCGTCTTGCTCCGTTTTCCTTCTCTCCAACTCCATTGTCATATGGATCCACTGCAAATACCGAATTTTATGGTAAGTTTGGAATAGAGAGTCAGGGGAACTTGAAACATGAGAAACAAGAAATTTTTGTTTTTCAGTGATGAGTCATGAGGGGAAGAGCCTTGGAGAGTTGGTCAAAAACTACACAACTGGCTTCAATGAGACTACAAACACACTGATCCTCTACCACACTCTTCTGGCCGTCCAGGCCATTCACGAGGTTGGCGTAAGTCACTGTGACATTACGGTCATGAACGTGATTGTCCCCATTAGTGCACAGGTTAGTCAGAATCGAGAAAGTAAAAGGGAAATTTAATAACAGTCATAAAATAGTCTGAAAATAAATTTTTTTCAGAAAGGACGCCTTCTTCTTATTGACTATGGTGCCTCTGGAGACATCACTGCTTCCTCCCGTCGACGTGACGTTCTCAGTGTTCTGACAATGATCGGATGGATGGATGATCACCTCTTCTGCGATCCGGATGGAAACCACAATCCCGAAATCGAGGATCTCATCAAGATGATCGAGGATGAGCCAGGCTTCAACCCGAGTGAGAGCTTCCAATGGGAGGAATAGGAGTTTTGTATTCTTTCATTGATCTGATTTGTCTTAAAAATTCTTGGTGTGATTACTTTATAATTGTATGATTTGGTTTGTATTCTGTTCTCCACCTGCATCCCCATATACTTTACCATTTTATTTCTGTCTATTCGGCCTCAAATTGATATGTGTATTCTTTTGATCTGATTTGTCTTGAAAATTCTTAATGTGATTACTTTATAATTGTATGATTTGGTTTGTGTTCTTTTTCCCACCTCCGTCCCCATGTACTTCATTTATGACCATTTTTTGTCTGTCTATTCGGCCTCAATCTTCTCTTTTCCATCGATATCGCGATTAATATGTATAGGTCGATAGTAGTCACTCGACATGGCATTTTTACTCGTCTTTTCCCTGAGCCGATATGGCCGATTTTCTTGTGCTTTACAGCCCCCAACTTGATGTATACCCTCTTTTTTGTATCTACTCGGGAAAAAAAAATAAAAAAAAATAAAAAAAATAACAAGTCTTTGTTTTAAATTTAAAATTGAGGTGACCTCGACAGGCATCCCACTATACTTTTTTTGTGTTGGTATTCCGGTGGCTTTATCTTAGGGCATCCAGGCTTTGGCTGAAATGGTACTACGAGGAAAAGTGTCTATAATTCAACTAATTTACAAATTCAGGCTTCTTCTGAGTACTACGTCTTGGATGATCTCGACGAGACTCGCCTTCGCAAGTATAGTGTGATCCGCTTCTTCTGCAACTTGTCTGACTTGCCGGATCCGGTTTCGACTGAGAGCTTTTTGTGCAGCTCTGGGAGCGAGGCTGAGACTTACGACAGCCCCAGCAAAGACAATGCCGGCGGAAAATCTATTTGATAACGTGCTTTTGATTTGATTTCACTATACTTGATTTGCTTCTAAAAAACTTGACTTGAATTCTATTCATGTATTTTTCTTATTCTGTATAATTGGTTCTTGAATATGATTGTCTGATTACTACTTGGTCTAATTTCTTTTATGAAAAAATGAAAAATTTTTATGAAGCTCGTGTTTTTGATTTCTGAACTTTCAGGTAAACTAGCAACACAATCAAACAAACGTACCCAAATAGTTGAAGAAGAAAAAAAAATGAATAAAATAACAAGTATTCAAATTTTAGTAATGGCAAGCACTAGTAACTGAAGTGTTTTATTGAAAAAAAAGAGACAGATTCCCACAATTAGATCACATAGGAGTGGTGAGATTGAGAAACGTGAGCTACAGTATGATCCTACAACAAGAGCTACAGTATGATCCTAAAACAAAAACTACAGTATGACCACAGAACGAGAGCTACAGTATGACCCTATGATAAGAGCTACAGAATGACCCTTGCATAAGAGGTACAGTATGATCCTAGAATGAGAGCTACAGTATGACCCTACAATAAGAGCTACAGTATGCTCTTAGAATGAGAGCTACAGTATGATCCTAAAATGAGAGCTACAGTATGATCATAGAATGAGAGCTACAGTATGACCTTTGAAAAAAAGCTACATTATGCTCCTAGAATGAGAGCTACAGTATGATCCTACAACAAGAGCTACAGTATGATCACAGAACGAGAACTACAGTATGACCCTACGATAAGAGCTACAGTATGCTCCTAGAATGAGAGCTACAGTATGATCCTACAATAAGAGTTACAGTATGATCCTACAATAAGAGCTACAGTATGACCCTTGAATAAGATGTGCAGTATGATCCTAGTATGAGAGCTACAGTATGATCCTACAACAAGAGCTACAGTATGATCACAGAACGAGAACTACAGTATGACCCTACGATAAGAGCTACAGAATGACCCTTGCATAAGAGGTACAGTATGATCCTAGAATGAGAGCTACAGTATGATCCTACAATAAGAGTTACAGTATGATCCTACAATAAGAGCTACAGTATGACCCTTGAATAAGAGCTGCAGTATGATCCTAGTATGAGAGCTACAGTGTGATCTTACAATAAGAGCCACAGTATGATCTTTGAATATGAGCTACAATATGATCCCAGAATGAGAGCTACGGTATGATCTTTGAGTGAGAGCATGATACGGTATGATCTTTGAGTGAGAGTGTGATATGATCTTACAATAAGAGCTATAGTATGACCCTAGAACAAAAGATACAGTATGACCCTAGAAGAAAAGCTACAGTATGACCCTTGAATAAGAGCTACAGTATGCTCCTAGAATGAGAGCTACAGCATGAACCTAAAATGAGAGCTACAGTATGATCATAGAATGAGAGCTACAGTATGATCTTTGAGTGAGAGCTACAGTATGATCATAGAATGAGAGCTACAGTATGATCCTACAACAAGAGCTACAGTATGATCACAGAACGAGAGCTACAGTATGACCCTATGATAAGAGCTACATTATGACCCTTGCATAAGAGGTACAGTATGATTCTAGAATGAGAGCTACAGTATAATCCTTGCATAAGAGCTACAGTATGGTCAGACGGAGGAACGGTTGTCTGACGGGCAAACGGCGGTCATATACGGACAGGAGGATGAGAGCCAAACGGGCAAAGAACAGACAGGATGAACATCATTTTTGAAAACAGTATTCAAAGTCCAATTGGTTTCGCCAATAATTTTTACTTCATCTACAAAATAATACTTACGATCTGGAAATCCTCATAAATCGCGTGCCATTTTTTTCCAAAAATAAGCAATGCGACCCCTGTGCAAGACTGTGCAAAAAAATGCATAAAACTGTGTTTCCCATCTCCCCATCACTCCATATTCATTCCTCAAAATTTGCATATCCCAGATTCCCATAGTTTATATTCGTTTACGACCTCCTTCCCAACCACCCCTCCACGTCGCTCGTATATAACACTGCTCGGAGGCCTCTCTCCTCATTCTTTTTCCATTTTTGCCCCTTTTTCTCCATTTTGTTTTTAGTTCTTCTTATTTTTGGTAGTTTTTTCTATTTTTTCAAATTTTCCGAATAATTTTTCAGGTAACATAGTATTGGGCATCTGCTAAGAATTCCTGATATTTGCCGAAGTTCTTTTGGAAGCTGGATTCGGTGGATCTAAGGTGAGAAGAGGATAAAATTTTACTTTATTTTCTATTTTTTCAAATCTTTTTTTTTGAGAAGTAGATGGGTGAAACAGCAGTAGACAGCGTAGCAAATTAGTCATAAAATTTAGGCATATGATATTCTAACTTATTTACCGTACCGCTCAAATTGTTGTAAATTTTCACCATTTTTTAGGAAAGAAATGTTAATTTTGGGGGTCTTGAAACACGGTTTCAACTTGCCCGTTTTACACACAATATTTTGGGTCTATACATTTACTTTAGAACTTTAATTTTGCAGTTCGCATTTTTTTAACATCCACCTCTGTAGATGGTGTGCCCCGTAAAACCTAATGGATCGGAAAAAGTATGAAGTTAGCAATAGAGAGGAGGAAATATTGTCACCTACAAAAATAGAGTGGATGCCTCTGCCAAACCCCCCAAATTAGACCATTTTCTGAAAACGACAAACGTTCACAACTGTATTCAAAACCTCTAGAATATGAGAAAATTCGCATTGAATAAACTCTTACTTCAAACGAGAGAGATTCAGAATTTAATATTTTCCAATTTCAGATTCTTGACCAGTTGAAACAATGGAGGCTAACCATCAGCGGATTCTTGCAAGAATGTCCATCGCGGACGTGCATAGGCATATTAATCGGAAAGAGGTAGCTATCCAGGAAGCTCAGCGTATTCTGGATAATTGTAATGACCTTGTCCAATCTGGAGAGGAAGAATGCCGTCGGCTCGATGACCACGTTGCTGACATAAAACGACAAGGTGATGAGATGCGTGATATTCTTCGAAATGGTGGTGAAGACGCTCATGAAGTTCGTAGAGAGCTGGAAAAGAACGAGCATCATCAAGCGGCGGCTGAGAACTCGGCTAACACAATGCGATTGCTACTTGGACGAGCTCGTAACTCTCAACAATCATATACGGATGTCTTGAGAGTGCTTCAAGGAGAGGTTCAACAGTTGCGTGTGAGAGAGAATGAACTTCGCGCCATGGATAACTAACTTTTCCCATTTATTTCGTTTTTTTGTATTGAATTCTTGAAATAAACCTTGTTAATGAATTCGCTACGTTTTCTTTGGATGTGTCTGTATTCTTTCTATGGCTGCTACTCTTGAATGTTAACGTTTGACGGAAGTTTTGCGTGTGAATAATCCAAAAACAAGCCTATTTCGAAACCTCCCCTAATTCTCAAAACCTGGACGTTTCGCAACTTTAGCCCCCAGGTATCTAGCGACTTAGTGACTTCTCACTTCAAGGGACTTCGTAACTTTAGTTTCCCGGAGAAACAGAAGCAAATAAAGTTTAACATGGACAATTCTGTTATAGGACCAAATAACAAACCTATTTCAAAACCTCCACTAATTTTCGAAACAAGGACGTTTTGCAACTTTAGCCCCCAGGCATCTAGTGACTTAGTAACTATGCTCCTGTATGAGATATTCTCATACCTTCTCTTCTTTCTGTATGCGTCACTGTAAACAGTGGCGTTTTTACCCTCACCGACAGAGAGAATCATCTTATTGTAACCTAACCATTATGTTAAGCTCCGCCCCTCTGTTTCTACTATAAAATCACAGGGCGAGCTTTCAATTTTCCTTCAATAAATCATCTTAAGAGAGTCACACATTTACTCTAGATTCCAGGTGAAACAGAAGCGAATGAAGTTTTTCATAGAAAATTCTGTTATACCACCCAAAAACATACCCATTTCGAAACTTCCCCTAATTCTCAAAACATGGACATTTTGCAACTTCAGACCGGCATCTAATTATGCTCCCCGGTACTCCGAAGAAAAGGAACAACTGACCACCTATTAACAGATGAGAGATCCCGCGAAGGGAACTCGGTTTCTAAACTCCGAAGAAAAGGAACACTAACCACCTATTAACAGATGAGAGATCCCGCGAAGGGAACTCGGTTTCTAAACTCCGAAGAAAAGGAACAACTGACCACCTATTAACAGATGAGAGATCCCGCGAAGAGAACTCGGTTTCTAAACTCCGAAGAAAAGGAACACTAACCACCTATTAACAGATGAGAGATCCCGCGAAGAGAACTCGGTTTCTAAACTCCGAAGAAAAGGAACAACTGACCACCTATTAACAGATGAGAGATCCCGCGAAGGGAACTCGGTTTCTAAACTCCGAAGAAAAGGAACACTAACCACCTATTAACAGATGAGAGATCCCGCGAAGGGAACTCGGTTTCTAAACTCCGAAGAAAAGGAACACTAACCACCTATTAACAGATGAGAGATCCCGCGAAGGGAACTCGGTTTCTAAACTCCGAAGAAAAGGAACACTAACCACCTATTAACAGATGAGAGATCCCGCGAAGGGAACTCGGTTTCTAAACTCCGAAGAAAAGGAACAACTGACCACCTATTAACAGATGAGAGATCCCGCGAAGGGAACTCGGTTTCTAAACTCCAAAGAAAAGGAACAACTGACCACCTATTAACAGATGAGAGATCCCGCGAAGGGAACTCGGTTTCTAAACTCCAAAGAAAAGGAACAACTGACCACCTATTAACAGATGAGAGATCCCGCGAAGGGAACTCGCTTTCTAAACTCCGAAGAAAAGGAACAACTGACCACCTATTAATAGATGAGAGATCCCGCGAAGGGAACTCGGTTTCTAAACTCCGAAGAAAAGGAACAACTGACCACCTATTAACAGATGAGAGATCCCGCGAAGGGAACTCGCTTTCTAAACTCCGAAATTTCGAAAAAACTAACAACAAATGTGGTACTCTACGTAACACATTGTGACACAGATGCGGGACAACGACAAATGTGGTACTCTACGTAACACATTGTGACACAAAAGCGGGACAACGACAAGTGTGGTACTCTACGTAACTCCGGAATAAAGAAACTACTAACTAACCTATTAATAAGAGGGAGACGAAAGGACAGACTAGTGCAGGAATTGCAAGTTCGAAATTCTAAAGCTTGAGAAGACGTTACCACGGAAACAACCGACTGGGAAAAAAGGACCACATACCGTGCTCATTTCCAAAGCTAGCCAGACGACAGCATCGCTATGTCGACACCATTTGCCCTGGCAGCCTAACCATCCTTTCGACACCGTCCTCGCTCCTTCGAGTTGCACCATTGATCCAAACCATCTTGCTCACTACGATCGATCGAACCCTGTAAAAAAAGACTTTTACATAAGGAATGTTGCTTCCAGGCTCAGCAGGTTCCGAGTATCCAAAAACGTACCGTAACCATGTCCGCAGCTTTCCATTTTCCACGAATCTCGGGTGCAGACGGTCCTCGTGACATGTGACTGGTACCCTGGAAATTGTCGTTTTTTTTTTTCAATTAACACAGTGCTATTCAACAGAGAAACAAGAGCAAAAACCAAATAAAAGCACTTATGATTCAAAAAAATAAAACATGGAAAATCGATAAGACCCCTTATAGACACCAGAAACAAAAAATGAAACGAGAATGACAGTAGAGGAGGGGTAAGGGAGTACACCACTCTGTTTGGCGCCATATAATACAATGGAAATAAATCAATACCGGCATAGTGGGGGGAGGGTGTTCATATAACAAAGGGCATGTGGTGTGTACAACGTTTGATCTACTTCCTCGCCACCAATCATTTTACAATGAGGAATGTACTCGAACAAAGGGAGGCTAGCAGTCAGAATCAAATTTACCTGAAAAAGTGTCTAGAAAATTGGGCAACGAATTGAATACAATTACATGTTTGGCGAGAATGATAATTTCAGGGGCGCTGAAGTGATGGTTATTCGGAAAGGTTATTTTTCTGTTTAACCATGGTCCACAGAATTGATTTTTTTTGGCACTTTGAGAGCTAGATTCAGGTCGAGATTAGGGTCAACCACTGCTTGGATGCCACTTTATTGTCCCCAAGTTATGGGTCTCAAACTGGAATGAAACACCAGTTAGTACATGAACAAAATGAACGTTCAGAATGGGTTGAATTTTCCCGAACTTACTTCTGGAAACAAGTCCAAAAACTCCTTTATATGCATTTCTTATTTTTGTAAAAGAGTCATAGTCTTATTTTCTCATTTATCAGAATTTACACCGGCTGAAGATTCTGAGTCCAAGAACCATGGGGAATTTTTAAATTCCCCATGGTTCTTTAAAAAGAACCATGGGGAATTTATAGAACCATGGGGAATTTATAGAACCA
The DNA here is from genome assembly GCA_963932045.1 of Caenorhabditis sinica. Classification (NCBI taxonomy): domain Eukaryota; kingdom Metazoa; phylum Nematoda; class Chromadorea; order Rhabditida; family Rhabditidae; genus Caenorhabditis; species Caenorhabditis sinica. Next base: position 26,355,045 of record OZ009938.1, read on the forward strand.
TGGGGATGTTATGGAACCATGGGGAATTTATAGAACCCTGGGGAAATCACAGAACCATGGGGAATTTATAAAACCATGGAGAAATCACAGAACCATGGGAAAATCACAGAACCATGGGGAATTTATAGAACCATGGGGAATTTAAAGACCCATGGGGAATTTAAAGAACCATGGGGAATTTATAGAACCATGGGGAATTTAAAGAACCATGGGGAATTTATAGAACCATGGGGAATTTATAGAACCATGGGGAATTTATAGAACCATGGGGAATTTAAAGAACCATGGGGAAATCACAGAACCATGGGGAATTTATAAAACCATGGAGAAATCACAGAACCATGGGAAAATCACAGAACCATGGGGAATTTATAGAACCATGGGGAATTTAAAGACCCATGGGGAATTTAAAGAACCATGGGGAATTTATAGAACCATGGGGAATTTAAAGAACCATGGGGAATTTATAGAACCATGGGGAATTTATAGAACCATGAGGAATTTATAGAACCATGGGGAATTTATAGAACCATGGGGAATTTAAAGAACCATGGGGAAATCACAGAACCATGGGAAAATCACAGAACCATGGGGAATTTATAGAACCATGGGGAATTTATAGAACCATGAGGAATTTATAGAACCATGGGGAATTTATAGAACCCTGGGGAAATCACAGAACCATGGGGAATTTATAAAACCATGGAGAAATCACAGAACCATGGGAAAATCACAGAACCATGGGGAATTTATAGAACCATGGCGAATTTAAAGACCCATGGGGAATTTAAAGAACCATGGGGAATTTATAGAACCATGGGGAATTTAAAGAACCATGGGGAATTTATAGAACCATGGGGAATTTATAGAACCATGGGGAATTTATAGAACCATGGGGAATTTATAGAACCATGGGGAATTTAAAGAACCATGGGGAAATCACAGAACCATGGGAAAATCACAGAACCATGGGGAATTTATAGAACCATGGGGAATTTATAGAACCATGAGGAATTTATAGAACCATGGGGAATTTATAGAACCATGGGGAATTTATAGAACCATGGGGAAATCACAGAACCATGGGGAATTTATAGAACCATGGGGAATTTATAGAACCATGGGGATGTTATAGAACCATGGGGATGTTATGGAACCATGGGGAATTTATAGAACCCTGGGGAAATCACAGAACCATGAGGAATTTATAGAACCATGGGGAAATCACAGAACCATGGGAAAATCACAGAACCATGGGGAATTTATAGAACCATGGGGAATTTATAGAACCATGGGGAATTTATAGAACCATGGGGAATTTAAAGAACCATGGGGAAATCACAGAACCATGGGGAATTTATAAAACCATGGAGAAATCACAGAACCATGGGAAAATCACAGAACCATGGGGAATTTATAGAACCATGGGGAATTTAAAGACCCATGGGGAATTTAAAGAACCATGGGGAATTTATAGAACCATGGGGAATTTAAAGAACCATGGGGAATTTATAGAACCATGGGGAATTTATAGAACCATGGGGAATTTATAGAACCATGGGGAATTTATAGAACCATGGGGAATTTATAGAACCATGGGGAATTTAAAGAACCATGGGGAAATCACAGAACCATGGGAAAATCACAGAACCATGGGGAATTTAAAGAACCATGGGGAATTTATAGAACCATGGGGAATTTATAGAACCATGGGGAATTTATAGAACCATGGGGAATTTATAGAACCATGGGGAATTTAAAGAACCATGGGGAAATCACAGAACCATGGGAAAATCACAGAACCATGGGGAATTTATAGAACCATGGGGAATTTATAGAACCATGAGGAATTTATAGAACCATGGGGAATTTATAGAACCATGGGGAATTTATAGAACCATGGGGAAATCACAGAACCATGGGGAATTTATAGAACCATGGGGAATTTATAGAACCATGGGGATGTTATAGAACCATGGGGATGTTATGGAACCATGGGGAATTTATAGAACCCTGGGGAAATCACAGAACCATGGGGAATTTATAGAACCATGGGGAAATCACAGAACCATGGGAAAATCACAGAACCATGGGGAATTTATAGAACCATGGGGAATTTATAGAACCATGGGGAATTTAAAGAACCATGGGGAATTTATAGAACCATGGGGAATTTAAAGAACCATGGGGAATTTATAGAACCATGGGGAATTTATAGAACCATGGGGAATTTATAGAACCATGGGGAATTTATAGAACCATGGGGAATTTAAAGAACCATGGGAAAATCACAGAACCATGGGGAATTTATAGAACCATGGGGAATTTATAGAACCATGAGGAATTTATAGAACCATGGGGAATTTATAGAACCATGGGGAATTTATAGAACCATGGGGAAATCACAGAACCATGGGGAATTTATAGAACCATGGGGAATTTATAGAACCATGGGGATGTTATAGAACCATGGGGATGTTATGGAACAATGGGGAATTTATAGAACCCTGGGGAAATCACAGAACCATGGGGAATTTATAGAACCATGGGGAAATCACAGAACCATGGGAAAATCACAGAACCATGGGGAAACCATGGGGAATTTATAGAACCATGGGGAATTTAAAGAACCATGGGGAATTTATAGAACCATGGGGAATTTAAAGAACCATGGGGAATTTATAGAACCATGGGGAATTTATAGAACCATGGGGAATTTATAGAACCATGGGTAATTTAAAGAACCATGGGGCAATCACAGAACCATGGGAAAATCACAGAACCATGGGGAATTTATAGAACCATGGGGAATTTATAGAACCATGAGGAATTTATAGAACCATGGGGAATTTATAGAACCATGGGGAATTTATAGAACCATGGGGAAATCACAGAACCATGGGGAATTTATAGAACCATGGGGAATTTATAGAACCATGGGGATGTTATAGAACCATGGGGATGTTATGGAACCATGGGGAATTTATAGAACCCTGGGGAAATCACAGAACCATGGGGAATTTAAAGAACCATGGGAAAATCACAGAACCATGGGGAATTTATAGAACCATGGGGAATTTATAGAACCATGAGGAATTTATAGAACCATGGGGAATTTATAGAACCATGGGGAATTTATAGAACCATGGGGAAATCACAGAACCATGGGGAATTTATAGAACCATGGGGAATTTATAGAACCATGGGGATGTTATAGAACCATGGGGATGTTATGGAACAATGGGGAATTTATAGAACCCTGGGGAAATCACAGAACCATGGGGAATTTATAGAACCATGGGGAAATCACAGAACCATGGGAAAATCACAGAACCATGGGGAAACCATGGGGAATTTATAGAACCATGGGGAATTTAAAGAACCATGGGGAATTTATAGAACCATGGGGAATTTAAAGAACCATGGGGAATTTATAGAACCATGGGGAATTTATAGAACCATGGGGAATTTATAGAACCATGGGGAATTTAAAGAACCATGGGGAAATCACAGAACCATGGGAAAATCACAGAACCATGGGGAATTTATAGAACCATGGGGAATTTATAGAACCATGAGGAATTTATAGAACCATGGGGAATTTATAGAACCATGGGGAATTTATAGAACCATGGGGAAATCACAGAACCATGGGGAATTTATAGAACCATGGGGAATTTATAGAACCATGGGGATGTTATAGAAGCATGGGGATGTTATGGAACCATGGGGAATTTATAGAACCCTGGGGAAATCACAGAACCATGGGGAATTTATAGAACCATGGGGAATTTATAGAACCATGGGGAAATCACAGAACCATGGGAAAATCACAGAACCATGGGGAATTTATAGAACCATGGGGAATTTATAGAACCATGGGGAATTTATAGAACCATGGGGAATTTATAGAACCATGAGGAATTTATAGAACCATGGGGAATTTATAGAACCATGGGGAATTTATAGAACCATGGGGAATTTATAGAACCATGGGGAATTTATAGAACCATGGGGAATTTATAGAACCATGGGGAATTTAAAGAACCATGGGGAAATCACAGAACCATGGGAAAATCACAGAACCATCGGGAATTTATAGAACCATGGGGAATTTATAGAACCATGGGGAATTTATAGAACCATGGGGAATTTATAGAACCATGGGGAATTTATAGAACCATGGGGAATTTATAGAACCATGGGGAAATCACAGAACCATGGGGAATTTATAGAACCATGGGGATGTTATGGAACCATGGGGAATTTATAGAACCCTGGGGAAATCACAGAACCATGGGGAATTTATAGAACAATGGGGAAAGCACAGAACCATGGGAAAATCACAGAACCATCGGGAATTTATAGAACCATGGGGAAATCACAGAACCATAGGGAATTTATAGAACCATGGGGAATTTAAAGAACCATGGGGAATTTATAGAACCATGGGGAATTAAAAGAACCATGGGGAATTTATAGAACCATGGGGAATTTATAGAACCATGGGGAAATCACAGAACCATGGGGAATTTATAGAACCATGGGGAAATCACAGAACCATGGGGAATTTATAGAACCATGGGGAATTTAAAGAGCCATGGGGAATTTATAGAACCATGGGGAATTTATAGAACCATGGGGAATTTATAGAACCATGGAGAAATCACAGAACCATGGGGAATTTATAGAACCATGGGGAATTTATAGAACCATGGGGAAATCACAGAACCATGGGGAATTTATAAAACCATGGGGAATTTATAGAACCATGGGGAAATCACAGAACCATCGGGAATTTATAGAACCATGGGGAAATCACAGAACCATAGGGAATTTATAGAACCATGGGGAATTTATAGAACCATGGGGAATTTATAGAACCATGGGGAATTTATAGAACCATGGGGAATTTATAGAACCATGGGGAATTTATAGAACCATGGGGAATTTATAGAACCATGGGGAATTTAAAGAACCATGGGGAAATCACAGAACCATGGGAAAATCACAGAACCATGGGGAATTTATAGAACCATGGGGAATTTATAGAACCATGAGGAATTTATAGAACCATGGGGAATTTATAGAACCCTGGGGAAATCACAGAACCATGGGGAATTTATAAAACCATGGAGAAATCACAGAACCATGGGAAAATCACAGAACCATGGGGAATTTATAGAACCATGGCGAATTTAAAGACCCATGGGGAATTTAAAGAACCATGGGGAATTTATAGAACCATGGGGAATTTAAAGAACCATGAGGAATTTATAGAACCATGGGGAATTTATAGAACCATGGGGAATTTATAGAACCATGGGGAATTTATAGAACCATGGGGAATTTAAAGAACCATGGGGAAATCACAGAACCATGGGGAATTTATAGAACCATGGGGAATTTATAGAACCATGGGGATGTTATAGAACCATGGGGATGTTATGGAACCATGGGGAATTTATAGAACCATGGGGAATTTATAGAACCATGGGGAATTTATAGAACCATGGGGAATTTATAGAACCATGGGGAATTTATAGAACCATGGGGAATTTAAAGAACCATGGGGAAATCACAGAACCATGGGGAATTTATAGACCCATGGGGAATTTATAGAACCATGGCGAATTTAAAGACCCATGGGGAATTTAAAGAACCATGGGGAATTTATAGAACCATGGGGAATTTAAAGAACCATGAGGAATTTAAAGACCCATGGGGAATTTAAAGAACCATGGGGAATTTATAGAACCATGGGGAATTTAAAGAACCATGAGGAATTTATAGAACCATGGGGAATTTATAGAACCATGAGGAATTTATAGAACCATGGGGAATTTATAGAACCATGGGGAATTTATAGAACCATGGGGAAATCACAGAACCATGGGGAATTTATAGAACCATGGGGAATTTATAGAACCATGGGGATGTTATAGAACCATGGGGATGTTATGGAACCATGGGGAATTTATAGAACCCTGGGGAAATCACAGAACCATGAGGAATTTATAGAACCATGGGGAAATCACAGAACCATGGGAAAATCACAGAACCATGGGGAATTTATAGAACCATGGGGAATTTATAGAACCATGGGGAATTTATAGAACCATGGGGAATTTAAAGAACCATGGGGAAATCACAGAACCATGGGGAATTTATAAAACCATGGAGAAATCACAGAACCATGGGAAAATCACAGAACCATGGGGAATTTATAGAACCATGGGGAATTTAAAGACCCATGGGGAATTTAAAGAACCATGGGGAATTTATAGAACCATGGGGAATTTAAAGAACCATGGGGAATTTATAGAACCATGGGGAATTTATAGAACCATGGGGAATTTATAGAACCATGGGGAATTTATAGAACCATGGGGAATTTATAGAACCATGGGGAATTTAAAGAACCATGGGGAAATCACAGAACCATGGGAAAATCACAGAACCATGGGGAATTTATAGAACCATGGGGAATTTATAGAACCATGAGGAATTTATAGAACCATGGGGAATTTATAGAACCCTGGGGAAATCACAGAACCATGGGGAATTTTTAAAACCATGGAGAAATCACAGAACCATGGGAAAATCACAGAACCATGGGGAATTTATAGAACCATGGGGAATTTAAAGACCCATGGGGAATTTAAAGAACCATGGGGAATTTATAGAACCATGGGGAATTTAAAGAACCATGGGGAATTTATAGAACCATGGGGAATTTATAGAACCATGGGGAATTTATAGAACCATGGGGAATTTATAGAACCATGGGGAATTTAAAGAACCATGGGGAAATCACAGAACCATGGGAAAATCACAGAACCATGGGGAATTTATAGAACCATGGGGAATTTATAGAACCATGAGGAATTTATAGAACCATGGGGAATTTATAGAACCATGGGGAATTTATAGAACCATGGGGAAATCACAGAACCATGGGGAATTTATAGAACCATGGGGAATTTATAGAACCATGGGGATGTTATAGAACCATGGGGATGTTATGGAACCATGGGGAATTTATAGAACCCTGGGGAAATCACAGAACCATGGGGAATTTATAGAACCATGGGGAAATCACAGAACCATGGGAAAATCACAGAACCATGGGGAATTTATAGAACCATGGGGAATTTATAGAACCATGGGGAATTTAAAGAACCATGGGGAATTTATAGAACCATGGGGAATTTAAAGAACCATGGGGAATTTATAGAACCATGGGGAATTTATAGAACCATGGGGAATTTATAGAACCATGGGGAATTTATAGAACCATGGGGAATTTAAAGAACCATGGGAAAATCACAGAACCATGGGGAATTTATAGAACCATGGGGAATTTATAGAACCATGAGGACTTTATAGAACCATGGGGAATTTATAGAACCATGGGGAATTTATAGAACCATGGGGAAATCACAGAACCATGGGGAATTTATAGAACCATGGGGAATTTATAGAACCATGGGGATGTTATAGAACCATGGGGATGTTATGGAACCATGGGGAATTTATAGAACCCTGGGGAAATCACAGAACCATGGGGAATTTATAGAACCATGGGGAAATCACAGAACCATGGGAAAATCACAGAACCATGGGGAAACCATGGGGAATTTATAGAACCATGGGGAATTTAAAGAACCATGGGGAATTTATAGAACCATGGGGAATTTAAAGAACCATGGGGAATTTATAGAACCATGGGGAATTTATAGAACCATGGGGAATTTATAGAACCATGGGGAATTTAAAGAACCATGGGGAAATCACAGAACCATGGGAAAATCACAGAACCATGGGGAATTTATAGAACCATGGGGAATTTATAGAACCATGAGGAATTTATAGAACCATGGGGAATTTATAGAACCATGGGGAATTTATAGAACCATGGGGAAATCACAGAACCATGGGGAATTTATAGAACCATGGGGAATTTATAGAACCATGGGGATGTTATAGAACCATGGGGATGTTATGGAACCATGGGGAATTTATAGAACCCTGGGGAAATCACAGAACCATGGGGAATTTATAGAACCATGGGGAAATCACAGAACCATGGGAAAATCACAGAACCATGGGGAAACCATGGGGAATTTATAGAACCATGGGGAATTTAAAGAACCATGGGGAATTTATAGAACCATGGGGAATTTAAAGAACCATGGGGAATTTATAGAACCATGGGGAATTTATAGAACCATGGGGAATTTATAGAACCATGGGGAATTTAAAGAACCATGGGGAAATCACAGAACCATGGGAAAATCACAGAACCATGGGGAATTTATAGAACCATGGGGAATTTATAGAACCATGAGGAATTTATAGAACCATGGGGAATTTATAGAACCATGGGGAATTTATAGAACCATGGGGAATTTATAGAACCATGGGGAATTTATAGAACCATGGGGAATTTATAGAACCATGGGGAATTTATAGAACCATGGGGAATTTATAGAACCATGGGGAATTTATAGAACCATGGGGAATTTAAAGAACCATGGGGAAATCACAGAACCATGGGAAAATCACAGAACCATGGGGAATTTATAGAACCATGGGGAATTTATAGAACCATGGGGAATTTATAGAACCATGGGGAATTTATAGAACCATGGGGAATTTAAAGAACCATGGGGAAATCACAGAACCATGGGAAAATCACAGAACCATGGGGAATTTATAGAACCATGGGGAATTTATAGAACCATGGGGAATTTATAGAACCATGGGGAATTTATAGAACCATGAGGAATTTATAGAACCATGGGGAATTTATAGAACCATGGGGAATTTATAGAACCATGGGGAATTTATAGAACCATGGGGAATTTATAGAACCATGGGGAATTTATAAAACCATGGGGAATTTAAAGAACCATGGGGAAATCACAGAACCATGGGAAAATCACAGAACCATCGGGAATTTATAGAACCATGGGGAAATCACAGAACCATGGGGAATTTATAGAACCATGGGGATGTTATGGAACCATGGGGAATTTATAGAACCCTGGGGAAATCACAGAACCATGGGGAATTTATAGAACAATGGGGAAAGCACAGAACCATGGGAAAATCACAGAACCATCGGGAATTTATAGAACCATGGGGAAATCACAGAACCATAGGGAATTTATAGAACCATGGGGAATTTAAAGAACCATGGGGAATTTATAGAACCATGGGGAATTAAAAGAACCATGGGGAATTTATAGAACCATGGGGAATTTATAGAACCATGGGGAAATCACAGAACCATGGGGAATTTATAGAACCATGGGGAAATCACAGAACCATGGGGAATTTATAGAACCATGGGGAATTTAAAGAGCCATGGGGAATTTATAGAACCATGGGGAATTTATAGAACCATGGGGAATTTATAGAACCATGGAGAAATCACAGAACCATGGGGAATTTATAGAACCATGGGGAATTTATAGAACCATGGGGAAATCACAGAACCATGGGGAATTTATAAAACCATGGGGAATTTATAGAACCATGGGGAAATCACAGAACCATAGGGAATTTATAGAACCATGGGGAATTTATAGAACCATGGGGAAATCACAGAACCATGGGGAATTTATAGAACCATGGGGAAATCACAGAACCATGGGGAATTTATAGAACCATCGGGAATTTATAGAACCATGGGGAATTTATAGAACCATGGGGAATTTATAGAACCATGGGGAAATCACAGAACCATGGGGAATTTATAGAACCATGGGGAATTTAAAGAACCATGGGGAATTTATAGAACCATGGGGAATTTATAGAACCATGGGGAAATCACAGAACCATAGGGAATTTATAGAACCATCGGGAATTTAAAGAACCATGGGGAATTTATAGAACCATGGGGAATTTAAAGAACCATGGGGAATTTATAGAACCATGGGGAATTTATAGAACCATGGGGAATTTATAGAACCATGGGGAAATCACAGAACCATGGGGAATTTATAGAACCATGGGGAATTTATAGAACCATGGGGATGTTATAGAACCATGGGGATGTTATGGAACCATGAGGAATTTATAGAACCCTGGGGAAATCACAGAACCATGGGGAATTTATAGAACCATGGGGAAATCACAGAACCATGGGAAAATCACAGAACCATGGGGAAACCATGGGGAATTTATAGAACCATGGGGAATTTAAAGAACCATGGGGAATTTATAGAACCATGGGGAATTTAAAGAACCATGGGGAATTTATAGAACCATGGGGAATTTATAGAACCATGGGGAATTTATAGAACCATGGGGAATTTAAAGAACCATGGGGAAATCACAGAACCATGGGAAAATCACAGAACCATGGGGAATTTATAGAACCATGGGGAATTTATAGAACCATGAGGAATTTATAGAACCATGGGGAATTTATAGAACCATGGGGAATTTATAGAACCATGGGGAAATCACAGAACCATGGGGAATTTATAGAACCATGGGGAATTTATAGAACCATGAGGATGTTATAGAACCATGGGGATGTTATGGAACCATGGGGAATTTATAGAACCCTGGGGAAATCACAGAACCATGGGGAATTTATAGAACCATGGGGAAATCACAGAACCATGGGAAAATCACAGAACCATGGGGAAACCATGGGGAATTTATAGAACCATGGGGAATTTAAAGAACCATGGGGAATTTATAGAACCATGGGGAATTTAAAGAACCATGGGGAATTTATAGAACCATGGGGAATTTATAGAACCATGGGGAATTTATAGAACCATGGGGAATTTAAAGAACCATGGGGAAATCACAGAACCATGGGAAAATCACAGAACCATGGGGAATTTATAGAACCATGGGGAATTTATAGAACCATGAGGAATTTATAGAACCATGGGGAATTTATAGAACCATGGGGAATTTATAGAACCATGGGGAAATCACAGAACCATGGGAAAATCACAGAACCATGGGGAATTTATAGAACCATGGGGAATTTATAGAACCATGGGGAATTTATAGAACCATGGGGAATTTATAGAACCATGAGGAATTTATAGAACCATGGGGAATTTATAGAACCATGGGGAATTTAAAGAACCATGGGGAATTTATAGAACCATGGGGAATTTATAGAACCATGGGGAAATCACAGAACCATAGGGAATTTATAGAACCATCGGGAATTTAAAGAACCATGGGGAATTTATAGAACCATGGGGAATTTAAAGAACCATGGGGAATTTATAGAACCATGGGGAATTTATAGAACCATGGGGAATTTATAGAACCATGGGGAAATCACAGAACCATGGGGAATTTATAGAACCATGGGGAATTTATAGAACCATGGGGATGTTATAGAACCATGGGGATGTTATGGAACCATGGGGAATTTATAGAACCCTGGGGAAATCACAGAACCATGGGGAATTTATAGAACCATGGGGAAATCACAGAACCATGGGAAAATCACAGAACCATGGGGAAACCATGGGGAATTTATAGAACCATGGGGAATTTTAAGAACCATGGGGAATTTATAGAACCATGGGGAATTTAAAGAACCATGGGGAATTTATAGAACCATGGGGAATTTATAGAACCATGGGGAATTTATAGAACCATGGGGAATTTAAAGAACCATGGGGAAATCACAGAACCATGGGAAAATCACAGAACCATGGGGAATTTATAGAACCATGGGGAATTTATAGAACCATGAGGAATTTATAGAACCATGGGGAATTTATAGAACCATGGGGAATTTATAGAACCATGGGGAAATCACAGAACCATGGGGAATTTATAGAACCATGGGGAATTTATAGAACCATGAGGATGTTATAGAACCATGGGGATGTTATGGAACCATGGGGAATTTATAGAACCCTGGGGAAATCACAGAACCATGGGAAAATCACAGAACCATGGGGAAACCATGGGGAATTTATAGAACCATGGGGAATTTAAAGAACCATGGGGAATTTATAGAACCATGGGGAATTTAAAGAACCATGGGGAATTTATAGAACCATGGGGAATTTATAGAACCATGGGGAATTTATAGAACCATGGGGAATTTAAAGAACCATGGGGAAATCACAGAACCATGGGAAAATCACAGAACCATGGGGAAACCATGGGGAATTTATAGAACCATGGGGAATTTAAAGAACCATGGGGAATTTATAGAACCATGGGGAATTTAAAGAACCATGGGGAATTTATAGAACCATGGGGAATTTATAGAACCATGGGGAATTTATAGAACCATGGGGAATTTAAAGAACCATGGGGAAATCACAGAACCATGGGAAAATCACAGAACCATGGGGAATTTATAGAACCATGGGGAATTTATAGAACCATGAGGAATTTATAGAACCATGGGGAATTTATAGAACCATGGGGAATTTATAGAACCATGGGGAAATCACAGAACCATGGGAAAATCACAGAACCATGGGGAATTTATAGAACCATGGGGAATTTATAGAACCATGGGGAATTTATAGAACCATGGGGAATTTATAGAACCATGAGGAATTTATAGAACCATGGGGAATTTATAGAACCATGGGGAATTTATAGAACCATGGGGAATTTATAGAACCATGGGGAATTTATAGAACCATGGGGAATTTATAGAACCATGGGGAATTTAAAGAACCATGGGGAAATCACAGAACCATGGGAAAATCACAGAACCATCGGGAATTTATAGAACCATGGGGAAATCACAGAACCATGGGGAATTTATAGAACCATGGGGATGTTATGGAACCATGGGGAATTTATAGAACCCTGGGGAAATCACAGAACCATGGGGAATTTATAGAACAATGGGGAAAGCACAGAACCATGGGAAAATCACAGAACCATCGGGAATTTATAGAACCATGGGGAAATCACAGAACCATAGGGAATTTATAGAACCATGGGGAATTTAAAGAACCATGGGGAATTTATAGAACCATGGGGAATTAAAAGAACCATGGGGAATTTATAGAACCATGGGGAATTTATAGAACCATGGGGAAATCACAGAACCATGGGGAATTTATAGAACCATGGGGAAATCACAGAACCATGGGGAATTTATAGAACCATGGGGAATTTAAAGAGCCATGGGGAATTTATAGAACCATGGGGAATTTATAGAACCATGGGGAATTTATAGAACCATGGAGAAATCACAGAACCATGGGGAATTTATAGAACCATGGGGAATTTATAGAACCATGGGGAAATCACAGAACCATGGGGAATTTATAAAACCATGGGGAATTTATAGAACCATGGGGAAATCACAGAACCATCGGGAATTTATAGAACCATGGGGAAATCACAGAACCATAGGGAATTTATAGAACCATGGGGAATTTATAGAACCATGGGGAAATCACAGAACCATGGGGAATTTATAGAACCATGGGGAAATCACAGAACCATGGGGAATTTATAGAACCATCGGGAATTTATAGAACCATGGGGAATTTATAGAACCATGGGGAATTTATAGAACCATGGGGAAATCACAGAACCATGGGGAATTTATAGAACCATGGGGAATTTAAAGAACCATGGGGAATTTATAGAACCATGGGGAATTTATAGAACCATGGGGAAATCACAGAACCATAGGGAATTTATAGAACCATCGGGAATTTAAAGAACCATGGGGAATTTATAGAACCATGGGGAATTTAAAGAACCATGGGGAATTTATAGAACCATGGGGAATTTATAGAACCATGGGGAAATCACAGAACCATGGGGAATTTATAGAACCATGGGGAAATCACAGAACCATGGGGAATTTATAGAACCATGGGGAATTTAAAGAACCATGGGGAATTTATAGAACCATGGGGAATTTATAGAACCATGGGGAAATCACAGAACCATGGGGAATTTATAGAACCATGGAGAAATCACAGAACCATGGGGAATTTATAGAACCATGGGGAATTTAAAGAACCATGGGGAATTTATAGAACCATGGGGAAATCACAGAACCATGGGGAATTTATAGAACCATGGGGAATTTATAGAACCATGGGGAAATCACAGAACCATGGGGAATTTATAGAACCATGGGGAAATCACAGAACCATGGGGAATTTATAGAACCATGGGGAATTTATAGAACCATGGGGAAATCACAGAACCATGGGGAGTTTATAGAACCATGGGGAATTTAAAGAACCATGGGGAAATCACAGAACCATGGGGAATTTATAGAACCATGGGGAAATCACAGAGCCATGGGGAAATCACAGAACCATGGGGAATTTATAGAACCATGGGGAATTTAAAGAACCATGGGGAATTTATAGAACCATGGAGAATTTATAGAACCATGGGGAAATCACAGAACCATGGGGAATTTATAGAACCATGGGGAATTTATAGAACCATGGGGAAATCACAGAACCATGGGGAATTTATAGAACCATGGGGAAATCACAGAACCATGGGGAATTTATAGAACCATGGGGAATTTAAAGAACCATGGGGAATTTATAGAACCATGGGGAATTTATAGAACCATGGGGAAATCACAGAACCATAGGGAATTTATAGAACCATCGGGAATTTAAAGAACCATGGGAAATTTATAGAACCATGGGGAATTTAAAGAACCATGGGGAATTTATAGAACCATGGGGAATTTATAGAACCATGGGGAAATCACAGAACCATGGGGAATTTATAGAACCATGGGGAAATCACAGAACCATGGGGAATTTATAGAACCATGGGGAATTTAAAGAACCATGGGGAATTTATAGAACCATGGGGAATTTATAAAACCATGGGGAAATCACAGAACCATGGGGAATTTATAGAACCATGGGGAAATCACAGAACCATGGGGAATTTATAGAACCATGGGGAATTTAAAGAACCATGGGGAATTTATAGAACCATGGGGAATTTATAGAACCATGGGGAAATCACAGAACCATGGGGAATTTATAGAACCATGGGGAATTTATAGAACCATGGGGAAATCACAGAACCATGGGGAATTTATAGAACCATGGGGAAATCACAGAACCATGGGGAATTTATAGAACCATGGGGAATTTATAGAACCATGGGGAAATCACAGAACCATGGGGAATTTATAGAACCATGGGGAAATCACAGAACCATGGGGAATTTATAGAACCATGGGGAATTTAAAGAACCATGGGGAATTTATAGAACCATGGGGAATTTATAGAACCATGGGGAAATCACAGAACCATGGGGAATTTATAGAACCATGGGGAAATCACAGAACCATGGGGAATTTATAGAACCATGGGGAATTTAAAGAACCATGGGGAATTTATAGAACCATGGGGAATTTATAGAACCATGGGGAAATCACAGAACCATGGGGAATTTATAGAACCATGGGGAATTTATAGAACCATGGGGAAATCACAGAACCATGGGGAATTTATAGAACCATGGGGAAATCACAGAACCATGGGGAATTAATAGAACCATGGGGGATTTATAGAACCATGGGGAAATCACAGAACCATAGGGAATTTATAGAACCATGGGGAATTTATAGAACCATGGGGAATTTATAGAACCATGGGGAATTTATAGAACCATGGGGAAATCACAGAACCATGGGGAATTTATAGAACCATGGGGAAATCACAGAACCATGGGGAATTTATAGAACCATGGGGAATTTAAAGAACCATGGGGAATTTATAGAACCATGGGGAATTTATAGAACCATGGGGAAATCACAGAACCATGGGGAATTTATAGAACCATGGGGAATATATAGAACCATCGGGAATTTATAGAACCATGGGGAATTTAAAGAACCATGGGGAATTTATAGAACCATGGGGAATTTATAGAACCATGGGGAATTTATAGAACCATGGGGAAATCACAGAACCATGGGGAATTTATAGAACCATCGGGAATTTATAGAACCATGGGGAAATCACAGAACCATGGGGAACTTATAGAACCATGGGAATATATAGAACCATCGGGAATTTATAGAACCATGGGGAATTTAAAGAACCATGGGGAATTTATAGAACCATGGGGAATTTATAGAACCATGGGGAATTTATAGAACCATGGGGAAATCACAGAACCATGGGGAATTTATAGAACCATCGGGAATTTATAGAACCATGGGGAAATCACAGAACCATGGGGAACTTATAGAACCATGGGGAAATCACAGAACCATGGGGAATTTATAGAACCATCGGGAATTTATAGAACCATGGGGAAATCACAGAACCATGGGGAATTTATAGAACCATGGGGAATATATAGAACCATCGGGAATTTATAGAACCATCGGGAATTTAAAGAACCATGGGGAATTTATAGAACCATCGGGAATTTGAAGAACCATGGGGAATTTATAGAACCATGGGGAATTTATAGAACCATGGGGAAATCACAGAACCATGGGGAATTTATAGAACCCTGGGGAATTTATAGAACCATGGGGAATTTAAAGAACCATGGGGAATTTATAGAACCATGGGGAATTTATAGAACCATGGGGAATTTATAGAACCATGGGGAAATCACAGAACCATGGGGAATTTATAGAACCATCGAGAATTTATAGAACCATGGGGAAATCACAGAACCATGGGGAACTTATAGAACCATGGGGAATATATAGAACCATCGGGAATTTATAGAACCATGGGGAATTTAAAGAACCATGGGGAATTTATAGAACCATGGGGAATTTATAGAACCATGGGGAATTTATAGAACCATGGGGAAATCACAGAACCATGGGGAATTTATAGAACCATCGGGAATTTATAGAACCATGGGGAAATCACAGAACCATGGGGAACTTATAGAACCATCGGGAATTTATAGAACCATGGGGAAATCACAGAACCATGGGGAATTTATAGAACCATCGGGAATTTATAGAACCATGGGGAAATCACAGAACCATGGGGAATTTATAGAACCATGGGGAATATATAGAACCATCGGGAATTTATAGAACCATCGGGAATTTAAAGAACCATGGGGAATTTATAGAACCATCGGGAATTTGAAGAACCATGGGGAATTTATAGAACCATGGGGAATTTATAGAACCATGGGGAAATCACAGAACCATGGGGAATTTATAGAACCCTGGGGAATTTATAGAACCATGGGGAATTTAAAGAACCATGGGGAATTTATAGAACCATGGGGAATTTATAGAACCATGGGGATGTTATGGAACCATGGGGAATTTATAGAACCCTAGGGAAATCACAGAACCATGGGGAAATCACAGAACCATTGGGAATTTATAGAACCATGGGGAAATCACAGAACCATGGGGAATTTATAGAACCATGGGGAATTTATAGAACCATGCGGAATTTATAGAACCATGGGGAATTTAAAGAATCATGGGGAATTTATAGAACCATGGGGAATTTATAGAACCATGGGGATGTTATAGAACAATAGGGAATTTATTGAACCATCGGGAATTTATAGAACCATCGGGAATTTATAGAACCATGGGGAAATCACAGAACCATGGGAAATTTATAGAACCATGGGGAAATCACAGAACCATGGGGAATTTATAGAACCATGGGGAATTTAAAGAACCATGGGGAATTTAAAGAATCATGGGGAATTTATAGAACCATGGGGAAATCACAGAACCATGGGGAATTTATAGAACCATGGGGAAATCACAGAACCATGGGGAAATCACAGAATCATGGGGAATTTATAGAACCATGGGGATGTTATGGAACCATGGGGAATTCGTAGAACCATGGGGAATTTATAGAACCCTGGGGAAATCACAGAACCATGGGGAATTTATAGAACCATGGGGAAATCACAGAACCATGGGGAAATCACAGAATCATGGGGAATTTATAGAACCATGGGGAAATCACAGAACCATGGGGAAATCACAGAACCATGGGGAATTTATAGAACCATGGGGAATTTATAGAACCATGGGGAAATCACAGAACCATAGGGAATTTATAGAACCATGGGGAATTTAAAGAACCATGGGAAATTTATAGAACCATGGGGAATTTAAAGAACCATGGGGAATTTATAGAACCATGGGGAATTTATAGAACCATGGGGAAATCACAGAACCATGGGGAATTTATAGAACCATGGGGAAATCACAGAACCATGGGGAATTTATAGAACCATGGGGAATTTAAAGAACCATGGGGAATTTATAGAACCATGGGGAATTTATAGAACCATGGGGAAATCACAGAACCATAGGGAATTTATAGAACCATCGGGAATTTAAAGAACCATGGGGAATTTATAGAACCATGGGGAATTTATAGAACCATGGGGAAATCACAGAACCATGGGGAATTTATAGAACCATGGGGAAATCACAGAACCATGGGGAATTTATAGAACCATGGGGAAATCACAGAACCATGGGGAATTTATAGAACCATGGGGAATTTAAAGAACCATGGGGAATTTATAGAACCATGGGGAATTTATAGAACCATGGGGAAATCACAGAACCATAGGGAATTTATAGAACCATGGGGAATTTAAAGAACCATGGGGAATTTATAGAACCATGGGGAATTTATAGAACCATGGGGAAATCACAGAACCATGGGGAATTTATAGAACCATGGGGAATTTATAGAACCATGGGGAAATCACAGAACCATGGGGAATTTATAGAACCATGGGGAATTTAAAGAACCATGGGGAATTTATAGAACCATGGGGAATTTATAGAACCATGGGGAAATCACAGAACCATGGGGAATTTATAGAACCATGGGGAATTTATAGAACCATGGGGAATATATAGAACCATCGGGAATTTATAGAACCATGGGGAATTTAAAGAACCATGGGGAATTTATAGAACCATGGGGAATTTATAGAACCATGGGGAATTTATAGAACCATGGGGAAATCACAGAACCATGGGGAATTTATAGAACCATCGGGAATTTATAGAACCATGGGGAAATCACAGAACCATGGGGAACTTATAGAACCATGGGGAATATATAGAACCATCGGGAATTTATAGAACCATGGGGAATTTAAAGAACCATGGGGAATTTATAGAACCATGGGGAATTTAAAGAACCATGGGGAATTTATAGAACCATGGGGAAATCACAGAACCATGGGGAATTTATAGAACCATGGGGAAATCACAGAACCATAGGGAATTTATAGAACCATCGGGAATTTAAAGAACCATGGGGAATTTATAGAACCATGGGGAATTTATAGAACCATGGGGAAATCACAGAACCATGGGGAATTTATAGAACCATGGGGAAATCACAGAACCATGGGGAATTTATAGAACCATGGGGAAATCACAGAACCATGGGGAATTTATAGAACCATGGGGAATTTAAAGAACCATGGGGAATTTATAGAACCATGGGGAATTTATAGAACCATGGGGAAATCACAGAACCATAGGGAATTTATAGAACCATGGGGAATTTAAAGAACCATGGGGAATTTATAGAACCATGGGGAATTTATAGAACCATGGGGAAATCACAGAACCATGGGGAATTTATAGAACCATGGGGAAATCACAGAACCATGGGGAATTTATAGAACCATGGGGAATTTAAAGAACCATGGGGAATTTATAGAACCATGGGGAATTTATAGAACCATGGGGAAATCACAGAACCATGGGGAATTTATAGAACCATGGGGAAATCACAGAACCATGGGGAATTTATAGAACCATGGGGAATTTAAAGAACCATGGGGAATTTATAGAACCATGGGGAATTTATAGAACCATGGGGAAATCACAGAACCATAGGGAATTTATAGAACCATCGGGAATTTAAAGAACCATGGGGAATTTATAGAACCATGGGGAATTTATAGAACCATGGGGAAATCACAGAACCATGGGGAATTTATAGAACCATGGGGAAATCACAGAACCATGGGGAATTTATAGAACCATGGGGAATTTAAAGAACCATGGGGAATTTATAGAACCATGGGGAATTTATAGAACCATGGGGAAATCACAGAACCATGGGGAATTTATAGAACCATGGGGAATTTATAGAACCATGGGGAATATATAGAACCATCGGGAATTTATAGAACCATGGGGAATTTAAAGAACCATGGGGAATTTATAGAACCATGAGGAATTTATAGAACCATGGGGAATTTATAGAACCATGGGGAAATCACAGAACCATGGGGAATTTATAGAACCATCGGGAATTTATAGAACCATGGGGAAATCACAGAACCATGGGGAACTTATAGAACCATGGGGAATATATAGAACCATCGGGAATTTATAGAACCATGGGGAATTTAAAGAACCATGGGGAATTTATAGAACCATGGGGAATTTATAGAACCATGGGGAATTTATAGAACCATGGGGAAATCACAGAACCATGGGGAATTTATAGAACCATCGGGAATTTATAGAACCATGGGGAAATCACAGAACCATGGGGAACTTATAGAACCATGGGGAAAACACAGAACCATGGGGAATTTATAGAACCATCGGGAATTTATAGAACCATGGGGAAATCACAGAACCATGGGGAATTTATAGAACCATGGGGAATATATAGAACCATCGGGAATTTATAGAACCATCGGGAATTTAAAGAACCATGGGGAATTTATAGAACCATCGGGAATTTGAAGAACCATGGGGAATTTATAGAACCATGGGGAATTTATAGAACCATGGGGAAATCACAGAACCATGGGGAATTTATAGAACCCTGGGGAATTTATAGAACCATGGGGAATTTAAAGAACCATGGGGAATTTATAGAACCATGGGGAATTTATAGAACCATGGGGAATTTATAGAACCATGGGGAAATCACAGAACCATGGGGAATTTATAGAACCATCGGGAATTTATAGAACCATGGGGAAATCACAGAACCATGGGGAACTTATAGAACCATGGGGAATATATAGAACCATCGGAAATTTATAGAACCATGGGGAACTTAAAGAACCATGGGGAATTTATAGAACCATGGGGAATTTATAGAACCATGGGGAAATCACAGAACCATGGGGAATTTATAGAACCCTGGGGAATTTATAGAACCATGGGGAATTTAAAGAACCATGGGGAATTTATAGAACCATGGGGAATTTATAGAACCATGGGGAATTTATAGAACCATGGGGAAATCACAGAACCATGGGGAATTTATAGAACCATCGGGAATTTATAGAACCATGGGGAAATCACAGAACCATGGGGAACTTATAGAACCATGGGGAATATATAGAACCATCGGGAATTTATAGAACCATGGGGAATTTAAAGAACCATGGGGAATTTATAGAACCATGGGGAATTTATAGAACCATGGGGAATTTATAGAACCATGGGGAAATCACAGAACCATGGGGAATTTATAGAACCATCGGGAATTTATAGAACCATGGGGAAATCACAGAACCATGGGGAACTTATAGAACCATGGGGAAATCACAGAACCATGGGGAATTTATAGAACCATCGGGAATTTATAGAACCATGGGGAAATCACAGAACCATGGGGAATTTATAGAACCATGGGGAATATATAGAACCATCGGGAATTTATAGAACCATCGGGAATTTAAAGAACCATGGGGAATTTATAGAACCATCGGGAATTTGAAGAACCATGGGGAATTTATAGAACCATGGGGAATTTATAGAACCATGGGGAATTTATAGAACCATGGGGAATTTATAGAACCATGGGGATGTTATGGAACCATGGGGAATTTATAGAACCATGGGGAATCTAAAGAACCATGGGGAATTTATAGAACCATGGGGAATTTATAGAACCATGGGGAAATCACAGAACCATGGGGAATTTATAGAACCCTGGGGAATTTATAGAACCATGGGGAATTTAAAGAACCATGGGGAATTTATAGAACCATGGGGAATTTATAGAACCATGGGGATGTTATGGAACCATGGGGAATTTATAGAACCCTAGGGAAATCACAGAACCATGGGGAAATCACAGAACCATTGGGAATTTATAGAACCATGGGGAAATCACAGAACCATGGGGAATTTATAGAACCATGGGGAATTTATAGAACCATGCGGAATTTATAGAACCATGGGGAATTTAAAGAATCATGGGGAATTTATAGAACCATGGGGAATTTATAGAACCATGGGGATGTTATAGAACAATAGGGAATTTATTGAACCATCGGGAATTTATAGAACCATCGGGAATTTATAGAACCATGGGGAAATCACAGAACCATGGGAAATTTATAGAACCATGGGGAAATCACAGAACCATGGGGAATTTATAGAACCATGGGGAATTTAAAGAACCATGGGGAATTTAAAGAATCATGGGGAATTTATAGAACCATGGGGAAATCACAGAACCATGGGGAATTTATAGAACCATGGGGAAATCACAGAACCATGGGGAAATCACAGAATCATGGGGAATTTATAGAACCATGGGGATGTTATGGAACCATGGGGAATTCGTAGAACCATGGGGAATTTATAGAACCCTGGGGAAATCACAGAACCATGGGGAATTTATAGAACCATGGGGAAATCACAGAACCATGGGGAAATCACAGAATCATGGGGAATTTATAGAACCATGGGGAAATCACAGAACCATGGGGAATTTATAGAACCATGGGGAATTTAAAGAACCATGGGGAATTTATAGAACCATGTGGAATTGTTACTCGCCCGTAGCTGGTAACTTTTGGGCGAAGATTTGGGCCAATCCGGCTTTTGAGCGAAAGTTGGGCAGCTTTAAGGCGAGAGTTGGTAGTGAATTGGTGAGCTAGTGGAGTTGCGAGTATTGTGCGAAAATAGTTTGGATCTTTGGCGGAAGTAGGGCTAGACTTAGGCGAAGTTTGATACTTTCGAATGACAAACACGACAGCCACTGCTGTGGCGAAAGTTGGCGGTGGCAGGGCGAACTTCTCAGGCAGTGTGAACGAGCCACCTCAGCAGGAGTCGGTTAAAGTTGGGCGATCTTCTGGCGAAGATTAGAAGCGTCGCGTGTCGGCGTTGCGCGTTTTTCAGACAAATTCTTCTTTTTGTTTTTGTTTTTTTTTGCTTTATTATTCACTGACATACTTCACTTGTATTGGTTGTTGGATCCTTAAATTTCTACAGTTCCTAGAAGGACGTTTGTAAGTGAAGAATGAATAATTATTTTAACGATTCTGGTTGCTTACAGAAATTTTATGGGACGGTGCTTTCAATCGGAAGAAGCTTGCAATACCTACACCTTCTGCGATGTTCGTAAATTCTAATTCTTAACTCGTCGAAATAGTGCGAAAACAACCGCTGCCCTTGTTTCCGAGCTTCACAAGCAAATGTATCGTCGCTGAAGACTGTGGCAACGATTTCCGTAAGGAAACAAGTGAAAGAATTAGTCGATATGGGATGTTTCGATTTATCTCTTTTGGTAGGCTATTCAAAGTCGTCTTCCTTATTAATAAAAACTTTCAGACAACGATTTTCATATCAGTGAACACTGATGGTTTCCGAAAGCGTGGATGTTCAAGGTTGAGAGAAACAGTATTTTTTGAAATTAGAAAAAAATATTGCAGCGGTGAGATCTGGCCATTGTTCCTGGCTGTAAATGATGTTACAAAAGGACAAGGGAATTTTCGAGTGTATGCACCTGATGTGATTGTACTGGCGGAAATGATGCAAACAAGTGGGAAGTTAACTTCAACGGATTTCTCGTCATTACTCCAAAGAATGCATATGGAAATCGAGGAAACTTCTAAAATTTTTTTGTTCTTGCTCTTTGTTGTTTTTTCTGTTGTTAACTTTTTTTCTTATGAACACAATTGTTTGAATAAATGTTCCTATTTCTTTTTGAAACATAAGTTTTTGGGGGAACTAGAAGCGAAAAGGGGCGAGGGTAACGCGAAAGTAAAGCGAGAGTTGATCGTCTTCTGAGCGTATCTTGGGCGAGGTTCGCCAAAATCCTAAGCGAAATCCGGCCAAGGTCCGCTCAGAAGACGGTCAACCTTCGCTCAGAAGACGCCGGGTTCACCCGAGTAGAACCATGGGGAAATCACAGAACCATGGGGAATTTATAGAACCATGGGGAATTTAAAGAACCATGGGGAATTTATAGAACCATGGGGAATTTATAGAACCATGGGGAAATCACAGCACCATGGGGAATTTATAGAACCATGGGGAATTTAAAGAACCATGGGCAATTTTTCATACTGTAGCTCCCATTCAAAGATCATACTGTAGCTCTTATAATAGGATAATACTGCAGCTCTTATTCAAGGGTCATGCTGTAGCTCTTATTCGAGGGTAATACTGTCGCTCTCATTCTATGATCATACTGTAGCTCTCATTCTAGGATCATACTGTAGCTCTCATTCTAGGATCATACTGTAGCTCTCATTCAAATATCATACTGTAGCTTTCATTCTAGGATCATACTGTAGCTCTCATTCCAGGATCATACTGTAGCTCTCATTCTAGGATCATACTGTAGCTCTCATTCCAGGATCATACTGTAGCTCTTATTCTAGGATCATACTGTAGCTCTAATTCTAGGATCATACTGTAGCTCCCATTTAAAGATCATACTGTAGCTCTTATAATAGGATAATACTGCAGCTCTCATTCTGGGATCATACTGTAGCTCTTATTCTGGGGTCATACTGTAGCTTTCATTCTAGAATTATACTGTAGCTCTCATTCAAAGATCATACTGTAACTCTTATTGTAGGATCATACTGTAGCTTTCATTCTAGGGTCATAGTGTAACTCTTATTCTATAATCATACTGTAGCATCTTATCGTTTCAGTCTTCAAAAGTTAGCACGTGACGGTCTGTGAAACTATATGTCTTTTGATAATTCGAGTTCTTAAGTCCCTCCAATTTTGGTACCAGGGATCACCAGCTTTCAAGAGGATTAAGAGCATATTGGTTTAAAAAAAAACATCTATTTTCCTACTAACTAATAGATGTTTTTGTAAGTACTAAGATTTATACTGAATAATGTATCGTTCACAAAAACAAAAAAGGGCGAAATCAGAATCGAAAGAATAATACAAAATTGGTCTCAAAAACAGAGAAAAAAGGGAACAATATTTGGTTTTGTGACTTTAAAAATTGCTGTTGTCAGAGGGTTAGGATGTAAATGAATACTTTGAAAGAGGAGTGAATAAAAGTTACTCTGCAGATTTTCTGATCATCATTGTTTCTTCATTTTTCTCAAAAATAAATCACAACTTCTGATGAAAATTGAGCATTCCTGTCTATTTTGTTTAAGGAAAGATTTTGAGTGATGAAATTATCAGAAGAATGACCACTAGGACTACTGGTCATGCCAATAAACAAGCATGTTAAATTTCCATCAAAATTGTGTTTTTGTTTTGAAATGAGAAGGTTTTTTTGACATGAATTAGTGGAGCAGGTTAGTCATTTTCAGAAATACATATTTCGTTACAAGGAATTTCGAAGACAACTATTTTAGGTTATGAAGAGAAAATACAAGAAAAAGTTAAAAAGAAGAAGGCCACTCATAGCGCATTGGACTGTTGAAATCGAATTTTTTTTTCAAGCCTTCGAAGTCACTGAAAATAGAAAATGAATGGAGTTTAGAAGTTTTTTTACTGGTTTTGAACTTACGTTTCTTTGAGAGTGATGGTGGTAATGTTACGACGAATCAATTCTCCACTGTCACAGCAGTACGTGAACAGAGAATATGATTTGAAGTAGTTCTGTAAAAGAGACCAACTGCTTGCTGATTGAAAATGTATTGACTAACAAATGTTCAAAAAATCTGAACACGGTATAACAACAATTTTGTTGTGTGACCCATTTTCGTGTGCCTGAAGCAAAACATTCATTTTTCAATTCGAAATTTGGACAAAGCCTTTGAGAATGCTACTTTTCCCGGAAATTTGAAATTCACCTTGTCATCATCGTCATCATATGATTCCAGATGGTAGTATTTCTCGTTTGCACCGGTGCAATTTTCATTAGTTGCCAAGATCAAATTCGAATCACTGAAAAAAGGTTTTTCAGGTGCAGATATTTCTTCGAACTTCTTCCAATTTTTCATTTACTAACCCTACTTAGGACTCCTCCGAACCACTTTTTTGTTGATTCCCCAGTAACCAAGTCAGTCAAACTATACATTTCAGAACAAATGTAAAAAGCAAAAAAAAAAAAAATCTAACATTTAGAGTTCTAAACTTTTTTGAAACAAGAATAATAGTTTCGAGAAGGCTTTTAGCCATACTCAAACTTTCTAAATATAGAGTTTTGATTAAAGTTTCAATAAAATTTTTTCGGTTTTGATTCAGGTACATAGTTTTCCAGAAAAGAGACCCAGAATGCTTTCAAGGATTATGAGATATGCCATGATTCCAAAATGATTTAGATAAATAATTTGGAAGAACTCCAAGTGAATAAGTAAACACCTCATCCCAGTGAAAAAAAATTAACTTACAGAGTGCCATTTTCAGTAGTTCATCACTTGAATAGCTCATGAAAGTTCAGAAATGAGAAAAAACAATTGAAATTTTCTGGGGAGGGGGACCCATAAAAGTTCAAGGGGGGACCCATAAAAATTCAAGGGGGGATCCATAAAAGTCCGTGGTCCAAAAAGGGACCCATAAAAGTTCAAGGGGACCCATAAAAGTTCAAGGGGACCCATAAAAGTTGGGGGGACCCATGTTTCGGACTAGAGCCCATTTTTCAATTCTTATAGTCTGAAACTCTAAGGTGTTGTACTAGTGATCATGAGATTTGGATTTTATAGAATCCCAAAAAAGATTTTATAGACATCACAAAATGTCATGGAGTCTGAGAACTCAGGAATCTTGAGGTCCCATAGACTCCATGATCCATGATCCCACTAAGGACATTAATCCCAAGATCTTTTGCGTCCTAACATCCCATTGATTTTTAAGACCCCGCGCTCTCAAGATCCTCTTTTTTCCTGAAAACCTGAAAGTGCTAAAAGCACGATGTATAGATCAGAAAACCATTTATTGTACAGATGGATAAACAAATGATGAAAACCTGTCCAGTAGAACTCCGTGAACGGTTCCGATGATTCGATGTTATTGAGGGGGGGGGGGGGGTGATCTCCATATAACAAATGACCCGCAAAAATGTTCCATGTGTGTCTAGCGATTCCCAAAAGTCCAGTGGCCTTGCTCCTCAACAAAGCCCTAGGAAAGATGGGACGTGGCTAGCACAGACTCGCAATTATAAAACCCGTCAGAGATTTGAACCGATGTAACAGAAGCAAGGGCGTCCTGGAAGATTTTGACGTACTGCATCATTCAAGGCAAAGTTCAGATTCTGAAAATAAAAAGGGGTCAGGCTCCTGATTGTGTTCTTGACGCAACTCACATCAAAACTATCCACAGTAGAGAAAGATGAAGTAATCCATGATGTAAAATTTGATTACAAATCGTTCGGTGTACCGTAGTCCATTTCTCTCGTGTCCGAGAAAGCCAATATTCGGAAAATTCCATAAAAAATGCCAAGAAAAGGAAATTTTCAAATAGTCCAGTTGCCTTAACCCCCATCAAAGCACCTGGAAAGATGAGACGTGGCTAGCGCAGACTGATGGTATTGAGAGCATTTCTGCGGTACGGTACCGTTGATGTTCAGATTCTGAAAATATCTAGTAGTCAGGCTCCTGATCGTCATCTTGATAGAACTTACATCAAACTATCCACATCAGGAAAATGATCGGATCCATGTTGTAGATAGAGTTTGATTCCAAAGTCGGCACTTCGGATACTGTATCCAAATGTCCGGTGTTCCATTGACGACTACTCCAAAAAATGTGTGTCTAGCGATTCCAAAAAGTCCAGTGTTGACGTTCGGAGCATTCCAGTGATACGGTATTGTTGATGTTAAGATTCTGAATATTTAGAGGTTGGGCTCTTCGTCAGCATCTTTAGGAAACATACATCAAGACGGGAAACGGTTGGATCCATATTGTAAATATTTCCAAAGCTGTCCATGTGGAGTTACAGTAAAGATGTTTTTTTGATCCAGGAAGCCAGTGTTCCATAGACGACTCAAATAACCCATATGAGACAAAACCCGCATAGAAGAGGTCCGAAGACCGAGGGAAACTCCTTAAGACGACTCTTTTTGAGGGGGGGGGGGGTAGAGGGGGAACCCTGATATAAGGAGGAATGATATCCTCTAGGAGAAGGCCCTCACTCACAACGTGAGGAATGATTTCTCCTCTGTTTACCGACTCATTTTATACCCAAGGCTCCCCACATAAAGTGGGCGGACCCTAATCACTCGAGCTGCGGAGTTTAAAGGTCTCTTGACACGCCCATTTTAGAGAATGTAAGCAGAAGTGAGTGGGGAGTATGAGGAGGATAATCGGCGAGAAAGAAGCATAGTTGTTTACTAGAAAAGGAAGAAGAGAAATGTGAAAAGGTGATAGAAAAGGTTGGTCATAGGTGTTTGGGTGAGTGAGCAGAGGCATTTGGGTGTTGAAAATGACAAGTGCAGTTGAGAAAATTGTGAAGAAAAGCTTGATTTTAGAAGTTTCTTGGAATTATGACAAATCAGTTTCAGTTTCTCAGACCCACCTTTGGGTCTTGAAATTCAATGACAATCTATTATAGATGGATTTTGGGAATAGTATTCGGACCTGTAAACTATGATGTTTGGACCCGCGACATTTCGCAACCGGTCATTTTGCAACTGTGACATTTCGCCGCGCGTGAGTTCCTCCATAGTTGAAATTTTTGTAAATTTTCTAATAAATAATACAGCGTGTGGCAAACTGTCGTAGTTGCGAAATGACCGGTTGCAAAGTGTCGCGGAGCCCTTATTTCGGCTATCAGTCGGCCAATTCCGAATCAAGTTACTGTAAGACCTGTATTAGAATAGACATCCCTTCTCGGTTCAGAAGTGCTCTTTAAAGGCTAATTTATGAAGCTGCTACTTCCATTTTTCAAGCCTTTTTTGTTGGAGTTGTCCACACACCCCACCACATTATCCAAGAAAAGAATCCTTTTCAACCCGGAAGTAAATCTCATTACTTTCTAGAAGCTTCCAAGGTATCACATCATTCTGATATCATTCTAAAAGACCATGTGAGCTAGTCACATGTATTTGAGTCTCTAGAGGCAGCAAAGCGCATAATTGTGGTTTGCGTTAAAGCACGGGATAAGAGGAAGGTGATAAACTGGACTAGAAATTTGCACTTTGAAAGACAGGATATTTGCGAGGGCACGGAACGAAAATCAAAAATGATAAAGATCTCATGAATCCTGGAAAGTTGTTAGGCCGTTGTACTGCTGTTAAAAGTAGCAATAAAACAATTACTAGAATTTGTCCTTATGATAAATGGTGTAGAAAAAAGGTAAACGAAAATACAATCTGTTACAGTAGGCCACTCTAGATTTTAAAGTACCTTTCAGAGGACCCTTCAATTGGAGGCACTCACTAATAAGAAAGTCCCATACAGGATTTACGGTATATAGATAACAACATAACATCTTGTCAATGCTGATGCTTATTTCATTCGTTGCCCTTTTTCGACCCACGAACTAATTTACGGTACCCTTACTTTCATGAATTTATCATCTTTCATAGCAGAATTTCTGCATTGTTTTAAAGCTCTTTCAAGCCGGAAGTAAATCTCATTACCTTCTAGAAGCTTCTAAGGGATAACATCATCTAGTCATAATCAGAGAGCATGTGAGCTAATCACATGCATTTGGGTCTCTAGAGGCAACGAACCGCATAATTGAAGTTTGGAATCGAGCACAGGATAAGAAGAAGGTGATAAACAAAACAAGAGAGTAGTCTTCGGAAGGCGGAATAAAAGCATTTGTATGCCCGGGGAGAAAAACAAAAATAGTGGAGATCAATGATGAAACCGCCAACAGTGCTGTTAAACCATCCCTGATGACTAGATTGACAAGTCATATCACAAACTACAGTAAAATGAATTAAAGAAAAGTTTTTAGCTTCGATGAGCAAAAAAGACAAACTGTACCCATGCTCTGAAATAGCCTTTCTATTGTTTAAGCTCATTTTCAGAGGTGACAAACTCAAATTGTCCCCACAAATTTGTGGGAATATAGTTTGACATATTCTAATGAATTTGATAAATTTTTACCGGATTTCGTTCCTCCGCACTGCTTCTGTAGTGTTTTTTGAACTTTTGATAAAAAAAAAGTCGGAAATTCAAGATTTTCTTCGTAAGGTGGTCCTTCTAATACAGATTTTATAGTGTTTTGGTGTCAAAAAACAATTTTTCGACGTTCATGGCACTTTCCTTTGATTTCCTGTCTCCACCCACAAACCCAATTCCGGTACCCATTCTTTAATATCCATTGAAGCTTTATCAACCTTCAAATCAATTTCCTTGTTGTTCAGTTACTCATCCCTTTTCAACCCGGAAGTAAATCTCATTACCCTCTAGAAGCTTCCAAAGTATCACATCATTGTAGAAGACCATGTGAGTTAGACACATAGATTTGGGTCTCTAGAGGCAGCAAAACGCATAATTGAGGTTTGTGTTGGTGCACGGGATAAGAGGAAGGTGATAAACAAAACTAGAACTTTGTACACGGAAAGAAAGAATAATTTTTTTCGGGGCACACAATGAAAATCAAAAATGATGAATATTTCCTGAATCCTGAGAAGTACCCTAATCAGACCGTAGTACTGGTGTGGAACGTAGCAATAAAACAATAAGTAGAGTTTAGCATTTATGAAATATGTTTTTATTCGATGCACTTTCTCTACCCACGAACCAATTTCCGGTACCCCTATTTTCATGACTTCAACAACCTTCATAGCTGTTTCTTTGCATTTGTTGTAATGAAAATCTCTTTCAAACCGGAAGTAAACCTCATTAACTTCTAGAAGTATCACATCATCACATATAACATCATCCAGCCATCATTCTAAAAGTACATGCGAGTTAGTCACATGTACTTGGGTCTCTTGAGGCTACCAAGTGCAAAATTTTAGTGTGGATCGACGCAACAAAATATGAGGAAGGTTTTAAACAGGAGAAAAATGTTTGTTTTGAGAGACAGAGTAATGATGAAGATCTGATAGACCCCGGGAAAAACCATAGTCATACTATTGCATTGAGGTTGAATTCATTACAGAGGTCACTTTATATTTTGAAGTACCTTCCACAGGGTCATTCTATTAAAAGAACAAAACCATGACGACTAGATTGCGGGGCGATAAATTTATAGTCAAAACCTTTCGAGCCAACCTCTCTTTTTTCTGGACACTTCCTTTTTCAATTATATCAAAAACCACAATTCCAAATGACACTGTAACCTCCTCCCCCTCATATTGGTCAATGTCTTTCATCCCATCCCTCCACCCTGCCACGATGCCATGACGAGCGTAATGTTGCGACACACTCTCCGTCGTTGCGCAACTATCAGTGGATTGATTTTCTTAAAAATTTTACAGATCGATAGAAAATGATTTGAAGATCTCTACCGTTAATTGAATTTTTCGAAAATTCCATTTTTGACAATTCTGTGGGCTTCAGTAGTCAGTTAGGTGAGAAATATCATTCTCCCTTCATTGTGAATTTCTTGATGAACTAATTTGAGCAAATGTGTGTCATATAAATAAAAAAGCAGTTGAAGATGTCATTTGTTTTTTGAATTTTCAAAAAATCTTTTGTTTGACCATTTTTGGAGTCCATCCAATGTCCCTGGCTGACATCGCTAGGCGTCTCTCTACCCCTTCTCTGCGTCTCTCCTCTTGTGAAAGAGAGAAAGGGGAGATGATAATAAAATGAGAATATGAACAAGAAGATGTCATGAACACAAAAAACAAAAAACGAGTTCGTTCTCTCCATCACACCTGGCCACGCGAAGTTTTCATCCTATTCTTGTGATTACCGAAAAACTTTAGGGAGCTGTGTTCGAGTGACTAACATATCACCACTTTCACCTGTTGTATTGTCGCAAGGAATAAGAAGAAAGTGATAAACGAGAATGGAATCTTGAACCTTGGAAGAGAGATTAACACAGTCTGCCAGAATCACAGAATAATTTTAAGCTTCAAAGTGCGAATAAGGCTGAGCTCCCCAGTCTAACCCCCCCCCCCCCCCCCTGTTTGCACACACCGTCACGACACAAATTATTTTTAGTAAGTGTGACACAGTGATAGGGTTACTATCACTATAACTGTTTATAGGTTGTCGAAAAATTGATGGTAGGTGTTTGTTAGAGATTTTTATGTTTATGAAAGCTACTGTATTGAAAAAAGTTATTAGCAGATTTTCAAAAGGGGAAACGCGCTCCGCCGCAATTTGCTCGTTTTCAAATTCCCGCGCTCTCGGTGCACTCCTCGAGGACAACTCGCCACTACACCGAGAGCGCGGGAATTTGAAAACGAGCAAATTGCGGCGGAGCGCGTTTCCCCTTTTGAAAATCGGCTAATAACAAGAATGGAAATTAGGGTAACCTTAGGTAGAAAATAAAGGCAGCAAAGAGAAAAATGAACTTTCAATGTGAAAATAAAAAAACGGAATGAGAATTTTGAAAAAAAGCGATAAAAAAGGGATAACCGGGACAGTAAAATGACTAGAAAGCGTAGAAAAATGACTAGAAAAGCAGAGAATTGAAAAAAAAAAACATCTAGGGATAGTATCTTCTGTGTCGATGAGAAGAAGGGTGATTCCAGCCATACTGTTGCTCTGCGGCTCCAGAAGACGTCGAAGGTGTGCCGGAAGACGTGAAGTTGGTGTATTGATAGTCGTGGTGGTGGGTAGCTGTAACTTTCACTTTTTTCAAACTTCAGTGGTGATTACTGAAACTTTTTGAAGAAGTGCCCAACTAAGAAAAAGTGGGTTTTGGTATTGTAGAGCAATGTTTGGGTTGTTTCATTGTGACATTTCTGCATACGGTTAATGCCTTTGTGAAGTGAAGAATCAGAATTTCAAATCTAAGCCACTTACCATTACTATTGTACCCATAACTTGCAAATCCAATTGAAAATGCCCCCGGCTCACTGTAGATTGTTGTCGATGATAATCCTCTATAATAGCCTTCTTCCGGTATACCATAAGAAGTAGGGACCTGCTCTCTCGGATTCTTCTGAGGAGGTTGGAGCCAATCTTCAACTTTCCGTCTTCTGGATCCCGTTTTGTGTGAGGTGGGTCTTCCTTTTTTAACAGCATCCACGCGGCCCGCAGACATTCCCATCGCCCTAGCCTCTTTTTCCAGGTCAAGTTTCTTCCTGGCTAGCTCCACTTCAAGACGAGTCCTCTCTAACAATTGTGCCTCAAACGCTATTTTGTCCTTCTCCCTCTCTAACAGATATCGTTCTTCATGAAGGAGGCGTTCCTCTTCCGGTTTGTTCAGAAGATTCAACATCTCTTGAGCCTTTGCTTCCTGTTCGTCGTAGTGTTGGCGTTTTCGTGGTGGTTGTGGTTGGCCATGGCGCTGTTGATTTCCTTGACGATGACGACGGTCGTCTCGAACATCACGGGCATTTACAATTCCTCCATTTCTGTCATGTTGCAGTTGATGCCGATTTCGAATTGGCGAGTAGCGAGATTTCGGAAGAGTCCTTCTGTCGCCACGATCCTCCATCGGTAGGTAGGAAGCTCGCATGTGTTGATGTTGCTTCTGAGCATTCCGACGGAGCTCGGTAGTGGTGATTATGAGCGGTGCCGTAGGTTCGACGACGTGTTTTCTGCTAAAATTTAGATATTCAAGAGATTATGGGGTATCAGCAGGAATTTTGGAGGGGATTTGGTAGTACATACCTGCAGGTTGTACATTTTTTTGAATTTTTTATTAGAAAAACACAAACTTTTTGGATCAGGTGACGCCCCCCCCCCTCCTTCTACGCTGCTCAAAGTTTAAAGGGGCGCGGGACCTTTAGGTATTGACCTAGTGTGGCCGGATGTCCACACTATGAGCAGGTGTATATCTCACACGTGGGATGCACTCCTGCGCTGCTCAATGTACTATGGGGCTCAATAAAAATGTTAGACACACGACATTGACTGTTGGCCCCTACACAAGACACAGTTAAAAGGCTAAACTTTCTAGATATGAAAATAGTGCATTTCTAAAAATCCTAAAAATAAAGGTTCATTCCTTATACGCTCCGATAGTAAAGTATTCTAGAACCCCAATCTAGGGTCACAGTGCAATTTTTGAATTTTCTTTCAATTTTGAAACTCACCAAGATTCTTCTCCGCGTCTTCTGTTTGCCCCATTTGACTTGTCTGCAGATCGGACTTGTCTTGAATCTCTTTCCGGAGATCGCCGCTCACTCCTGGACCTGTTCCTCGGTGGCGATCTTTCATAAACGATTGGCTTTCGTTTCTGAAAAGTTTCCGGCCCACTTGTCCCTTGGATTCTCGACTGGGCGGGTTCTTGGACTTGCGAACCGTTAACAGGATTCTCATCAGCTTTCTTCATATCAGATAACGTGGTCGATTGAGCACTTCGACGCTCCATTTTGCTGCTTTGCGAAGTCATGGGCGTCTTTTCTGTGATGGCAACACGATCCTTTTCTGAAGTTTCTGCGACGGTCTTCTCATTTTTCTGCAGCAATTGTTCAGCTCGACGTTTTTCTTGAGCTATTCGCTCTGCTGATCCAGTCAGATGGGATTCGGTGACCTGTAAACATTGAGATTTAGCACATTATATTCAGAAGAATAGGTGACTTTTTGTCATCATTTTTTTCAGTAACCCTTCTTGAATCACACCCACTTTTCTAATCCCTTTGTTGTATTATCCAAAAAAATATTGGGTTTTTGGAGCCTCGGGAACCACAGACCGTAAATTCGGAAAATTGAGAATGTAAGACTGACTTTGCCAAATCTCTGCTCTTGCTATGAAAAATAGGAAACTACTGCATTCTATGCAAAACGTGAGCACTTAGGAGTTCGGACCGAATTTCCAAGTTTTATGGTCCCTGTCATAGTCCAATTTTTGAGCTAATTTCTAAACATATTTCAAAAAAAGCCAAAAATCGGGAAGTTGATTATCCGATTCCGATAAATCGAAAATTTCTCCGGTATCAGTTCCGAAAGACACACATGCACATACAAACAAAAATGCATGTGTTTGCACACACTGTCACAACATTTCTTGGTCGGTGTAACAACGTGATTAAAACTCTCTCACTGTGCAGATATTTTAAACATGAGGGGTATTTTCATGAAATTCACTATTACGATGATCTCAATTATTGTCAGTTTTGGCTAACAATCCGGCATTTTTGCGTCGGCGATTTGACACCACGAAAAACCGACACCAATTTAAAGGAACTCATTTTCAAGATTCTTCCGCTTTTTTCATTTTTCGAGCGGTTTGCAGCTCTTTTTCCGATAAAATATGAAGTCTGAGCATAATTTTTCAAAAAAACTCTCTCACCTTCTCCACCCTCAGCGTGCGTCCTTGATAGAACTTCTTCTCCAGAGACGAGATGGCCAACTCCATGGTCGCATTGTCAGCGAAAGTGATCAGCGCGAAGCAATTCTTGACGACGCCATCAGCCGCCGGTCTTGAATTGAAGATTTTGGCGCTGGTCACTTTTCCATATTGACTCGTGAGCTGCTGAAAAAAAAATTATTGATAAAGGCCAAGTTTTTTCCTAAAAAATTTTTTGTGTTTAGTAGTAGACCTTCAAAATGCCGAAAATTCGTTTCTGTGGTCTTATGAAAACATTGTGTGGTAATGAGAGCCAAAAACCAATTTCTTGACACTTTGAAGGCCTATAACTCAAATTAGGTCAATTTTGGGACACATTGCAAAAATATTTTTTCTTTTCTTCAGTCGATCCTTCTAAAAATATCGAATTTTTTCTTTATGGTTTGCTCCCGTGCTCCTCTATCTCTAATCCATCGCTTTTTTCCTCATTTCCCCATCATGATTACCTTCACAGTGGAGACTTTCGTTGTCGGTGCCATTCCACGAATCCATATTGACGTCTTCTTGGCGTTTTCCTCCAATAAAGCAGATGCTCCAGCTTTCCCGGCTCCAGATGCTCCAAAAGTTGCTGAAGTCGAGGAAGAAGCTTGTTGTTTTAATGACGTTGACTCCTGGTTTTTCTCAAATCCTTGAGTTTGCTTCAGCAACGAATCATCCCGGTAGTCCATTTCCTTATCATCTTCTAAACATTCATCCGTTCTTCTCTCTTCATTTCGCTCCTGAGGTTGTGCTGGTTTTGGCTGCGGCTCATCTTCCTCTTCCTCGTACTCATCCTCTCCTTCCACCTCCTCCTCCTCCTCGTTTTCGACTAAAATTTGTGAAGATTCTTCTTGAGTTTTAAGGAAATACTTGACATCCCTTGTTTGTCATAAACCATAGACTAAAGGGGGAAAATGGTCCATAGAGGTGGTTTTTAGATTTGTATTTTGAGAAATCCGACAAAAATTGGAAAAATATGACTAACCAGTAGCTTTCGATTTTCCACAATTCATCATTTTCTTGTCTCTGCTCTTGGAAAAATCGAAATCCTGTCGTCAAGTCCTCTGGCTTGAACTGGCGGCCGCCCAGAAGACGTTGTTAGTCCTCCACGGGTCGAAAATTGGGTTTCCTTTTGATTTCCTCGTGGAATTCGCTGATTCGATACTCTATTCTCTGAAAAATAAAAATCAACAATAAAAATAAAACTTTTTCACCCAGAAATCAACCCTTTCATCGTAAAAATAAGCAATTATTTGGTCAGTTTTCATCGAAATTTGGAAAATTTTCAGTTTGATTTTTTTCTTTTTTTTTCGATTTTTTTTTCAAAATGATTTGAGTTTTCTTTTTTTGACTAAATTTCATTAATAAAAAGCAAAAAACTCACAGTTCCGAAGGCGAATTGATGCGATTCAATCGTTCTGCTGTTGTTGCTCCGAAATCGTGGAAAAATGCTGAAAATCGATAATTTTGCCAGTTTTAACAAATGAAAAATTAAGAAAATTAATCATAAAAATTATTTCAACCGATTTTAAGCTATTTCAATAGAGAACTGTCAAGAAAATGGCTGAAAATGGAAAATCTATAAATAAAATCGTTGCGAGTATGCAATCGCGCTCCAGCGAACAATTACGTTTTCGTCGGCGGACAAGGGGTTCATAAGTGATTATCATCGTTTTTCAGTGATTTTGGCTCAAAAAAGCTGAAAATTTTGTGAAAATTGAACGTAGAATACATTTTCGAATATTGGAAGTCATGATATTTCAAATTGTAACCCGATTTATCTTATTTTTTCTCAAATATTATCCCAAAAACTCAGAAAAACGATAAAACCTCTTAATTTGACTATTTTTGAGTCTTCATTATTGTGAACCTATTATAACTTTAATAAAATTTCAAATGTTCATCTTTCAACTATCATTTTTCAGACCACAATAGCCATTTGACAAGCAAAATCATCGTTGGCAGTACGCGGATCCTCTCCTCCCCAAATGGCAATGGAGAAAAAATGTATTCGCCGTTTCTAGACAAGAATCACTGCGGTTAGTAAAAGCTAGAACAGTAACATTCTTCTCCGCCAAGTTTTTTCTCTTTTTCAGAGACTTCATCATTGCTGGAAACATCAAAATCGTCATCGCATCGTCATCATTTCCGGTTTTGGCCCTTCTGATCGAGTTATGTAATGGTATGTTTTGAAAGTTGAAAGAAAATTCAATTGGACCTTGAAAAAACACACACATTCACATCTAAATTTTTTGATAGTCCAAAAACTTGATAAAAAACCTATGTGTCACGACGAATAACTTGAGAAATTAGTAAAACTTAAAGATAGAGCAGGTCATCTATTTTTATCACTTGAAAACATGTAAAAATGTGCTCAGATTCCAAAAATCATAGTGAAAACGTTCAAAAGTCGCTCTGAAGCCTCAAAAATTGGCTTCAAAATGAGCAAAAAACAAAAAAGTTGTTTCCGGTGTTGCTTCCGGGGGCAAGAGAAATCCGGAATTCCTCACCCTTCCACTGTATCTTTTTGGCAAAGGAGTTCATAATTGGCACCGCTTCCCCCCCCCCCCTCCTCCTGTGCTGCTCAAAGTACTCGGGGACCCTAGTACGATGGACGCTCAATGAAAGTGTTAGAAACATGACATTGACTGATGGCCCCTGGAGCGTGGATCTATTTCGATAGAGTTCCCCAATAAAGGGACGGAGTGGA
The DNA here is from genome assembly GCA_963932045.1 of Caenorhabditis sinica. Taxonomy (NCBI): domain Eukaryota; kingdom Metazoa; phylum Nematoda; class Chromadorea; order Rhabditida; family Rhabditidae; genus Caenorhabditis; species Caenorhabditis sinica. The sequence goes on from OZ009938.1 coordinate 26,393,258, forward strand.
AATTGGCTGCTGAAAAGTTTTGAACGTATTCATTGGTTGACTCCGCCGGTTTATTGGAAAACTCGGCCACGGCCGTCACAGGCAACTACTACGTTTTTAGTTCATTTTGAAGCTAATTTTCACGGTTTTGGAGCAACTTTTGAGCGGTATGATTTTTGGAATCTACGAACATGTATTTCACAGCGATAAAAATGTATGACAGGAATCCTCTTTTCATTTTAGGAGATCTCTAATTTTCATGAAATACCCCCTATTCTGATCAACCACTTTTGCGACCACCTTCAACTAGAAAGTGAGAAAAAGTGAATTCAAAAACAAACGCGTCTCTAAATAATGAACACTCTATAGAGAGGTATATACTTTTTGGACGCGAATTTAACAAAATTAATCATAAAATTTGTTTCAGAAGATTTCAAGCGATTCTGTTCAAGAAACGTTAAGAAAAATGACTGAAAACGGAAAATCTATAAATAAATGCTCGCGAGTATGCAATCGCGCTCCAGAGAACTATTGCGTTTTCATCGGTGGAGGGTGGTTTCGTAGGCGATTTTCATCTTTTTTCGGTGTTTTTTGGCTTAAAACAGCTAAAAATTTGATGGAAATTCAACGTAGAATGCATTTTCAAAATTTTAAAGTCATGATTTTTTCATTTCTAGCCAAATTTATCGAAAATCTCTATTTTTTCTCAAATTGAACCCAAAAACCGAGAAAAACGATAAAACCTCTTGAGTTGATTTCGTTTTGAGTCCGGATTGTTGTTAATTTATAATCTATTGTAACTTTCTTGAAACTAAACATCAAATTTTCATTTTTCAGAACACAATGACTATTCGACGAACAAATGATCGTTGGCAGCACGCGGACCTTCCTCTCCCTGGGAATGGAAAAATCTATGTATTTGCCGATTTTAGACAAGAATTACTGCGGTTAGTGAACGCTAGAACAGTAAGTTTCTTCTCCGCAAAGATTTTTCGCTTTTTCAGAAACTTCATCCTTGCTGGAAACCGCAAAAATCGTCATCGCATCATCACCATTACTGATTTAGACACTTCCGATAGAGTCATGTGTTGGTATGTTTTGAGAGTTGAAAGAAATTGTAATAGCCTTGAAAAAGGATTCCGGTCAACCATTTTTATCGTTCAAATATACGTAAAAATCTGCTCAAATTCCAAAAATCATAACGAAAACGTTCGAAAATTGCTCCGAAACCCCAAAAATAGGCTTCGGAATGAGCAAAAATCGCATAAGTTGTTTGCGGTGTTGCTTCCGGGGGCCAGAAGAATCCGGAATTCCTCACCGTTCCACTGTATTCTTTTGGCGATTTAGTTCATAATACACGACGGTTGGCATCCCCCCCCCCCCTTCTCCTACGCTGCTCAAAGTACTCGGGGGCTCTAGTACGCATGTGCACACTGTGCTGTGTCAAGGGAAAGAAAAGGGCCGTATTTCAGGATGTCCACATACTACGTGCAATTCATTTCTACGGTGCTAAATGTACTATGGATGCTTAATGAAAGTGTTAGAAACACCACATTGACTGATGGCCCCTGGAGCGTGGATCTATTTCAAGAGAGTTCCCCAGTAAAGGGGCGGAGTGGAAATTGGCTGCTATTTCGATCAAGAAAACTTAAGAAAAAATGGCTGAAAACGAAAAATCTATAAATATAATGCTCGCGAGTATGCAAGGGCGCTTCAGTGAACAATTACGTTTTCATCGGCGGAGGGTGGTTTCATAGGCGATTGTCGTCGTTTTTCATTGTCTTTTAGCTCAAAAAAGCTGAAAATATCGTAGAAATTCAACGTAGAATGCATTTTCAATATTTTAAAGTCATGTTTTTTGAAATTCTAGCCCGATTTATTTCATTTTTCCTCAAATATTAGCCCAAAACCGAGAAAAACTATAAAATCTCTCAATTCGACTTTTTTTGAGTCCGCATTGTTGTGAATCTCTGTAACTTTAATCAAATTTCAAATTTTCTTCTTTCAACTTTTATTTTTCAGACCACAACAGCTGTTCGACACGCAAAATGATCGTTGGCAGCTCGCGGACCTTCTTCTCTCTAACGGCAATGGAAAAATCTATTTATTCGCCGTTTCCAGACAAGAATCACTGCGGTTAGTAAGAGCTAGAACAGTAAATTTCTTCTCCGCAAAGTTTTTTCTCTTTTTCAGAGACGTCATCATCTGGAAACATCAAAATCGTCATCGCATCATCACCATTACCGTTTTCGAATCTTCGATAGAGTTATATGTTGGTATGTTTTGAAATTTAGAAGAAATTTTTATAAGACCTGGAGAAAGGATTCCGGTGAACCATCTTTATTGCCTAAAAATACGTAAAAATGTGTTTAATTTTCGAAAATCGTAACGAAAACGTTCAAAAGTCGCTCCAAAACTCCAAAAATTGGCTTAAAATTGAGCAAATAACGCAGTAGTTGTTTTCGGTGTTGTTCCCGAGGCCCAGAGGAATCCGGAATTCCTTCTTGTTCCACTGTACTCTTTTGGGGAAGGAGTTAATAATACACGACGGTTGGCACCCCCCCCCCCCATCCTCCTCCTACGCTGCTCAAAGTACTCGGGGGCCGTAGTACGCATGTGCACACTGTGCTGTGTCGAGTGGTTTCATAGGCCATTTCCAGTGTTTTTTGGTTTCTAAACAATAAATATTTGGTGAAAATTCAACGTAGATTGCATTTTAGAAATTTTAAAGTGATGATTTTTCAAATTCTAGCCAAATTTATCGAAAAAATCTCATTTTTTCTAGAATATGAGCCAAAAACCCAGAATAACGATACATCTTCCAATTCGACTTTTTTGGAGTCAGCATTGTTGTGAATCTTTTGTAACTTTAATAAAATTTCAAATTTTCCTCTTTCAACTTCCATTTTTCAGACCACAACAGCTGTTCGACACGCAAAATGATCGTTGGCAGCTCGCGGACCTTCTTCTCTCTAACGGCAATGGAAAAATCAACGTATTCGCCGTTTCCAGACGGAAATCACTGCTGTTAGTGGAAGCTAGAACAGTTATTTTCTTCTCCGCAAAGTTTTTCCTCTTTTGCAGGGGCTTCATCTTAGCTGGGAACATCAAAATCGTCGTCGCATCAACACCATCACCGTTTTTGACTCTTCTGCTAGACCAATGTGGTATGTGCTGTGCCAAGAGAAAGAAGAGGGGTGCAACCGCAAGGTACTTCCGGATGTCCACATAACACGTGAAATTCATTCCTACGGTACTCAATGTACCATGGATGCTCAATGAAAGTGTTAGAAACACGACATTGACTGATGGCCCCTGGAGCGTGGATCTATTTCGATAGAGTTCCCCAATAAAGGGGCGGAGTGGAAATTGGCTGCTGAAAAGTTTTGATCATTGGTTGACTCCGCCGGTTTATTGGAAAACTCGGCCACGACCGTCACAGGCAACTACTACGTTTTTAGTTCATTTTGAAGCTAATTTTCACGGTTTTGGAGCAACTTTTGAGCGGTATGATTTTTGGAATCTACGAACATGTATTTCACAGCGATAAAAATGTATGACAGGAATCCTCTTTTCATTTTAGGAGATCTCTAATTTTCATGAAATACCCCCTATTCTGATCAACCACATTTGCGACCACCTTCAACTAGAAAGTGAGAAAAAGTGAATTCAAAAACAAACGCGTCTCTAAATAATGAACACTCTATAGAGAGGTATATACTTTTTGGACGCGAATTTAACAAAATTAATCATAAAATTTATTTTAAAAGATTTTAAGCTATTCTGTTCAAGAAAAGTTAAGAAAAATGGCTGAAAACGGAAAATCTATAATTAAATGCTCGCGAGTATGCAATCGCGCTCCAGAGAACTATTGAGTTTTCATCGGTGGAGGGTGGTTTCGTAGGCGATTTTCATCTTTTTTCGGTGTTTTTTGGCTCAAAACAGCTAAAAATTTGATGGAAATTCAACGTAGAATGCATTTTTAAAAATTTTAAAGTCATGATTTTTTCATTTCTAGCCAAATTTATCGAAAATCTCTATTTTTTCTCAAATTGAACCCAAAAACCGAGAAAAACGATAAAACCTCTCGATTTGATTTCGTTTTGAGTCCGGATTGTTGTTAATTTATAATCTATTGTAACTTTCTTGAAACTAAACATCAAATTTTCATTTTTCAGACCACAATAGCTATTTGACAAGCAAAATGGTTGTTGGCAGCACGCGGACCTTCTTCTCTCGATTGGCAATGGAAAAATCAATGTTTTCGCCGTTTCTAGGCAAGAATCACTGCGGTTAGTAAAAGCTAGAACAGTAACATTCTTCTCCGCCAATTTTTTTCTCTTTTACAGAGACATCATCATTGCTGGAAACATCAAAATCGTCATCGCATCAACACTATCACCGCTTTCGTCTTTTCTGATAAAGCTATGTGCTGGTATGTTTTGAAATTTAGAAAAAATTTTGATAAGACCTGGAGAAAGGACTCCGGCGAACCATTTTTATCGCTTTTAAATACGTAAAAATGTGCTTAGATTTTAAAAGTCATAACGAAAACATCAAAAATCGCTCAAAAAACCCCCAAAAATCGGCAAAAGAAGTTGTGTCCGGAGTTGCTCCCGGGAGCCAGAGGAATCCGGAATTCCTCACCGTTCCACTGTATTCTTTGGCAAAGGAGTTCATAATACACGACGGTTGCCCCCCCCCCCTCCTCCTACGCTGCTCAAAGTACTCGGGGGCCCTACTACGCATGTGCACACTGTGCTGTGTCAAGCGAAAGAACAGGGCCACAAGGTACTTCATATGGCGGGAAGTCCACATACTACGTAAAATTCATTCCTTTTTTCATGCTCAATAAAAGTGTTAGAAACACGACATTGACTGATGGCCCCTGGAGCGTGGATCTCTTTTGATAGAGTTCCCCAATAAAGGGACGGAGTGGAAATTGGCTGCTGAAAAGTTTCGAACGTATTCATTGGTTGACTCCGCCGGTTTATTGGAAAACTCGGCCACGGCCGTCACAGGCAACTACTACGTTTTTAGTTCATTTTGAAGCTAATTTTCACGGTTTTGGAGCAACTTTTGAGCGGTATGATTTTTGGAATCTACGAACATGTATTTCACAGCGATAAAAATGTATGGCAAGAATCCTTTTTTCATTAATTTTCATGACATAACCCCAGTTTGATCACCCATATTTCCGACCACCTTCAACTAGTTAATTCGAAAACAGCCGTGTCTCTAAATAATGGATACACTATAAAAAGGTATATACTTTTTGGACGCTATGCCAATAAACCGGTATGACAGAAACTAAAATGAAAACAAGACACATGATAGGCAGTTGTGAAAACACTGACGACGACGACTAACTGATAAGATTTTTCATCGTTAATTTGTGTTGGAGGTTGACAAACAAAGTGGATACAAGCAAACAGTGGCCAAGAGAAAATTACCGGTTAAAAACTTGGACGCGTTTTTTTTTCAAGCGAAAATCGAAAGAATTCTTCATTTTCATCGTTTTCAGAGCATTAGAATCTCACTTCTTGAAAATCCACTTGACTCTCAGACTTTCGAAGTTCCAAAACTTCAATAAGTTCAATGAACATTAAACATTTTTGACCGAAATCTTAACGTTCGTTCAAGTCTCACAGTTAATTTCCAAGGTTTTTGTCTCATTTTCCAAAAATTTCCTTCCCCTACAGTCTGAACGATTACTCAACTTTATTTTGCCAAAATCTTCATTTTCCAATTCTGGCAAGACCTCTTCCATCTTTTACTCTACGAAAAGGAAAAAAAAACCTCATCAATCAGGTAGGTGGCTCTTCGCCTGACACCTCATTTAAATAAGGCATCCCGTCATTTTCCAATTTCAAACGGTCTCCCTCCAGATTAACTCTCATCTATCAAACCTGTCACCAGTAGGAAATTGGGTTTTGAGAGTGCCCCATTTTTGAATAATTTCGAAATAGAAGGAGGAAGACGCATCTGACCACGCCCACATTTGAAGGTTTCGAGAAGGCTAGTTCAGACTTCCAGATCCAGACCGTAAAAATGAAAATTGTCTCTCTCCTCTCGGTTCTTCTCCTAGTGTATGGAGTATCATCTGATACGATATTCCGTGCCAATGGCACGTTGACTTGCAAGTACCACTGGCCCACTTGGTGCTTCACAATCCAATGGTGGGAGCAGGACGTCAGCTTTCTGTAAGTTCATTTCGAAGCATTTGAAAGTGAAAAAACATGACTATTTTTCTCATGCGTTAGCCTTTCTTGTTACCTTTGTGGTCGAAAACCAGTTCCTGTAATCAAATCTAATGCCAGGTCCGAATCTCAGAATCCGTTCATCAGCCAAAATGATCATTTTTACAGGCTCAACATGGACGACCTAATTGCCACTCAAGGCGGAATTTGTCGCCAAACGGATACTGTTGACTACAGTATCCAAGGCTCACAAGATTGGGATGGCATCAACGATGTTAGTAAATATTTTTTAATTTGGTTGTCTCAAAAAAAAAATTGGAAAAATATGTATCCGCTTAAACCATACTCCCTCCGCTTAGATCGTATTGTCACACTTAGAAGTCTAATTCTAGGATGTCTAATTTCAGGACTTCTTCGAGACTCAAATTGAGATCAATCACAACTGCACCTATTCCGGCGTCCGACGTGTCGCCCGTGTTCCGATGTTTACCCGTGTTGGAACCCCGTAAGTCCTTTTGATCTGATTTTCAAAATTTCAAAATTGCAATTTTTTAAAATTTCAATGATTTTCAAATTCAGATTTTTATTATTAACAACTCATTTTCATCGTTTTAGAGAGGTGTTTGTCACCTTCGATGCCGATGTCACACACATGGGAGATAAGGTCTCCGATTACTTCAAGGCTCATTGATGGTTCATCCAAGCTCTTCTAATGGTGCTCATCATTATTCATAATTCAGTCAACTTCAATACAATCTTCGAATTCTGATCCCCCCCCCCCAAATCGTTTACTCTGGAATTCTCTCGAACATTGATGTCTCTCTCTGCTTTCTTGTCAATCATACTATTATTTAACTGATAGCCATTGCTGTTGATTCAATTTTCTAATGGATGAGATGGAAAATTATAATAAATGTATTTTTAGTTTTATGAGAGTATTCTAACAACAAGTCTTGATTTAGTTCAGAGGCAAAATCAAACTCAGTAAAGTTAGATTTTTTTTCAGATTTCCTCACTTGCTCATTTATGGAGTATCAAGTTGTTCAAAGAAAGTTCAAAGAAAAAATGAACAATTCTAAAGAATTAGTTACCATTTTTGTGAAGATTTGGTTGAAAAATGTGAAACTTTGCTTTTTTCTGGATTTCTTTTCTTCAATTGAGTTGGTATAAAGGTTGATCGACTTCTTTTTTCTCTTAAAGTTTCAGATAACTTTCTCATGTGGGTATTCTCGTTTTCGGGCTAATGAAAAGGTTTCTTGCTGCAGGAGTTCTGACACCTAGAGTTGTTTCTGCTCACATGGTCGTTTCAACAATGCGATTGAGTACCTAAGGGAGTGGGGGGGGGGGAGATTGAAAAGGAAGCATTGACGAGCGAATGATAAGAGAAACCATTGTCTCCCTGGACTCGATTTACATAGTTTCGACACGGGACATTTCAAACAGTGAAATCTCGTTACTCATGTCGATTTCTGCGACGTTTCGCAACTGTGACAATTCGCAACTAGACTTTTCGCAACCGGTAACTTAGCATCTGGACGTTTCGAAACTGCGATTTTTTGCTACCGGACTTTTCGCAACTTCAATCAATTTTTGTGAATTAGATTTATTCCTAAACCTTTTTTTAGATAAATAAGAAAATCTTTCGAATCCCTCTGCTCAAAAAACAATTATAAATTTCTGGTTGCAAAAAGTCCGGTTGCAAAATATCGCAGTTTCGAACTTCCAGTTGCGAAGTGACCAGTTGCGAAAAGTCTAGTTGCGAGTTGTCATGGTTACAAAACGTCGCAGTAGCAAAATCGACATGAGTGGCGAAATGTCACTGTTTCGAAACGTCACGGAGTAAAAATCTGGAGTATCTTGATAGTTGATAAGAAGACTCAGGAAAACTACTTTTTTTCTACCTCAGGGAATATGGGATACTACCTTATAGGCTCCTGTTTAGTGTCTATCTCCTGACTTTTTTCCGCATTTTTTGAACTTCCCTGAATGGCATACCACAATTAGTAAAGTCGTATTTTTGAAAATTCTTCTACCTTCACACTGAAACTTTGATTACTGTCTCGAAGTTGTTTTTTCCTTCAAAATTGAGCAACTAACATTTTTCTTACTTCAAGATTTGAGAAGACAAATGTTCATTTGGTTACGTCTGCCAACGGGTCCTGCTTCTTTATTTCTTGACGTTCCACCTCGTTAATTTTTCTTCCAAAATCTGTATGAATGTCATCTGCCAGTTCAAAATCATTGCGTTATTTTTCGTGCATATCCAAAGTTCAGCACCAAAACTTCTGAGATCTCAGGCAACCAGTGATATCAGTTTTTGTTATTTTGCTTGATAATTACTCCAAACTTCAAACCAAATTGCTATTTGTCTATAGTTTGCATCCACACTTCTGCAAAATCCGTAGGCGTACATCAGCCCCCAAAAACATATCACTTGAACTTTCTTCTCCTTCTCCCCAAACCCATCTATTACACCTACTCAATCTAGACAAAACGGAAATTAGTGTCTTGCGAAAACAACCGAGCACCCTATTATTACGCCCACAGCCTCCCTTGGTTTACCAAAAGTTTAGAGATTTCGGCTCTTTTAGCTCCACCCAACTCTGAGTACAAGTGTATATAAGTGCTGAATTCCTAGTGACTTCATTTTATTCTTTCCTTCTCAGAATTGAAATGTCTGGGCAGCAGCTCTCAACGAAAAGTCAGCCAACGTCACAAGTGGAGTTGAAGGATGTGCCAAGCGGGTGAGTAGACCACTTCAAATTAGTTTTTTGTATGGAGTTTCAGAAAAAATTACTTTTGGGTTAAAGTTTTAAAATTTGACATGTGAATATAAATTAGACAGTGTTTTACGGAAGAGCGATTTTCTCTAATTTTTGAGGTTTTGGCATTAAAGGAGGTGTGCGACCAAACATTTTCAGTTTCAAGACATGTAAAATTGTGTGCTGATTTTGAATATCACGTGGAAAAATCACAAAAAAAAGACACAAATTTGCTATGGAACCTCGAAAATCCACTTTGAAAATGCCGCCGGAGTTGTCTCAGGCGGCCATGGCCTAATTTTGGATTTTTTTTAGTATGGCCAAAATTTTCAATTTTCGGTCATCAATTTTTTTTTGTTTTTTTTTTTTTGAGAATTAGCACTGAAATGACCAATTTCAGCACGTAGACCTAGATAACTTGGGTGGGGGTGGCAGCCGGATTTTGAAATTTGGAGGAGTGCTTAAATAGACTATTCCCAACATATGTACCAAATTGCATAAAATTCTGAACTTAGGAAGTGTTGCGGTTACCTTGGTAGAACTAGGAGACAATTTCGAAGTCTCATAACTCAGTTGGGATCACCGGCTTTTTTCCAAAAATTTGCAAGACAACTTTTCAAAGAGTCTAGACCTACTGGTACAAATTTCAGAGAATTCCATGTTGGTGACCGAATTCTCAAAATTCATCTTCTTCCAGAATCGAAGGAGTCACCTTAACCAACGTCGCAACTCCAGAAGAAGCCAAATCCTCCATCCCTTGCAAGAAGTTCACTTGGGTCCTTGACCAAACCCCAATGATCGAGCTTGATTTCGGAGATGACACCAAAAAGTTCCAATTCCACGTGGCCTCCTCCAATTTCGACCTGTTCAACTGTGCCAGCGATGTCAAATTTGAACGAAACGCCACCCATTCCATTTTCACCATCCGCAAGACTGACCGTAACCCACCAAGTCGGATCAATGTCCTCGAGGAGTACACCAAAAAGTTCTGGGATCTTCTCAAGTGCGAAAAGTATGAAGTGCGGTTCAACATGTTTCACAAGTACGACTTCGAGGACTGCTTCATTTGGAACTACACCAAAAAGTTCTCTCTCATCTACTTCAGCACTCTCCATGACGTGACATTCACTCCACAACAGTTGCGTTATCTATTGGAGGAGCTCACCGCTGATAACTTCCGTCTTCCACAGGTCAAGTTCACCGAGGCGATTCCATCAACAATCGGTACCATCTGGTTCCCAAGACCCATAAAACACAAGGTCATGGACATCCACGCTGACTTCTTTCCATTCGACTACTTCATCAGTATGGAGTGCGAGCAAGTCAAGGTCCGTGCCGACTCCGTGCTTGTCTCCAATCTCAACTGGTTCGTCAGAGCTTGGGTCAGCGGAAACCGATTGGAAAATCTTCAACACTTCACCTTCTACTTCAAGGAAGTCAACCCACAATTGACTTATGCAGAGGTCTTCAAGGATATCGAAAATGACGTTGTCCCAAGAATCTCGAAGGATTGTCCGGTGTAAGTTTTGACCTTCGTAGTCCAAAATTTCTCTATAACCTGTAATTTTCACTATAAGAACTGCTAATAACGGCTCCGGGACATTTCGCCACTACTCATTTCCCAACTACGATGTTTCGCAACTCACGTCAATTTCGCAACCGCGACAATTTGCAATCAAGACATTTCGAAACTGGACATTTCGCAACCCGTTGTTTCGCAACTTTATAAAGTTGTATGGTATTAAGGGTATTGTGAACTGTTCCAGGTTATAGTCTACATTGGAAAATTTGTGAATTTAACGTGAACTTTTAACGAAAATCCTGGATTTTGTGGTTTCGAAATGGCGTGGTTGCAGACTGTCGCGGTAGTGAAATGACCGGTAGCGAAATTTCATAGTTGCAAAATTGATGTGAGTTTCAAAATTTCGTAGTTGCGAAACGACTGGTTACGAAATGTCTTGGATAATAAACCAGCTTCTCAGAAAAATGAACAATTTCAGATTGAGTGTCGGTGCACTTATGAATCTTGTCGAGCAAGACTACATGGGAATTGGGCAGGATGTCATGAGAAGATCGGATAAAGCCAAGGCAAATGTTCTTCTCCTTCCAACTCGATTCGTCTTCACTGTCAAGGGCAAAGATGAGACTGAAAGCCTATAAATTTTATCTTTTCTGTGACTTTTGCTGTTTCCTGTTTTCCTGTCAATCATTCTCTTCACTGTGATTTTGAGTTTTCTGTGATTCTCTCGCTGCTGTAATCTCTATTCTTTTCAGCTTTCCCTTCTCTAAATTTCCCCGATTTCCTTTTGATACCCCTTGGTTCTCATCCTTGACCATGATCTCCAATTACTGTGATTGTTCCTTCTAAATGTTCCAATGTCTCTTTATAAATCAAAATCTGTGGAGTCAATTTTTAGTCACATTCTTCCCTTGGAATTGTGATTTTTTCACTGATAAGGTGGCCTATAAAACAAGTTGTCAGCACCCTTTTTCTGCCTTCACAGAGATCTGTAACGGTTCCTGAAGTATAGCAAATTTTGAAAATAAGGAAAAAATTTATCTGACTTTCCACCAAGACTAATCGGAACAGTAACTGTGTTTGTACAGATCACTAAACTGATCAATCTAGTGAGAGTAGAACAATGGAAACTCACAGTTGAGAATAGTGGTACTATATTTTCGATTCATAATGTTGAGCATCATCGCGATGTTGCGATCATCCAAAAAACTTATCGTAGTTTTTTTTTTAACAATACAACTATTATCTTTTTAAATAGTTGAATCAAACATAAGAAATTTCAATGAACCAGAAGAAGACCATCGCAAATTTCGTATTTTTAATTTCCCGCGCTATTTCCAAATTGATATTTTTGCGACGCTGGTCTCGCCGCGAAGGAGATTATGGTACATGTTTAATTCTTCCTTGTGTGTCCATGCCTTAAGAAAGAATGCACACATTTCACATTTTCAAAGGAAAACGAAAGGAGAGACCAACATTTGTTTGAAATTTGCAGTGTGTGAAAACTATATATAAAATCGTAATCAGGATAAGAACATGAGAGAAAATCATGGAATTTCTAGGCAGATTGTGATATTTGTAACAAAACTACAGGACTGTGTGAGTTGTTTTCTTTGCTGAACTTTGCAGACATCCGCAACAAACAAACTATCAAAAACGTTTATCAACTTCCGACGGCGGGCGGCGGACAGATAGCGGACGCAAAACAGACGACGGCGAACGAAGAGCAAACGGAAGCCAGGCAAAGAGTGGACTGAAAGCAGATTGCTGGGGGACCGATTGCGGACGAACTGCGAACGGATGGCAGACGTACTGCGGGCAAACATCGGTGGAATTGCAGAGGGATGGATGGCGGAGGGAAACTTTCACCGGTCTGGCCAGGTCCGAAGAATTTGTATCGTGATTGAAATCAAATTTTTTTCAGAGCAAGCAATTCGAGATTCGAAAACTTAGAAATTAGAATTGGCTCAGAAGAAATGTAGAGAAAGCGAAAATCTTTATGTTAAAAGGACAGATATAGAATTATCATTATCAGTGAAGTTAACGCGAAACATAGCTCTTCAATGTGGTATGTAGCCAATTCAATAAATTAAACGTTCAACAGCTTGTAGCGATTATCCAGTTGACAAAACACCCTGTGTTAGATGTATCCATTCTATTTATGTTTCGGCAAGCAACTGTACGATTGTACAACTTCAAATTTTGCTTCAGGCTGGACCAAGTGCTCTCAATGCCACGAACTCCATTCTATAATTGACCTTTCCATGCTCATATGCTGTTTTCGAACAGATTTCCAATAATGGCTTCCACCAATCCGACATGATCCATGTATCTAAAAATTAACATATAAATGATCATACTACAACAAAAAATCACCAATTACCTTCACACATCACTTTTGAATCTTCGAAAAGAATCCATTTGAGTTTTCAGAAAAATAACACTGCCAGATTCCTCCAATTGGGTCTTAGAACAGAAGAAAATAGACAGAAAAATGTGACTCCCATTCAGTAGGGTGTCTTAGGATACGAATGACTTTTCTGCGACCCGGGTAATGTTTGTAGAGTGGAAAGGAGGAGCATCAGGTCTCCGAATTTGTTCAGGTCTTTTGATGTGTACTCAAGGATGGGGTGCTGAGAGATATTTGCGTTGGTTAGAGGTGAGCAAATATGTTAAACCCAGGCACTATGGTGAGAACGAATACGCAAATTTTGCAATAACCGGGGAGGAAAAAGGAAGTCAAAGCTAGAGCAAAAGTTGAACTGATGAATATGAAAAAGAGGAAAACTAATTGGGAACAAAACCTGGTGAAATCACAGTACTCGGGAAAATATACATTGAAGATGTAGTCTGTGGGATGGATTTTGCTTGGAAGTCCATACATGTGCTTCTGGAAAATCTCACATAATTTAGGTTTTTTAGTCATGAGCACAACGAAGTATTCCAACAGGAGCCACATATTTTGAACTTTCCAGCGCACTCTAAATCTGTAAGAAAATGTTTTCAGTACTGTACTTAAGAAAATGGACATACTTGGTTTTTATCCTGTTGTTGTGCTACACTTTAAAAAATTAATTTTTTACAGACAGACCAAAAAACTCAGTTGTTTTATGAAACTTATATTCGACTTTCAACATCAGGAAAACCAAGAAATCATGAGGACTGATGAGTTTTCTGATTATTTCATGTCCACCACAACTTTATAAGCTAAACCTGAGTTTCAGCACCTAATCCCATTGTTATGTTTTTCAAAAATAACCAAAAAATCAATAACTTTCACAAGAACAGGGGTATTTTGGAGCAAACTTTGTACAATTCGTATGCCATCTGTCTTAACTAACCCAAAAAATGAGAAGTTCCACTGAAAATTAGTACCCTTGTTTTTCATACCACTTGCAACAAACTTATTTATGTTTTTCAAATAAAAAATCTGTCGAAACAACTAAAGTTTCTAAAGAATCTGGTGAAACAAAGTCCTCACAAACGTCGTTACAATTTCAAATTTCCGCACAAAATGGACATTCAACAGAGCGCGTTTGCATTTTTCCTCTGCAACGTGTTTATGTTTTTGCTCACAGGTTCTAGAGGGAACGAATAGGAAATCGGTTTCAAAAAATACAGTAATCAGCAAATGGAAAAACAGAAGTAAGGTCACTTATGGAATAAACCATTATCAGTTAAAGGTATCTTATTCGATTTGGGAAACGAAAGGCCAAATTTCATGACTCCAGTAAAATCCGTGCACTTTTGCAGCTGTTCACAAAAGGTAAGACCACCTGACCAAACGGGAAATCTGATTTTAAAAACTAATAATAAAAACTAAAATAATGACCCAAAATACAAGGCATGCCCAAACGATGGAAAGTGTTTGTTAACTGTTGGTGAGTAGATGAATGCTGCTATTCAGACATTTTTCGTAATTTCAAGGACTAGCAGAACCTTCATCTTTGACTTTGGCGATGGCCAGCAAACCACAGGAAAACCGATGAACCTGGATTAATTTGTCTTCGGAATTTCAGAAAACTTCTGAAAGGTGAGCTTTTTGTCGATGAACTCTTCCACATACATTTGTTCTTTCTCCAATGTTTCATCTAGTACTACTTGTTCCCTTCTCCGCTCAGAATCGTGGTCAATCATCTCTTCGCTTCCCTACTTCTTTTTGTGCTCCCCCTGCTATTCTGCATCGGTGGCGCCTTTGGAGCCCACCAGTAGTACCAGGCACTTCTAACTGTCTGCGTCTCTCTGTCGCCACACACTCTGTATGAGACTCATTGAATAGTGATGAGCTGCTCTCCTACTGAGTGAAAGGGCAACTGTACTGAGTAAAAGGGCAACTGATCGGGCATTATTGAATCTTCGCCGTCCGCCGTCCGTCCGGCATACGTTTGGTTTTCCTCCTGTTCTTGTGGTGCACTAAACTTTCTTTGGTTTTTACAGGTAGACCAAAAAACTCAGTTGTTTTAAAAATCATAAAACTTTGATTCGACTTTCAACAATCAAAAAACCAGGAAACATAAGGATTGATAAGTTTTCTGGTTACGTCATGTTCACCACGAACTCATAAGCTGAACTTGAGTTACAGCACCTAATCGCATTGTTGTGTTTTCCAAAAAAAAAACCAAAAAATCAATACCTTTAGCAAAAATAGGGGGATTTTAAAGCAGATTCTATACAATTCATATGCTGTTTGTCTTAACTGACCTAGAAAGTGAGTAGTTCTACTGAAAATAAGTGCCTTTGTTTCTCTTATCTCTTGCAACAAACGTATTCATGTTTTCAACAAAGAAAATCAGCCGAAACAACTAAAATTGGTAAAAAATCTAGTAAAACAACCTTTCACAAACATCGATGCAATTTCAATTTTCCGCCCAAAATGGACATTCAACGGAGCGCGTTTGCATTTTCCTTTTGCAACGTGTTTTCTTCTGTTCAGAGCTTCTAGAGGGAGCAAAAGGGGGATCGGTTTCTGAAAATACTGTAATCAGTATATGGAGAAACAGAAGAAAGATCACTTGTGGAACAAACCATCTTCAAATAACCGTTTAACCAAAAATCTTGAGGAGCTCTGAATTACTTTGAAGCCTCTTTACACGATCCATCTTCATCAAATGACGTCTAGAATGAGAGAATAATGTTTGTAGTTACTTAACGATTGTGAAAACTCAATTCTTCATTAAATTCAGCAGGAAAGAAGTCGAGAAAAGCTTCGCCAACTTGCTGAGTGAGAAGACACTTTTGCAGCTGCTCAATAAAAATTGGACCACCTGAGAAAACGAGAAACCTGATTCAGAAACCTAACCCAGAAACGAGAAATCTGCTATGGAAAAACCTCGTCATCTGTTGGTGAATGGATGAATTCTGCTGTATTCCTGCGACATCCTGCTACACGTCGAGCTGCAGAAGTCCATCAAATTTATCTAACCAATCTAATCAACAACTATATCAGAGCACTCTTCTTAACATCTAGTACTTGCTGGTTGTAACCAAAAATCTTCATAATTCATTCTGAAAAAATATAGGAAACATGACTCAGGAACCCCCCCCCCCCCCCCTGTCTTGTGTAATATGTCTAGCTTTCCTTTTCTCATTTTTCTTCTAGTGGTGCTGTCTGGCTCGCCAATCCTTTTCCCTCTTCCACAAGCTTTTCTGACAACTGCTCGTTGATGACGCAAGGGGGAAAAGCTCCCCGGAGTGAACTAGAGTATGGAGCTTTTGTGGGTTTTCTATGAGCAAGAGTGCGCAATTTCAACTCCCCAAACGCTCAAAGAGTTTCTGTATCTTGTCCAAAAAAGATAGCAACTGCACATCATCAAATTTTGAACTAAATTCTTCCGGTCATTTTAACTTTTCAATATGAAAAATCAGTGTTGATAGTAACCCCCCCCCCCTTCTTTGCACTTTCTGTCTGTCCTTAAAATTGACTGATAACAGTAGGTCAAAAACTAAACACCTCACAGTTAGCATCAGAGAAGTTCATATCATGAATAAAAACTTCATGAATAAAAATTCAAAAAGTATCACTTTTCTACTTCGAACCTTTTCTAACACTTATCTTTTTCATGACCCATTCACTATCCTAAAATGATCTCAATGTTTCAGATAATCAATTAACAACTAGAGATCAAAAACGTCGGAGGACTTGTAAGACTACGATTGTAAGACTGTGACAAGTTTTAAGGCCTACTCAATTTGAAAAATCGGTGAGATTTTGATCCATGAAAATATGCACTTTTTCATCATTTTTGAAAGTTTGAAATCCAGCAGCACTGAACAAATAGGTATCATATTTGGGTGTTTTAATGGGAAAAATGCCTTTTTTGCTCTTCACTACATTTTCAGACACTTAATTTGCCCTTCTTTCACTAAAAACATCCGTGTGTGATACTGTATACCACCACCATCATAACAGAAAAAATACTACATATACTGAAAATTGAAGTTTTGAAAAGTCGGGCTCTGAATGAGTTTCATTACTTCTTCTTCAAAGTGATCTTTTTTTACAGAAGATCAACATCAAAAGTGGAGTAGAGTTCAACCATTTTTCATCAGCTAGTTCATCAGAAACACAATTGTGTCAAAGTTGAGAAGACATGGACGACTTTCGCGATGAGGAAGATGGTGAGTCGTAAATTCGCTAAAAAGTTGAGCCTATTTTCCCTGAAAACAATTGAAAAACCGAAATTTGTAATTGAAAGCTTGCTCAAAATCACATAAAGACAACTTTGGACGTCTTTAGTTGAAAAACGCCAGAACTCAAAAATGTTAATCTGGTATTTGGACTTTTCTGGTTATCAGGGAACGTAACATTTTTTGAAGACATCCTACAAAAAAGTTGTAAATTACAAAACTGAAGTTCTAGAGTTTAGGTATACACTGACCAAATTTGGGATCGATTCGATTAGTTTGAGCATGTTTCTCGAACCCCCAAAGTTAGTGATTTCCAACTGAAAATGCCCGATATTGTCAACCATGGTATTTTTTTCAGAAGAAATGAACTTTGAAGATTCTTGTTCCATTTGTGAGGACTTCTTTGATATGAACGACGAGGAACCCAATCCAGTTCCAGAAGATGATGAAAATCTTTTTGAGAGACTCTCAGAAGAAGCCAATCAAAAAGCTATGGGAGTAAGGACACTGATCGAGTTGTAAGTGAATAACTTGGCCATTCACAAACCCCATCTATCAAAATTTCAGATTCATCTTCTCACTCATTTCGCTAGAAAACAAGGCACTGGTTCAATCCCAACGAATCCAGACCAGTAAAGCTGTAATGTTTATGGATGGTTATGGGTTCCTCATGATTAGACTGGCTATGCTCCATGATCCTGAAGATTCGATGGAACTTGAATTGGAACATGGCAATCACCGAGCTGACGATGGATACGCCGACGTGGAACAACTCGTTGGACTTTCTCTGAATTCGCATTACCTGGAAAGACCCAAGCACAGATTGCAAGATTGGATTGAGCACCTGCGGACAACATTCAACATGAACAGTATTCACATATTTTTCAATAGTGAATTCCTGGAAATATACGACTTGGAAGATTTGAGAATGATTTTCGAGGACATACCAAAGAAGACAGCATGCATGCATTTCAATCTTTCAAATGATCAAATCCATGACGTACTCGTAACATTCGAAATCGCGAATTTGCACCTACAGCAAGTACCAAAACGAACATATCTCTGGTTTTCCACGGTTATGGATGCCAAGTACAAAACATTGGATCTTGGACACGCAGAGGAATTTTGCATCTCGGACCTGCCGAGAATCAAAGCTAACAAGCTCATCGTATCAACTCCCAACATCGATATTCAGGATATCAACCGGTATCTTTCTGAATGGACACGAAGGATGATGAACCCTCGACTCAAGAAACTATGCCTTCGTATCCTGGGACACCAAGTTGAATTGAATAATTTCTATGACGAGGTTTTTGTGGGAATCCCCACTGTGGAGTTGGAGTCGACGCGGATATTTCCCCTTCAACCAAATGAGGACCTCGAACGAGAAAAGGTGACGGAAGGGTATGATATCACACGAAGGAACGGTACCAAGGCCACGATTCAAATCGATTATCACCCCAATGTGCTCCGTATTCAGATGTTTGTCTGGTCCTGAAAGTTCCCTCAACAAGTTCATCATTTTCTACTGTTTGATTTCCTGCCAATATTCTATGTTTTCTATTTTCAGTTTCTGTATTCACCTTCGCAAATTTTCAATGATTTTTGCCCATTGCCTATGTCTAGTTTTGAATCCCGTTGTTGCTATTCACTACAAAAAAGTAAGGACTTTCACCATCTAATTTCAAAGAATTTGAAAAAAACCTAAAACCTGAGTATTTCTAGAATTACAATCTCTCATAAAACTTCGAGCTTCAAACTTTGTCAATTCCCTTCCAGCCTACCCTCCCCCTTCCTCTTTTCACACGTATTGTTATGCTAAACTTGAACTTCCGACTTTATCCCGTTGTTACAACTACCAACAATTTTTGAAACATTTCTTATTAATATTGGATATTTTCTGTATTTTGCTTCTATATGCAGCTTTGCCAATTTTCCATCATTTTCGCCTACGCCTTTGTTCTCGATTTTTTACTTTTTCTCATCCCGTTGTTGCTACTCACTATAAAAAAGTAGGGTACCCCCCCGCCCCTCGTTTTGCTTGGCTAAACTTGAACTACTTCCGTCTTCATCCCCTTGTTATAACTACAAAACATTTTTAGAAAATTGAATAAATGGAAATTGGGATGAAGATTCTTATCTGGATATTGCATATTGCTCATCATACAATGAAAAAAAAATCAGTTCATCAGCTTGTCACCAGAACAATCAGAACAATTGTCAATCAAAACTTGAGTTAAAAGACAACTGAACCAAACATTCGGGTGACAGTAGAACTGGATCGACTTACCCAAACACAGGATAAGATAGAAATAGATCATACTCAAAGCAGTTTCTAACCTGTTGAGAGGCAAGAAGAAGAATCGGGTCTCAAAGGGCGGTTTGGGAGGACTGAGCGGTTTGATCTAAAATCTGAAAGTTGAAATTGTTGTTTGTCCCGTGATTCATCTCATTTCTTACCAGGCATATGGGCGGCGGGGCGGCTGGGCGGTCTGGGCGGTTTGGATGCACGGAACTTCAATCTGAACTCTGTAATAAAGGGATTATCCAACCTTCCTTCCCAATTTCTTACCTCAATTCCTTTCATTTGCTGCATATGTCGCTCGTCCTTCTCGTTGGCCACGTTGACATCGAAAACTTCATAGCTCGTCCTTCTTTTTGGATTTTCTGAGCTGTCTGGGCAGTCTGGGTGGTCTGGGCAGTCTGGGTAGTCTGGGCGGTCTGAGCGGTCTTAACGGTCTGATCTCCAATCTGAAAGTTGAAATTGCTCTTTTCCCGTAATTCCAGTCAGGTTCTTACCAGGCGGTAGCTGCTGTCTGGGCCAATTGGCTGTCTGGAGGTCTCGGCTGTCTGGGAGTCTCGGCCGTCTGGGCTGGCTGGGTGGACTGAGCGGTCTGATTTCCAATCTGAAAGTTGAAATTGTTCTTTTACCGTAATCCCTGTCAGTTTCTTACCAGGCATCTGGGCGGCTGGGAGGCTGGGTGAGTAGACTCCATAGCTCGTCCTTCTCTTTGGATTTGCTGAGCTGTCTGGGAAGTATGGGCTGTCTTGGCGGCTGGGTCGGTCTAGGTGGTCTGGGAGGTCTGAGCGGTCTGAGCGGTCTGATTTCATATCTGAAAGTTGAAACTGTTTTTTGTCCCGTAATCTATCTCAATTTTGTACCAGGCGTATGAGCATCTCTCTTTGATTATTGCACCAGTTGCGGTTCGGAAGCAAAACTGTTTAGTTGACATGGCTTATCAGAATAGCTTTCTGGACGGTAACGGTTATATTCTTCAGCAGGTAGACGGCGTTCTGAAAAAACAAAAAACTAAACAATGAGGTATGGATTAGCTATATCTATACATCAACAATTGAACAAAAACGTTTTCCTTCATTATTCAAAATTTCAAAAAGTCGATATTTTTGAAATTCAGTCTCTTCCCTCCGTGGACACAAAGTTATAAATTTTTCCCAAATTTCTTGCCACATCGTTTTCATTTTCAGATTTGGAATTAGTTTTCCTATTTTCACTCACCTTTCTACATCTTTTCTAACCTATTATTCCTCCAACAATGACAATAAACATTTTCCAATCCAAGAATCCTGTTGTTGCAAGCACAAATTCGATAATTGGGATCCCCAAATCATTTAGACTATGGTGACAACCATCCGAAGGTAGATTGCGATCTGAAAACCAAAAAAAAGGAAAAAATCTCTTCATACCGCTAAAATTCGATATTTTTGAAATTCAGTCTCGTCCCTCCGTGGGCACATAGCTATTTACTTTCATGAATTTTTCATCTTCTCGATTGTTTCTATAAATCTAGAACTAGTTTTCACTCACCTTTTCACATCTTTCGCAACGACTTCTATTCTCGACAATGATAATCATCAACTTTCAACCAAACTGTCCGATTGTAGATGCATTGCTTTCCGTTTCCTACTGTTTTCCGAACACGAATTCGATAATTGTGATCTCCGAATCATTTAGACCATGTTGACATGAAGCAGAAGGCAGACGTCGATCTGAAAAACAAAAAATTAGGAAAAAATCTCTAAAAATGTAGAAAACCTCGCCAACAGACGTTTACTGACCATTATTGTTCGTCATTCCAGAGCTTTTTGATTCAGAATCACACATACCTGCAAAAACTTTATCAATTTGTATCAAATGTTTTTAAATTTTGGCTAAAACTTCAAAAGAACCACACTTTTCCGATAGAAATCGGTGCGAAGAGTCTAGAAGATAGCTATGCTCTATACTCTCGACGCGGTCGACGCGGCGCGGCTGGCCTAGAAAACGCACAGCTGGCGGCCATCTGTTTTCGGCGGGAATTTGAAATTAGAAACCAAAAAAAGAAAAAGGCTCAATGGAAATAGAGATGGAAATGTGATTTTCAGTCGCCAATATCGGTTATTTTAGTGAGATTTAAAAAATAACAAAAACTTTCCAAAGATTCAAATTTAAAAAATCCGAAAAAATATTGATTTTTAAAAAAACGCCAAGATAACGTTCGATACATGGTGTTTGTAAGAAATTCAGCTCTAAAAAGAATCTCTAGAAGACACTTTCCCAGGATTTCAAGGATCAGCAAGACCTTCATCTTTGTCTTTAGCGATTTCCAGAAAACCATTGTAAAAAAAGATGAACCTAAAAGAATTTGCCTTCGGAATTTCAAAAAAATCACAAAAAGGCAAGTATTTTGTGAATCACGGTAACGACTTTTCTGAATATATTACATTTTCAGAAAAAACATCAGCGATGAAAAGCAGATAGAAGAACATATTGCAATTCTGTATTCCATTTATCATAATACCACTCAATTTTCGACCTTTTCAGTTTTTCAATGTTCACTCCTCTGAAAGTCCCCTAAAGTCCCTTATTCAGTTATCCTTCTTTTTCCCTCTCTCTCACTAACACATCATCATCAAAAATGAAGTTTGCCCGATCAGTTGCCCTTTCACTTAGTACACAGTGGCGCGAGAAAAATGTCTAGAGCAGCTCATCACTATTCAATGAGGCTCATACAGAGTGTGTTGCGACAGAGAGACGCAGACAGTTAGAGGTGCCTGGTACAACTGGTGGGCTCCGAAGGCGCCGCCGCCGATGCGGGACAGCAGGGGGAGCACAGAAAGAAGTAGGGAACCGAAGAGCTGATAGACCACAATTCTGAGCAAAGAAGAGAATAGGAAGTACTAGATGAAAGAAAGGAGAAAGAACAAATGTTTGTGGAAGAGTCCCACGCGTGAGAATGGAAGATAAATGTTCGATTGTATGTTCACTTTGAGAAGTCATTTGAAGTCTTTTTTTCACACAGCAAGTCCTGATGATAGGAAATTTCTGTGACTATCCGAATTTGAGTTTTTGAACGAGTTTGAATTCCTCTCCCCTTGCTCCAAAATTTGACATAACCCGAAACCTACAACTCAGAAATGTTTTCACTGACTCTTTTCAGGTTCTCAACCCCAAGGTACCCAGGAGTCAAAATTTCAACTAGAACCTCCACCATCTGCGCCCTTTGCTCTGGAATCTTCTCCGATGGTCCCGTTTGATTGGAAAGCGCCGGATTCTGTTCAAATGGACTACTGTGACCCGGACCCTCATACTACTGACAATTCATCAAATTCAGAGTTTTCTGTGGAAGACATAAGAAGTGAAGTGGAAAACTGACGCTTTTTATCAGTTCGCTATCTTATAATTCATGATGGGAACTTTTTTTGTAAATAGTACATGTTCTGTTCATAATGTACAATTTTTGGGTTATTTTGTTTTACATAATAGACATTTTCCCGGTCTTCAGATCACTTCACATTCATATCTTCCAAGAACGCTGCTCTTTTGAACCAAACTTATCCACAAAATCTTTCGAAAAATGTTGGCTGATGAATTTGTGCTATTCGGACTACGGTAGAATTTCTCGACTTGACTGAATAGTGGACCTAGGGTGATAAATGAGCTGGAGGACATAAGAAGATACTTTTGAGAGACTCAGGGAAAAAAACCGAGAGCCAATAGGGACCACGAATGAAAAATAGGCGGAGAAAACATGCAACATTCGTTTTTTTCAATCTTGTTCTTTTTTTCTTACGGAACTTTCAAACCCGGGGTGAAATTTTGTTGGTCAGTTTTCAGAACATTCTTATTTATTAAGATCTCTACTGAAATTTTTTCTAAATTCAGTCTTGGCATTCAGTTCGCCATTCAACTTTTCTCACTTTTATGAACCTCTATGTTCTTGGCCTTTCAAAAAACCTTCTGATTTTCAGTATAACCCCAAGTCTCATTTCAAGAAAGAAAATGGCGGAAACCCACGAAAAACTATTCTTCATTCTGAGAAAAATGGTCAAAAACAAGAAGAAGCTTTCCACCGGAGCATTCATTGACATGATTCTTTATGGATATCACTGGTACGGTGTGTATCCCCAATGGGTGGCAAGGAACCACGAAAAGCTCATGGAAGAAATGATGACACTCGAGTGGCTAATATTGGACAAGCGGCATCGAGATGCTATCAGGAATGTCTTGTCTCAAAACGTCTGCCAATGCTGTCTCAATTTGGTTAAGGATGCTCGTGCTGCTCTCCCCGACACCTATGACTACCTTGAACTCTCCCAGGGTAGGGACTGGGATCAACGATTTCAAAAAATTGTCACTAGCAACTTTGACAAGGCCGCTAACATCTTCTTCTCCTTTGCTCGTCCTTTCAAGAATCCAATCTACATTGATACGGAGCACTGCTACGAAACGCTTCCATATGGTGGAAAAGAGGCGTTGCTCACTTTTTGTGATTTTCGGAGTCGCCGTATACTTTTGTGGAGGATTCATGAATATGACTGGGAGCAAGTCGAGGAAATAAAGAGTCTCGTGAGATTCGTAGGAGAAACCCGTCAATTCGCATCGTTTGGAAAGGAGAGATTCTTTGAAGGAATACCGATTAAGAACTTGCAATACAATCGTCAGTCATTGCAAGCCTATGGGTATCGGATTCGAACGGAGATCAAGAAGACGGAAACATGGAGTGACTGGACTGTTCCTGTACTGCGTAATGACCAGATTCAGTATGCCGCGTGGGATGCGTGGGTACTCCATTACATCAAGTATCAGCACAATACAGAATTTGGTGAGTTGGGAAAATCTTAGAAATTATTACAAAGGTTTTTCGCAGGACCATGGAGACGGCGGTACCAATAGAAGAATCAACACTATTCAAGTGTCTGGTAATCTTTCATCATATCTACTCGTCCTGCCACTTTTTTTTGAAGAAAAAACTTATAGGTGGGTACGCAAAAATTCTGATTTTATATCGAAATTTGATTTTTTCAGATTCAACTGAATCTCTTCAATCTTCACAAAGTTACAAATTTTGAGGACTTCTACAAAACTAAACAATTAGATAATTTTTGTTTCAAATATTTTTATGAGAATTACTCATCTGTTTATTTGTTTTGACTAATTAGCGATATCTACAGCATAAATCATAGTTTGAAACTCATCGTGCTAAGCTATAGATGCTTTTGTATTTTCAATTTCCACTACAGTCTTTCAAGCCAACTACAGTATCCTAAATAGCAACTACAGTATCTTCAAAACCGACGACGGTATCCTTATTTTCGTCTACAGTGTCTTTCAAGCCAGCTACAGTATCATAAATACCAACACTACAGTATCCTCACTGCCGTCTACAGTATCCTCGAAGTCGACCACAGTGACCTCGATTCTGACTACTTCATCCTCAATTTCAACCACAGTATCCTAAATGACAGCCACAATAGCCTCAAAGCCGACTACAGTATTCATGATGCAGACTACTGTAACCTTATTGTCGTCTACAGTATACTTACCGCCGACGACAGTATCCTCAGTGCTGACTACTGTATCTATAATGTTTTCCACAGTATCCTCAAAGCCGACTACAGTACCCATAGTGCTGACCACAGTATCTTCCAAGCCAACTACAATGTGCTAAACAACAACTACACCATTCTTACTGTCGTCTACAGTATCCTCACAGCCAATTGTAGTATTATTTGTTTTGACTACTGTAACCTCATTGCTGTCTACAGTATTCTTACTGCCGTCTACAGTATCCTCAGTGTTGACTGTTGTATCCATAATACTGACCACAGTATCCTCAAAGACGCCCACAGTATCCTCCATGTCGCTCTCAGTATGACTTCTCAACTATTCTTTCCAAATTCTCAAATTGAGGACGGTGCCTACACATTTCTGTTTCTCAAAATTATCATTGGCTGCTGTTATTGCACACAAATAATGACTCAAACCATGAAAACCACGTTTTCTTAGAAAATATCTGGCAATTAGAGCAGTATAAAAAAGGCCATCACAGTTTTTTTTTCAATACAGAATCATGCGGCTTCTTCTCATATTGGCGTGTCTGCCTCCGTTAAGATTTACATTCATTTTGGATCAAAGTTATTTCGATGCTCAATTTGAAGAGCAAAGCAGGTAAATGGAACATTGACTCTGGTAACTAAACTAAAGATCGAAATTTTCAGATTGAGGACTGTAAATCATAACACTATTGTACATGAACTGGGAACTACTAACTCTACTCAACAGAATGCCGCAAGAGATCAAGATTACGGAAACGGATCCAGTATAACGGCCGAAGAGACCCAGAATATGATGAATGATACTAAACTAATCAACCTCAATAATCTCATGGACCACATCATTGAAATTGTGTTTACAAATTCGTTGCTATCTGGACTGATGTAACTACTGAAGAATGAATTTAACCAACCATTATGATTTACAATCCTTCAATTCCAAATACAGTATCCATTCTACACAACGCCAACGACAGTAACCTCCATTTCAACAACAGTATCCTAAATGTCAACAACTGTAAGTTCCATGTCAAAAAAATGTCTTTATTGCAAACTACAGTAACCTTTCTGCCGACTACAGTATCTCCAATGCCAACTACAGAAATCTTAACACCGACTACAGTATCCTTATTCCCAACTACAGTATCCTTATTGCCAGCAACTGTATCCTTAATGTCAAATGAAGCATCCTAAATTTCGACTACAGTATCCCTTAGGTCAACTACAGTATCCTCAATTTCAACTACAGTAACCTTATTGCCAAGTACCGTATCCTTCAGGCCAACTACAGTATCCTGAATTTCAACTACAGTGTCCACTATTATTTAATAATATGCAGACTAACAATTTATACTTATTCCATGAGTTTCAAAATGAAAATATGAGACGTTTGACTAATAAATCATGAATTTTGCAAAGAAGGATCATATTAAAGTAAACATTGAAAAATTTTCAGATTTGAGGAAAACAATTTCAGATTCGAGGAAAAAAATTCAGATTCGAGGACTTCTATTCTATATTTGCGTACTGGACACCCTTCAGAACAAAAAACCAACAAAAAAGGCAATACTGTCAAAACTCACCGGTAGATGTTGAGATGTTTGGTAGTTGTCCAAACGGCTATGGCTATTTTAGGGGATCCTCTTCAGAAATGTTCCTTTTGTGCTTCTCTTTTTTGAGTATGACAAATGAATCTCTTGAGATCTGAAAAAAAAGTCTATTGAAACAGGGAGGATTTGGGTGATTTTTTGGATTTTCACAAGTAAAAGACCATCCCACAACGTTTTGAAAATGCTACGTTTATAAATAGAGTTTGCTGCAGATTTTTTTACAGATAACTTATTTTAGGTTCCGTATTTGAAGTTGTTTTCTCTAGAAAATGTCATGTCCCGGCCCCCCCCCCCTCCATTTTCTCGTTTTCGTGTTGTTCCTGGAAAATTGAATTTTGCTCCCTCAAACTTTTGAAGAATACACTTTGCACTTCTATCTACTCTTCCCAACAAAACATAGGAAAAATCTTCTGTTAGTGCTCTTCCACTACTCCCCCATCTGCCCACATATTGATGTGAAAAGAAGATAGGAATGCAGAAAAACTTGAGGTTTTTTCTATGGTCGTCTCATTTTTTTAAGTCGGGAGAAAAGTGAAAAGATAAGAGAAGAGGAAACAATTGAGGTTTGGCGAGACTTAAAGAAGAGAAACAAGAAGGCGAGAATTGCAGAAAATCAGACACAAAAATTCTAATTATGTTGAAATAATGTTGACACCGAGTCCGGCATGTGGAATAGTGAAGAAAAAGAAATGAACTCTATCAAAGCAAATTGAGAAAAAAGGCCTTTTTAATCAAAAATGGACGAACGTCATTATTTTTTCAGGCACTCTACGTCCAGATTTAGATGAAATTCAAATCCCTATCCTATCCCTCATTTCAACAACAGTTTCCTTCGAGCCAACCACAGGTTGCTTAATGCCAACTACAGTACCTTACACGTCGACAATAATGACTTCATTTCCAACTACAGTAACCCCTCTGCCGACTGCAGTATCTCCAATGCCAACAATTCTGTGTTATTCAAAATGAAAAAATAGCCACTAATACTCAGTTCCTGTTAGGGAGTACATGTAATCCTAACATAATTTCATGGTACTCAAACCCCAACTCTTTGTGATATTACACCAATCTGACAAACCGGCCATTAATCACAAGTCCACTCATCTCTCCCCATCTTTTTCTCGTACCTCCACTCAACCTCATTTCATAGGACACATTGAGCTTTTTTATCTCACTAACCCTTCATGTCATGTTTCTTAATTCCCTACTTTTAAATTTTCAAAATGTTTCTTTTTTTTTTCGAAAAAATCAACACATTTCAGAAAATGAACTTGACCATCCTTCTTCTTCTATCTGGTGCTCTTGCTGGAGCAGTTTGGGCTCGCAAATGTGCAAAAGACTGCGAACCCCAAAACGTGCTCCAGCCAGAAGGGAGCCGTGAGCACCGAACAGTCAGATTTGTTGGTCAGCTCAACTGCACCCTCGATAAAATGTTTTGCGCCAGCCCATTCTACTCGGAAGGAAATTGGAAGTGAGTTGAAATTGGTTCTCCGGGACATTTCACCACTGGTTATTTCGCAACTACGACATTTCGCAATTCATGTCGATTTCGCAACCGCGAAAACTCGCAACCATTTGAAAAGTTGTGATTTTAAAGTGAACTTTTTACGAAAATCTTGGATTTGGTGATTGCGAAATGACGTGATTGCGGATTGTCGCGGTGGCGAAATGAGCGGTAACGAAATATCGTAGTTGCGAAACGACTGGTTGTGAAATGTTTCGGAGCCGCAATTTGGAGTATACAGTAAGATTGTAATATATGGAATAACGTATATCATTTTTCAGGACCAATGACTATGTGGGACACGTTTCACCTCGTTGTTCCTCAAACGGGTCACTCTATCATGATCTCATATTGATATTGAAGCCAGGAGAAAGTCGGGTGAGTCATTTTTTTGGATAAATAGGAAGATAATGAAAAGTCACTCTGTAAAATCATGCTTTAAAAATGAAGTTTAGAAATTTTCCGTATCTTCAAAGTAATTTGAAAAAGTTCACCATTCCTAAAATTTCAAAATTTTCAGATCGACTTCCAAGCAGAAGTTGATATCATCCACAACTGCTCGATTCTCACCAACGCCCTCCACACTTCCTACAAATTCGAAAGACTGGTTGTAAATACTAGGTACCCAACATTTGATCTAATTTTTCCTAATCGCTTCTAATTTTTCAGAAAAGCGTTCATCCAGTATTCATTGGATCTCACTTCGTTGGGTGGTGAGACTGGATTTCTTCAGAATCGTGAGAGGAACAGGAAGGAAACTGACTATGAGACGGAGTGTCAAATACTCATTCGTGCCGACGGAACGCCACTGAGAAGAGATGAGATCGCTACATTTTTGAAGGAAAAGCCAATCTCATTCCTGTCTCTTTTATTCAATTTGTATTTTTTCATGTTTGAAAAACTTCGATTTGTGCTCTTCGCTTCATTCTTTTTGTTGGCTTTCTGTTTTTACAATCGTTGTCAAGTGTGGTTAAGAATTGTTAGATATTTTGGGTTTTGAATGAATTCATCGTGACTAAGAACTTTTTTTTGACATACAGATGTGATAAGAGGACTAGAGAGTAGATGAAAATACCACTCACCAGAGGATTTCCAAAATCCGTCTTTGTTTGGTTGAACTGACTTTTGGAACCTTTGAGACATGGAGTCCATTTTGAGCACATTTTTAGGGGTCCTGAAAACTCAACAATCAAATTTCAGACAATTTTGGTAGAAAATTTTGAAAAAGATTTTCACGAAAATTGATGACATCACTGCTGTTTTCACATATATAATCTTCTCGACCACCTTGGTTTGGCATGACTCAGCTACAGTACCATGCTCCTCTACCAGACTCAATTACAGTACTCACAAAGTTCCCAACCCATCTTTGTACCCTCGATTTTTTTTGTGTGAGCAATGGTGCCCTCAGACATTCTTAGGTTGCTCTTCCCACACACGTTTTCCCATTTCTCTCTTTTGCTCATCTTTGTTGTTTTGTGTGCTTGAAACACCCAGAGCACTCTTCAAGAAGGGGCTCTTTGTTTTTTTTCCTGTTCTCAGTTCCTCCGTTCCTCACCACGCTATTTTAAAATATCATTAAGATGCATTGGCAAGAGGACGGCTCCCCTTTTTTCATCAACTAAATAGACTACGGTAGCTATACACTTTCTTGAAATTGGTTTTCGAAACACGAATTTTTTTTTGAAAATGTGGGCGGGCTGTTCTCAAGAATCTCTTGTTCAATGGAAGCTTAGCGGAAGAAAACTTTTTTTTGCTCTGGAATTGGTTTCTGCCATTGGCACGCCCACTGTGTGGAGGTGTCTGTTCCGGAGAAGAGTATGTTGAGAGAGAAAGAGAGAGAAAGTTTAAAAAAGTTTTTTTAAGTTTTCGAGAATATAAGCTATG
Organism: Caenorhabditis sinica; assembly: GCA_963932045.1. Taxonomy (NCBI): domain Eukaryota; kingdom Metazoa; phylum Nematoda; class Chromadorea; order Rhabditida; family Rhabditidae; genus Caenorhabditis; species Caenorhabditis sinica. The sequence continues at coordinate 26,423,179 of OZ009938.1, forward strand.
TGTTCTAACCATGTGTTATAAAATTTAACGACTAGTTGGCAGTCCCGCCTCCTCCCGAAACATAGTCGTTGTTCTTCAAAATTCTTGCCATTTCTCTCCTTAGTATCTATAAATTTTTGAATTTCAGCAACTTGAAGTGCTCCTCTCTAGTGGTCAATCGAAAGAAAAGATGCAGAATTCAGCGGTGAGTTCGTTTTTAAGGTGTAAAATGAAATTTAGGGTTTTCTGATTCGCATCAAAAATTGAAATTCAAACTAGATCTATTACAATTTGTGGAACATTTTCGAAAAAATTCTGTGGATACCTATACAGTGCGTTCAATAAGGATAGGACCCCCCTCGATTTGAGGTGTTCAGATAAAAGTGGGAATGATATGAAAAATCTGTGACTGCCATTCGATTTGGGATACAAAATCACCCAGGAAGCCAAATTTTCATGACTCTGCCACTTTCCGTGTTCACATAGCACTCAGGAGTCACTTTTGCAGGCGTTCAATAAGGATAGGACCACCTGAGAAAACGGAAAAACTGACCTATTTTCGAGGAAAATTTATGAAGTTTTTTGGTTTAAACTGTCAAACTTGAAAGAAAATAGTGAAATACTAACCAATACATCAAAATAAACACCCCTAATCAAAAATTGAAGTTTTTGATTTTTCGACTTTTTGGCCATTTTTAGTATTTTTTCAGCTAACGGTTCATATTTCACTTAGGCATGAAGCTTTCTTCACAAATTTTCTCAGGATAGCATTCTGAATATGTCTCTTCGACCGTACAGAGCAGATTGAGCATATTCTGAGAATCTTCAGCTATTTTCTGGTCAATTCAACAAGCCTGTGTCCAACTTTCGTTTCACTGTATGTTTGACGATGCTGAAAAGAGTTGCCATAGGTAAAATTAGGCATTCAAAAAACTTCTACTGAATGAATTAGCAAAGTATGGTTATTGGTAAAAATTATCAACTATTCTAGACGCCTGATAGCCTCTTTACTAGCTCTTTTCGTCAAGGTCGCATTTTTAGTGAAACGAAAGTTGGACACAAGCTTGTTGAATTGACCAGAAAATAGCTGAAGATTCTCAAAATATGCTCAATCTGCTGTGTACGGTCGAAGACATATTCAGAATGCTATCCTGAAAAATTTGTGAAGAAAGCTTCATGCCTAAGTGAAATATGAACCGTTAGCTGAAAAAGTACTAAAAATGGCCAAAAAGTCGAAAAATCAAAAACTTCAATTTTTGATTAGGGGTGTTTATTTTGATGTATTGGTTAGTATTTTACCATTTTCTCTCAAGTTTGATAGTTTAAACCAAAAAACTTCATAAACTTTACTCGAAAATAGGTCAGTTTTTCCGTTTTCTCAGGTGGTCCTATCCTTATTGAACGCCTGCAAAAGTGACTCCTGAGTGCTATGTGAACACGGAAAGTGGCAGAGTCATGAAAATTTGGCTTCCTGGGTAATTTTGTATCCCAAATCGAATGGCAGTCACAGATTTTTCATATCATTCCCACTTTTATCTGAACACCTCAAATCGAGGGGGGTCCTATCCTTATTGAACGCACTGTACTTCTAGGCTTCGAGAAAGAACACCCTCCGAAATTTCCTCACTAGGATAGCTCTGAAATAAATGTGCACTTTTCAGAATTCCACCTTCATCCTGAAGATGGCTTGTCTTCTTGGAGTCCTGGCACTTCCACTATCCTCAGCAAACGAGGAGATCTCAGTGGAGGCCCTAAAGAACGAGACAGGTCCAGGTAAGGTTATAGTCCTCTATAACCTTACCTTCACCTGTCCTCACCGCTCCGAATGGTGCGCCATCGCCACCGTTCACCGTACCATCGATCCCTCTCTCGGGTGAGTTTATTTTGATTTTAAAGTAGGATCAGAAACTTTTTTTTCTGAAATACGTAAAACTGTATTGCCAGTGTTTTCGATGTTATACGCGCTCTATTGCAAAACGGCTGATATTAGAATTCCCTGATTTTTTCCTTTTTTTCTAAATTTTGAATCTCTATATGGCTTACACACGAGAATCACAGTATCTAGAAAAAAAACAATGAAAAAACTTGAAAATTCAAATTTCACCCATGTTACAATAGAGCGCGTTGTAACTATGAGAATATCGCAAAATGTAGATTTCAATTAAACATAATAAAATTGCTCGAAAACCTCAAAATAACCTCTAAAATGAGCAAAACTAGCAAAAGTTGCCTTCGGGGGCTGTGGCCGAGTTTTCTGAAAAGAGGATAAGTCTGTCTGATTGGCTTTTCAAAATATACAATTCATTTTATTGGCAGACTCCGTCACTTCTTTGGAAAACTCGGCCACGGCCCCCGGAGAAATCTTTTGCGATATTTTGAGTGTTGACTTTCATGGATTCAGAGCAATTTTCAAGCGTTGTAATTATGATTTTCTCTATCTACTCACATTATCACGTATTCTAAAGCACTTTGAACAAACATTTACAGTAACTTTTTAGACACAAGGTTTTGGAACCCATTGAAGTTCTTCCGTTTCAATGCACTCGAACGGAAGAAATGAAGCACCAAGTCGTTGTGGAGTTGCCAAGGAACGGCTCGGACTTCAGTGTGAATACTAAATGTTGGAAAAATATGCAAGAGGTTTCTAAGTTTCCAGACATTCAATGAGGTCAATCTTTTAATCATCTCCGATTGCCGCCGCCCCAAGACATTCTACGGTTGGCAACGACTGCCGGGACCGACAGCTTTGGATCAGTGAGTTGATGAGTCTAGGGACTTTGAAAAAAATGCTCACAGATTCAAAATTTCATTGAAGAATAAAACGATAATTGCTTTCAGGTTCGCAACCTTCAAGGCGAGTGTTGATATGAACCTACCTTCCCCCACCGATTTCTACTACCGGAACCGAGAAGCTTTCTTGAAAAAGAATGATCCAGAGGATGTCGAAATTTTCCAAAACTGGGCGGAAGGAGAAGGAATCGACAGAACCAAATTCATGAAAAAGGATGTGGGAAATGCATCTCTTTTTTAATTCTTCTACTTTTTTTGAATTATATTGTTGTCTGTCTGATTTTCTAAAGTCATGCTTCCTTACTTGCTTCTGAATTTCCTAAGTACTCTTTTACGCCCCCCCCCCTTGTTCTGAAGTTCCCAATTCACCATTCTCTTCGAACAATTTGAGATTTTTCAACTATTCGAAAGTTTGGCTCTGTATGCTTTAACGGGGTCAATGAGAATTAACGGGGTCAATGAAAATAAACGGGGTCAATGGAAATAAACGGGGTCAATGAGAATTAGCGGGGTCAATGAAAATTAACGGGGTCAATGGGAAGTTATGTATATAAAGTGATAACTTAACTTCATTTGTTTGAATTTTGGGTCCCTGTGGTCTCTAGCCTAGTTTCATAAGACATTCATGCTTTCTACGATGGCAGAAAAGTTTTCAATGGTTGTTGTTAACTTTGAAGAGATTACTGCTTCTAGTGATCATATGTTTTATATTCAATTTTTTCCTCTTTTTCTGACATATGTTACTTCACTATCTCACAGCACACTTCACCGTGATAATCAAATCGATGTAGTGTCAGAATCATCAAAAGATATGCACGGGGATTTTTACAGAAGCTTTCTTAAACTTTTCCAACTTCGAATCAGTAGAAGGGTGTAATGCTGACTGGTCATAAGGGTAGCTTCCTATGTGATACGACGCCAGAAGCAGTCAGACGGTACCATCCATCCAAGGATGGATACGCAAGAAGTAGCAGTCAGGCAATTATTCAGCAAACGTGATCCAGCCAACAACACAACTCAGGAAAATGATGCATTAATCCAAGGATGGAGACAACAATTGGGATTCCATATGGGAAACTTGGATAAATGTTGATATCCTTTTCAAATTCGGTGGTCGAAAACAATATTTGATACACAAATTAGAAACATTCCGACACATTTTTCACAAAAAAATTCAGTGAAAAATTGAAAAAAGCCGGGGGGTCCTAAAGATATTGACCGCTCGGAAAAGGGTCTTTTTGATGGTACGGGAGTACGGAATGAGGTACGATTATGAAATTTTGGCTCCCGGGGTTATTTTTTACTAGAAATCAAATGGCGTTAACGAAATTTTGATTACTCGATCGGTTCGACCAGAACCCCCCTAATGAAGGGGGGGGGGGGGGGTCCTAAAGATATTGACCGCACTGTATGAGTTAACTTTGAATGTTACTCATGATCATCATTTGTCCAAGGGACCGTTCTTCGCCCATAGAGCCAATAAAACATATGATCACTAGAAGCAGTAATCTCTTTAAAGTTAACAACAACCATTGAAAACTTTTCTGCCATCGTAGAAAGCATGAATGTCTAATGAAACTAGGCTAGAGACCACAGGGACCCAAAATTCAAACAAATGAAGTTAAGTTATCACTTTATATACATAACTTCCCATTGACCCCGTTAATTTTCATTGACCCCGCTAATTCTCATTGACCCCGTTTATTTTCATTGACCCCGTTTATTTTCATTGACCCCGTTAATTGTCATTGACCCCGTTAAAGCATACAGAGCCGAAAGTTTTTGAATAAATCTAGACGTTGTGTTTGAATTTTGTTTGTCTTAGAGTTAGTTAAACTAACCAAGAAAGGCATCCGCAAAGTTCCAGTATTGTCACAGCCCACTCAAGGGATTCTGATTTTCAGGGGAACGGCGTGAAATGACGATGTGGTGGATCTGAAACCAAAAAGTTTATGTTTTTGAGAATTTGAGTAGCTTTTTGTTTTACACCATGCCCAAGATTCTAATACATCTCAACTCTCAAAAATTCAAAAATTTAGGAAAAAGGTATACCATATAACTAGGAGACTCGAATTTAGATTCTGGATTGCTGAAAAGAATAGACTCACAACTTATGAGTCACAGTTTTTCTCATGTTATTATGTTTGGCATTTTAAAATCCCGATATATTAGGATTCTCGAAAGTCGAATAAGCCATAGTTTTCTAGATAGTCCGACTCCCAAAATTCAAAAATTGTTGAAATTTGGTTTTTATCGAAAATACCAGAATTTCCTCCCCTCTTTTTTTTCATTTTTCTTTCTCTCAAATTCGAACTACCAAAAAATCTTCGACGGACTAAGATGGACGCATTCAACATTCCAAGAGTCAAAAATAGTTTTGTGTTTTGCTCGCCCTCTTTTCTCCCTTTTTTGCTCATTTATCACTTTTCACTGATCCTCTATGCATTTTCTCTAAAGTCTTACTCCGCTCGCAAGTGCCTAAACCGAGTCGTTTTCGTTTCTCACAATTGTGGTTTTTAGTATTTTTTCGAGTAACTTGAAAAAAATTTTAGCCAACTTTTTCTGTATTCAGAAGCTTCTAGTGGAATGCGTCTTCTTCCTTTTCTACTTCTCATCTCTTGCCATATATATCCAGTTTTCTCTACCAAACTACCAAAAATCATCGGACGAACCAACGAAACCGATGCCACTGAGCCATTTTTCCAAGCTATCACTCTGAATGGAACACTCTACTGTCACCAACGTGTCAATTGGTGCGCATTTTCTTATTATACAGTAAGCTTCACAAACTAGTAAGTTTTCTAGAATATAAGTCATATATGAATGCCATTATTTCAGTGTGATGTGGCCAAAAACCGTAGGATATTCTACTTTCAACTGCTCGAACACTAACTTTATCTACCAGGATCCAATACTATCGTGGCGTGGACCAACGAAATTGAAAAAGGTAAGTTTTTTTGAAGCTGGTCTAAAATAACTACAAGTTTTCCTTTTCAGGAAGAATCCAGACTTCGCATCCACGTTCTACATGACTGCTACAGTATCTACCCTTTCCAAGTTGGACTAAACAGGGCGTACAAAGTGCTACCACATCCAGATCCGAAAAAGATGTGAGAGAAATTTTGAAGACTCAAAGACTAGTTTCTTTATTACAGGTTTTCCAAGCTCAGCTATTATGTCGATGTGGTTTTGAGCAATCTTGCGGGTCAAAGAAGAGTTCTACCTGGCATGGTTGAACGTTTTGCCAATAGCACAAAAACCGAAATGGATGAGGATATCAGAATGTGGATGGAAGGAGAGAGAATTAACGTGACCAAGTATATGCTGGAGCATCGCTAAACCTATATGATTTTTTGGCTCCGCTTTTGGAACTGGTCATTTCGCAACCGGTCATTTCGCAACTACAACAGTTCGCCACACGTTGCATTTTTTATAAGAGAAATTTTCAAAATTTTCAACTGTGGTGGAACTCACACGTGGTGAAATGTCACAATTGCGAAGTGTCGCGGAGCCGATTTCTCTGATGTTTCACTAGATTTTTTTTATGTCGTCATTTTTTTAGATTTCTCGAATGAAAATGCCTTTAAAGAATCTGAGACATGACGAAAGTGAGAATAGAGCGGAAAGTAACTATGCCCGAAATCTAGAGACACACTTTTTTTAAAAGATTTTTCAATTTTTTAAAAAACTCACACATTTTCACTCCTTTATATGCTTTCTTTAACTGCTTTACATCCAAGCTGAAAAGGAAAAAATCGAAGGACGAATGATTTTTTTCAAAAACCAAGGATTCTGCTTATCTAAGCCTTTAGGCTGCTCCGTGACGTCACAGATTTGAAATTTGGATTTTCGAATTTTCCTTTGAGAATCCTAATTGTAATTCCGTTAGCAGATGTTGTGATGGGAAGAGGGCGAATGCATCTGAAAAAAGCGAACATGTTTTTCCTTTCCAGCAAGTTTTCTAGAAAATTTCAGCCTAGTTCTTGTCAATTTTTTCAAATGTTCCACTTTTCCCTCACTATGACTCTAGTTTAGTTGATATAAACAAAGACTGATATTGTGAGTACTGTTGTCATTGCTGTGAGCACAGTACCGAGTACTGTAAGTACTGTTAAGAGTACTGTGAGTACTGTAATAAGTACTGTAGGTATTGTCATCAGAACTGAGAGCACCGTAATCAATACAGTAAGTACTGTAACCGGCACTGTGAATACTGTGGTTAGTACTGTGAGTACTGTAACCAGCACTGTTAGTACTGCAATCAGTATTGTGAAATCTGTAATCTACTGTGGGCAGTACTGTGAGTACTGTAGCTCTAATGCTTTTGTCGGAAATCCAATAATATTGATCCCTTTATCTACAGATGTGGTAGTTTGATCAAAGATGCGTTCTTCTCTACCCATCCATCACTTTTTGCTTCTACTTTTCTTCTGTTTGACGACTGCTGTCTCCCTTGAGCCCTAAAGCTCTTGGGGATTTTACATCTCCCGTTTTCACAGATCAATTTTTGCAAAAAATTGCCAACACATTTGTCATGAAAAATAGTGTGGGGAGACGGGAAGACGCCCGAGAATGACCCAAGTACACGCCAAGAAGCGAGGGAGCTGGGCGTCGCCTTGCCGGCGCTGTTTCTTTTCGAAACTCTTAGCGTTTGATAGAAAAAAAGATAGAAGGAAACAAGTGTAAGGAGGAGCTGCACAAAAAACGTTGATAAAAAAGAGGGAGAGAAAAATGAGCCAAACACGGCTAAATCAAAAACACAGAAAATTTGAGGGATCAGGAACTCGATGTTTTCACTTTCTCAATTGAACCAGAAAAATACAGTTTTAATGGGAAGATCAGAATGCTCATCTAAGAATTTCAGAATGATACTTCTCCTCTTCCTACTGGTTTCCTCAACATTTCGTACTGTATCAGAATCTCTGAACACAAATTTTGAAAAAAGCTTCTTATAAAAGTTTATTTCCAGAGGAAGGGCTCTCTCCACCACCTAAAACTTTACATTGACCACCGACTACTGGGCAAAATAGCCTAAATACTTTGGACTGGTACTACATGTACGATCTCTTTACTGATGATTGGGAGCACCACAAAAATGTGAATATTCATCCTCACTTGTTTGAAGGAAGCAATAGCTACTGGAAGAAGATTTACATAGAAAAGTGTGCTGTCTTAAAAAACAAACAAGCCATTGTTTGTCAATACTACAGTGAAAAGTTCACTAAATGGCCAATACTACAGTATGTTCTCTAGGTTCACTAAACAGCAAATCATTACTGATAATCAATTATGATTTCGGAAATTTGCAAATCTGTATTGCAATATAATTTTTCTTGTTTTCCAAAAATGTTCACTGATTCAGACAGCTTTGTTTTACCTTATCTTGAATAAATGATGTTAAAATCTTCTTAAGGATACTCAAAAGAATGTGAAACAGATTGGGCGAAAAACTCAGGCTCAGAATCTCGGAGTCTTGCATTATTAGAAAAACTGAATCTCATTAATTTTGAGAGTCCGAACCTCCAAATATCTAAACCTCCAAGTATTCGAATCTCCAAACCTCATATCTCAGAATCCGAGAGTTTTAGGAAAAACAGAGTTTCCGAATCTCGGGAAACTAGAACCTCATAATTTCAGTATCTCCGAAACTTGGATTAAATTTCGGAATTTCAGAACGGCAAAATCTCATAGCCACAAAATCACACAATTTCGGAAAATCAGAACTGCACAATTTTATAACTTGAGATTCAAAGAGTCACATAATCAAAAAGCTGAAAAATTTTGGAATCATTTTGTTAATTTTGTGATATGTGGAACTTCTCAGACGACATATTCTACTCCCCATCAAACCAGAAAAAATCACTTACAGAACATAAACCCGGACAAGAAAATATCGATAGCCATCCGATAACATAAACCATGTAGTTGCGAATCTTGTTATCTGAAAAAAATCACCGTTTCCCTTGCACATTTCTCTATTCTAATCTTATGCATTCGCTCTCAGTGAACTCTCGAACTCTTAGCGTGTCATGAAAAATTCCATCTTCTCAAAAAGTGCATTTCGTATAGCTGTCAAGCGAATGCATCGAGGGACGTGTTCTCGGCATGTTTCATGGGGCACTGTCTAATGATAAGAACCGCTAGAACTAGATGTATCAAGTGTGAAAAGTTCCTTAAATGCTTTATTTTTTCTTTCTAGACGCTTCATAGTCATTGTACCCGGGAATTTTTTCATGAAAGTGTAATCGGGCTTATTTTGGTTCTCGAGTGTTTATAGGAAAAAATTTGAGTTTCAAAAATGTGTAGCAAATACTCACAGCTGAAGAAGTTCTCAACCGGCGAAGTTAATTACAGACTTTTGAAATAGGTGTTCTTGAAGCTCTTCTGGAAATCCTCTGTTTGGGGTTCATGAGGTTCCTTGTCCTAGTTCTTTGTACCATTTCCAGAGCTGATGATACCGTAGACGATGCCTGAAAAAAAATTACCTTGAAATTCGATCATTTTATCCGCATTTTAGTTTTTCCCAAACCAAGTTGTCTTGTCTCAAAAAATTAGACTTTGTAAACGTTCTGGTGTCCCATCGAAAATTCAATTTTCTCTCGAAAAAACCCGTGTCAAATTGTGCAGCTGGTAATTGGATTGGGGAAGAATGTGTTCTCTACATGTTTCAGGGAATTCAATTATGTTCCTTTTTAGAGGAAAGACATTTTTGCGCGATTGATTGGAAAGTGCTTCTACTCTTGAGGGCGGAGTTTGAACATTCTTAGAGTTCACATTCATTTTCATTCTTTATAAATTTTGTCAGCGGTGAAGTTTCTAATTTGAGGATAAAAAAGTAAGTGAATACTGTAGGTACGCTTTGTAAGACTCCTGTTTCCAATTATCAGAATTTAGTGACGGCCTCGACATCATTTAAGACACTAACTCACTAATATAGGTGGGACATCTGTGATGATTTTTTAGAGTACTGTAAATGAATCATGTGGGTTTATTGGAAAAACGGAGCGATAGATGTCAACTAGTCTTACTCGATCTCATGTTTGGAACTATTGAACTTCTTCATTAGACATTCAAAGTTTTTTACCGACTACAGTAGCCAAAATGAATGAAAATGAATGCAAGCAAGCACACGCACTCTCCTCATATTTCCTACATAACTCATTTCAGTACTCTCCCATTAGCAGTACTTTTTTTGGTTTTAGAACCCTAGAACATTCTCCGCTTCACTAAGAATTCAAAGTTTCTCACCGACTACAGTAGCCAAATGAATGAAAATTTCACACATAATTCATTATAGTATTTTCTTATCAGCAGTCCTCATTACGGGTGTCTCGAATATTTCTCATTTCTTACTTCCGAATGCGGGCGTGTACTACTAAAGTGCCTTCAGGCATTCAAGTGTCGTACTGAAGTGTGAAAAGCAAAAAGGTAGTTCAAGAACCTCAAATATTTTTCCTAGGTGTTACTGTAGCTTGTTTTCTCTAAATTATTGTATGCAGCTAACGAATGGCAAAAGTTAAGAGGATTAAGTTTAGAGAGTGTCTAGTGATAAGAAACGCGAAATTGAAGCTTCTCCCTTTTTCTAGGGTCAAAAGTTCTGCACTTCTATTTCATTTGATTTTTGAGTTTACTTGAATCATCGAAAGTTGATTTTTATGGATACTGTAGTCGACATGTGAAAAAGTTGCAATGAACTATGATCATTTTATCCACATCTTCTCAAACTAAGTTGTCCCGCCTCAGAAATTTTGGTTGATCGCACTTTGCAAAACGTTCTGGCGTCCCATTGGAAATTCAATTTTCCTTCAAAAAACGCCTGCCAAATTGTATAGCTGGTAATTGGGTTTGGGAAAAATGTGTTCTCTACATGTTTCAGGGAATTCAATTATGTTTTTTTTTCAAATGGAAGTCCTTTTTTGCGCGCTTGATTGAACAGTGCTGCTGTTCTTGGGAAGGGGGGGGGGGCGGAGTTTCAACTTCCTTAGAGTTCATTTTTACTTTGGAGCTTTGTCGTCAACAGAGATGATTTGACTTTGAGGACAAGAAAGTAAGTGCATACTGTAGATGGCTAAGTGCATACTGTAGATGGCTAAGAGCATACTGTAGGTGATTAAATGCATACTGTAGATGGCTATGTGTATACTGTAGACGGCTAAGTGGGTACTGTAGATGGCTAAGTGCATACTGTAGATGGCTTAGGGCATACTGTAGATGGCTAAGTGCGTACTGTAGATGGCAAAGGGCATACTGTAGATGGCTAAGGGCATACTGTAGGTGATTAGGTGCACACTGTAGATGACTAAGTGCATACTGTAGATCCTCCAAATGAGAGACAGAACAGTTTTGAGACACTCTTCATCAACACCCAATGATATTGACAGTTGTGAATAGTGCTCTAGAAAGGCGGTTCCGTAGGGTAAGGATTCTTTAAATCAATTAATTTGCTATTTCTACACATCGAAATACAGGAATTCCCGAAATTTTCGAACCTCATGGAATCATGAATTCATGAGAAGTCTTTGTTTTTTCAAACTGAAAAATGCTCACTTGTGGATCATGTGAGGTGGTCAATGTTGAGTTGAGATGTTTCCTGACTGCTGGGAATTGAAATTAGTTTCATTTTTCTTTCAAGTCCTGGTGAGATCAAGTAAAGTTCTTTGGAGAGAGAGTTCGAGCATTTGAGAGCAACCTTCGAGACAGCACCTGGAAAAATAAAAATATTCAGTGCTCATATCATGTGTTGGGTGAGAAAGTGTAAACTTTCAGGCCCAATTTTTGTTCAGATACCCTACTGTACCTGCAATTTCCCAATTCTCAAACTTGAGGAATGGAAAATTTCTTGATTCCAGTTTCATGAAACCCCTTAGATTTTTCAAAAAATCTTGCCTGTCTCCTAATCGGAATAGTTCCAAACTGTATGTACCACTACTGTATATTGGCTTCCACTTCGCAGTCATTGGTATCTGAAATTATTCAATTTGATCTTGAATGGTTTCTTTTATTGAACTGAGTTTTTTTGCCTAAATTTGCGGTGATTGCATTCTTGAAACGTTCTTCCATTCCACTGTAATTCAATTTTCTCAACAAAAAAATTTCTGTCGAATCGAATTGTCAGTAATAAAATTCAGAAAGAATGTGTTCTCTACATGCTTTAAAAAACTCAATTTGCTACTTTTCAAAGGATGGCAGCTCTTTTTTGGCGCTTGATTGGATAGTGTATCTTCCCTTAAGACTATGGGCTTTAGGCCTACGACCCACAGACCTATGACCACTAATCTTATTTCATCTCTTGTCAAAACATTCGTATAGCTGCACTTTTCTTTTTTTTCAAATTTCACAACAGTGTTCTGTCATGTCAGCTGCTCCACCTTTGACATGTTCAATTCTAGAAGAATCTTGGTCCTTTGGTTTCTTGAACCGTCAGACTCCGCCCATTTCGTATAGTCGTTAGGTTGGGGCCTGACTGTATAAATAGGGTCATATTACAGTGAAACTCATCAAGTTTTCAGATTCAGATTCTCCAAATCATAGCAATTTTTAAAATTTTTCGAAGTTGAAAAACTCACTTTTGAAGTTTTCCTTGACACGCAAATATGGATGACGACTTCCGATTCCTGGTAGTCTGCAAAAATGGATTCTAGTTTCTCTTTTTATTTCATTTCTTCTTTGTGTTCTCATTGTTTTACTCTGATTCTCTCTTATCCCTTTGCTCTTTCCCATTTGAAACACAAATTTTCAAAAATTTCATTTTCCAGGTTATTGTCACCTTCCCCAAAAAAGCACTCATCCCCAACGAACAACACCATCCCATCTTCATCCCAAAATGAAGACATTCTTCTTCGCCCTTGGACTTCTGGCGTTTCTGACGTCAGTTGTCTTGGCTAACGAATCGGACACCGAAAGGGAACTACAGGACAATAAGCAGTATGCAAGCGGGTTCATCCACGACTACGGAGAGCCAGTCGGCTTCTACAACGGAACCCTTCTCTGCCCAGGACGCCTCATCTTCTGCGCCACAGTACTGTACGAACTGAAGATGTAAGTTGCTTGCTAGTTTTTTAGAAAAAAATATTGTTATTTTCAGTGGCGAGGAGACCAACTATCTAGGCACAGTGCCACTCCATTGTACAGAGACCGGAAAGCTCGTTCACAACATGATGGTGGTTTTCGATCAGCACAAAAAGGTTATTGTCAAAACATTTTTTGAGGCAAATTTTAACTTTTTTTTCAGATCGCCCCGTCTATCAGGATTTGGCATAACTGTGGGCAAATGTACCATCCTGGGGAGCAAAACGAGACTCTCGGATTGCCGCAAGAGTGAGTTTGGAATGTGGAATGGTTGTTAGTTGCACGTTAGTATGGAATCCAACTAAATAGAGACTTTACACTGAAAATTGTCAGAAAGCTAAGAATGGACTCGGCATAAGTAAATAAGAAAGCAAACTGGCTTCAATCTAATACTTGATGCGGGCCGGGATGTGTCGGGTCGACAAAGACCGTATACCGGGTGACTAAGTCGGCTCGGGTTTTTCAGAACAAACATTTTCCGTGGTCATTTTTTGGGTGTTTCTTATCAAAAACGTAATTTAGGTACCGATTGAACATTTAGAAAAATAGTTTTTTTTGGAAAATATCAAAACTTAAACTAGGCCACCCGGGTCAACTAGCTGGGCCGACTTTCGGAAAGTAGGAAGAAACGTCGGTTTAATCAATTTTTTCTAACTTCTTTTCTCGAGAAAGGTTGGATATGAGCAATCATTTTGAAAAATAGCAGAGACATAAAAACTTTGATTTTTCAAAAAAAAATCTCACTTTCAAATTTGTTCCTTCGTCCACATGTTTCATAGAGTGTAGGGGTACAGTAGGCGATCCTTAAAATGACATTTCCAATTTAGACTTGAGAGACTTCAAAATGAGAATGTAGGCAGGAGATTTCAAAAAAAATGCTTAGAAAACGTGTTATGTTTCCGAAATACACTATGAAAGAACCAAAAAATAACTTGAAAACTCTGAAAATCCACTCGGAAAATCTACTTTTTAGACTGTTTTTAGAGATATTTGGGATCAGCACACATTTTTACACCAAAACTATGTTTACCAACTTCATGTACTTTTTTCAGCCTCGAGACGCTCCGCTACACAGTCACTCTCAACAAGATGAACGAAATTCCCCAAGCTCAACGCCTCCAAAAGAGTGATCTCCCTGACGACCAGTACACCCACAATTTTATCAACGGTGGAGAAACCGTCGAGACAATGAGAGCCCTGAACCGTGTCCGCCCTGTCGTCATCCGCAACATTCTGCAGAACATTCGGTTCTACAGTATGATTCCATCCTTCTACACTCCCTACCGCCGTTGTGTGAAAACCTCATTCAACACCGAAGAAGTTCTCTGCTCAAAGACGCACTACTCCTACGATGGGAACCGCTCTCTCGGTTCAACCATTTGGTGGTGGATCACTGGTTACTACCCACCCTGTGGTAGTCATGGTGGACCGGGTATCAAGTTTGGGTCAGCGGAGGACCAGTGGTACACATGCCCAGCTATCAACGATGACAAGTGTGCCCCATAACTTCCTTTGTTTTCCAGTCTTCTCTCTCTCTTTCTCTTACTTCTCTGAATTATGTTCCGTAGTTTTCCGTCTCTCCATACGCTTCCCTAAAGCAATTCTGAACCCTTCCCTGAATAGTTGAAGTTATTTCATCAAAATCTGATTCCGAGATTCAGAGCATTTCCATTGTTCCCTATATTTTCTCTGACGTATATTCCCTATTCTTCTGTTTTCCTAAACAAATTCCCTTGACCGTCTCTGAAACCTTTCCTAAAAATTGAAGCTACTTCTTTCCATAATTTTCTACCCTTCCCCTGAATATGTTCCATGCTTTCCCTTTTTTTTCTATACGTTCTTCTCTAGTCTATCTTCAAAATTATCCCCAAACGTTGAAAATGTCTTGAGAGAGAGAGAATGACGCTGTTAATAAAAAATTGTGTTGAAAATGTTCGTGTTCGTTATGTCAAAATATCAAAGATTCAGATCCTTGTTGCCTAAATGAGTAGATCACTGAACTCTCCACTATATACATTCCAAACACATAAAACATTCTCATTATCACAATTGGACTCTCTCACTCTCATGATTTCAAATTGACACCTGTCAATTTTTTTTGGTTTTTTTTTCAGAAACACTCTTCCACCAACCAAGTGTCAGTTGTTTCGTGGTTTTTTTTTTGGTTTTTTCATTATAAGATGGAGCATCGAAACTCTTATCAAGCTTCTGTTACACTAAAGGTAGGCGTATCATAGGCGTATCACAAGCGATGGATCGAGGTTTCTATTTTTCATTTCTTAAGATTTTTCTCAATTTCTAAATTTCCCCTCTCAGAACTAACAACTCAATTTTCAGATGAATATCAAACTTGCTCTCCTTGCCTTCATGGTGCTCTGGACGTTCCCAGCTCTGGAAGGAAATCACCACCAAGCCAAGCCCTTGAAGACAACGGTACACTACCGTGCAGAAGTGGTTTGCCGTCGCACACCCTTCTGTGCTTTCGCCGAATATTTTGAGTTGGACACGTTCAGGTGAGACTAAACACTTACAGTAACCCAAAAAATGTAGTCAACTACAGTAACCCAAAAAAGTGGAAACCTACAGTAACCCAAAACAGTAGACACCCATAGTTATCGAAAAAGTAGACACCTACAGTAATTCAAGAAAGTAGGCACCTACAGTAACTCAAAAAGTACACTTCTACAGTAACCCAACAAAATAATCAACTATAGTAACCCGAAAATTGTAGACACTAACAGTAACTCAAAACAGCAAGAACCTATAGTAACTCAAAATAGTAGAAACCTACAGTAACTCAACAAAGTAGACTCCTATGTATAGTAACCCGGAAAAGTAGACACCTACAGTAACTCAAAACAGCAAACACTTATTGTAACTCTAAATAGTGAAAACTTACAGTACCCCAAAAAGTAGCCACCTACAATAACCCAGAAAGTAGAAACCCACAGTAATCCAAAAAAGTAGACACCTACAGTAACCCGAGAAGTAGATTTCTACAGTAACCCAACAAAATACATATTCTTATTTTCAGAGAGGAATACCTCAAGTTTGTGCCCCTCCACTGTACGAACGGAAACGTCCTCATCCACGAAGTCAAGTTCACGCTCCAGGATGGAGATGGCTTTTGGGACGTGAGTTGAAAACATGCTTGGCATAGATATAGGGCTTTGGGAAACTTTAACATTTTGCAACCAAGACATTTCGAAACTGAACATTTCGAAACGGGACATTTCGCAACCAGTCTCTTTGCAACTTAATCGCAACCAGTCGTTTTGCTACTTTATCGCAACCAGCCGTTTCGCAACTTTATTGCAGCCAGTCGTTTCGCAACTTCTTGTCTTCTTGTGGTTTCGAAATAACGTGGTTGCGAGTTGTCGTAGTTGCAAAGTGACTGGTTGCGAAATGTCTCCTAATTTAAAATAGTATAAATTTACAGTGGAACTACGAACCCACCGTCCAAATCTTCCATGATTGTTACGGTCAAGGGGACATCCGCTTCAGTGAGGTGCAACTGTGGAGAGTCAATGAGAAGGAAGTGTGAGTTGTTTTTTTTAAGTTTTCGTCTGATGATCTAGAGTAGTTGAAGCCTGGGGAGCGCTGAGAAATCTTTTGAAACTTTGAGATCAAATGGTTCTTGAACTACAGTAATCCTAACCATGATACTTCCAGCACCCACAACAAGGCCTACGCCGTGGAGATCGACGACCGCGCCTACCAAGTCCGTCGCTACCGCCTTCAACATTATCAAAAATGGTATGGATTCGAGCGTGATGCAGACATGGAGGACTGGATCTCGGGTGGTAACATCTACAACCGGACCCACATGTTCAAACAGGTCTACGTCGGTGGAGTGACGCCAGGAGAATTCGTCGCCACTCCCTAATTTTCACATTGTGTTTCTTACTATGTTTGTTCTTGAAAGTTATTATGAGAAAATAAAGGAATTTTCACAAAAAACTTGTTCGTTGTTTTTCGAATTATGAAGAAAACCTATACTCCAGAACTTTCAGGTTAAAAAACTCCAATTGTTTTCCGATCCTATGCAGTTTTCACAATATATTCTAGAAACCCCCTTACCATGACATTCTCATTTTTTAATTGTTCTCATTTTTCAGAATGTTGATTTCAAACTGACCTCATTATCGAAAACTGGAAATCTGATTTTGATCACAATTCCACAGGAAAGCTTCATTTGGAAATCCAATCCTAGGGAGTGTTCCAGATTCATCCAATTAACCGATCCAATCAACCAGACTCAAAGCTTCTCCGAATTTTGTGTTGAGTTCCAAGTTTGCTTTTGAGTGTCAATATGTTTTCCATTACCAACGGATCACCTGAAAATCAATTGCATTTGTGTTTTTGCATTTTCCGTTATTTGATTTCATCCATTTTTAGTAAGCATAATTCTAGTTATTCACCCTACTAAAACTGCTCACAAAAACATGACTTTTCTCTTACTTTTATCTTCTTTAAGGTTCAGTTCATGTGTGCTCATTGGTTGAGCGCTACCGTAGTTCAGCTCCGCCCACCTGCTAGTGGAAGGAAAAAAAATTAGTTGAGGTTGTTCGTAAGACACCCTCTCTAGAAGTTGAAGCCGTTTTTTTAAGAAGGGGTTCAGAATGCTGGTGAATAATTACGAAGGGTTGTGAACTCTAAATGTCTAGGTAAGTTTTGAGAACATAAAAGAATTTTGATTCCAAGGAAATGAATTTTGAACAGGTTTTCTAAATAACATACTGCTTATTCCTCAATGAGGGACCTATGTTTGAGAACATGGTGGCACATAGAATCGCGGATACCAATAAGGATGCTTATGATGGGAGTCTGCATCTGTAATAAGTGAAAATAGTGAAGGAGCTCAGGATCATTAGCTGATAATGAGGTATACGACATCATGAAGGGAAGTAGAAAGCAAACAAAAACAAACATTTAATGCCAGTATTCGAATAATGTTTATGTAAGAGTATTAGTTTGAGCTCAACAGTCTAGAATTGCATAGAAGTAGTCAACTAGTGAATGAAATGCCGCACATGATGCATTTTCGATAGGGAGGGTAGGGAGGGCCGCCCGTCACACGTCTCGCTTTTCGCAACATTTTCTCGAGCAAAAGAGTCAAACTCTCCTACTACGCTTGTCATCAAAAACGAGAAGAGAGTAAACAAGTGGGTGTGTACGAGAAAAAGTAGTGAGAGAGAACCCGGAGGTCTATGTTCATCGGAGATCCCAAATTAGATTTCCTACAGTAGGCGCTTGCCATCTCTTTAAAATTCCGACCACCCTGTAGATCTTCGCAACACAACACAGCTAGTCATGTGAAAATAAAGGGACAAGGCGTAAACAAGAATTTCCATTTCCTATCTTCTTCCCTTATAGTGAAAGGCAGAAACGGAGAAAATGTAGTTTGGACGCTACACAGTGTGGCAAAGGAAGAATAGTATGCAATGAGAATCAAAACTACTTGTTTTGAAGGCAATCAATGCTGGAACCACTATTTAAATTGAGAAAGGGGAAATAGTTGAATGTTACAGAATCCGGACCTAAAATGTCAAAATTGGTGTTTTTGAAGAAACCTCTTATTTTTGGGTCTTTGAAAAACCAGATTAAAGTAGTCCAATTTTCTAAAACCTTTGTTAGTACACAAATCAAACCTAGATCTTCAATTTTGTAGTTAGAAACCTAACTGTATGACTTCTCCTTTAAAAATTAGAAACACAAATGCTGAAAAACCTCTGCTTTTTATAAATTAACACTGAAATTCAAATTAGCGTCACACTCACGCGGTCAACTTTTCATGGTGAACTTGTGAAAAAAAGTTGCCAACTACAAAAAAGAAGCTCTAATTTTGATTATTAAACCCATTAAATTTCTGAATAGTTGGACTGTTTTCAGACACACAAAGTTGGCTAATTTCCACTAAAAATACCAAAAATGATCCCTTTTTTCAAAAAACCAGCTAGTTCATCAATATAAGCTCACTCGAAAACTATAAAATCAACTTTTTTCTACAAAATATTAGAGGAAAAGAAGCCCGTAAGACAACTTTCTGAGTCGACCACCGAGTAGTAATAGGCACCCCTCACACAAACTCGACGCTTCCACCCCCAGTCCCCTATCTCTAATACTCTCCTTCTAGTCTTTCTATTTTTTAACGGCACATACTCCTCCCCCAGGCTCTCGGAGCCACCCCCAGGCTCCTCCGAGCTTCTATGTGCTGCTTGATTCTCTGTTTTCCTCGTTTTCTCCCTCCCTGACAGCCGCCACCCAGAATTTCAATTTGCCACGCAAATAAAGTTATGCCTCTCTTTGACACACACTATTTCCTGCGAGGAATTCGAGGGGGTGACATCTTCTCACTTAAAGAAGACGTGCAACAAACCTACAAACACGATGCATTCACTTTATTAGGCTGTCAATTGTTGGGAGGATAGGAGGAGAAGGGACAAAAACACATTTGCTGTGAGTTTCTGGGAGACCGAAAATAAGATGAGCAATCACTTCGATGAAAATGGACAGCAACATTTTAGCTATGTTACTGGCCCAATGGGAGACAAGAAAAAATATGTGTTCGAATTCCGAGAAAAGTAACACTTTTTTGAATGTTGAAAGCACTAGGAAACAATCTCCATTCTCAAAAAGACAAATAGGATGGAATGAGTAGGGAACGGTTTATGAAACGAAAAGACACTACCCTCCTATATTGGAAGGTATGTAGTCATTATAATAACGATTCGGTTGTTCCATAAAAACACACAAACATTATAATGTTAAGACTTATGGTGGACTAATTTTTTTCTGGACTAGCGGTCAGGACAGTTTGAGATGAATGACCAAAAAGAAGCAATGTAGGAGGGTGGTGGCAAAAATCAGAAGAGATGAAAAATTTGTAGTTTCATCTGTTGCTTCTACTATTTTTTTTTTCTGTCAGCCTCAAGCACATCTAATGTTATTTTTCGATTTCATTTAGGAAAACGGTTTAGAAGAAAAACGAACTTGAAAATGCATACTTACGACCTGAAGTCTAACTAAAACGCTCTAAAACTTGGCATCCAATTTCTTAGTCCTAACGCCAATGCAATAGTAGTGACTATGACCACCCAGTTGCCTATCATAAATTCATTCTCCTCCGACGGCCCCCCGCGGTCCCCCACAGCCCTTCCTTCTTCTTCTTTCATTCCGCTGTGTCTCCATCAGGCTGTCATTAGCCACCCAGCACACACACACACGCAATTCACAATTTCCTCCTCTTACTCTTTACTCCTTTGGCGACATACACACAACACATTTGCCCATCGTCCTCTCACAGGAGTCTATTTTGCTCTCCATTCTAAGTTTAGTGCTCGTAACACAAATTGCAAGCGGGCATTATTTGGAGTCAAGTCAAGTTCAAGTCGAGTTCTTGGAGTCAAGTTTTGAACACATATGCCATATTTTGAAAAAAGTGCTAATTATTGACACAAAGTTTATTGAAGGGTTTTTCTATACATTTTTTGAAGAGAACATAAAATAAATTTATTTTCCAAGAAAACAACCAAAACTCTATTTGAATACAGACGAAACATTATGAACTGAAAACAGGGACAAAGATGAAATGTGGAAAGAAAGTTGTGTTTATGTGTTTAAGAGGGGAGTACAAAAAAAAGAAGATAACAAAATAAAAAATGCATAGGTGAAAAGAATGACATGAAACCTTACAAAAATGGCATGGTGGAAGTGAACAAGTAGTTGAAGATGGGGTTGGAGACAATCATGATGGCCAATGTAAAATAAACTTAAAGCGGAAGGAACATCTACTGTTGGTATAAAAAGTTGACTGATACACATTGAAAAGTCACTCGAAATTCGAAATCAGATATATCTTTGACAGGCAATCTTTCTTAGGATTGAGTGTCCTGGCATCGAAATGACACGGCTCGATAAGGAGAAGCGGATGATAGCTGCAATTTCTGATGAATTTGTCTGCATTTTTTTAGAATCCTACTTACTTGATGATATACAATTGAATCTGACAGCGTGAACCTTGAGCAAGTTGATATTGACATCTTCTTCTATGTTCGATCCAAGCTGAAAACGACAAAAATCTAGATGGCTACACAGGAACTTGAAATTTTTTCATTTTTCAAGTTCCTGACACAGAAACATGAAAAATGATCATTTCAGTTATGTAATTTTAAGCATTATCAAAGCTTGAACGTCATTTTTGCACCTGAAGATGTAATGTAAAACATACCTTCTAAGTGTAGTCATTTGCCCTTATGAAACTTCAAGATTTGAAAGCTTTCGTGTCATTTCCAAACTGCACGCCAAATCCGTTATCTTCCATCATTTCGGCTGGGAGTTTTTCAATCTGGAGAAAAAAGGATTCTGATGATTTTTGGTAAGACAAGTAAAATTTTTGTTAACGAGTAAGCAAAAGTATGTATGTTTTGGCTGCGGACCTGGCATCAGATTTGACCTCGGGTCACTTCGAATCGAGTTTTTGTCTATGATAACTAACAATGAAGGAACTAGAATATCTGATTTCAATTATCACGTTCACCGCTAGTGAATTTGAGTATCTTTGGCAAATCCTCATGAAATTAAAGGTTTATGTTCAAAAATACTCACCGTATTGTAATTCCTTTCCGATGTCTAGCCAAGATGACGTTCTGATTCATCCCTGCCGGCACTGACGTTGAGCTGAAATATCTCTATTGAATCTGATGCTTGAAATACGAAAAATACTTACTTTTCAATTCTATCGATCATCTTTGCACCGTTACTCGTCCAGAAAAGCTCCTCAGTTTCACAAATTGTAAAATCATGTCCTTCTCTTATTTGGGGGTGGCCAATAGACTTCATCAGTACAGAGAGTAACGTTTATTGTCGTTGTAGAGTTTGGAAGGAGGCTGAAAAAGTTTCCTCTTTTGAAAATGGGATAATCGGTCATCCTCATGCTTTAAGACAAGAGTATTTGAAGTACAAAGTATCTCCTTTCAAAAACGAAATAGGAACTTTCTGAAAATTGACACACTGGTTCTTTCATATCTCCTGAATACAAAAATCGGTCCTCAATGCAAGTCGATTTTGAGTTATGATTCTTTGTAAATAGCGATGTGACCAGCAAAGATCACAGATCATTTTCTCAAGATTATAACAGCTTGATTATCGTGTTCAGGAAGTTTGGATGTACCAGGGATCAATTTTCAGCGAGTTTCAACTCGATTTTTGAGAAGAGCTTCCTTGTTAGGTCCTTCCAAACGATTTTTTTCAGAATTCAAAGACTTACATGTGCTCTTTCGTTGAGATTCCTGCTTCCAAAGGACTAGGGAGACATGAGACACCATAAATGTGTCATTCTCAGCTAGTCTTGATATACTGATCAAATTTTTGATGGTATTTTGTCTCGTTGAAGGCGATTGAGCAGTACAGCGCTGGCGGGAGAGACAATTTTGAAGGCGATTGACATCTGAAATGAGAAATCGGTTAAGTTAGGTCAAGTAGAATCAAAAAACTGAAAATTTTAAGCATACTGTCGAGAGACTGGAACAGTTCAGTTGAAGAAAATGAAGAGATTTTGAAAAATCAGCTTTTTACGAAAATTTTTCGCAAGATTTCAAAAACTTTGTAAGAAAAATAATCGCAAAACCTCCCTGGATTCAAAGAAACAGAAAGCGTTCACAAAAACGTAAGCTTCTTTGCGATTTTCATAATTTTTCAAATTCGATATTTTACTTGTCGACCAATTTCAAGTTGAGACGAAAAATTTCGGTGAAAATAGGGAAAATTGGTTCTTCGGTCAGCAATAGACCTCACCAGAAGAACACGATGCAAAAATGCATTGAAAGTAACCAAAAAACACGCCAAAAATGAGACAAATACGTCAAAAGTTCAATTTCCCGGACACAACGCCGTTCAGTGGTGTGTGGGTGGTTTGCGCTCCATTGACAAAGTGTAGGGATACGAGACGCAGAGAAAATGTAGGTCACGCGAGAAGTGGATGGAAGATAAGAAGGAATGCAGCGGAGAGGGTTGGTTGTGTATGTGTGTGTGTGTGTAAACTAACGATGAAAGGAAAGGAATAAGAAATTGAGAATAGAAGAAAGGGACGGGTACATTCTGCGGAAGAGAAAACATATGAAATGGCGGGATGGATGGGGAAGAATATGGGGATCCTATGAAAATAATGAATCAAGGATGGGAGGTTATGAAAATACTGCAAACCTGGAACCCAAAACATAATATTTAGGTTTCAGGCTTGTTCTAAGTCTTTTTTTCAAGAAAGTTTCGGAACTCATTTCAAAAGTTTCACTCGTAACAGGGTGTCCGAGTTCTTCTTCAAACCTAGTTTTTGCCCGTTTTCTTCTCTCTATGTCAGCTGTTGGCTATCTCGTCTCCTCGTTTTCGTTCTGTGTCCTTTGGTTTACGAGTCTTTGTCTGTGTGAGGAGGCCTCCAAAGAGTGTTGTTCGTTGTTGTTATAAAACGCTGTGTGCCGAGGAGGAGAAAACGGGAAATTACACTATCGTAGAGAGGAGGGGAGAGGATGAAATTTATGCTTGAAGGACTACTCTTACGAATTTGCTTGAAATGGGGTAGAAGATTATATTGAGACACGCAAAAAACTTTGAGACACGCAAGAAACAAAGGCAAGGTTCAAAGAAAATCAAGAAATACGTAACAATTCTGAAACGTAGTTTTTTTCAGCACCTCGAAAAACGGAAGTACTGAAATGTTTAGAACGATCGAGCAATTTTGGAGCAAGTTGTGCTCAGAAGTCACCTGTTCGACCACTTCAAACGGTCGGACCCTTTGAAAACCGATTGTTCTTTGAGGTGTTGAACGGAGTTACATTTGAAAAATACTGTATTTCTAATTACTGAAAACTAAATAATATACTGACACACATTTCGCAAAAAAAGTCATAATATTTTTGTTCTTCTCTATGCCTTTGATTCTCACCTACTCGGCCAAAACTTCCGCGGCGCCTCTCCCCATACAAACATCTAACACTCAGCAAGCGGTGTGCGACTATTTTCTCAACCGCCTCGTCTATTCCACAGACTGCGCCTCTTCCACAATGTTCTTTGCCTATCCACACCCTTTCACATGTGTGTGGGGGTATAGCTCAGGGGTAGAGCGCTCGCTTTGCATGCGAGAAGTCTGGGGTTCGATTCCCCATACCTCCAGATATCTTTTTTTTGTTTTTGTTGAGTTTTTGAACTTTAAAAAGACACGGTGAGTCAAACTTGAAACTAGTCTCCAATCTGTATAGTGAATTGTGATTGAACGTGAGATTTTCGCTTGCCACTTCTTATGAAAATGTTGAACCACCTAGTTTTCCATATCAACTTTTATTCAAGTCTTCCAATTTTTCAACGAATGAGATTAAACTAGAATATACAAATGCTCTTCCGGGATCCCCATGTTCTGCTTGAAGCGAGCATAGAAACCCAGGAGACAAGGGAAAATGGTAAGATATGAAATGATGATAAATGTAACAAACAGGGAAAAAACCAGGATTGCTTTTTCAGAGGGTAATTTGAACGTGATGTTGTCAGTAGTGGTGGTGAGTGGAGTTTTCGTGGTGAAGGTGTTCGTTGGCATGGCGGTACTCATTGGAAGGTGAAGTTGTGGGATGCTGTCTCCTGGTGTTTCATCTTTGCTGACCACCACTTTTGGCAAGATTGATGAAGAGGTCGTGGTGGATTCAGTGGTGGTATTGCCTAGCAGAGAAAATCTCACAAACTCCAGCAATGCCATGTTGTAGTTAACTTCCGTTTCCGCGGTGTCAAGTGTTGTGGGAGTTGGTTCAGGAATGATGGGAGTAGTGACCGTGGTGGTAGAGAATTCGGAAGGCGGCGTTGCCTCAGATATTTTGAAAAAATGATCGAAGAGGTCTTCTCCTTTTATTGTAGAGACATCAATGATTTCTTCAGCACCAGCTGGATGCTGGAAGGTGAAGAGAACGATGAAGAAGAGGATGAACATCTGGAAAACCAAAAATTTACTAGTTTATTTAACAATGAAGGAGTTCAAGAACAAAAATAATCTAAAAAAACTCACTTTTTTAAAACTAAGATTCACGGAAGTATGACTTCGTCAGCAAGAGTGTATCTTCAACCTTTGCGGGTCACCTTTTATATGAACCCATCTTCAGCAGACAGTCATCAATCACATTTTCACAGAAACAGTGGAAATTATCGTTTTCGATTCGAGTAATCTTCTGTTTCCGGCCTCATAACTTCGTGTTTTTCATCCATGTCCCAAGTGCAATGTGATAAGACGCGGAATGATGGAAATGAATCATGTGAAACCGTGGCAACCTACGTCAATTTCGCAACCGCGACAATTCGCAAACAAGACATTTCGAAACTAGACGTTTGCAACTCTTTAAACTAGTCCTCTTTACGTTCACTTAGATGATGTGGAGTTGAGGGTGTTATGGCCTATTCGTCTACAGTCTGTATTGGAAAAGTTGTAATTCTAACGAGAACTTTTCACAAAAATCCTAAATTTGGTGCTTTCTAAATGACGTGGTTACAGGTTGTCGCAATCGCAAAATGACCGGTGGAGAAATTTCGTAGTTCCAAAATTTAAGTGAGTTTCGAACTGACGCAGTTGCGAAACGACTGTTTGCAAAACGACTGGTTGCGAAATGTCGTAGTTGCGAAACGACTGGTTGTGAAATGACTTGTTGCAAAACAACTAGTAGCGAAATGTCGTAGTTGCGAAATGTCGTTGTTGCGAAACGACTGGTTGCGAAATGACTGCTTGCAAAACGACTGCATGTGAAATCTCTCGGAGCCGTGAAAATCGAACAAGGAGTTTTCAGCCTCACAAAATCCAGTCTTGCCATCATCAGAATCTACAAATTATCAAAACCAAAAATCATCAAAATCCGTTCCGGCTGCAACCATGATGGCCCATAACTCGGTTCATGTTACCATTTTCAAGCATATTTGAGCTTTTCACGGTCAATATAGTCCTCAGGATAAGACCCAACCCTCAAGATAAGTCAGACTGGTAGTGTTCAAGGAAACCCCTTGTCAATTTTCCAGTTTGTCAAAAATTTGACTATACTTTGACCTCAGCAAGTGTCAAAATTCAGTCAGAGTAGGTCAATCAAAATGAAAAGTGTCTCGTCTGTATGGCGCCACAAGTTGATTGATAACTGGGGACATGATTTGTGATCAAACTATAATAGATACAAATTGGACTGGAACAGCTGACATCTGGGCGCAAATTCCAAAAACCCATGAACACTGGTGACTACAAAAGTTGTGTGCCCAACCAATCGTAAAATCAATCGTAAAATCAAAAAGTCGTAAAAATCCACAGTGATTGATATCAGAAAACGGTGTCTATAAATTTTTTGGTGATAGTTTTCTATCAGTATATTAGTTTCAAGCTATCGCTACTTTGTAAAGCAACACTTTCTGAATTTTTGAAGTTTTTTTTTTCAAAATTTTTGATATTTCGAGAAGATGTAATGATTTTCACATGTTTTTTTTTTCAGAAAGTTTCTGGGATTCAGAATGTTCTTGTGCTT
Source organism: Caenorhabditis sinica (assembly GCA_963932045.1). Classification (NCBI taxonomy): domain Eukaryota; kingdom Metazoa; phylum Nematoda; class Chromadorea; order Rhabditida; family Rhabditidae; genus Caenorhabditis; species Caenorhabditis sinica. The sequence continues at coordinate 26,449,545 of OZ009938.1, forward strand.
CCTTATTCTGTTTGCGGGAGTTTTGATGCCTTCAAGTCTCGTCTCCTCGTTGCACGGGGAAGATGCTTTCCTGCCTCCGGCCTCAAATCATGGAACCTACGACTTCTTGTTTACATGCTCCGTCAAGACCGATTTCTGTTTGTATCTGATAATATCGAATTTCAATGGAATGTAAGTATTCCTGAAATTTTTCCCTAGCCTTGAAATTCATAAGTTAGTCCAAAATTCTGACTTTTCAGTTATTTTTTTTCAGCGAGAGCAAAGTTCTCAAGTTGACAGAAACCTGTTCCTCCAACTCCACCCTCTCTTTGACCACCAAGATTCAGTTCGAGCCAAAATTGGACAGGGTGAGTTATAAATATGAGCATTTTTCTGTATAGTTTTAAATCGAAATCTCAAAAATATTGAATCGTACTAATTCAGAAGGCCACCTTCTCTCCCGTCCTCTCCCTGCTGCACACCTGTTCTCCCCAGAGACAAGAGAAAGGACTACAAATGAATCTCACTCCCTTCACTCCAGATGTTTTTCACCGCCCTTATGAATTCACAGAAATGGTCATTTTAGAACTCGACACTGGAAATGAAACCTTGATTCACAACGTTTCCTTTATTTTCCCCACCTCAGCTTTCATTTGTCTTTCGATCATGACAGTTCTGTTCGTTTATTGTGCTCTTATTATGATTTGTAAGACTCGTACCACTCATAAAACTATTGAAGTGGAAACTATGGTATAATAAATAATGTTGTGTTGGAAGGCTATTACTGTACCACTTGATCCAAACAAATGAAAATGACACTACTGAATGAATCGAACAAAAAAAAATAAGTTCGTGAAGATAATGACTGTTTAATGACGAATATACATACAAAGTGAAGATACTACAAAAAGTTTACAAAAAAGTGAAAACAAAAAGTTTACAAAAAAACGAAAAGTTTACAAAAAACAGTCATTGCGCAACTACGACATTTCGCAACTCACGTCCATTTCGCAACCGCGACAATTTGCAACCAAAACATTTAAAAACTGGGCGTTTCGCAACTCACGTCCATTTCGCAACCAGTCGTTTCGCAACTCTACCCACAGGACATTTCGCCACTACTCATGGCGCAACTGCGACATTTTGCAACTCACGTCCATTTCGCAACCACGACAATTCGCAACCAACAGATTTTGAAACTGGACGTTTCGCAACCAGTTGTTTCGCAAATCTACTCTTGGGACATTTCGCCACTACTCATTTCGCAACTGCGACATTTCGCAACTTACCTCAATTTCGCAATAAACAGATTTTAAAACTGGACGTTTCGCAACCAGTTGTTTCGCAAATCTACTCTAGGGACATCTCGCCACTAGTCATTGAGCAACTACGACATTTCGCAACTCACGATCATTACGCAACTGCGACATTTCGCAACCAACAGATTTTAAAACTGAACGTTTCGAAACCAGTTGTTTCGCAACTTTACAAACTAATCTACTTACGTTCAATACACTTCAAAACTAGACGTTTCGCAACCAGTCGTTTCGCAACTCTTTAAAACCATCTACTTAATGTTCACAACATTTCAAAACTGGACGTTTTGCAACCAGTCGTTTCGCAATTCTATAAGCTAGTCCACTTAACGTTTCGTAGAAGTTATATGGGATTGAGGGTATTGGGAACTATTCCAGGTTATAGTCTCCATTTGAATATTTGTGATTTCAACGTAAACTTTCCACAAAAATTTTTGACTTCGTTGTTGCAAAAGTACGTGGTTGCGGATTGTAGCGGTGGCAAAATGTCTGGTAGCGAAACGTCTTAGTTGCGAAATTGTTGTGAGTTGCGAAATGTCGTAGTTGCGAAATGTCTCGCACCCAAAGAAGATGATTGAGAATCATCAAACTTACTGTAAAACAGTGTGGCACGGAAAAATATTCGAAATTATGTTTTTTTTGAATTTTGGTTGATTGCAGTATACCAAGGCTGTCGTACGGCCGGTTGCTAAGTTTTTCTAAAGGTGATGGCCGGTCTTTCATTTTTTCAAACTTTTAAATATTTTGCTTCTAGGCGTATTTTTGCGAAAGGTCCCAATTTTCTAAAAACAGCATTTTTCTGGCCCACGAAAAAGTGACTGCCTTACAGTATATGCCGGAAAAACGGGGCACTCTCATTTTCGTTCCACTCGAAAAAATGTTCTTCAAAGTTTTTTGATCCCATGAAACTATCTTACCGGAAACTGTCTCTCATTCTCAAGATGATCAAACCTCGTTCCTATGGTTTTTTTTCTCTATTTGATTGACAACTAACTGACGTAATGGCTGGGGGGAACTTCCCCCAATTCTATCAGAGGTCACATAGAGAAATTATGGCTGCGTTGGGTTCAATTGACCTTATTCGGGTGTTCTTTTCTCCAGTCGTTTTTCGATGTCTTCTATTCTAGTATCACTCAAAAATTCAAACTTTCAGGAAATGCGCTTTCTCCTTTGCTGCCTAATTGTCGCTCTTCACGTCGTCAACGCCAAGCCCAGTGTGATGGGACCAGAACATTTTGATTTTGATATACCATATGAGCTTCCTTCGAACTCCTCGCCGTCCAACTCCACACCAGATTTGACAACAACAACAACAACACCCACATTTCCTGTAAACCCTTCTTCCAGACCAATTCCTTACAGTAGTGATTCTATGGAAAAAACCATTTGTTTTGTGATTTTCATTGCTAGTTGTAGCTACTTGGTCATATTTTTCTGTTTCTTGAAACATAGTCGCAGTATGGATACTTATATTAGACTTTATCAGAATGGAGAGCAAATTTGACCTTTCCTTTTTCATAATAAATCATCTTATTCTGCTAGTTTACACATCTATAAAGGGTTTTTTGAAAATTTCATTATGATCATTACCAAAGAAGATACTGTCATAACGATTTTTTACAGTCTTGATTCCGACCAGACAGTCAACATCTTCCGATTCTCAATTAATGATACTGAACATCCTTCTTTCTGGCGGCAACGATGCAAAAGGAGATGACGAAGATCGCTGCTAGTCGGACCGGTTTTTTTGCAGACACTTTGAAAGATACCGAAGTCAATTAGAAGAAGACAGAACTTTCCGAAGCGGTGAATTCAGAAAGGCCATTAGGTCAGTTTTGCAAAAGGAAATTTTTGTTATCGTTCCGTCGAAAGTCACCGTAGTGATGACATTTAGCAGAGAACTTGAATCATTTGAGAACAGAGTGTTGTCGTCTTATCAGTGAAAAGAAAGTTGAACGTCACTAATACCTGGATATAGGAGATGTACAAGCCCCTACCGTAGCACATACCGTAGTCAAACTAAACAGATGTTTACGAGCGACAGAACTCATAGACATCAGAACGAAGCAGTTCTGATATTTGGCTCCGGGACATTTCGCAACTTACGACATTTCGCTACTCGCGTGTATTTCGCAACCGCGACATTTCGAAACTGGACGTTTCGCAACCAGTCACTTCGTAACTCTATAAACTAGTTTACGTTACGTTCATTAAGGTTGTATGGGATTGGGGGTATTCTGAACTAATCCAGGTTATAGTCTACATTTGGAAAGATGTGATTTTAAAGTGAACATCCTGGATTTTGCGGTTTCTGAATGACGTGGTTGCGGATTGTCGCGGTGGCGAAATCATCCGTAGCGAAATGCCGTGGTTGCGAAACGTCTCGGAGCCTAATGTTTTGGTGAAAACAGTTTTACAAATTCTCTAGAAATGTAAATATTACTTTCATGCTACTTTTCTAAATTTTCTGAATAACTTCGACTTTTTCTAATTTGAAATTGTCGCACAGGGAAGAAGATGAAAAAGGAGGAGTCATCGCAATTCACGATATTTTGAGATTCGACTCAAAACTCCAAAAGATTCGACTCAAAACTCCAAATCGGCCCCCTTAAAAGTCCAATCTTTAATCAAAAGTGTTCAACTGGAAATGTCCTCGAAGGATGTCGGGAATAAACCGAAGTTTCGCGAAATTAAACACTGTAAGGGCTTGTAACACTGTCCAGAGTCATTGACAGGTTTCGCTTCAATAAAGTTTTCTTTTTCTGTTTCCTTCTCCTTGAATTTTTCGCGAATTCATGTCAAAGTATCAAAAGTTCAAGAATGCTTCTCCTCCTTTAATGATCTGGCAAAAAATTTGAAAAATTGCAGCTCGTTGACCACCAAAACAGAATAGAAAAGATGCATGAGCAATCGGAAGTCAGGCATCTAGTCCACACATTCTGGTAATTTTCAGGAGGCTACAAAACTTACTTATCATTCATGCCATATGCAGATCATCCAAATCCTCTCTGATATTTCCAATGATCGCTTTGAAACAGCTCAAGTATCACAAAAACCGGAAAACCCTGGAAAAAAATGTCGAAAAACAAAGAATCAACGAAAAAACTTACTTTCTTGTGCATACATCTTACTATTCAAATTTGAACCTCAGAAAAAAATGACTTAACATTCAAAAAGTCAGAAAAACCACGAAGAAATTATTCAAATTGTTTCATTCAACGCGCCAAAATGACAAAATCGTTGCGAGACCCAGTTTGTGCGCCTTTAAACACTCCAAACTAGCCGACAACATTTGGAGAAGAAGAAGAAGAAACGGGCAATCTTATCGGTGTTACATTCGAAAAGACTAACAAAGAGAGCAAAGGAATATCGGAGACAACAGAGACACCATTCATCATTTGCCTCTCAATGTCACAATGTTTGCTGGGTGACCGACGATCGTTGGGAATAGGAAAAAGGAGAAGAAACAAGAGGGACCAACTCACTGAATAACAATGAATACTAGTATTGGTTCAAAAAGTTTCTCTAGGGATTTGAATGGGTTGAGGAGGTGTTAGTGAAAATACAAATAACATAGATTATAGAGTACAATGAGGGGGTGACAATTGAGAGAAAACAACGGAAAATCCACGAAAAATGGCAAAAAAATCTCGAAATTTGATATGTTTCGCCTGTTTCTTGGCCGGCGGTGGTGGTTCTTTTTTGAAATCTCCTCCTCCGAATCCTCCAGAAGATGCTCCATGTGCTCCAGAAGAGCTCTCCGTCGAATCGTAGTCGGCATCGGCGTTGGCCAGTTCGCAGCGGGGCGAGCGGTGAAATCTGGAAATGACCGATTTGGGTGGTTTTAGATGATCTTGGCTTGAAATGATCATTTTCGGACAGAAATGTCTCATTTTGACCCTGAAATGATCATTTTCAGCCCTTTTTCTTGAATTTTAAGCATATTCTGTTGATCAAATCCAAATTTAGAGCATTTCTGAAACCAGAAACATAGTTTTTGAGTCAATTCTGGTTAAGAAACTTTATTGTTGGTGCATTTTTTCAGAAAAAATCGTGTTTTCGAGTCGATTAATGATGAAAAATCGTCCATTTTTGCTCTAAATTTTAATTTTTTGCACAAAAGCTCAGATTCAGCGGAACCCTTACCGGTGTAGCATTGCGAATATGTTCCAGATATTCTATCGATTCGATTTGTGCAGAGCTTGGCATTGAAGATCCGTTGATGACGAGTTCCGGGAACTGCAAAAATAGTGATTATAGAGGGTCTGTCATTTTTCCTTCTGAATTCTCTTCTGACGCCTTCTGAACTTTCTAGGCATATTTTGAAACGTTTTTGGCTCATTAGTCCAGCTCCGGTCAACTTTCCTTGACTTTCGGCGATTTCCACTCATTTTCGGTCAATTTTCATGTAATCTGGCTCATTTTTCTCCGAATTTTCCCTCTTACCTGGAACCGATCCATACCCTCTAATTGCTGAGCCTTCTGGAACCAGTGAAATCACTGCCGCCAGTTTTCCATGCGATTCGTCGTCTTCAACTTGATACAACGCGGCGACAATGCAATTCGTAGCGACTTCATGAAAGGGAACATTCGAATTGATCGAGGCAATCACATGGAATATCGATGAAATCAGCGGCGAGTTGGTGAAATGAACCGCATGCATCGACTGATTCGGAAGATTCGATTCATGACATTTGGACACCTGAAAATTGACGAAATTTGGGGTGATATGGGGGGGGGGTGGGGAATAAGGAAGAATCTAAATTTTTCATGAAATTTGAGCCAAGAAAGATCAAATTTTGGGTAATTTTTGAAGATTTCGCTTCTAACGTCTTCTAAGGCCCCCAGAATTTTTCTAGGATGATTTTTGATGAATTGTCTTGTCTAGAAGTAGACAAACTAGGAATCTCCATAAAATTTGAGCCAGGAAACATGAAAAAATGGAACTTCCAGGTCATTTTTGAAGATTTTTGCTTCTGTTGTCTTCTGATTCCTACAGATTCCGTCTGGATTTTTCGTCCGTTTTCTGGTCAAAGTGGACAATTAGAATTAATCACGAATTAGAGTCATTTCGAATAATTGGAGTCATCTAAAATTGTCCAGAATTTTGTTGTTTTCGGCGTTTTTGCATCATTTTTCCGTCAATTTTTATGTTGTTTGGCTCAATTATATCGATAACACTCATTTTGAATTGATTTTTACAGAATTTTTCGAATTTTTCACTCAAATCTAGCCTACCTGACGGACATGAGCCCTTCTGGCAACATTTTGCTTATTCCTCTGTTTCCTCTCCTCCTGCTCGTCCTTCTCCTCCAACTCCGTTTCGATCTGCTTCTTCCTCTTCAGAATCATGTTGGCGGCAAAATTCAAATCGCGAACCTCATTCGACGGCGGTGGGGGTGTCTTTTTGGCGCTAAAAATTGGTGGAAATTGAGGAAGTTTGAAGATTTCGAGGTCAAAAATAGTTGTGAATTCGAAATTTTCAGCATCTGGAGCCATGATTTGGTCTAAAACTGTTCAAAATCGGCGAGAAGTTAAGCTAGAGAGATCAAAAATGCTCCAAATTTCTCAGGACTCTCAGGGCTTGAAAATATCGAATTTGAATCAAAATGGAGTCACTTTGAGCTAAAATCATTCTGACCGTCATTTATTTTTTCTTTTCATGATTTTTCAGCCAAAAATCGTTAAAATAATGGGATACAATGAAGGATTTTGGGTCATTTTAGCCATTTTTGACCATTTTTCATAATTGTTGGCTCAAAATTCATCCGTTTAGAGTGTTTTTTCGTAATTTCTTACCTAATTTCTGCTCAACAATGGTCTTGTTGTGTGGATAGAAACGATACAAAACGACTCGTCTCGAGCTCCTTCTAGATAGACTCGAGCTCCTTCTGAGCCTCTTCGAAGAGTTTCATCTGTTTCATCACGTCCGTGACGGCGCGATTGCCGACGAAATGATCCCTCATGCATCGGTGATAGAACGAGCACAAGGTGTATTGGGGGATCTGAAATTAGGCAATTTTCAGGTGGAAAATCAGAAAATTTGGAGTTTTTCGAGCCAAAATTGAGCTGTTTGAAGTTATTTTTGAAATTTCATTTTGTCAAAATTTTAGAACTTTTCCACCGAAAACCATTTTTTACTACCTCGAGGGTGGATACTTATCGTATTTCTGTCATTTGCATCTCCTGAAACCTCACTCACCTTCTACATTCTCGGCCTCCTTCTTCTGTTGTTGTAGTGGTTCACCCAGGCGTTTTCTTGATTGCAGAGCTCATAACAACCTGTAAGCACAATGAAAAATTGATATTTCTATATTTCAACCAAAGAAATCAAAAAATTGTAGCTGAAAACGTCCGAAATTCAGTGAAAAATCGGAAATTATCGAAAAAGTGAAACACACCAATGTGGCGTCCGATATGATGCATGTGTGTTTGCGGACTTGCGCGCACCGTAGTCACATAAAAATTATTTGCGGCGGGAATTTCAAATATGAGGAAGAGGCTAAGGGAAAAGTGGAAAGAAAGGGAAACGAGGAGCCGATTTCGAAGATTCAAAACCAAAAGTTGTAGAAAAATTGGCAATTGAAAAGGAGGAGAAAGTGATTTTTTGTGGAAATATTCAAAAATTGCAAAAATGGTCCCAAGTCGAAAACCACTCAGAAAACGTGTTTTACAGACTGCCTAGGCCAAAAAAACACAATTTAAAGATGTTTTCGACCGCCGAAACCTTCATTTTCATCTTTTTAGCCACAAAATGGTTAAAAATTATAAAAATCAGGCAAACAATCGCAAACTATCGAAAAAGTGAAAAACAACAATATGGCGTCGGATCTGATGCCTGTGTTTCTGCGGTGTGTTTGCGGATTTGCTTGTAATCCATTTTTTCACCTAATTTTATAGATTTTCATAGTTTTTAATGGATTTTCATGAATTTTTCGTGGTTTTCATGAGAAAATATGAGAAAATCTAAAATTTTCGATTTGAGAAACACAAAAAATCATGAAAATCCACCAAATTTAACAGTTATTGGCTCATTTTCTCGATTTTCAGGTGAAAAGTGGCAGAGGACATTGGAATGGAGCCGTGATTGGACTTGGAAGATGTGAAGCTTCGCAAGGAGGCTCTTAAGAAGATGAAGAACCCTGAGAGGTCGGCTCGAGGTCGGCAGTCAAAATGGAGGTGGAAATTTTGGATATGGACGAAAAAAGAAAGGAAAAAGTGAGAAAAGAGAGAAACGAAGAGGATAAGCCTGTGTCAAAGACTCGGAGGCAAAAGTTGAAGCAAAAATTGGCGATTGAGAGGTAGGAGAAAGTGATTTTTTGTGGAAATTTTCAAAAAAAAAAAAAAAAAAGGTTCCGAGTCGAAAATCACCCAGAGAACGTGTTTTTAGGTCTCCTGAATCCAAAAAAAAAACGAAATTAAAGCTAGTTTCTTACCCCAGAAACCTATATTTTTCATCATTTTAGCCCCAAAACGGTCAAAAATCATGAAAATTTGCCGAATGTCAAAAATCCCCTAGAAAATGTCATTTTTAGTCTTTCTAGACTTGAAAATCACGACTTTTATAGTTTTTTACCTTTAAAATTTCTATTTTCAGATCGAAAATGGCGAAATTCCACTTCTAGTCATAAAACCAAATCCAGAAGGCGTTGAAGACGTCAACGGTCGGTCCAGAAGCGAAAAAAGAGCAATTGGAGAGATCTAAGCATGAGGAAGCCCAGTTTCGAGACGATTGAAAGGAAATTCAGTGCGGTGCTGGGAAAACTCTCGGAGACGACTAGTAGTTTTGAGGAGGTATGGATTATAGGTTAAAAAGTTAAATATTCCCAATAAACAGCAGAAAATAACTAAAAAGGACGCAAAATCCATAAAAAACAATCCAAAAACATAAAAATCGACCAAAAATTACCCAACTCAAAATCGATAATTTTCCAATTTTTCGAATTCCAGGGCGAGGCTATCATCGAAAAAGACGTCGAAGATGGCAAAGTCACCACCGAGGAGGCCTACACACTCTTCAGCGTCTACAATCACAATTTGCGTATTAAAGTTGGGATTTTCATGAAAAATCAGCTAATATCACTATATTTGCAGTCCCAAGAAACCGTCATCAACGGACCCTCAATGCCAAACTCTGCACAAACTGAATTGATGAGATATCTGGCACGTATTCGCAATGCTACACCGGTAAGGGTTTCGCTGAATTCAAGCTTTCAAGCAAAACATCAAATTTGGAGCAAAAATTGACTATTTTTCACCATTAATGAGCTAAGAAGCCGATAATCCAGGTTTTTACACTTAATTTAGCCTGTGAACTCACTTTTTTCATCTGAATATGACTCGGAAACACGATTTTCGCTCGAAAAATGCTCCAAAAAGTTTCTATACCAGAATTGGCTCAAAAACTGTGTTACTGGTTTCAAAAATGCTCTAAAGTTGGATTTCATCTCCAAAATAGACGCAATTTTTTATGCTTCCAACTTTATATACTTCAAGAAAAGAGGCTGAAAATTATCGTTTTAGAGTCAAAATTGAACATTTTTAGGTTGAAAATGATCACATTTTATGGTCGAAAATGGACATCTTTAGACTGAAAATGATCATTTCAAGACCCTATATCAACTAAAAACCACTCAAGTCTCATTTCCAGACTTCACCGCTCACGCCGCTTCGAATTGGCGAACGAAGTCGACCGACGCCGACTAAGATCCGACGGAGAATTCTTCTAAAGCTTCTGATGTCCATGAAGCACATAAATCATCTTCTGGAGGATTTGGAGGAAGCGATTTCCAAAAAGGGCCACCACCAACGGCCAAGAAACAGGCGAATCATCAAATTTTGAGATTTTTTGGTCATTTTTCGTTGAGTTTCAGTTGCTCAATTGTTACCCTTTTCCCCCCCCCCCTGTTGTTTTCTATCCTTGTCATTTGTCTTCTGAATTCTTCTCTTGTTGGAAAATGAAGTTTCCTATGTGAACCATTTCCTAGTAAGATCAAAACTATTGAATCAAGAAAAGTGCGATGGGGCGCACTTTCTTGTCTTCCTCTTTTTCACGCTGTCTGCTGGTGACCTGTTTGATGTTTATGACTTGGGAAAGAAGAAGAAGAAACGGGCAATCTTATCGGGTGTAATGTTGGGAAAGATGCGTCGTGGCGGACAGAGGGGTAAAATGAAAGAGACTACGGAGACACCATTTATCATTTGCATCTTGACGTCAATGTCACATTGTTTGCTGGGTTGGCCGAATGATGGTTGCGAATCGGAGGAAAAAGAAAGAGAGGAGAGGGACCAATATGTAAAGAGTGAGTTTTTTCAAATTTTTTTTCTGAATAGACATCATTTTGTTAGGAAAACGCGAACATCTTCATATTCAGGACTCAAATACTCGCTAACCAAAAAAAGACACTTGGTAATAATTGCCACCGAAAACGTTGAGATGGATTTGGCAGTAAGTTTTTTCTCAAATAATCATCTCAAAAAAAGAAAAAAGAGAAATATTTGGTACTACCCACTTAGTAACAGCAAACTACAGTTCCGGTCAAAAGGAAGATAGTTTTCCATCATTTTAAGCTGAAAAACGTCAAACTTGGTTGGTTGAGACAGTAAGTTAGAGTAGTCCAATCATTTCGAAAATTTGTGTGTATATGAATTGATTCTTGATCTTCATTTTTGTAGTCGACAACTTTTCTGTACAAGTCCACTTTGCAAAGATATGACATGTAGAAACAACAATATAAAAGTTTCGAGAACAAGAAAAGAAATTCGGCTCTGCGACACTTTACAACCGGTCATTTTGCAACTAAGACAGTATCCCACATGTTGCATTTTTTTATTGGAGAAATTTTCGAATTTTTCAACTGTGGATGCGAAATGTTACCGTTTCGAAATGACCGGTTGCGAAGTGTCGCGGAGCCTGAATCGCGGACAAATTTGACATTGCGGTTGGTTTCTATGTGTAACTATCCTAATGGAAGAAACACGAGAAGCTTGTCAACTACAAAACTGAAGTTCAGGATCTATTGATACATTTACATCTATGCACATGTGTGCACATAATCCTATTGTTACCGTAGCCAAAAAAGATGATGTTAGTGTGTAGCACACTTACACATACAGAAACATGCAGAATTCTTTCAAATAACTGGCTCTTAGAACTCAAAGTGAAATAGTTTTTCGAATACTCCAAAATATTTTGTTTTAAGATCATACATTTAAACCGATATATAGAAAGTCACAACAATTACTGTTGTTCTTCCAATAGGCAATACGAAGAATGAAGATACTCAGACTTCTTGAAGACGATAACAAGATATCGGTGAGTATTTCGCTACTAAAATCAACTTTTCCATACCAGAGATAAGCAATTGGAGGCTTTGTTTAAATGTTTTTCAAAAGTTCCGTGATCGCATAAATCTAGCATTGTTATGGTATTCTGCTACTAAAAATATAAATTGTATGTTTTCTGCACTACTCATACTGTTCATACTGATATCTTCAAACATATGCGCATCATCTCATTGTTGTTATATCTGGAAAAAACTGAAATAGTCATGTGTGTACACAATGCACCTTGAAATAACTTTGAGCATGAAAGGGGGGGGGGGGTTGATAGTGTGTTGTGCTCATTTTTAAAAAATCAACTTTTCCAAACGTTTTCTAAAATCTACTTTCTAAAATCGAAAAAGAAACCATTTGGCAACGTGTATTCGGGTGAACTTTATCAAGACAAATCGACTTTGAAACTAGGTGTTAGAGTTAGAGACTGTGGTAAGTCATTCCTGTCTGTCAGTAGAGATTAAAAGTAAGTCAGAAATGTGTTCAGCTCTATACAAACCGGTAGTTTCCATTTCTGTAAACTACTCGGACAAATTGAATTGGCATGAAATTCCTATAACTTGCTCTCCAACTGTTCGAACCTCACCAAAATGTTCCATTTAGGTGTTTGTGACATCAAAGATCACTAAACACCTATTCGGATTTATTTTGTTGAATTATGAACTCATTTTAAAACTTTGTCGTGCCATATTTACAGAAAAAATCAGTGTCAACTATCCATTTCAATCACTTTTTTTCCAGGAATTTCTTGAAGTTTTCTTGAAAAATCGAGAATATGAATAACCTGTCTTATGTGATTTTCTGTTTTGTCAATTTCTTCGTCTTTCAGAAGAAAAAGGTATAACACAATTTTTTTATGTTGGTATCACCAAATGAAAAAAAACATGCATCATACATATTCATAATTTGCTGTGGGCATCCTTTGATAAACGCCAAAACATAGCTTGAAAATCTCAACAAACGCTAAAAGATTATAAAAAGCAACAACGAAAATCATACAATAGAAAATCTTTGCAATGAGACTCGAGCCATTATATTGTATTTCAGGAGACGAGGATGATGGGTGAGGGATAGAAGCCATAGCAGAAGTTGGGCGGTCAGGGTGGCAGGGAAGTTTTCCATGGGAGCAGTTGAATATGGAAGTTTCGATGCGAGAATCCACGAGAGAAGGCTCAACTTGGAGAAATGAGACGGCGATGATAAGACCCAACGACCATAATGGTGACATCTAGAAAACTGCTACCTTGAAGGGGGAGTACACTGATTCCAATTTTTGATATTTTGACATGAATCGACGCAGAATTCAATAGTAAGGAGAAAAATCTCTTGGAGCAAATACTGAAAGTGTCTCTAAACGGTATTACAGGTTCTCAAAGTTTCAAGTTATTCAAAAATTTAGCTTGAATCAGATTGGGGCAGGGAAGACCAAAATTTTGAATAGTTTGAAGCTTTAAGGATCTGTAACTCCGTTCAAAAAGAGACTTTCCTCCTTATTACTGTATTTTGCATCAATTCATGACAAAATATCACAAATTTGGGAATAGTTCTGTGCGAAATTCTTGGAAGAAAAGTTCCAAAGAAGATAAATTCGCCTTGTGACTTATCCCTTTTATATAATTTCAACTCGAAAGTTCATTAGACCAGTACGTCATATCTGAAAAGAAAAAAAAACCATAGAAACCAAATACCTTATCTTTTCCAATCTTTTGAAAACCTGTTTTGTTTTTTTTTTCTTGAGAATGGTAAAGTGTTGTATCCGTTTAGAAAATCATCTTTATTGTGAAAAGAATAGGACATAAACAGGAATATAGCAGAAAAATTAAAGTGTGATTAACATTGAGAATGCTCGAAACCGAAAAACTAAAAATCCAATAATGTTAAGAATTAGGCATTGATTTCCGAGTAAACAATGCTTTTGTTTCTCCAGATTCTGTAACAGTTTGCAACAAGACCGCAGAGAACAAGCAGACACCCGAAAAAATGACCACTCGGAATGATAATAATTTCTTTAATGTGGGTTCGCCAACTGTTATTGTCGGATGGAATCGCTGATGACGTCGTGATTGTGGATGAGACTGGGGTTGGATGAGCATCGGTGGTGGACGAACATAGTACAATGATGATGAGGAAGGCAGCGAGCAGAGTGGTGAGACGATACATTTCGGAAACTGAAAATTAGGAATAGTTCAAAAATACCGAAACCCACAAAAATCTCGAAACGTTAGGAGATAAGCAGGAAAAGAGCAAAACTGAAAATTAGGAATAGTACAAAACTCTCAAAACCAACAGTCATAAATTAAAACTTGTCTTGTGACTCTTTGTTCGTACGACTCTTTTCTGATAAAAATTGGGAAGCTTATTGGAACAAAGTGACAGCTGAGAGCTGAAAACTGTCAATTTCCCTTATCACTTTCATATTTTTTATCAATTGTCTCCGACCATAAATTGATTTTTTAAATTCTGGAACTTTGTCCTTTTCTGGAATATAACCAACAATCGCACTAAAATCTATCCAGCGGTCGGCATGATACTTACGTGAAACTCATCAGAGAAGGTGTTTTTTGATGGTAGAGAGCCGGAATTCATTGGAAGATCCAGAATTGCTCAATTTTTACTTTCTGTTTTTGAAGGTTCTTTGGAGCATTTACGGTTCTTTTTCTGAAATCTGTTCCTAAACGTTTTTCAAAATTTCGCAGTATCACAAAAACTCAAAATCTCTCATATGAGAAATTTATGATTTCTAGGAATTTAGGATTGCGATCCAAAATTAAAAGTAATCGGTTTATTATTAGAAATGTGAAATTCAGATAAGGGAATCAGGATTTGGAGAAAAGCTGGAGAAATACCATAAAATTTGATTTGAGTTCAAAGAATGTGTGATTGAAAAACCACCAAAAAAATAAGAAAAACTGATTGGAGATAAAAAGGAAACCCATTGGACAACAAAGCTCGAGAAATCAGAAGCTCATAGAATTAGGAATAAAGTTATTCAGAAAATAATTATAAACAGATTTGTTCCCGAGTTGTCATCGTTTATAGAGACGCTCCTTTCACTATCAATTGTGAAATGTACAGAAGTCGAGGTGTCGGTTCTGAAAAAGCTCAGTTAAAAAAAAAGAAAATTCCGACCAAAAGGACTTTTGGTCTCAAGAAATCCAAATAAATCCATAGATTCTGAATATCAAAACACAATGAAAGTTCACAAAAATAACTCTAGAACTTCAAAAATCCGCTTTGAAAAAGTCATTTATGTCAGAAGTTGTCTCAGGTGGCTGTGGACTAACTTTGGAGTTTTCTCTTCCATCGGTCATTTTAGACAAGTTGTAACAGAAAAAAAGCTAAAAAAGGTTGGAAAAATTGAACAACAAGGTGTCCAAGACCGTTAGAAGAGAGAATTTCAGTTAGAGACAACTTTCGACAAAAATTTCCTTTTCAAAGTTGATTTTCGGGGTCCGCGACACTTCGCAACCAGTCGTTTCGCAACTACGACAGTTCACCACACGTTGCATTTTTTATTAGAGAAATTGTCAAAATTTTCAACTGTGGATGAACTCACGCGTGGCAAAATGTCACGGTTGCGAAATGACTGGTTGCGAAGTGTCGCGGAGCCCATTTTTGTGGTTTTAGAGCATTTTTTTCAAAGCTTTTTCATTGTGATCTTTCGAATTAGCACACATTTTCACATATTCGAAAATAATGAAATATTTTGGTTGAACACTTTAAATAAAATTTTGAAATATAAGACTCACCGAACTTCAAATGCATGTTGCGGCAGCGGTTTAGGCACGAGGACTTCCCAATTCACTTTTTCCGAAAGTTCAATTTGCAACGATATTTCATTTGTTCGGTTAGCCAGAAGATACTGTAGGAATTGATACATATCCTGGTTGGTGAAAGTGGAGCACATTATTTTAACTATTCGACAATTGATAGCAATCAGATGATTCAGTGTCATCCAACTTCCTCTCTTCACTACCAAGTTATAACATCGGAAATTGAATATAGGAGAAGTTTTGGGAAGTCCCTCCACATCCACCGAAATTTGTCTCTCGACTTGAATTTCATCAAGAATCGCTTTCATTGGCTCTGCGTGGACATTGAGTCCAAACCAAGCGTGTTGGAGTGGATGTGTTGAGTTTTTGATCCAGTTGATCACCACTTTCGCATTCTTCACATGTTGCAAGGTTTCCAGATGATCTACAGTAAGCATCTCTACCGGAAAACACGAAGATCCTTTGACGAAGTCAACAAGTGCCACAAAACCCTCAGCTGGTTCAGATGAGCAATATATGAATTTGCTCTCACGTCTCATCTTACGACATATAATGTATCTGCCGCCGATGTTTGTCAATGCATCGACCAAGTGTTGTTCCCTTGTCCGGAAACATTGCTCTTCTCCAGCTTCTATTTCGACAGTGAAGTTTGTTGTGGCCTTGTGGTAGCGGATTGCTATTGAGATTGGGTTGGAAAGTCGAAGATAGCCGGTGATGTTGGCGTCGAATGTACGAGGATCCTTTTCTCGTTCGAATGCCAGAAGAGTACTACTGTAATAGGCAAATTAGGAAATCAAAATTGTTCCAAAAATTGTAATATTTTCATATGGATCGACTTGAATCATTGCAGAAAAGAAAAAAATCATCTTGCCGGTATGTCCGAAAATTGACTTAAATTTAGTGATAGGCCCTCTTATTGGATTTTGTGGACCTACTTTCAGTGAAATTTCCACTTCATTTAGGTCAATTTTTCCGCTTTTTTTTTTGCTTTTTTTTGCTCATAGTGGACTTTTCTTTGCAACGATCCTAGTGGATCCATATGAGAAAATATGACTTTTTTGAAATACTTTTGTACCCCCCCCCTCTTCAAGCAGAAAACTTACATCTGTTCAAGGCTCATATCATCTCTTTCTGAATCCGAGAAACTTTCAAGTTTCAAATCGACTCCTGTTTTGCTAACAATATCCTTATGCTTTTCACTGCAAGAGGCAAATGACAGTCTGAAAAGAATTTTCAACATTGGTAGATTTCAAGGTACTCACATCAACGTGTTTTCCACAAATTTGAAAATGTTTTCAAAGTCTCTGAGTTCCATACCATTCACGTCGGAAGATGGGCGTATCTGAAAGAAAACCAGCTTCAGATGTCTGAAAAATAGTTCAGAGTAGTCGTATTTTTCAGAAATTTTGTGAATATATGAATCAACCCTAGATTTTTGTAGTTGACAACTTTTTCGTGCAACTTGAAAAGTTATGTTTACTTATGCGGGACAAGTTTTGAAATTGACATTGAAAGTCGAATTTGCACAAAAGTTTTTTGACTGAAAAAGTGATCAACAAACAAAAATAAAGATTTCGAAGAAAAATTTCATCAAAAAGGGATTCTTGGAACCTATGTTTTCAAACCCTCAAAGTTGATCTCTTTCAACTAAACACCCTAATTTGATACTGTTTTGTCTGGCACTGTAGGTGCTCGATCTAAGCATATTTTCATGATATTTCCGACGGTTATTGATAATTCTAGACCTCTCAAGTTTGTTCTAAAATCACCCTTCACTCACCTTTTTTGTAGAGGGCCCTTCTCCCGGACTCCCATTATCATCAAAATCCTCTACATGAAGAGACGGGAAGATAGCGTTCAATTCCCAAATCGGCTTGGTCTTCATCACATTTCCCAAAAACTGGCAGCAGTAGAAGTACAACGAAACGATTCCAATCTGATCCGCAGTTCTCATAAGATTCCCCATTCCATCTCCAACGGAATTCAAAAACTCTTGATCTTCCTCGCATATTGGAAAGTCGATGGGAATGTCTTCAAACTTTGGGATGGCATTCCCAATATGTTCATTACACCATAAATGTAGAAGTTGAAGAGTGTCTCCTGAGGCTCCGTCAATTCTGTTGACGCCTTCATCAAAAGTTTTCATTCCCTGAGCGTATGAGAATTGTTCAGCAGCGCTTTCTGTGAAATCCACAGTGGTGAGTCCATCATCTGACATGAGTTGGAAGGTTCTCTCTTTTTTGGGGGTTTGCGAGGAGTCTGGTACTTGAGGGCTCGGATTGTCACGGTCCATGTTTGAGGGGTAGCCCTGAAAAGTCAATATTGAAAAAAAAGCATGATTGTGAGATGCAATACGTTTGTAAAACATTTGAGAATTGGAGTTTTAGAATCTTTAGATTTAGAAGAAAATGTTCGTTTAAAACACGTTTCCCCGCAAAGTAGAAACGAGAGATGAGAGAAATAGACGACAAAAAACTTGCGTCGTTATATGAAGAAAAACGAAAGAAAAAAGAAGATAGGAAACGCTGTAAACAAACTCGGGAAGAGCGGGAAGTGACCGCAAAAAACATTCACCCCGAATCAATAGCGACAACACAAAATGTATGCCTCTGGCTGCTCCCCTCAAATTTCTGTGTTCTCTTGGCTTCACACACACTCTAGCAGTATGATGCTTCCCCACTCCCCTCTGTTTTTGACTAGCAAGCAGTGTATGTGTGTTCTCGATTACATCGGTGGTGTTCTATAGGGCAGCGGCAGCGCGGGGGCAATCAAAACAGCAAAATGATCAATCGACGACTCTTATTTCTTCCTTTTTTTCTTCGCCGCTGTCAAGCTGTTTGATGTGCCCTCAAAAATACGGAAAACGCCAATTTTCGACATAAATTGTTTAATTTTCATTCGAATTTAAGAATTTTTCGGTAAAAAATCGTGGATTTTCAGCAGGAACTTGCTATTCTCAACCTACAAATTCTTAGATGAAGGTCAAAAGTGGGCATTGTTGAGTCACAACTGTGAACTGAGCTGCAAGTGATCTATTATAAGCAAAATTTACAATTTTTTAGTCGAAAATAGCACTTTCTTCATACTTTTCATCACTCACTGCTCGGTTTTTTCATATCATGTTCATAACTTTTTCGAGTTCTCTAAACACAATTTTTTATCAAGGGTAGACCCTCAAATAACTGTATGATGTCTCATCTTCGAATCAAATCGGAAAAAACCAGGTAGCTCCATCATTATCGACAACTTTTCTAGACCATTGGACTACTGTAAACTACTTTCTCAGACACCTAAAGTTGTCCATTTTCTTTAGAAACATCCAAATATGATACCGGTGTTGTATGTACAGACCTGTCCTCTTTATTTTCAAATATTGAAATTCTGAGGCCTTTCAAAGGTTTGCTCATAGATATGCTGTCTACATTCAAAGACAGTGTACGTTCGACCAAAAAATATTCTTAGAGGCCCCCCCCCCCCCTCTCCTTTCCGTCGAGCCTCCCACCAACACTTTTCTGAGTTTCTTGTCTCATTTGTCGTGTCTCCTCTCTTCTTCTTCTTCTCCTTCAACACATAACAGAACAATTGACACCACCCTTTTCCCCATTTTTTCCTCTTCTTCTTCTTCTTCTTCTTATTTCCCGGGGGTTGTCGTTCCTATTTCTATTTCTTTCGGGAGAGAAAAGAGATCTTGCAGTTTTGCTTCCGTTTTTATTAGACATTGTTTTCAGAGATGTGACCTTTGAGTTTCTTTTTTTTGGTCAACAAGTTTTAGAACTGACAAAATCT
This sequence comes from Caenorhabditis sinica, assembly GCA_963932045.1. Taxonomy (NCBI): domain Eukaryota; kingdom Metazoa; phylum Nematoda; class Chromadorea; order Rhabditida; family Rhabditidae; genus Caenorhabditis; species Caenorhabditis sinica. Next base: position 26,468,734 of record OZ009938.1, read on the forward strand.
TTCCTCTATTTTTCATTTGATCCCAATATCCAATTCTCCATTCTTTCCTTTTATGCCAACTCAACTTTACTCACTTTTTCAAAAATTTTTCTATGAATATGTCTTTTTGACTTCTAAGCGGAAAGCTTCCAAAGAAAAATGGGTAATCTCATCTTCTCGTTTTTCTAATTCCATCAAAAATTTTTCTATACATGGTTTTTTTCCAGATGCCACGTCGTAAAGCAAATGATGAACAAGAATCGACGGAACTGTCTTCAGCTCCGGTGAGTTTTGAAAAGCGCTTCGTTGAAAAAAAATTGAGAAAAAAGACAAATGTATTGATCTTAACTAAACTATACAACGAAAATTTATATTTCTAGGATTCCGGCTCCACCCAGGAATCTTCTGAAACATCTTATCCAATTCAGCTTCCAACAGAACGAGTTGAACAAATGGCCACAGATCACTTAGGATTGGGCTCATTTTCTGACTATATCGACTCAACAGAAGACAGACTCCTATATTGGATAAATGAAGCCAAGGTCAAAGTTCACGGCAAAGAACTGAGAAACATTCCTCTTCCCTACAATCTCTCACTTGACACGGAAGAATGGATAGTAAGATTATCATATTTCTTACGGGCGCCAGGCCGCTCTTGCAAATCGCAAATATGAAGTTTTTCAATTTCATATTGATCAATTTTCTGAGTTTCAGAGAGCCCAAGTCTCGGAATTCGCTGAGCAATTCCTTCCTATTAAAGCTGTGGAAGTGCTCTTCAAAAGTTTTATGGATGGTCTAATGCTCGGCAAGATAACCGCGAATCTCCACTGCTTCCTTGATGAGAATAACTGCCTTGATGATAGTAACTTTTTCAAAAATCCAGAAAAAGCTCTAACTTCCGAAATGCTGGTGGCCATTAGAGAATACTTTAATCAAATAAATGAAATCAAGAAAAAGAAGGTAATCAATTGAGAATGTTTGAGAAAGATTTCGATGCTATTTTTCAGGAAGCAGAAGCCAGACAGCCACATATCCAAATTGCCGATAAGGATATCAAAGACGAAGTGGAAGAAGATGACGAGGAACCAGATATCAACGTTTTTCAACTGAGAATGACAAAAACAAGTATCATTATCATTTTCGGTATTGTAATTTTGTCACTTTTCTCCTCGTGGCTTTTGAATCTTTATTCCAATTAATTTCCTTATTTTATGCTGTCAATTTAAAATTAAATTTCACCCCTTATCACACTGATTTATCATCTGATTCTTCTCCTTTGACAATTGTTGGCGTCTCTATCTTGATGTTTTTCCTGTACTTTTTCTGTACTTTGAATGGGAATTTGACCCTGTTGGGGGGGGGGGGGGGGATAAGGTGTTGTATGTATTAATTATTGAAGAAATGAATCTACAGTAACTGCTAGAAGGATGACAACTTTGGAAGTTTTAGTTGAGAAATGCAAACTTTGGGTCTGAGAGATTGGCCGAAACTTTGCGGTTCAGTCTGAAATTTTTCGAGCGTATACAACAACTCTACAACGTTATTTTTTGTGTGGGAACATCTTTTTTGTACGTCTTCTGAAGATGGCTTTTATAAAGTTGTTTTTTCATCTGGTCCTTTTTTCCGGTTTACAAAACCACCTTTCTATCGAAGATCAAGAGAACTATGTGACATGTCCCTCCACAAGTTTCAACGGAGAAAAAGAAAGACAGAGCAGAGAACTAGTGCAACGCGACACAGAAGCGAGGGAGCCGGGCGCCAGCGCCTGGCACTAGGAAGAACAAAACGATAAGAAGAAAAAGCAAAGACACATGAGTCTGTTGAAAAGTTTTTGAACTTCAACAGGCGCCAAGGGAGAAATGGGAGGAAAGAAATTGAATAGAAGATAGAAATGATATGGAATTCCTGCACAGATGGAATCATGGAAAAAACTATTGCTAAAAAATTGATGTGTTCGGTATAACAAAATCCTTTAAAAAATGAACATTTTTGAGGGAGTGTACAGGAGAAATGGTCACCAGAAATGACAGCAGTAATTTCAAAAACATTTAGCAGTTTTTTGAAAACTCTCTGTTTTCGAAGATTCAGAAAAAGTCTAACAGTTGGCTCTGGAAACTCTCAAAAATTGAAATGTTTTGTGTTGGATGGTATGCACTGTTTCCGATTTTTTCTTGCGGTCATTGTGACAAGATGATAAGAAAAATAATAGATGCATGGGTACTACCCCGTACATATCAAAGAAAACGAAAGTGATAACTTTCGCGGTCTTTTTAGGGTCAAGTTGATCGATGGATGTCTTTTGTGTTGATAGGAAAAAAGAGGAAAGTCATAAATTAGAGAGAATGAATTATTATCTGTTTCATATTTTCTTCCGACAGGATCTGATTGAGAGTTATTTGTTCTTCTTTCATGGCTTATAAGGAAACCAAAACATCTTGTAGGTTCAGAATTTCATAAAATGAAGACCCTATATGCTGGAGATAGTTGATCAAGGGACCTCTCAAAATTTCAGAATCTTTTTGCCACCTTCACATGAAGTATCTAGGTCTAAATGCCAAAATTAACTTTGTCCTTTTTAGTACTGACTTTGCGAAACTCTAAAACGATTATCTCGTCTTCCAATTGGTTCTGGAAACTGAAATATCTTGTGAAATTCTTGAAAGTTTTCCTCTTTCCAACCTATCTGGAAATTAAAATAATGGCTTTTGAGCTATGGAGTATTAGTATTATAATTGTCAGTTTCAGCAATTGAACCAGAATAAGGCGGGTGAGGGTGGCCGGTGAATTCTGAAACTAGAAGAGTACTTAGATAGAGCATCCCTAACATATGCGCTGAAAAGTATGAAATTCTGAATTTACAAGGTGTTTTGGTTCCCTTGTAAGTCCCAGAGATAGAATTCATGAAGCATGTTTTTATATCATCGACTACAAACTTCGAAAAGTTGAATGTACTTCAGAAGTTCCTTTCTAATTTCTGCTCAATTTTTCCTATCTCTCTCTCTCCCTCTTATTTCTGCTGGCCATCTGTCTCGTAATTCATTTTTGATTGGATGTTATCTTATCAGTTTGACTCTCTGTTCTCTTGACTCATTCATTTTTCTCATTTAAATTGTCGCCACTTAATATCATTAGGTTCAGGAAAAATGGGAGCAAAGCTTTTCTGCTGCTGTCGTCGATCGGAGCAAGAGGAGAACGAGCAGCTGACACAATTGATATTGACCCCAAAACCACCAACGGAAGGTTTGTTTTTTTTTTTTGGAATTTTTGGTTTCAAAACTTCATTTTTATCATTTTTGAATCATAATGTTTGTTTTCAAAACTTTGATTTTTCCAAATTTCAGAAAAACACCATGGAAAGCTTCTGGTCTTCATCAATCCACACAGTGGACGGGGCAAGAGCCTAAAAACTTTTGCTGATCGAGTAGCCCCTAAGCTGGATGGGAACTTGATTAGCTATGAAATTGTCGTGACTAGTATGTGGTTTGGTTCAAAATTTTAAACAACAAGCCTTTTTTTGTTTCAGCGGGTCCAAACCATGCTCGAGATGTGCTCGTCGCCATAAATGACCTTGGAACCTTCAATGGAATTCTGATTTTATCTGGGGATGGGCTGGTTTTTGAGGTGAATATTGTTTTTTGAAAACTTTAATTTTTCCATTTTCGCAAGGAAAGTGTTTGAACTTGTGAGTCACTTTTTTTGGAAATTTTGTAGTACACAATATCAGCAAGGGGTTTTTATTCTTGAAATCAATTTGAGCAAAACGGATACATGATTTGAGATATGGGTCCTCAAAATTATCACCACTATTTGAAAGCAACGAATTATGATAAAGTACTTCTTTGCGCATATCATTCAAAAAACGGCTCCGAGACATTTTGCAACCAGTCGTCTGGCGAGTACGACATTTCGCAACTCACGTCAATCTCGCAACTGCTACATATCGTTACAGGTCATTTCGCCACCGCGACAATCCGCAACCACGTCATTTCGAAACCACAAAATTCAAGATTTTTGTAGAAAGTTCAAGTTAAAATCACACTTCTTCAAATGTAGACTAGAACCTGGAATAGTTCACAATATCCTCAATCCCATACAACCTTCATGAACGCAAAGTGGACTAGTTTACAGAGATTTAAAACGACTGGTTGCGAAACGTCCAGGTTAGAAATGTCTTGGTTGCGAGTTGTCGCGGTTGCGAAATCGAAGTGAGTTGCAAAATGTCGTAGTTTCGAAATGACTAGTGGCGAAATTTCCCAGAGCCCAAAAAACAGCTAGTCAATCTGAAATTGCCTAAAAGCAGAAATATGGGCTTCCATGAATCAACAAAGTTAATAGTGGCTAGAGTGCCCATGACTCCGTTCATGTAACTGCTTTGGTCAAATTGACTCTAGAAATCAAAAACCCGTGGTCGATATTGTATACACCCAGTATGCTCCAATACTTTCCTAGTCATCATGGCATTTCAAAAATATTAAAATTTTCAGACTCTCAATGGGATTCTCAACCGGGAAAATGGGTTCAAGATCTTGCGGAATCTTCCGATCGGAATCATTCCAAGTGGTTCAGGAAATGGCTTGTTGTGCTCTGTACTGGCAAAATATCGTACCAACCTGGATGAAAAAGCAGTGATGGATAGAGCAATAGAGATCACCACATCGTCAAATGCCAAAGCTGAGAGTGTCTCAATGTATCAAGTGAAAACGGAATCTGATACCTATGCTTCATTTCTCTCCATTGGGTGGGGCCTGCTTGCTGACATTGGTAAGAGAATGTTATCATTGAATATAGCGAAATTTTGAAAGTTCTATGATTCAGAAAATCTGTCACTTGTTCCACAAAAAAATGTTTTATATCGAAGTTTTCAGACATCGAAAGCGAACGATGGAGAAAAATCGGGCATCTCCGTTTCGATCTAATGGGATTCATCCGCAGCTGTAGTGAGTTTTTTTCAGAATTTTTTTTTTTTTTTTTAATTTTTAATTTCAGATCTCCGATCCTACAAAGGCCGTCTCTCGTATCGTCCATACAAGGCGAATGGATTCAATCCGTCGTCAAACGTATTCAATGTTTATGATAGGACCACACAGGAAAGAGTGAGTAGAAAAAAGAAGTTGAAAATTAGAAGTATTGGCTCGAGACATTTCGCAACTCGTTTTGCAACCGCGACGGTTCGCAACCAAGACATTTTGAAACTGGACGTTTCGCAACCAGTCATTTCGCAACTACGACATTTCGCAACTCACTTCGATTTCGCAACCGCGACGGTTCGCAATCAAAACATTTCGAAACTGGACGTTTCGCAACCAGTCATTTCACAACTCACTTCGATTTCGCAACCGCGACGGTTCGCAATTAAGACATTTCGAAACTGGACGTTTCGCAACCAGTCGTTTCGAAACTCTATAACTAGTTCACTTTACGTTCATTAAGGTTGTATGGGATTGAGGGCATTGTGAACTATTTCAGGTTATAGTCTACATTTGAAAATTTGTGTCATTAACGTGAACTTACTACAAAACTCTGGATTTCGTGATTTTGAAATGACGTGGTTGTGGATTGTCGCGGTGGCGAAATGACCGGTAGTGAAATTTTGTAGTTGCAAAATTGACGTGAGTCGCAAGATGTCGTAGTTGCGAAATGTCTCGTAGCCAAAGTATTGACTTGAATTTCAGAATTTGAAAATTTCTCAAAAACTGTTTTTTTTTTCAGATTGAAGGTTCCGAAATCGATTCCACTGACGAGAAGAAGCTTCCAGAGTTCAACCAGAACCAGTGGACACTCCATGACTCAAAAGAAGACATGACGTCTTCTGAACCAGAAGACGTTCTGAAAGACGTAGTCATCGAAGACGACTTCATTGGAATGTATGCCGTGACCCTCTCGCATATCAATTTGAAACACGCTTTTGCTCCATGTGCCAAGTTGGAAGAGAACAAGATCCATCTCTCTTATATTCTTTGGAGAGATATCAGGACAAGACTTGATGTAGCCAAGTATTTGTTAGCCATGGAGAATGGGGAGCATTTGAATTTGCCGTTTGTGAAGGTGAGGGTGGGAAAACCCCTACTGTAGGATTTTAAAAAATCTCTATAATCTAAAAGACCAGATATTGTGGATAGTTGGAGATGCCCAAAAACTTCCAAATATTATCTTTAACAAAACCTTTTCCACCAAACATTTTCTCAGAACTACGTAAGATTTTTTCAGACCGTCGAAGTATCTTCAGTCAAGCTGGAGGTGTTGAGTCAAGGGTCCTATGTGGTTCTGGATGGAGAAGTCATCAACACGAAGTCACTCGAAGTCTTTTCGACCCGAAACAATTTCTGTGTTTTTTCATCAGCTGAATAGTTCCACAGATGCTTTCCAATTGATAGGGTGTATTTTTTTTCCATGTGTTGTCATAAGTCATCTTTCCATTTGATTGTAGTTTCAATTTGTCGTTCCAAATTTTCACTATGTTTTCAAGACACATCATATCTGTATGAACTTTTTTTAAAATGAATTTTTCTACATAATCATTCTTGAAAAGTTAAGGAGAAAATAAGGTCACAACAGTGAGAATAGATCTCGTCAAGAACTTGTTTCAAGTACATTCCACACAGATGACGGATGCGCGAGAAAAACTCTTGGCGTTGTTCGTTACAAGATTTTAGGTACATTTTTGGGATTCTGACACCTCCGTCTAGACTTCTAGTGTCTGTCTTCGTGATCTCAAAATATCAGAATCCATCAGAATCAAGTTCCTGACGATACAAGACATCTTGATCATTTTGTACTTTGCCTCCAGAAAGAATGATTATCAAGAAAAGAGATAGGAAAGACATTGGGCCGGAAACACATGCTTGTGACATCGAAAGAGATGATATTCGCATTTTTTGTGGTGAGAATTTGATGGATGGATGTCTCTGCGTATAAAAGGGGTGTCCATAAATCAGAAAAGATGAATTATAGCTGATCAAGTTTGATCTTTTGAGAGGTTCTTCTAATTTTCAAAATCTTCCAGCTTCTTGGTACGAACCAAACACTACTAACTGTTTTACACTCAAATTCAGTTTTTCAGATGATCTTCCTCCATCTATTTTTCATTTTCATCGTCTTCCCGCTTGTTCCCAATGCATTTTCAGTGATAGGAAGGGAACATGATGATTTTGATATACCTTACATTGCACCACGAAACTTTGTCAGCACTACTATCAATCCCAGCACAACCACTACCATAACTTCAGTCATTCAGACGACGATACCAACTGAAAGTAAAACAGCCGAGTCAAATCCGGATACCAATAATGCCACGGTCAATAACAGTATCAACAGTACCCCTCTACCGATACCCTCCACCGATCAGTCCAACATACTCACAGTCACGATGGAACCTGTTCTCGAAAAACAGAGGGCTTCCCAAGAAGTTATTATAATTGTCTGTCTCTTATCAATTTTCGGTATATTTCTTTATCTGGCCAGTTTCTTCTATCTAGCAAAAAACTTGCCAAAATTGCAAAAGTGTGTTTCACTTTTGCATAATTCTGATATTGAGGTGTGATTAGTTTTTTCTTGTACTACATAGTTTACAGTAATAAACTCATTTTAAAGCATATTTTATTAGTTTCGTGGCTAAAAGTCAAACATCGCATAACAGTTTTAGGTTCAGGCATAAACATTTTTGATTTACAAGAATTTGGGAAAAAATGAGAAGAAAAAGACACAAAAAGGAAGGCGAGTGATTGATAAGTCGAATTCGGAACCAGTTTTGGGTACATTAGAGGTGAGAAAAAGGAAAAAAAGAGAAGAATAAGGAAGTGTTCTATGAGAAATTTGGATGAAAAGGGGAACGAATTATTAGATTAATGAAAACATAGAAGCTTGAACCAAGTCAGCGACAGTACCGGAAAAAATTATCACATATGGGTTTTTATTGGATAAAAAACTGCCAACTTTTCCTGAAAAAGTAGTTCACAGTAGTCCTATTATCCAGAAAACAATTCAAATTTCAATGAAAAAAGCTTTTTCAGCCTGAAAAACCCAACAGTCATAGTTGCGAAACGACCGGTTGCGGAATGTCTCCGAGCTCCAAACTCCAAAAGAGACCCACAAATGTGTTGAAGACTTGTCTTACTGTACATTAAAAAGTTTCTCCTGATTCATACTGAACAAATGTTATCTACAGATAAGAAGTGGTGTAAAATTTTGTTCTCAGTTCATCAAAACAGATCCAAATAGACGTTTGCACGGTATGAATAGCAAACATCTGTGTGGAACATTCAAATGAGGTTCGAACACTGATTTTTCTCAAACAGTGAAGAGTGGAAAACTGACTGTCGTTTTAGAAATGCAGTCTTCCACGTCTTTTATCACTTACATTCTCTTCTTTTCTTCGATTTTTGGAATTGGTGTATTTCAAAATCTTCATCTCCAGTGTCTGTTGAATCCATCCAAGTTGAGATTCAGTTATAATGAAACAGAACGTTGCTGTCAGGATTCTGCAACGATACAGACTTTGAATATATGGAAACTTAAGTTTGCGCAACATTTCTTCCCAATTTTCAATCAAACAAACTTAATCCTTTCTTGGACTTCTAAAATTGACGCTTTTCTACAGAAAATGTTTGAAGGCAAAAAAAAACCATCGCATTTTCAAGTGGCGGAGGACGTAAGCTCTCGAAGACTTCAAATTTTAAACTTTGAGTTCCGGCTACCGTACCGCTTGGAAGTATATTAAAGTGATTCTAGGTGAGTTAGACTCTTATTTTTGAAAGACACAATCGCATTTTCAAGTGGCTGAGGACCTAAGCTCTCGAAGACGTCAACTTTCAAATTTTGAGTTCTGGCTACCGTACCCCTTGGAAGTCCAAAAACGTGACTCTATGAGAGTCAGACTCTTATTTTTGAAAAAAGCGATTGCATTTTGGAGTGGCTGAGAATCTAAGCTCTAGAAGATTTCAAATTTCAAATTTTGTGTTCTGGCTACCGTACCCCTCAAAAGTATAAAAATGTGATTCTACAAACGTGAGACTTTTTTTTATGAAAGAAACAATCGCATTTTTGAGTTCATGAGGACCACAGCTCTGATATCAACCCAGAGCGCCCTAGACAACCCTAGTTGAGGTTTCAGCCCTTTTTTTGAATTTTGGAGAGAAACGATTTGATTTACAGCATTTTTGTCTCAACAATTGTTCAATTCTTAGTATTTTTGTCTAAACTGATTTAAGGGAATCGACAATAATGCGGTCTACCGTAGTTCGAAGAAAAATTTCGAATTTTCAACCTTTTCCCATTTTTTCCGATTTGTTTCAAAAATTTTCCGGAACTGACGCTTCTTTTTCAGATCACTATAAATATAAGAAACTCAAACATTTTCCAGTTATGATATTGACTTTTTGATAAAGAATTACTTACTTTTTCTTCCATTGAACATCCTTACAATACCATCAAGCAGTTCCGATGTATCTCGGTGAGTCCTGAAAAAATATTATGGGTTTTAACTCAAAAATATGTTTCCTGAGTTTATTCTCTATAAATTCTCCTATGAAAACAACAACTACTTATATTTTCAGTCGCATTTTCAGCAACTAAAGATGTCGAAGGCCTTTAGAACCTTCCAGAAGCCTCGGAAGTTTTGCACTAAATGTGGCGCAAGGCGACATAGCGGAGCGTTGTTTGTAGAACGATTTCGGGCGGTAGTTTGAAAAATGATGCGAATTTTGAATTGCAGGGATTGTCTAAGTTGAGGAAGCTATGCACAACAAAGAAAGATAAAAACCCACGAACTAAAAAAATTTGAATTCAACTAATTAGATAGTTCCGATATGAAAGATTGAAAATATGATTATACTGAATAAAAACACATTTTTAAAATTTAGATCATCCTTAATTCCTAATTTAAGATTTCACAACTGTTTCGTTCTTACTAGGGATTCGCCTAAATTAAAGATGCGATTGACTGAAACCATGAATACGGTTGGAAGGAGCATAGTCGAAAATCAGAAATTCTGAAGTCAATGAACGCTTTCAGCATACGTTATCTCGTTCTAACGAGAAAGAGTGTGCTAATTCACCAGCCGATTCTGTGACGTATCTGACTAGTAATAAACAGAAAGGCCCCTTTCCTGCCCCTTCTATTTGAACCTTTCTCTCTCTCTCACATCGCCCGTCAGCCAAGAGACCAACAATCGAGGGTCATTTTTCTTTTCTCTACGTCTCTCACCTTTCCTCTATCTCTCCGGATCCTCAACACCACATTGCACTGCAATAACGCCCGAGGGGCTGGTTGAATCTTATCGCACAACCCACACTTGTGTCGCACAATGAAAGATTTGTGGTAGAAGAGAGGAAACAGAGGAAATAGTGGGGGTTAGTAGTATAGAAGGGGTGGTATGAAAAACGGAAGAGGGAACAAGAAACAAAGGGTGGAAGTTGAAATGTGAAAAAGTGGAAGGGGGGGGGGGGGGAATCTAAAACAATCAGTTGTGCTGAAAATGTCTCAGGAAAAAGTGTTTTCTAATTGAAGATGATTTAGGATCTAGAAAACGTTAAATTTCAAATTTTGGTTTCCGACTACCGTACCCCATGAATGCATAAAGATGTGTTTTTAGAACTTTCAGGGCCGCGATTCTGAAAAAGAATCATCGCATTTTCAAGTTGAAGATGATCCAGGCTCTAGAAAACGTTAAATTTCAAAATTTGGTTTCCGGCTACCGTACCCCAAAAATGCATAAGGATGTGTTTTTAGAACTTTCAGGGCCGCAATTCTGAAAAAGAATCATCGCATTTTCAAGTTGAAGATGATCCAGGCTCTAGAAAACGTTAAATTTCAAATTTCGGATTCTGGCTACCGTACCCCATGAATGCATAAGGATGTGTTTTTAGAACTTTCAGGGCCGCGATTCTGAAAAAGAATCATCGCATTTTCAAGTTGAAGATGATCCAGGCTCTTGAAAACGTTAAATTTCAAAATTTGGTTTCCGGCTACCGTACCCCAAAAATGCATAAGGATGTGTTTTTTTAACTTTCAGGGCCGCAATTCTGAAAAAGAATCATTGCATTTTCAAGTTGAAGATGATTCAGGCTCTAGAGAACGTTAAATTTCAAAATTTGGTTTCTGGCTACCGTACCCCATGAATGCATAAGGATGTGTTTTTAGAACTTTCAGGGCCGCGATTCTGAAAAAGAATCATCGCATTTTCAAGTAGAAGACGATTCAGGCTCTAGAGAACGTTAAATTTCAAAATTTGGATTCTGGCTACCGTACCCCAAAAATGCATAAGGATGTGTTTTTTTAACTTTCAGGGCCGCGATTCTGAAAAAGAATCATCGCATTTTCGAGTTGAAGATGATCCAGACTCTAGAAACGTTAACAGTCTTAGTTGCGAAATGTCTCGGAGCTCCAAACTCCAATGTTCATTGAGGAAGCCCGTGAAACTCATGTCCTACCGAACTTCGAAAACTTTTACAAGATTCTTACTGAACAAGTGTTATTCACAGGTAAGAAGAGATAAAACATTGTGTTCTCAGTTCATCAAAACAGATCCAAAAAGACGTTTGCAGGAAAAAGATTGCAATCATCTGAATGGAACATTCGAATGAGGTTAGAACAAAGACATTTCTCAAAGAGTCGAAAGTTGAAAACTGACCGTCGCTTTAGGAATGTTGTCTTCCACTTCTTTTATCATTTACGTTCCTTCCTTCACTTCAGTTTTTGGATCAGGTGTACTTCATAGTCTTTTTTGACAAGGTAGGCATTGGGCCAGATGTTGGGGCACCCGACGCGGGCGGCGCGCCAGACCGCGTTCAGGTTGACTGGACGGATGCAGACACCGTAGGGGAAGAAGGTGTAGTCGGAGTAGGTCTCGCGGTATTGGGTCCAGGCAGAAGCAGTTGGCTGCAACAAGAAAAATATGACTATGTATACACATTTAACAAAAATTACCGACCAACCGCCGACAGCCGACCGATAGCGGAGCGCCGACAGCCGACCGATAGCGGAGCGCCGACTCCCGATCGACCGACTATCGTTCGCCGACCACCGACCGCGTCCTTTCCTTACCTTACAACAAAGCTCCCTGAATCTTTCCCAAATAATGTCGTCTGTATTAGTGAAATTGAATCTTGGACTTGCGATTTTCTTCAAATCCTCCATTACAATGATTCATCAGTCTTTTGATAAAAAATAATTGTGATAATCTTGACTCCAGAAGTCTTCAGACGATTTAAAGCTGGCAAGAGTGCCTCTGTCCCCTTTCCATTGTACGACGACGCATACACAATAACCTCTTGTTGGTGGACGGCTCGGGCGTTGTTTGTTTTTCCCATCTAGCATCGGTGGACGTTACTGCAAAATGAAGAGAGTTTTAAGAGGTGAAATCGATGTTTTAGAGGATTTTTTACTCCAAAAATTGGCATTTTAGTATCCAATTTTGGTAGTTTTGAGCTAAATTTCAGTGAATAAGAGCATAAATGTTGTTGTCTTGATTCTAAATCTTGATTTTCGCGAATTTGAGCTCAAATTTTCCTTCTTTTTTCGATTTTCAAAAAAATTTTTCGAAAACATAAAAATAGCCGTGTTGAGAAGTCATAGCTTGTGACAATATCACTAAAATTGTTGAAAAGTCGATATTTTTCCGTTGAACTACGGCAAAAAAGCTATTCGTGGTGTGATATGCGGAACTGACGCTATTTCATTTAAGTAATAAAACTCGAACTTTTTTCAGTAGTTTAATCGACTTTTTGATAAAGAAATACTTACTTTTTCACGCATTGAACATCCTTACAATACCATCAAGCAGTTCCGATGTAATTCTGTGAGTCCTGAAAAATATTATCGGTTTTAACTCAAAAAATAAGCTTTCTGAGTTTATTTTCAGTAAATTCTTATAGAAAAACAACAATCACTTACATTTTCAGCTGCATTTTCAGCAAATATAGATGTCAAAGGCCTTTAGAACCTTCCAGAAGCCTCCCAATTTCGACGCTAAATGTGGCGCAAGGCGGCATAGTGGAGCGTTGTTGGCAGAACGATTTAGGGCGGGAGTTTGAAATATAAAGCAAATTTTGAATTGCAGGGATTGTCTAAGTTAAGAAAGGTAGGCACAACAAAGACAGATAAAAACCCACGAACTAAAAAAATTTGAATTCAACTATTTAGAGTTTCAATATGAAAAAATGAAAATATGATTATACTGAATAAAAACACATTTCTCTATATGAAATCATTCTTAATTCCTAACTTAAGATGTTACAAATGTTTCGTTTTTACTAGGGGCTCATTTTAATTAAAGATGCAATTGATTGGAAGCATATATGCGTCGGAAATCACAATTCTGAAGTCAATTTTCGCTGAACGCCTTCAGAAGACGTCTCCATATTCTAATGAGAAAGTGAATGTTAAGTCACCAACCGACTCTATGACGTATCTGACTAGTGAGAAACATAAAGGTCCCCTTTCTTCCCCGTTCCATTTGACCCACATCACCCGTCAGCCAAGAGACCAACAATCGAGGGTCATTTTTCTTCTCTCTGCGTCTCTAACGTTTCCTTTATCTCTCCGGATCCACAACACCACAATGCACTGCAATGCCGGCGGGGGGGGGGGGGGGGGGAGGGGGGCCGGACAAATCTTATCGCACAACCAACTGTCTCGGACAATGAACGATTAGTGGAAGAAGAGAGGAATAAGAAGGAATTGTGGGGGTTAGTAGAATAGAAGGGGTGGTATTAAGAACGGGAAAGGGACCAAAAAACATAGGGTGAAAGAGGAAAAGTGGGGGAAAGGGGAGGGGGTGAATTTCAGAAATTATCAGCTATGCTGAGAATGTTTCCGGAAGAGAAGGAGCAGGGTAGACCTCAATCTCTCCATCCTGAAATACAATACAGAACAAAAATATGAATATCATATTTGGATATTTTCAATGGGAACAGGAAAATTTTGGATTTCTAAAATGAACAGGTAGTCTGATCAGTTAGAAAGCTTTCGGGCATATCATGCAAACTTAAATCTGTTTTTTTTTAGGAAAAGTCGAACAAAGAAGTCGAAAACTACAAAAATCGGGCTTGATTACTAAACCCTGATAATCGTAATACTCTAAACTACTTTTTTTAGACACCTAATGTTGACCTTACTCAACTGAAAACTTTCAAATATGATACCTTTTTGTCCATCATGGAACATTCATTTAGCCAAAATCACATGCTCTCTTAGACACGCTCCCTGACACAGACTGACACAGTGGCGCTTTTTTCAACGCTTATTTTTTCACTGATAAGAGAAGAAAAAGAAGGACGAAACTTTGATAAATGATCTAAAAAAAAGAGATGAATGAAGAAGATAGAAGGGGAAAAGAGAAGAAAAGTTCAGTAGTCTGCCGCACTATTACCTCACTATCATTTTCTCATTTTCAATATTTTTAGGAAATCTGAGAGTCTGAGATTCTTTCCTTTGACACCTCCTTATATCAAAATTTGAAAAACTATGATACTTTTACTTCATCTCCATTTTTACAGTGATGGCAGGATTCAACAATCAAATCGTGATCAGCGAGCGAGACTTCGAGTTCCAAAAAGCCCAAGCCGCCCATTTCCGGTGGAATGCTCCCTATTGTCAGGAACACGGAAATCAAGGAGAGCTGACCTACTGCGATTGTGGACTCGACACCTATGTCCGTCCTGAGCCAGAATTCAAGATGCAATTCAGCTACTGGCTCCAGGGACAACAATACCGAGTCGAAGATCTCTCGTACGAGCAATTGGTTTTGTTGAAGCTCGAGTGTCAACACAAGCTCATTGACCTCGAAATGGACTTGGCCACCTTCATGAGAAGATTCAGGAATCGCAGAGGAGAAATGATTATGAGGACTGAGTCTGCCATCAACCAGTGGACCGGACATTTGGAGAGGTTCACTCAAGAGGCCGAAAGAAGAGATAGGCAGAGGAGAGCTAATGGAGGAGAATTGGAAGTCGAAGAGAATGATGAAGGCTATGTGCAATAATTCGTTTGTATTTTCAAACTCAAAGTTTTCAATTTTTAAGGATTACGAAATTTCAAAAGTAATAAAGTCCTATTTCTACAAGTTTTTGTGTTTGAAAACTGAAAGGAAAAATTAGAAAAGTATGGCATTCACTGGGAGGAAAATGAAAGGAAAGGACTGATTCTTCTCAAGATAACAAAAAGGGGAGGAGAAAAAATGCAAGCGAAAAACGTAAACAATAGTGGGAGAGCGTCATAAAGTGATGAGAAATGAAGGGAAAAAGAGAGAGAAGTATGAGAGTGGGAAGATGAAAAAAAAAACGTTTTTTATCTGCAAGCATGAGGTTTTACCCCCAAAGACCACCCACGTTGACAGATGAGTGCACATAAATAAACATTCGTCTTCTTCCTCTTTTTCCTCTTACTGGAGGAGGAGATAGGAACACGGCTGTCAGAACTAAGAAGGAGGGGAGAGCGGGAACAGTGTGAAGGACAAGAATAACAGAAATCACAAGAAAAGGGCTTGTAGTAGAATATACAGATTTGGTTTTTGTGAACAAATGGCTCCGTCGATTAAAGAAGAAATCCGACCAAAAACTATTATTGCTTTAAAATACGTAAAAATGAGTGTAAATTTTAAAAAATCATAATGAAAAATTTCTGCGTTTTTCATTTCGGAGCCATTTTTCGGTGTTTTAGAGAAATTTTAGAGCATTTTCATTATGATTTTTGCAATCTGGGCACGTTTTTAAAAATCTTAAAGCAATACAATTTCTGGTAGGGTTCCTCCTTTGAAGAAAAAACCTAATATTCTTCTTGTGATAACTTGAGATGACTTGTCTAAACTTATTGTATCCTGGAACTGTGGAAAGTGAAAAACATTGAATAATACTCAAAATTTTTTAATGAAAGAGAAGACAGAAAAAAACATACAGAAATTTGATCAATTAAATAAACAGTTTTTGATAGAAGAACAAAAAAACGTCAAAAATGCGATGGCGAAGTTTGAAGAGGAATTATTAGTTGGTGCTTTCGCAAAAATTCAAAAACGGACAAAATTTGCAGTGAACTTTGGGTTTTGGTCAAAATAATTCAAATCATCGAAACAATCAAAACGAAACTGAGCAACCTTGAAAAAATGGGATTTTCAAGCTTTACTAAAAGCTAAAAAACATAAAATGGGAAGACCGATGATTTTACTTTTTCCATTGGCTGCTATAATTTTTTTTATAGTTCGCGAAGCTCGATTCGCGCAAGCTTTTGTATGCTTCCATATGCTCCTTTGTCTCTTCTTCCAGAGCTTTTTTTTTCTCGGCAATGCTTTGCCGTTCGCCCTCGGCTAGTTTGACGGCATCATGCTGGGCTGAAAAAGAGTTCGTTTTCATTTTACACGATTCTCTTGCTTTTAACTTACATTTGATGTGTTTTTCGATAGATTCGATTTTTTCCCCATCTTTTTCGGATTCTATAATTAACTTTTTCATTTGATTAATGCATAAATTGGAAACGCACCTCTCAGTATTTCCGTAATCATGCTGTTTTGCGCCTTCGCATGCTCTAATTCAAATTTCTTGACCTCAGAGCTTGCCTGTGGATATCCCAGAATTTGTTCCGTGCGATTGATGTTTCTAGTAGAGCTCTTGATAGTCCTCTCCCATGATATCCACCTCTTGGTCTTTCTCTCAGTGTCTTCTTCAATTTTTTTCACCTCCTCGTCAATCGGCAATGACTCGGATGTCACCTCGAAGAAATACTTATTCGGCTGAAAATGGTTTTCTTTCACAAGAACAGTCAAACAGCCAGTTATGTTATGGTTGCCACAATATCTTATCAGATGAGTATTTGAGCTCTCTTAGCTCGGAATAACATTTTGTGAGCTGAAATTGTATCCTAATAAGAACCAAGTATTTGACGCACTTACCAAAACATATGTCTCCGTGTCAGTTTCCTGCAGTGCTTTGAGTAGCTCCTGGCGCTGCTCAAGTGAGTAGCTAGGTACGCCTGCTATCACAGCAGTGAAATCTGGAACAGACGAAATGACCGGACTTGAGCTGATTCCCTCGGTATTATTGCCGCCTTGACCCTGTAAAATCATTCTTACCGTTTTCTCAGATAAATGAAGCCATTCAAAATTTTGAAGTTTTGGGTCCGTAATATTTTTTTAATCAGGTAAAGATTATGATACTGCAATCAATTCAATTTTCCCCACTGTAGCTAACACCTTCCAAAAGTGTCTAGAACCAGGAAAATCGTTTTTTCGAAGTTCCAATCATAGTGCTATCAAAACTTCGATTCCTTATAAATAACTCAATTTTGGGGAATTCGATGAATTTCGAAATTATATTCTCTAACGTCAAATCCACTGTAAACCGTATTTTTTATAGGAAATTTGATCGGCAAACCCGAATACGTCACGTGATAAAAAATTCTTGATTTTTTTGTAACTTGATTCTTCACCAAATACATTATTCATGAACAAGTTTCTCATTGAAACTTACAAGAGTAGTCTCCGTTGGAGATGAACTCTCCCCTTCTTCATCCTCTAAGCCAGCGTCGTTTAGCGGAGGAGAATGAGGTCTTTTAAGAGAATTGGCGTTGCTGCGTCTCCACATTGTTGATTTCTGAAAAAAAAATCAAAAATTAAGGAAAATGTGCTTGAAGGTGCCCGAAAAGAGAAAAACCACATCAAAAAGCACACAATGATTGGGAAACCAGAAAAAAGAAAACTAAGTAAGCAAGAAAACAAAGATGAAAAATAGTAGTGGAAAAAGAAAGGAGTATGGCTGTATTAACTTCTCCCAGCTTGAAATACTGATAGCAATTACGTTTGCGAACAACTGTCGGTCGGTGGTTTTCTTATCATTTCAAGGGTAGGAGGGCTGCCAACTAACCAAATCAATTTACCAACAGACCAATTTTTCAGCTACCCAAGGTTGGATTTTTCAACTGAATATGGCTAAAACAAACTGTATTATGAACAATCTAAAAACAAATCGAAAAGTCAGTCTAGTCCAGGAAAGCTCTTATTGGACTATCCGTTTATTGAGAGATCAAAAAACTTGATAAACCTACTTTTTCTCCAGACGTAATCACACACTCTAACAGATAGAAAAATTGGTCTCACTTTCTCGTCCAGTCTTGCTTTCTCGGGTTGTCTTTTATGCTAACACAAATCTACACTCATACAATATCAAATGGGAAGAAAAGTGTGATGCAGAATAATGTAGTTGAATGAAAAAGCTTGAAGGAAGTATTACGTAATTTTTTGATTCTCACTATTAGGATTTTGAGTTAATCCAAAGTTAGAAAGTAAGTACTGTAGTTCAAATCGGCAGTAGCAATACTTCAAAAATTCAAGAATCCAAGAATCCAAAAGTCGAAAACTGTGGGAAGAAAAACACAAATATTGTGAGAAGAGCCGCGCACTTTTTTTGAATAGTGTCTTCTGGACGTCTTGAGGGGAGCCATATGTTGTGGTCATTTATCTTTCTCTTTTCTCTCCCTTCTCACTGGGGGAGTAGATAGAAAAACCCGGCTGTCAAAACTAAGACGGAGGGGAATGCGGGAAAGTGAAAGGGATAGGAAAAATAGACTTGGCTCAAAAAGAGCTTGAAGTGGAATTTGGCGGTTGTGAAAAGGCAAGACCTCGGTCTCGGTTTTCCAGAATTTCGAGAAAATGTCTGTACACTCATTGGTTTCTGACTCATAAAATTCACTGTACAAAAAACTAAAAAATTTATGAAAGTAGGCAGCAATGAAGATAAGAAGCGCAAAATACGACAAATAGGAGAGGATGAAGTGTAAAGTTTTTAACTCTCTGAAAGTAATACAATGTTTTTTTTTTCTAGAAAATTGGAAAGTACTCATTAGTCAATATATGTCGAATCCCTAACTATGGATCTAGACAAAGTAAGTTGAAAAGAAATTATGGGATTCAGTTCTGATCAGCCAAGAAGTGTGAGTTTGTTATTTTTGATCTCATCGTCGAAACGGAGGCTATCATCTTTGAGAAGGTGCTCTCTGTCGAATACTTCCGTCCCAGCAATCCATTGATTCAGGTCCCTGTTTCTGGTTTGCTGTCCAGGGAAGTAGTGCTCTCTCAGAGGTTCCAAGTAGGCATCGTTGGGAACACGATAACCATGAGGGTCGAGAGTCAGCGTCCATTTGCGTCTTCTCCACCTAAAAAATAGGCATTTATATTTTAATATTTTTCAAATGACTTACGGCATTAGTTGCTTGTGGACGGGTTCCAGAAAAGCTTGTGCTCGACGAATCTCATTGATGCAATTTTTGCATCTCTCGCCACCCCAGCAGTCATGGTAGATAGTAACGTAGGGCTCGTAGTAGGCCTGAATTTTAGTCATTGTTTTCATGAAAATGTTAGTTTTTTTCTCAAAAATCAACGAAAATTAGTCAGAGGGGGAGTCCACTAAATCAGATTTTTGAGATTCTCATATCAATAGACGTAGAATTCTTAAGAGAATAACTAATTCTCTTGGACCCCACTCTCAAAATTACTCCTTCAAAAGATATATGCCGAAAACAGGCCAGAAATTAGAATTGAAAGTGTGGAGATGAAGGTGAAAAACGTGTAATTCTGCACACCCTCAGTACTAATTTTTGGCCTGTTTTCTCAGAAATTCTACGTCGAAATACATTAAAATCTTCAAAATCTTGAAATTAGTGTACTCCCCTTTTAAAATGTCCGAAAATAACAAAAAAAAATGGTTTTGACCAAAATACCAAAACAAAATTGGGGTTTATCCGAAAATTCGACACATCAAAAATTCGACTCCAATAACTCAAGTTGACCGGCCCTGTTGCCCTGGTTTTCGTGGTGTCGATTTTTGAGTTAAACCCGATTTTTTAGGTATGCTGGTGAAAACCATCATTTTGTCAAAAAAACTTGTGACATTTTAAACTAATTTTTGTTGAATTTTGTTGATTTCTTCGAATTTTTCCTACAGCCCTACCGGGTTGGGCCGGCAAATCAAAAGTATGAAAATTGTCGATATTTGACTTACGCCGCCAAAAATTCCGTCATGTCCTTCCATCTTAACATGGGCATTGTGATAAAGTGTTCCGTTGTGGGTGCATTGTAGAGGAACCATTTTGAGATCCTCGTCGAAGGAAGAGAGCCTACTGTAAAATATACAAAATTAGGGGATATTCATTTTTTAGAACAGTTTACCTGGGCTGATGGGTGTCGTCTTCAATATAATATATCAAAGCACAGAACTTGTCTCGGTTCGGGCAAATGAGGGTGCCATCGTATCCAATAATCGACTTGGTGTTGTCCGACATATGGAAGAGGGTGTCATCGGTGACTTGCTCTGCTGAGCAAGCCACCGTAAGTGTGTACAGCATGTACACTATTATCCATAGTGGGTGTTTCATGACGCTTGATCCGAATTACTCTGCAAGAAATTGTCTTTGAAAATTTTTGGGAATATCGGAATATTCTAAAAGCATGGCGATATGGGAACAAAAAACGAGAGTACAAAAAACAATTCTAAAAAGTTAGCAGGCTGTGTGGAGCTCAGGTTTTCTGATTCCGCATCCTCAAAAATGACAATACTCATGAAGGACACCCACCTTTTTATACTAGGAGTTCACGTAGGCGGTGTGCTCGTAGGCGGAGTCAAGCACAATGCCCAGCGATTCTGAGAAAGTTTTTTAAGCGATTCCGAGAATTTTCCAAAAACTCGTAGTCAACTTTACATCTTGTATCCTATTCTTCTCTGTTTCTCTATCAAGTTTGAGCACTCTTCTTCTTTTTTTTTGGTTTTGCGGGGGACTCAAAACTAGAATCACTAAAAAAATGAAGGACTCAGTCTCTTGACGGATGATGGTCGTTAACTGAAATAGTGAGGGAAAGAGAGAGACCAGCAAAAAAACACTGCCGGAAACTTGGGAGAGCACGAAAGCACATTTTCGGGACGACTGGAGCTCATGATCCATCTTTCTTTTTTTTGGAGAAAAAAGTGAAACGAGTGAGATGAGATTTGAAAACAGATGGCAGGATGATCGTTGAGCGGAAATCTTCGCAAAAAATCCTGTTGGGAACCAAAATTGGTGGGGAACCAAAATTGGTTTCAAAAACAGCTTCAATGACTCTTTCAAAAATCAAAATTGCTCAAGTTATGGCACGTTTTATGAAATCCCAGTTTCAGATTGAAGAGCTTCTTGCACTCCGTAGACTCACTAGTTTCTGCAAGTATCAAAAATCAGGCAAAAATAATTTCTCACTCCGTGACCAATTTCATACGATTTGCACCGGAGCGAATCTGGAAATCTGAAAAAGTCTGAAAATCCATACTTTAAAAATATTCCTTTTTTAAGACTCATTCGAACGGAAATTTTTAGCTGATCCATAAATCTTTGTAAAAAATAATGAAAATCAAAACTGCGCAAGTTCTAGCACGTTTTATGAAATCCCAGTTTCAGATTAAAGAGATTCTTGAACTCCGTAGACCTGCTTTTTTAGCATTTCACTCATTTTTGCAAGTATCAAAAATTAATACAAAATATTTTCTCACTGTATGAAAAATTTCATACGATTTGCACCGTAGCGATTCTGGAAATCTGAAATAGTCTGAAAATCCATTAATTTTCATGTTTTCATGTCTCATTCAAACGGAAATTTTTAGCTGATTCAGAAAATCTTTGTAAAAAATCATGAAAATCAAAATTGCTCATGTTAAGGCACGTTTTATGAAATCCCAGTTTCAGATTGAACATCTTCTTGAACTCCGTAGACTTGCTATTTTAGCATTTCACTCACTTTCACAAGTAGCATAAATTTGGAAAAAATATTTTCTCACTCTACGAACAACTTCATACGATTTGCACCGGAGCGTTTCTGGAAATCTGAAAAAATCTGAAAATCCATACTTTTCAAATTTTCATGTTTTTAGGTCTCCTTCGAACGGAAATTTTTAGTTGATTCAGAAAATCTTAGTTACAAATCATGAAAACCAAAACTGCTGCAGTTATAGCACTTTTTGTGAAATCCCAGTTTCAGATTGAAGAACTTCTTGAACTCCGTAGACTTGCTATTATAGCACTTCACTAGTTTTTGCAAGTATCAAAAATTCAGAAAAAATATTTTCTCTCTTCATGAACAATTTCATACGACTTGCACAGAAGGAATTCTGGAAATCCGAAAAAGTCGTAGGCGGTGTGTTCCTAGACGGAGACAGGCACGATACCAAGCGATTCTGAGAAAGTTTTTTAGGCGTTTCCGAGAAATTTCCAAGAACTTTTAGTCAACTTTACATTTATTATTCTCTGTTTCTCTATCAAGTTTGAGCACTCTTCGTTTTTTTTTGGTTTTGCGGGGGACTCGAAACTAGAATCACCAAAAAAATGAAGAACTCAGTTTCTAGACGGATGATGGTCGTTAACTGAAATAGTGAGGGAAAGAGAGAGACCAGTAAAAAAACACTGCCGGAAACTTGAAAGAGCACGTATACACATTTTCGGGACGACTGGAGCTCATGATCGATCAAATTTTTTTTGGAGAAAAAGTGAAACGGGTGAGATGGGATTTGAGAACAGATGGCTGGATGATCGTTGACTCTTTTGGCGGTAAAAATCCCTGGAAGTTTCCATGCTTATGACCGTAATACGATTTGCAATGGAGCGATTCTGGAAATCTGAAAAAATCTGAAAATCCATACTTTCTTAATATTCCGTTTTTTAGGACTCATGATATACTTGGAGTTTACGTAGGCGGTGTGTTCCTAGACGGAGACAGGCACGATACCAAGCGATTCTGAGAAAGTTTTTTAGGCGTTTCCGAGAAATTTCCAAGAACTTTTAGTCAACTTTACATTTAATATTCTCTGTTTCTCTATCAAGTTTGAGCACTCTTCGTTTTTTTTTGGTTTTGCGGGGGACTCGAAACTAGAATCACCAAAAAAATGAAGAACTCAGTTTCTAGACGGATGATGGTCGTTAACTGAAATAGTGAGGGAAAGAGAGAGACCAGTAAAAAAACACTGCCGGAAACTTGAAAGAGCACGTATACACATTTTCGGGACGACTGGAGCTCATGATCGATCAAATTTTTTTTGGAGAAAAAGTGAAACGGGTGAGATGGGATTTGAGAACAGATGGCTGGATGATCGTTGACTCTTTTGGCGGTAAAAATCCCTGGAAGTTTCCATGCTTATGACCGTAATACGATTTGCAATGGAGCGATTCTGGAAATCTGAAAAAATCTGAAAATCCATACTTTCTTAATATTCCGTTTTTTAGGACTCATGATATACTTGGAGTTTACGTAGGCGGTGCGAGCCTAGGCGGAGTCAGGCACAATACCAAGCAATTCTGAGAAAGCTTTTTAGGCGTTTCCGAGAAATTTCGAAGAACTCGTAGTCAACTTTACATCTAGCTTTCTATTCTTCTCTGTTTCTCTATCAAGTTTGAGCACTCTTTCTTCTTTTTTTTTTGGTTTTGCGGGGGACTCGAAACTAGAATCACCAAAAAAAAAAAGAACTCAGTTTCTTGACGGATGATGGTCGTTAACTGAAATAGTGAGGGAAAGAGAGAGACCAGCACAAAAACAGTGCCGGAAACTTGGGAGAGCACGAAACCACATTCTCGGGACTCATGATCCATCAAATTTTTTTGGGAAAAAAGTGAAACGGGCGAGATGAGATTTGAAAACAAATGTCAGGATGATGGTCTTTGAGCGGAAATCCTCGCAAAAAATCCTAAGTTGTTGGGAACGGAATTTGCACCGTAGCAAAAGTTGGGAACGGAATTTGCACCGTAGCAATTCTGAAAATCTGAAAAAGTCTGAAAATCCACACTTTATAAAAATTCATGATTTTAGGTCTCATTCGAACGGAAATTTTTAGCTGATTCAGAAAATCTTAGTTGAAAGTCATGCGAATCAGAACTGCTCAAGAAACGATTGGTTGCGAAACGTGCGGTTTTGAAATGTAATAAACGTTAAACAGACTAGTTTATAGAGTTGCGAAACGACTGGTTGCGACACGTCCTGTTTTGAAATGTAATGAACGTTAAGTAGACTAGTTCATAGAGTTGCGAAACGTCCAGTTTTGAAATGTAATGAACGTTAAGTAGACTATTATATAGAGTTGCGAAACGACTGGTTGCGAAAGGTCCAGTTTTGAAATGTTATGTACGTTAAGTAGACTATTTTATAGAGTTGCGAAACGACTGGTTGCGAGAGGTCCAGTTTTGAAATGTTATGTACGTTAAGCAGACTATTTTATAGAGTTGCGAAACGACTGGTTGCGAAAGGTCCAGTTTCGAAAAGTAATGTACGTTAAGTAGACTATTTTATAGAGTTGCGAAACGACTGGTTGCGAAAGGTCCAGTTTCGAAAAGTTATGTACGTTAAGTAGACTATTTTATAGAGTTGCGAAACGACTGGTTGCGAAACGTCCAGTTTTGAAATGTTATGTACGTTAAGTAGACTGGTTCATAGAGTTTAAATGTCTGGGTTGCGAATTGTCGCCGTAGCAAAATTGACGTGAGTTGCGGAATGACTTGACGGCGAAATTTACCGAAGCCGCTTTTTTGTGAACTTTAGTATCTTCACTTTGCATTTTCGTCATCACAACATTCATTATTATCACGATCTTTGTTTTTTTTTTGTTCTATTCATTCAATAGTTTCATGTTTATTTCTTTGGATCAAGTGTTACAGTAATAGCCTCCAACACAACTTTTTTTTATTATACCTTAGTTTCAAACCTGCAAGGAAATGTAAGTTTTTGGCTTCTTTCTCCTTTCCCATGTCAAACGAATTCCTACGAGTAATCTTTCAAGCAGACATTTCATTTCCTCCCCTTTTCTCTATGCTAGTGTAACTTCATTATTTCTCAACCTACTCCACTGGTCGACAGACAGCGGTGTATAACAACAACAAACAGCACTCTTCGGAAGCCCTCTCACACAGACAAAGACTCGGAAACCAAAGGACACAGAACGAAAACGAGGAGACGAGATGGCCAACAGCAGATGTAAAGAAAAGAAAATGGACAAAAACTAAGTGTGTAGAAGAACTCGGGAGCCCTAAAATGAGTCGAAATTTTGAGATGAGTTTTGAAAATTTGCTGAAAAAAGACTTAAAACAAGCCTCAAACTCAAACATTCAGGGTTCCAGTTTTTGCAGTGTTTTCATAACCTCTCATCTTTGATTCATTATTTTCACGAAATCCCTATAGTCTTCCCGATCCATCCCGCCAGTTCATATGTTTTCTCTGCTGCAAAATGTGGCAATCCCTTCAATTTCTTCTTTCTCGAGATGGATTCCATCTTTCTTCTTCTTCTTCTCCTCCTCCCCTTGTCTTTTTGTAATGAGTTTTGAAACTTTGCTTAAAAGAAAACTTATAACAAGCCTCAAACCCAAGTATTTAGGGTTCCAGTTTTGCAGTACTTTCAAATCTTCCTATTCATTATTTTCACGGAATCCTATAGTTTTCCCCATCCATCCCGCCAATTCATATGTTTTCTCTTCGGCAGAATGTGCCCGTCCCTTTCTTCTATTCTCAATCTCTTCTTCCCCAAGATGCATTCCATCTTTCTTCTTCTTCTCCTCCAATTCCCCTCGTCCCTTTCCGCTCATCGTTAGTTTACACACACACCACCGCCTCTCGTCGCTGCATTCATTGTTATCTCCCTTCTTCGTTTCGCGTGACCCTCATTTCTCTGCGTCTCGTATCCCCACACCATGTCAATGGAGCGAAGTTACCCACAAACAACCGAACGAACGGCGTCTTGTCCGGGAAATTGAATTGTCGACTATTTTTTTTTGTTTTTCGACGTATTCTAGATCATTTTCAAGCCATTTTTTGCATTGTGATCTTCTGGTGAGATCTATTTTCAACCGAAGAACCAATTTTCCTATTCTCACAGCAATTTTTCGTCTCAACTTGTAATTGGTAGCAAAATAAAAATATCGAATTCAAAAAATTTGAGTAAATTGCATAGTAGTTTGTGTTTTTGTGAACGTTTTCTGTTTTTCGAAATGCAGGGGCGGTTTTGCGATTATTTCGTTTATAAAACTGTGAAATCTTGCGAAAAATGTCCGTAAAAAGATGATTTTTCAAATTCTTCCCGTTTTCGTTCATTGAACTGTGTCAGTCTCTCGTCAATATTTTTAAAACTCTCAGTTTTTCGGTTCTACTCAACCTAATTTAACCGATTTCTTGTTTCAGATGTCAACTGCCTACACAACTGCCTATCCCGCCAGCGTTTTGCAGTTCAAACTCCTTCGAAGGGAGAAAAATCCATCCAGATTTGGAGAACTATTTGAAAACCAGGAGGGAATGATACATTTATGGTGTCTCATGTCTCCCTAGCACTTTGGAAGCCCGGTACCTTGATGAAGGAGCACATGTAAGTCTTTGAATTTTGAAAATTCGTTTTGGAGGGACCTAACAAGGAAGCTCTGTTCAAAAACCAAGTTGAAACTTGCTGAAAATTGATCTCCTGGTACGTCCAAATTGCCTGAACATGCTAAGCAAGTTTCTGAGTCCTCAATACAAGCTGTGTTCAAGTTAAAATCTTATGAAAACAATTTGTGATCCTCGCTTGTTACAGATCAGTATTCAAAGGATCATAACTAAAAAACGACTTGTATTGAGGACCTAACAACTCGATTTTCGTGTTCAAGAGGTATGAAAGAAGCAGGATGCCAATTTTCAGAAAGTGCCTATGTCGTTTTTGAAAGGAGTAACCCTATCAAAAAGGATACTCCAATTACTCACGTTTTCAGTATGAGAATGACCGAGTATCCCATTTTCAAATGAACAAACCTTTTCAGCTCCGTTCCAAAGCCTACGGCGACAACAAACGTGACTCTCTGTACTGATGAAATCTATTGGCTACCACCAAATAAGAGAAGGAAAGGACTGTTCTTGTGCAATTTGTGAAGCCGAGAAACCCTTCTGGACAAATACCGGTTTGAAGACAATTGATGGAATTGAAAAGTAAGCTTTTTCCGTATCCCAAACATTGGATTCATTAGCGATATTTCAGTGCCAAGAGGGATAAATCAAAACGTCATCTAGGCTGTACTGGGGAGAGAAACTGCGAAGAAGTAAGTTTTTGCTCAAAAGCTGTAATTTTATGATTATTTGCAAGAGAAACTCAAATTCACTAACTGTGAACATGATAATTGAAATCTGATATTTTAGTTTTTTCATTGCATGGACAAAAAACTCGATCCAAAGAGACCCGAGGTCAAATCTGATGCCAGGTCGGCAGCAAAAACATACATACTTTTGCTTACTCGCTAACAAAAATCTTACTTCTCTTACCAAACAACATCCGACTCATTTTTTTTCCAGATCGAAAAGATCACAACCAAAATGACCGCGGTTTGCGGATTCGGAGTGCAGTCTGGAAATGACACGAAGGCTTTCAAATATTGTAATTTCCAATTGTCAGATGATTACACTTAGAAGTTCAAGGTTTATTTTACACTACATCTTTCGGCGCGAAAATGACATTCTGGCTTTGATGGTAATCAAAATAACATCATCGAGATGACCATTTCTCAAGTTCCTGTGTAGTCATCTAGATTTTTTTTCATTTTCAGCTTGGATCGAACTTACAAGACGTTAGCAGAAAGCGTCCATATCTACTTGCTCAAGGTTCACGCCGTCAGATTCAATTTTAATGTAAGTAGCTTTCTAAAAAATTCAGACAAATTGATCTGAAATTGCAGCTAGCATCCGCTTCTCCCTATCGAGCAATGTCAAGTCTATGCCAAGATGCTGTACCCAGAGAAAGATTGCCTGAGTGACTTTTCAATGAGTGTCAGTCAACTTTTTGTACCTACAATTGATGTCCCTTCCGCTTTAAGTGTATTTTCTTTTGGCCATCATGATTGTCTCCAACCCCTTCGTCATTTCCTTGTTCACTTCCACCATGTCATTTTTGTAAGGTTTTATGTCATTCTTTTCACCTATTTACTTTTTATTTTGTTATCTTCTTTTTTGTACTCCCCTATCAAACACATAACTTTCTTTCCACATTTCATCTTCGTCCCTGTTTTGAGTTCATAATGTCTTATCAGTATTCAAATAGAGTTTTGGTTGTTTTTTCTGTGTTTTTCTTCAATAAATGTATACCCTTCAATACAATCTGTGTCAATTATTAGCACTTTTTTCCAATAAATGGCATATGTTCAGAACTTGTCTCCAAATAATGATGCCCGCTTGCGAGTTGTGTTACGAGGACTAACGCAGCATAGAGAACGAAATAGACTCCTGTGGGAAGACGATAAGCAAATGTGTTGTGTGTGTATGTCGTCGAATGAGGAAAGAGTTAGAGGAGGAAAATGTGAATTGCGTGTGTGTATATGTGTGCTGGGTGGCTAATGACAGCCCGGTGAGGAGACTCTGCGGAAAAGAAGAAGAAGGAAGGCTTGTGGGGGTCCGCTGGGGACCGACGGAGGAGAATGAATTTATGATAGGCAACTGGGGGGTCGTAGCATTGCGGCTAGGACGAAGAAGAAGATGAATTGAATCTCAATTTTCAAAGCGTTTTAGTTAGACTTTAGATCGCAAGTAAAAGAAGCAATAGATGGAACTACGGTATTTCTCATTTTTCTGAGTTTTGAAATAGAAGAACCGACCGAGGATAGGGACCGAAGGAGGAGAAGGAATTGAATCAAAATACTGTCCAAGTGTTAACTTTCAGACTTTTTCCAAAAATCTCTGAAAAATATTTAAGAAAAAACTTGTCAACTAAGACACGGGATTCTAGAGTGGATCTATATCCTCCCTGAATTTCAACAAAATTGGGCTTTGGCAAGTAATTTTTTCTGATTCCCAAACGTGACTATTTTGAACTGAGAACTAGAAATTTGGCAACCATTTGGCATGTGTGGTAGGTGGCCTTTTGTTCTGGGAAGACGTGAAATGAGGTCTCGGATATATTACGTCACCGAATAAGAGGAAAGATGGGAACAACACAACATGTCCGAGTGCCGACAGCCTTATCTGAGACTCATGGTATTGTGTACTCTTTTTTTTTTTCTTCAATATACCAGGATGTGCAAGGACCACTCTTCTCAATGTCAATCGAAAAAAAAGGAGACAGTGTTGAAAACGAAAAGACGCAGAGACACGGAGACGCAGAAAAAAACAAAAAACGGGAGCGACAGCAGATGATCATTTGGCACCCTATGTTAGCCAACGAAATGACGACCAACTGTATACGGACGTCACCCTAATCCCCCGCCCCCCTATTTAGCCTTGCAACAAGACAACCAACTGATTACGGATGTCTCTCTATTATAGCTATCTTTTTTGTTATTCCCCACCCCCCCCCCTGATTTTTCTGAATGTTTATTTATTTTTTTTTTTGATTTTCTTGATTTTCCTGATTTTTTGCTATACTTTCCTGATGAATTCAAAAAGGTGAGTTAAATTTGGCTGTCTTATTAGAAATAAACCGTTCTTTCACTAGAATTTTTAGGGGACTTCCAGTGAAAAGCATATAAAATCTTTATAATGTTTCAGAATGCAAAAACTGATGAAATTCCGATTCAAACAGCATTCGAGTATGTGACCAATGTAAGAAAGAATGCGTGAAGGAAGTCATAACGAAAGTAAGACTTTGGATTTTGGAAAAAAGCCATAGGTCAAATGAAATATTTTTCAGCAGACCTCATCAAGAGAGCAACAGAATTTCAAACCGGAAAGAAGAACTATCCGAAGACGATTGAGGAACTCGAGAAGCAAGTGAGAGGAATGGATAGGTGTACGGACGTCACCCTAATCCCCCCCCCCTTTATTTAGCCTCACAATATGACAACCAACTGTATACGGATGTCTCCCTATTATCGTTATCAATTTTTTTAATCCCCCCCCCCCCTGATTTTTCTGATTATTTACTTTCTCATTTTTCTGATTTTTGTGATTTTTCGATGTTCTTTGGAGATGAATTTGAAAAGGTGAGTTGAAATTGGGTGTCTTATTAGAAATGAACCGGTATTTCACTATAATTTCTAGGATACTCCCAGTGAAACGCATACAAAATCTTTATATTGTTTCAGAAGACAAAAAAGATGAAATTCCGATTCAAAAAGCAGTTGAGTATGTGATCAACTGCAAGAAAGAATGTGTGAAGGAAATCATACCGAAAGTAGGATTTTGGATTTTGGAAAAAAGCTATAGATTTAAATACATTTTTTTCAGCTGACCTCATCAAGAGAGCTGAAGAATTTAAAAGAAAAGGAGAACTATCAGAAGACGATTGAGGAACTTGAGAAGCAAGTGAGAGGAATGGATAGGTGAGTTGCCTTATTCAAAAATTTCGAGAAAAAACGATTTTTGTCTTTTCTAGTCTTATTCTATCCCCGCAGATTCCGTTTTAATACACAAGAATTTTGCACTCTCAGATCAAGAATAAGTGGTCGACTTCACCAGATAGGATAACGCCAAATCCTGGCAGGCAAAGCCATTAAAGCCGTTCTGCGACACATGCACTCCAAGAGTCAACGTTGCCTTCGAGTTGTACGAGAACAAGATTCAAACGATGGTCGGACGGGGAAATGAGAAAAGTGAAGAAGACCATCACTTATCCCAGTCGAAGACGGTTAGTATTCTAGAAATTTTTGAGATAATAGTGATATCGCAAAGATATACATTAGCTCCATAAAAATACCTCCTAGAAATCTTGTTCGAAAAATATTTACAAATTTTATTATCTTTCAGAAGACAAAAATGAGGACATTCCGATTCAAACGAGTATGAAAAAAGAAGCAAGATCTGGTAGGTGGAAATTCAAAAAAAAAGTACTGAAGTGTTTCAAAATGTGCGGAGCATCAAACTCCGAATACTTCCAGAAATCGACGAGGTGCTAATACGCTTTTGTCATTTTATCATTAAAGGGCGCGGACGCTAATTCAAAATTTTGAGTTTTGCCGGATTTTTTTTATATGGGTCGATGCAGAAAGAAACAAGAAAGCCGAAAGTCTCTTGCGACTTTTCATGAAAATTGCTCCAAAAAGAGATATAGGTCAAAGAAGAATGCTCGAACAGAGCAGATTGAAATTTTAAAGATCGAGAATTTGAAGGCTTTAGGATTGAGTTTACCACGTAAATTTTATATGGGTCGACGCAGAAAAAAATTTTTAGTAAAAAACTTTTTTGCAGTGTGACCTAAAAATCATGGGTTCAAAAGTTATGGGTGAAAAACAGCTTCAGAGTTCAAAATGATCAGAAAAATTTTGCCGATTTTGATCAAAAATAAATTCTAAAGTGAGCAACGTGAAGCAAACCTATGAGCTCGGCCTGGCTCAAATGAACATTTTCAGCCATAACTTTTGAACCCATGATTTTTAGGTCACACTGCAAAAAAGTTTTTTACTAAAATTTTTTTTCTGCGTCGACCCATATAAAATTTACGTGGTAAACTAAATCCTAAAGCCTTCAAATTCTCGATCTTTGAAATTTCAATCTGCTCTGTTCGAGCATTCTTCTTTGACCTATATCTCTTTTTGGAGAAATTTTCATGAAAAGTCGCAAGAGACTTTCGGCTTTCTTGTTTCTTTCTGCATCGACCCATATAAAAAAAATCCGGCAAAACTCAAAATTTTGAATTAGCGTCCGCGCCCTTTAAGATAAGATGTTTCGAACATTTGTCGAAAGCATAGCACCCTTTGGAACACTCCAACATTTGCGTTTTTTTCAGATGAGGGAGATCGATGAAAATCTGGAGAAAGACGATGATTCTGGTGTCGACGAGGGAGAAGAGTCGCGTGTTGATGCTGAAGCTGGCAATGCTCCAGGAGCTGAACAATGCAATCAACGTGAGTAAAAACGAATATGGGCAATTCAAAAAATAGCATACAGAATCAGAAACGTGGTTTTGTTCAACTTTTTTATAACGTTTCAAATTCTATGCGCGATTTTTTCGAATTGGCAACACTGTATTGTAACTTGTTGAAGGATAATGACAGACACACATACAGAATTGAGTCCATATTATTAGTAATAACATTTCAGATGCGTAGAGCTACTCCTGTTTCCTGATCAAGAAGGCAAGTGAGCACTTCCGGAGAAAGGCCAAGAGAAAGGAGAAAAGCATCAATAACCATTTTTACGAGTTGATTTGAACTAATGTTTTATATGTTTTGAATAAATCTTGATTCCAGAAAAAAAGTTTCTTCACCAAGTGAACTCTATGGGTCTGATTACCCACTTGTATCTTATATTTTCAGGACATCATTAGAATTTGAGCTTATACAGTATCTGGTCATGCTCAGACCACTTGAGAGAATGGTTCGTGGCTTGGTGTCTCTCAGAAGGACTACCAGTCCAACTGTTTCACCTTAGTGGCACCTGAGTGGAATTGACCAGAACTGGAATGGTAAATGGCAAAATTTCGTTATTTTTTAGAGAGGATTCAGGTCATAGAAATTTCAGATTCGTGTTCAGCAGAGTCGAAAGTACGGGGGAACCAATTTTCAGAAAGTTCTGAAAGAGCTTAGATTCTTCCAAAAGTTCAATTTCCCGGGCATAACGGTGTGGTTTCGCTCCATTGATACGTTGTAAAGACAAGAGACGCAGAGAAGAGACTCACAGGAGAAGAAGGAATGCAGCGGCCGGTGGTGGTGTGTGTAAACTAGCAATGGGGGACTGGGAAAACGGGAATAGGAGGCGAAGAAGAAGGAGGAAGATAGGTTGTCTCTTGAGGAAGAAAACATTGAAAATGGGGGAAAGGGATGGGCAAATTCTGCAGAAGAGGAAAAACATGAACTGTCAAAAGATTTTACAAATCCAAGAACCCGGTACAGGAAGGAGAGAGACATGATGGTTACTCTCCCCCACCAGTGTCAGTACAATAAAATGAATATGAAAGAGGAAAGACAGGTAGATACGCTCACGGACAGCTGCCTGCCCGGCGGGTCTGTGAATAAGAATAATTAGGTTTATGCAAATAGAAGATAAGAAATGGAAACGTGGAAAGTGACGAGCAATCTTATTGTCTTGTAACAAATCGCAAAATCCAAAAATCTTGCTGAATGTTTCTAACATCTCTCTTCAATTTCTAGTTTCTAATCTCTTCAAAAAACTTGGCCGATTTCCCATAAGATTCCACTAAAATGAAGCAGTAGGACAGGTACCATTACTCGGAAACCTAGCCACTGACTGCTCACTTTAGTGGTATGAGCATGACCGATTTCTCATTATTCAAATTTTTTGAAGAAAAAATGCTCACCTTTCAACATGAACCATTATCATTTTCAAAACTGTTAAAGTATAGAAAATAGAGTTATCCGGCCTATTCTATGAGGCCGATATAGAAAGTTCTTGAATATAAAGGATAACACTAGAACTATAAGAAAATAATAAGAAGGGTCCGTCTTCAGTCATGAAGGTGTTTAATGGTGTGATGAATAATAAGAAGATGGAGAGGAGAGGGGGGGGGATTAGATCCTTGTGGTCTTATGAGACGAAACATGAGGTCTCAGGAAGACATTGCAACGAATGATGCTGAAGGATTAATGAGGGAGGGGGGGGGGGAGGGGACGTGAGACACCCATATTTCGAGGGACCTATGTCACGACACCATAACAAACGCAAGTGCCGTATGTTGGTGTCTCGGGGTATAATGAAGAAGAGGGAAAAAGGGGAAAGAAGGAACAACACAACATGCCCGAGTGTCAACAGCCTTATCTAAGACTCATGGTATTGTGTACTCTATTTTTTTTTTCTATGTGCCAGGATGTGCGAGGACCACTCTTCTCAATGTCAATCGAAAAAAACAAGACAGTGTTGAAAACGAAGAGACGCAGAGACACAGAGACGCAGAGAAAAACAAAAGATGGGAGCGGCGGCAGATGATCATTTGGCACTCTATGTTAGCCAACAAAATGACGACCAACTGTATACGGATGTCACCCTATTAAAATTATCTATTTTTTTCAAATTCCCCCCCCCCCCCCCCGTTGTATAATCCTTTTCAACAAGACGACCAACTGTACGGACGCCGAATTATTTCCCCTCCCCTTGATTTTTCTGAACATTTTTTTCATTATTTTTCTGATTTTCCTGATTTCTTGTTGTTGTTTGGAGATGAATCTGAAAAAGTGAGTTACATTAGGCTCTCTTATTAGAAATAAACCGTCATTTCAGGAGCATCACGGACATCAGTCAAGTCCAGACAGTATTAGGTTAAAATTGGAAAAAAGATCTGGAAGGTAGGACTGTGGATCTTAGAAGAAACTGTATGTCAAAACAAATATTTCTCAGAGGAAGCAGTCAAGAAAGCTGAAGAATTTCAAACCAAAAATGAAATCTACGAGAGCATTGAGAAACTCGAGAAGAAATGCAGAAAAGTGAGCGGCCTGGAAATTTGTAAAGTTGGAAAAGTTGAAGAAACTTTGCAGTAAGCTCAAAACTTTTCTTTGAAAATACCAATTTTATTAAATTCTAGAAACTCGGGAGATCTTCTTCAACGCCGTTGATGCCAAGAGAAAAGAGGCTAGCAATGCTCCAGAAGGCAAAGTTCCAGAAGAAGCCCAAGAAGCTGAAATCCGCCAGGCCCAAGAAACCGAAGCCCAAGTTTCAATGAATGCTCCAGTCACGGTACCTAAGTCGATGTTCCAAAAACTGTACCTCTTCATTCTCTACTGCCTCACATTTGTCGGAGGAGAATCTGGAAACTACGACCAAAACGGAAAAGTTGGTAATGAGACGACGGCTTCTGAAAAAATAGGATCTGAAGAAAAAGAAGGTGAAGCTGAATCCGAGCCAGAGCAACCTGCACCAATCCGGCCAGAAACGCTTCGAAACGCCAAAAAGACTGCCAAGAAGCTGATCAGACTGCAAAAGGCCGAAGTCTTGCTGGATTCCGAAAGAGCTGAGAGGGAAGCTGCAAGTGCACAAGTCAAAACAACGAACTACATGCGGTGTTTCTAACTTTTTATAACGTTTCAAACTTTTTTGTATGTGTTGAATAAATCTTGATTCCCAAAAGAAAAACTGTTTTATTCCATGTGAGTTCTATGGGTCGGATTACCCATTTCTATCTTATTGTTTCAGCACCACTTTGAATTTGAGCTTATACAGTATCAGGTCATGCTCAGACCACTTGAGTGAATGGTCCGTGGCTTGGTGTCTCTCAGAATGACTACCAGTCCAACTGTTTTGCTTCAGTGGCACCTGGGTGGAATTGGCCAGAACTGGAATGGTGAATGCAACACTTTATTGCTTTTAGAGAAGACTTTGTGTGAGAAACTGAAACTTTTTCAAGTTCTGGTGTTTTCTAGAAGATTCTAAGGTAAAAACTTTTACAATGCTTTCATAAATTTCCCGGCATCTCATAATTTGACGTTTTCCTTATTATTTTGCCCTTTTCGCAGCATGCTATACCGCTTTCAACTTCGTGTGTCTTTTGGACCGCGCACGCGACACGCGACGCCTCCGAGGACTTCGGGCCGGTGTCGTTTAGTCTCCCCCTTTTCTCAATGCTAAAAGAAAAGGAAAGAAATAGTGTGCCGAAAGAAGAGACGCATAGGCGCAGACAAACTGGACTATTGAGTGTTCATTTCATCTTCTTAGTTAGCCTTGCAACATGACATCCAACGGATTACGGATGTCTCTCTATTAAATTTATATATTTTCTTTAAATTATCTCCCCCCCCTCCCCCTTGTATTCTAGGCACTTTTTGAATGGCGCCGAACTATTTAGAATCTTTCCATTGCATATTCTTTGAATGGGTGATGGAAATTTTCTCTGTGATTTTTCTGAACATTATTTTATTTTATTTTATTTATCAAACTGCCACTGACATTGAGCTCTTCTTGAAGCTCGTTGATCAGAAATCTGTTCTCAACGGTGGGTTCTTTCTTCATTTTTCTGCTATTACAACAATTTTTTTCAGACAGAAGGCCTCGGAGTTGGGGAGCTACTACCAAGCCAAGGGAATCATGGAGACTTGTGAAAAATGGCTGGAAAACGACACAAAAGAAGGAGAAGTTCGAACTAGCGGGACTCTATAACATGGAGGGATTCAAGGTAAGAAAAAGAACATATGGGCAGATCTACATTCTTAAACTTACAGATGATGGCCATGGTGAACGAGATGCCGACTGGAGATGTTCCAATTTGCCGACAAGTACTTGATGGCGGATTTCAAGGTGAGAAAAGGAGAGAGCCAGAGAAAAACTCATAAATTTGTACTTACAGAAAACCATCTTGGACACCATCCCAACTGTCGTTGGAATCGAAGAAATTCTTCCAGACAACATCAACGACTGGACCAAGGAGACGGTGACTGGAGAAGACTTCGGGATTCTTCAGAATTCCAAAAAGCACAGAAAAACTATTGTTTTGTATATGATGTTGAATAAATTTTGATTCCAAAAAACTTTTTCTCAATGTCCACTCTATGGGTCTGATTACCCACTTTTACCTTATTGTTTCAGCACCATTCAGAATTTGGGCTTATACAGTATCTGGTCATGCTCAGACCACTTGGGTGAATGGATCGTGGCTTTGGTGTCTCTCAGAATGACTACCAGTCCAACTGTTTCGCTTTAGTGGCACCTGGGTGGAATTGACCAGAACTGGAAGGGAAAATGGCAAATTTTTTTGATTTTTAATGAGGCGACTCTGAAAGTCTGAGATTATGAAATGAATATATCCGAATTCCTGTTTGCTACATTCCAAAAAACTCATTAAAAACTCATCATCATCTCCCAAAAAACGTTTCTTCAAACTTTGCATTCTCCTCAAGGAATTCTAATAAGGGAATGCGTAGTTTCACCAGTATTTTCTCAGTCGCGTCTAAAAACGTTCATCAACTCCAATTTCGACGAGAAATTGCCTTTCGATTGGTGCGTTTCTCATCAAAATCCGTCCACGAGAATTCAAATTATGACGATTGGATTTACAAACACACAGACAGACAGACACTCTTGTCCCTTCCTTTTTCCTCTTCTTCTCCTTTTTTCCCTTCTTTTCCTTCTTCTTCGGACGCTGTATGTATGTGTGTTTCATTCGAGAAAAAAAGGCGCCCACTGCTGCTGCTTCCCTACACATAACAGCTTACTTGTTTAAGTTTCCTCAACGCGTTCGTGGTCTAATGGTCAGCATGGATGCCTTCCAAGCGTTCGACGGCGGTTCGATTCCCCCTGAATGCAGATAGCTTTTCTTTATTTTTGAAATGTTAAGGTTTTCAAAATTTCAACCCTAGAAGTCACGAAAGAGTGGAATTTTGGATTTCCTAGGTTCATAAAAATTGTATTCTAAGTTTTCAAAATTCTGTAGCCTGTAGCAGTCTTCAAAATACTGCAAGAAATTTTAAAATGAATATATCTGAATCCCTGCTTTCTGTGTTCCAAAAAACTCATTAAAAACTCATCATCATCTCACGAAACATTTTTCTCAAACTTTCAAACTGTGTATTTTTCATCTAAATCCGTCCACGGGAATCCAAAATATGATAATAGGGACATATGGACACACCGACAGACCTTGGGCCATTTGCCTCCTTTTTCTTCTTCTTCTTCTTTTTTTTCTCGTTTTCTTCTCCCCTCTTAACATGAGGTTGTGTGTGTGTATTTTCTCTAGAAAAAGAAGCCCTTTGGCACTTGGTATCACTGAATATGTGGGTTCCTGATTTTTTAATTTCCACGGTCCTTCTTCATGACCACTCCAAAAACTGCTCTTATTTCGACCCATCTTTTGAAAACAGCAATCAGAGAAAAAGAAGAACTCAAAAGTTTCAAAAGATGGTTTTCTCCTCATTTTGTTGCTGTTCCAAAAAGCTTAGGGGAATTGAAGAGAAAAAAGAAAAGAGTGATGTTGGACAGAGGTAATTGATGGGAAAAGATCAGTTTTCATACTTTTTTCACCCTTTTAATCAAAAGCCTAGGGATTTGAAAAAGTGTAGCATTTCGAATACAGTAGGCTACGAGCGTAGAGCAGTTTGGAGCATCTAGACTTAATATTCCGACGCACTAGTGCTCCAACAGCAAGAAATTAATTACAGATTCTTAGTTAACTTTTCATGCTCTTTCAAATTATACCACATTCCGCTCATAACAGGAGGGACACTTCCAAGTGAGTAAATTCTTAGCTACGAAGTCTTCTGAAAGCTACCTAGAAGTTTAGTAGTCATTTTTTAAGACGAAAAAAACCTTCGATGTTTAAGCCCGTATAATTTATAAGATAAAAATAATACAAAGAATCACATTAAAAAAAAGATTATGAGAGACAACACCAATACCATAGAGATCATAGATCAAAAGAAAAAATACAATTTTTGGGAAATTTTTTGTAAATTTTTGATGATAATTAAAAAGAAGACCATAGATAGATAGTGAAAAAGTACATAAAAAGGATGAATGAGAAAAAAAGAACGTTTTTTTTTTGGGAATTTTTTCGAAATTTTTTGATTTTTTAAAGTAATTTACCATGGAAAGGATAGAAAATAGAGAGAAATATTAGAAGAAAGAATGAATAAGCATTATAATGAGGAGACAAAAAAGCAAATGAAAAATATATATTTCACCCGAAAATGTTTGGACCGATTACAAATTCAAAAATCAATGGTGATGGTGAACTTCAAACTTTTGCTTCCATTCGTCAGTCATTTCATAGGAATAGTACCACCCGTCATGAGAATCCCAAATTGTTTGACCACTCATCCAATCCCCCAAAAACTTGAGTTTGCCATCTTTTGGGATGGGCCACCTTTTCCTTGAAAAGATATTTCTGTTCGCTCCGATATCAGTGATGTTAAGAGAATAAGAGTGGCTGACATGTCTGAAAATCAAATGTGCATTTTGTTATTTTTTGGAACTTCAAATCTTATGAAATTCTAAAATACTCAACTACTGAAATTTTAGATTTCTAAAGTTTATAAAAACTCAACTACTGAAATTTGAGTCTTGTAAAATTTTGAGATTCTGAGCATCTAAGATGTGAGTGTCTAAACTTCAGATATTGTAAGAATCTGAGGTTATGAAAGTCTGAAATAAGCGTCTCACCTTTGTTGAAACGAGATGTCCGGAAGGTGGTAAGTCTTTCTGAGAGTTTCGTTGCTTAAGAAGTGTTTGGGGTCGTATATGGTACGATGAGAGGGCTTTGATGTACAGTTGTGATACACGATCACAAGGGACTCGTAACCTCCGAGCTAAAAATTATTTAATTTTCGAAACATTCCCAAAAAAGACCAAAAATAAAACTCACATCGAAAACTCCATCCTGTCCTGAAAAAATGGCTGTTGTGTTGTGACTGATTTCGGTCTGGTTTGTGACGCAAACAATTGAAACGGTTGTGAGGAGGTCGTTTAACCTGAAATTCCAAAATTTAAAAATACATAGTGTTGATTATGAAGTTTTACATTAGATCGTTTTCGAAATATTGGTGATAGAGGCACCAGGTGAAATTGGGCCTCTTTCCATACTCGCAGTAAAAGGTAGACGAATAGTTGGCCTCACACTGAGGTTCCACTTTGATTTTGGGCATGACAACGGCATTGTAATATCCGACGGCGAGAGGGATGACAAGGAGGGAGAAAAAGAGAAAAGATGGACGATTCATTTTTGCTCGAGCTTGGAGTTTTGAGGGGTTGAAGTTCTCTCAGTCGTCGAGCAATCTAAAACATCATAAAGTTATGAAATAATGGATATTGTAAACTCACAAAAGTTGTTTCACACTGGTACCCGAAAACTGAGTTTTCAGAATACTCAGGTAAAAGAGAAGAAGAGTCTCCTCTCTAATAGATGGTAATTTCAAGCTCTCTTGGTATTGGAATCCTTCTGAAAATTATTGTTTACATGATAATCATTGCTGTTTGAGAAAACGGCTCCGAGACATTTCGCCATCAGTCAATTCGCTACTGGCGTAAACCTCGAAATATAGGCATGTCACCATTGACCATTTCGCAACCAAGCTGCTTCGCAACTAAGACGTTTCGCAACCGGCCGTTTCAAAACTAAGACGTTTCGCAACCGGTTGTTTCGAAACTGAGACGATTGGCTACCGATCATTTCGAAACTGAGACGTTTCGCAACCGGTCATTCAAAAACTGAGACGTTTCGCAACCGGTTGTTTCGAAACTGAGACGTTTCGTAACCGGTCGTTTCGAAATTGAGACGTTTCGCAACCAGTTGTTTCGAAACTGAGACGATTGGCAACCAGTCATTTCGAAACTGTGGCGTTTCGCAACCAGACATTTCGAAACTGAATGTGAGACGTTTCGCAACCGGTCGTTTCAAAATTGAGACGATTTAAAACCCATTTTAATGCTTGTTTTTGAAATTCAACCGTTGTATCACTAATTTTTGCAAACTTGAAAATTCGTATTTTTGCTTCTGTCTGTGCATCCGTAGAAAAAGGGAATTAGACTGGCAATGACTAGCTTTCGAAACGTACTGGTTTCGAAACATCTTGGTTTCGAAATGATTCAGTTTCGGAATGACCAGTGGTGAATTAGTAAGTTGCGAAATGTCCTAAAAACGAATAGTCTAAGTTTCAAAGTTCACATGAGTGGCGAATAGTCTTGGTTGCGAAATGTCCCGGAGCCGGGAAAACGCACACTTACGTCACTCGTATGGAATTTGAGGTTTTTGGGGTCGACGGAATTGGAATTGAATAGAAGTTCTCCTTTTGCTTGATGGAACAGTGCCAAAGATAACTGTAACTAGCATAATAAACTTGAGATAAGAGGTAAAAATCACTTACTGATAGTTTGAATGTATTCACTTTGGACAAGGGATCTTCTGGATGATTTCTGGATGTTGTTTCAGAATTGGTCTAGTTTCTGGAAGAACAAAATAAAGTATACGAGTTCACAAATGTACAGAACTACCAGGAGTTGTAGATGTTGATGTTCGAAGTCTATCTCCTTTTCGGGGCGGTCTTGAGTTTCCGATGTTGTCAACTCACTGGAAAAATCCAATTCAACACTGATAAAACTGTTAATGATCTTACATAAGACTAGATGTTGATGTTGGTGATGCTTTTGTTGAATGCTGTGTGTGTTTTTGTTTCAAGTTCTCGCTTTGATTTCGCTATAAATGGTAGATTTTGAAAAATGAAAAAGAGTGTTGGAGAAAAAGAAGAGCAGAAAACTAAACAAGATTTTGTGGGAACTTGATTATGGCTTGGGGGGAGAGCATGCCACAGTCAATATTTGTTCTGGTTTTCTAGAATTCAGGTAAAATTGAAAAAATTTGAATGTTCAAAAATTCAAAAATCTAGAAATTTGAGTAATCAGGAATGCAGAAGTGAAACACTCAAATTTTCAGAAAATTAGGAGCGGAAGCAGTATAGGAATCTGAAATAGATACAAACTTTGGAAGATTCATTGATTTGGGTCAAGAGGTAATAAGGAAAAAACATTCAAAAGTCAAGAAATGAAGAACAGAGGAGTTCAGAAGTTGGAAGTGAGAGGATTATAAAATGATATTAAGACAATAAAAATAAGACAAAGAATCGAAAACTTCAAGAAAACTTTTTTTTGCTCTTTTCGATTTAGCATCTCAAAGTCGTGAACACTCAAAATCTCCGGTTCTCGTACGAAAATTAGAGCTCAAGTCTAGTGATATGATGCTCCGCCCATTCTGCCTACTGTATTCGAGACACTACATTTTTTGAAATCCCTAGGCTTTTGACCAAAAGGGTGAAAAAAGTGTAAAAACTAATCGTTTCCCATCAATCACCCCTCCACTCTCTTTTCCTATTTTTTGCATCAATTCCCTAAGCTCTTTGGAACAGCAAAAAATGTGTTCTTTTTGGTCTCTCTAATCTTTTGAAACTTTTGAAAGCAACTTCACTTTTTGTCCCAGAGGATCGGAGGTACCATTTTCAATACATGTCTTGGAAAAGAAAAGAGTAAAAGTACAGTTTATGAACAGATTTTGAAAATTGGTAAATTAGCATTTTAGGTAATAACGTTCGAAGGTTTAGTTTCTCGTTTTATAGATGAACTTTTTTTGAAATCAAGGTTTGAAGCACAAGAAATGAACTAGAATCTGCAAAACTTAGTTGGAGATAATAAGGTTCTAAGATTCTGAAATAAGATTCAGATATCAAGAAATTCGAGTAATCGGGAATACAGAAGTAAAACGCCAAATTTTCCAAAAACTAGGAACGGAAGCAATATAAGAACTTGAAATGGATGAAAACTTCGGAAGATTCAGAAGATTGGGTCAACAGATAACAAGGAAATTAATTTCAAAAGTCAAAAAATGAAGGACACTGGAATTCATAAGATGAAAATCAGAGGATTATGGAATAAAAATCTGACATTCAAAGGTTTGATTCTGAAAATGTGAGAAATTGCTAACCTCAGATTCCGAAACCTGAAAATTGGACTAACCTAGAGAGAATAAACTCTGCTGATAAAAAAGTTACACGGAAAATGAAATAAATGAAGCAATTCTAGACATTATATATACAGACAGCCTTGAGGAAAAGTGGGCGTGGTCTGAGAGCAAGGAGTCAAAGTAGTGAATGGGCGTGGCCAACCATATAGCAGCTCAATTGGAACAAATGGTACCATGATGTGGGGTGATGCTCATTCAAGTGAAACAGTTGCTTCCACCTATTTTTTTTTGTTGGGTGATGAGGACACTGGTTCTCACAAGATAAGAAAGATATATCGGAATGTGTTAAAAGAGCACTCTGATCTCAGTATTGTGTAAGAACATTCCTATCATCAATCAGACAAAAAATGTGATGAAAGCATTTCATCTGTTTCAAGGAAGCAAATTTGAGTCATTAAGGTGGGCAGCTGTTGAGTGTGGAAGGTGCAGTTTTCTTCTTTTGAGAAGGAAACCTAGTAGAAAATATCATATCTGAGAGACAAGCACAATGATTGGGTTCAATGTCGGTCTGTGTATCCATGTATCCCTATATTCATATTTCGGCTTTCCGTGGACAGATTTGATTGAGAAATACATAGATTGAAAGTAATTTTTCGAAAGATATTGTAATCTAACAAGGAATGTGTAACACCTCGTCACCTCAGATTTTGATGAAACTTCGTGTATACCTTTGGGGAAGGTCCCCAAGACACCTCTTAAAATTTTGGAACACGCTCGACAATTCGAGCAGAGTTATTTTGGTTCAAAGTTTTAGCACTGGATCATTTTGTTTTCTGAGTTTCATCAGTCGCGCAGTACAATTTCACCCGCACAAGAACACCCAAACACACCGAACACCTAAGCATCCTACTTAGCTGCTGAAAATGTTGGCTGGGTGGCGCAAAGGTTGTAGCGATGTCTGCAAAGAGGAGGGTGTGGGTTCAATCCCACTCCAATTTTTTTATTTTTTGCATTTGCTTAGAACACGTTTTGAGTGCTCTTTTGACCAATTAGAACACGATTTTTCTGTTTCTAGTTTTGACTTCATTAATTCTAGTTTTTGACTTCATTAATTAGCAGAAATGTGAGAAAAGTAGTAAAAAGATGCAAAAGAAAGTTTTCAGGGAGATTTTCGTTGTTTTTCACACAGATTCAAGCCTGAAACTGACCATAATAGAATGTCAGAAATAGGGTGTTTCACAAATCTTGATACCAGTGATGGTCAGAATTTGGATTTTTCGGTGACCAAAATTTTTTCTCAAAACTATCAAAATATGAAATCCGGATCAATTTACAATGATTAGCAAAAAGTTTGAGCTTCCTAAACCCCTTTGAAGTGAAGATAATCGCTGTAGAAAATCACATAATTAGTACTGAAATAGTCAATTTTTGCACCAAGATCGAAATAACTCGGTCGAGAGTGGCGAGCGTGTTCTGAAATTTTCAGGGATGTCTAGATAGACCGTTCTCATCATGTCCAAGAAATTTCATCAAAATCTGAGGTGACGAGGTGTTACACATTCCTTGTAAGGAACTTCTGAACCTCAGAATATTTCAGATTATCCCAATTCTAGTTTTCTAGAAATCAGGTAAAACTGACAAAAAAATGTTCCAAAATTCAGAAATCTAGAAATTCGGGTAATCAGGAATGCAGAAGTGGAACGCTCAAATGTTCAGAAAACTAGGAACGGAGGCGATATAGGAACCTAAAATATATGAGAACTTTGAAAGATTCAGTGGATTAGGTCGACAGATAATAAGGGAAATATAATAGATTCAAAGGTCGAAAAACGAAGGATACAGGAATTCAGAAGATGGAAATCAGAGGATTATTTAAAAAGACATTCAAAGGTTCGAA
The DNA here is from genome assembly GCA_963932045.1 of Caenorhabditis sinica. NCBI lineage: Eukaryota > Metazoa > Nematoda > Chromadorea > Rhabditida > Rhabditidae > Caenorhabditis > Caenorhabditis sinica. The sequence continues at coordinate 26,512,850 of OZ009938.1, forward strand.
AATTTCGATATCAAATCGGATTCTCTGAGACTAAGATTCAGAGATATGGGAATTCAAAATTTTGAGGTCACAGGATCTCAGTTTTAAAGAATTGCAGAATTGCAGTTTCAGAAACACTTGAAAATTAAAAATCTCATAGTTTTCTAATTTCAGAAGTTCAGAATCTTGGACCACCCAAAGTACGAAATTTGAATTTATCAGAGTTTTAGAATTTCAAAGTTCAGCAACTTCAAGAAAAGTTGAATAGACTGAACACCCGCACTTTTTGATACTTTTAACATCCAGATCTCGTAGGAAAATTGGAAAGCAAGTCTAGTGATATGATGCTCCACCCATTCTGCCTACTGTATTCGAAACACAACATGCTTTTTCAAATCCCTAGGCTTTTGACTAAAAGGGTGAAAAAAGTATAAAAACTAATCTTTTCCCATCAATTACTCCTGGCCAACATCACTCTTTTTTTTCGTCAATTCCCTAACAAGGGAATGGTTTTTAGAAAAGGGTTGAGATTTTTCTGAAAGTTTGTTCATTTGTACTATTTGGCACGCTGAAAAACGTGGTAACATTTTCTTTTCCCCCTCGTTTGTTTGAGTATCAAAAAATGGCTCTAAAAGAGTTTTCAGTACTACATTCTCGGAGCAAAATTGATTTTTTTTGACTCATTGCAACTGCTTTGTTGGAAAGTTTTCAATGTCAAAATGACTGAAAAAGTTTGCTTTATCTATTAGAAAGTGTTTCGAAGCGATTCTAGAAAAAAAATTTATGAAAAAAAATCCCATGGGCACCCCCATGCTTTAAATTTTTTTCAGAAAATTTTTTTTCTAGAATCGCTTCGAAACACTTTCTAATAGATAAAGCAAACTTTTTCAGACATTTTGACATTGAAAACTTTCCAACAAAGCAGTTGCAATGAGTCAAAAAAATCAATTTTGCTCCGAGAATATAGTACTGAAAACTCTTTTAGAGCCATTTTTTGATACTCAAACAAACGAGGGGGAAAAGAAAATGTTACCACGTTTTTCAGCGTGCCAAATAGTACAAATGAACAAACTTTCAGAAAAATCTCAACCCTTTTCTAAAAACCATTCCCTTGTAAGCTCCTTGGAACAGCAAAAAATGGGCTCTTTTTGGTCTCTTTAATCTTTTGAAACTTTTGAGTTCTTTTTTCTCTGAATTTTGTTTTAAAAAGAGGGACCGAAACAGCAGCAGGCTTCGAAGTGGTCATGAAAAAGGAGTCTGGAAAATCAAAAAAACCCAGTGATAACAATTTTCAGAAGGCCTCTATTTCTAGCAAAACAAAGACACACAACGTCATGTTGAGGGGCGAGAAGAAAACAAGAAAACAGAAAAAGAAAAAGAAGAAGAAGAAGAAGAAGTCAAGGTGTGTCTGTGTGTCCATGTGTCCCTATATACATATTTCGGATCCCCGTGGACGGATTTAAATGAAAAATACACAGTTTGAAAAATAATTTTTTGTGAGATGATGATGAGTTTATAAGGACTTTTTTGGAATTGTAAAAAACAAGAATTTAGATATATTCATTTCAGAATCTCAGACTTTCAGAGTTGCAGATTTTCAAAAACTTCGAATCTTAGGATATCAGATTTTGAGAATCTCGGAATCACGGAGTTTTATACTCATAGTATCCTGGAATCTCACGTTCAGTTCCTCAGAATTTCAGACAGTTTTATTTTGACTGAAAGACTGAAAACAGCAAAAACTGATATTTCTCTATCAATAATAGATCTTATTTTCAGAATAGCTCAAAGACTGCTACAGAATTTTAAAACCTAGAATTTTAAAAATAATTTTAGAAACCTAGGAAGTTTGAAATTCCACTCTCTTCGGACTTCAAGGTTTCACATTTTGAAAAAAAAATTAAAAAATTTAGAAAAGCTATAAGCATTCAGGAGGAATCGAACCGCCGTCGAACGCTTGGAAGGCATCCATGCTGACCATTACACCACAAACGCGTTGAGGAAACATAGTGTACTGGGATGTTATGTGTAAGGAGACAGCAGCGGTGGGCGCCTCTTTTTCCCGAGTAAAACACACATACACACAGCGTCCAAAAAACGAGGAAAAGAAGTGGAAAAAGAAAGGGACGAGAGTGCATGTCTGTCTGTGTGTCTGTATATCCAATCGTCATAACTTGGATCCCCGTGGACGGATTTCGATAAGAAACGCACTAATCGGAAGGCGATTTCTTGTCGAAATTGGCGTTGATGAACATTTCCAGACGCAACTGAGAAAAAAACTGGTGAAACTCCACACTCCCTTATCAGAATGCCCTTATAAGAATACACAGTCTGAAAAAAAATGTTTCGTAAGATGATGATACCGTATTTTCTCTAATTGACCGGCATGCCGGTCTATTTTTCGATGTGTCAAAATTCCAAGAAGTGAATGGACAATTTCAAGTTTTTCAAAAAAATTTGACTTTTCAAGCTCATTTTCGAGGATTTTTTTAGTGCTGAAAGCTATGGAAATGGAAAATTTTACTCTGAAATGATCAGAAACTGCTCTAGAAACTTGAAGTTTGTCAAAATTCGGTAAAAATTGAACAAGATATGCTTTATTTTGTGAGTTTATGAAGTTTTTGGAAAATTCATTAATTTTGTTAGTGACGGATAATTGGAGGGTGCCGGATTATTAGAGGGTGCCGGTCTATTTTTCAAACTCATCATTTGACTGCCGGTCTAATAGAGGGTGCCGGACATTTAGAGGTACCGGTCAAATAGAGGAAATACGGTAAGTCTCAGATCATCAGAATCCTTCTGAATCTCAGAATCTTTTAGAATCTTAACGTCAGACTCTCAAAATTTCAGAATTTCCGAATTCTCCGATCCTAGTCATGTTTATACTCATTCTGACCGTCTTCATCTTCTGCTTCCAATTATCTAATTTTTAGGGAAATTTGATTAAAGCTAGTGAAATTATGCGCATTTTTGTTCAGCCAAAAAAGCAATAAAATCGCGTACACCAACCTTTCACCCTCTGCCAGTTGACCCTTCCTCTCCTTCTCTCTACTACTCCTTTCAAATCAATCAGATCGGCAGAGAGTATTGTGTGTGGTGTGAGTACGTGCCGCTCACACTCTTTTTCTCTATTTCTCTTACTACAACTACTCTCTCTCTCGTGTCCCATTTTTCGTCATTGTCATTTTTACTCTCCGAAAGACGTCGTGATTTTAGATGTCCCCTTTTCGTAGTTTTTAGTCCTCTATTTTTTCTATTTTCTATTCTATATTCATATCCGAACGGGTACTGTTGACCACTATCTGTACTAGAAGTCTTTTCCGTTTCGGTTATTTGATTTTTCTGAAAATCGATTTTTTTTAATTTTTGTGATGCAAGGTGAGTAAAGTTTGAGACATTTTGAAAATATTTTTATCGGTTTTTCAAAAATTCCGCTCCCTCAAACAAATTTTTACAATATTTCCAGCCGAAATCTAAATTCGAAGGATATTTGAGCGGGAGTGGTGATGCCACAGAACAGTATCCGAAGTTGAAGAGGTCATTGTCAGCAGAATCAGTATTTACTGAGACTAGCTACAAAGACTACTTCTTCGATACTGTATCTACGATGCACCGCGTCCGATTCAACCCTCCGGAGACGTCGTTATTTGAGAGGAGAAAGCAAAAGATGAATGGCATCGTCCAGAAGCATCATCTCCGTTTCTTGATGCTGAATCAAGAAATGCAGTGCTTCGAGGAGATGCTCAAGTGCTACGCGGAAGTGAAAAGAACAAATGGTAAGTTTCATAATGAAGTAAGGCTGAAACGTTACAGCTTGACAGCTTTTTTGCATGACAGCTTTTTCTGAAAGAAGCATTTTAAAGATATGTGACCATTTTTTCAGGAGCCATCAAACGAGACCATCGCAACATCATCGATTGCTTCAAGACGACGAGCACTTGGGACCTCCCACAACCTCCATACCTCGCATTGGAAATCCTCACTCAAAAGAAGATTATCGGAGAAGCAATGTTTGAAGCAGAGGCATTGGATCTACGAGACCAGATGAACATCATGCTCGCCGCGTACATGTCCCTTGAACCGATGGAAAAAGTTAATTGGATGATATTGCTGTGTTGGATCGCGTTGATTATATCAATGTCTTGTTGAATAAATATTGAGTACCTGAACAAACTTTCTTCTTCATGTGACTTCTATGGGTTTGATTACCCTCTTCTATCTCATAACCACTTTGAATTTGAGCTTATACAGTATCTCGTCTTGCTCAGATCACTTGAGTAAATGGTTTGTGGCTTGGTATTTCTCAGAATGACTACCAGTCCAACTGTTTTGCTTTAGTGGCACCTGGGTGGAATTGACCAGATCTGGAATGGTAAGCGGCAAAACTTTATTGTTTTTTGGCGAGGATTTTAGGATTTTTAGGATCTTGAATTCTAGGACCAAATTGGAAGTTTCTTCTCACATTCATTTTTTTAAACACTTGAAAGGTACTGTTTGTGAAAATAAATCTGTCTCTAACACTGCTTTTCTCACTCGCTTTATTACTCTGTTTTGCCGTTGGGGAAAAGACAGCTGGCTGATACTGGGGGTAACGAGGAGAATATAGAGAACACAAGAAAAGGAGAGACGTAGGATGTCAGCCTGGAAAAAGGGGGGGGGGGGGTGGTGGGGCGGACGAAGGAGAAGAGGACAAGAAAAGAAGGAGGCAGAACGATCGGAGACAATCGGAAAGAACCTTCAACATCCGAAGTCGCATACCTCGTCCATGAAAAAGTACAATTCGGCTCAAAATTCCCCGATCGGATCCATCTTTTTTTGATTCAAGCTGAAATTTGACGAAGAAAACGATGTTGTTATTTAAACAGCAAAAAAATACAGAAGAATCTGACGTACAAAGGGTGGGAAATTGAAAAAACCCTGGCGTTCGCAGAGAAACACATTAATTCTTGTTTGGGCGGCGGTGAGGTGCGAGAGGTTGAGGGTTCGAGCCCGTGTGGTGGCCAAAAGGAGGGGGGAGGGATTTTTTCTCCATTTTTTGAAGAGGTTTTTTCGACCGGGGGGAGGTCAACAAATAAATTTTTTCGAGAAATTAGGTTCGACACCCGAAACATTTTGGGTTCGACAGTTTTTCAAAAATTATCTTTCCATTTTTTCATACATGTGTTTCATAGGTCTTCCGGGTTCCTTATTATTTTCCTTCTTCCCCCCCCCCCTCCTCCTCTTTCCGCATCACGCTATACCACTTTTATCTTTAGGTGTCTTTTGGTCCCTTTGTATGTCTCTTGGATCGCGACGCCTCCGAAGGCTTTGGGCCGTATGTAGTTTGGTCTCCCCCCCCCCCCCCCCCCCTTTTCGATAAGGAAAGAGATCGTGTGATTTATGAAGAAACGCAGAGATACACATCACACAAGAGATAGTGTGGTATGTCAAGAGACGCAGAGATGCCCAGCCAGATTTGATGAGTCCCGATTACAACGTCCCAGTTAGCCACACAACAAGATGACCAACTGTACGGACGTCGCTTTTTTATGATTCTTTTGATTTTTCTGAGTTGTTTTTACTGTTATTTGAGGAGAATTGTTAGAAGGTGAGTTTTTCAAAATGATTTTCTAAGCCATGATATTATGCGGATCTGAATGATGAAAAAGTTTTAACGAACCGGAAATAACGATATTTCGCAACAAAAAATTTAAAGGAACATAACTGATTTTTCAACCCATTTTTAGTTCTTCTCAATTTTCGTTGCTTTTAGTTATTTTTCTGACATGATTTCATTATGAAAAATTTTGAAGAAAAGTCGATAAAAACTGAGAAAATCGGAAAAATTGGTTCGAAAATCAGATGCTCCTTGAAAGGAGGATTCCGGTCGAATTCTTATTGCTTTAATGTAAGTAAAGATGTGCGTAGATTCCGAAAATCACTATGAAAACGCGCAAAAATCACTTTCAAAA